>CM060184.1:16661125-17911125 GCA_030549335.1 Pontederia crassipes | reverse complement strand
CTCATATTAGTATAAATAGGACATGAGTCTGTTGTAATCGATTCCGAGCAATTGTAATCCATCTTAGTTGAATAGAAATTTATACTTCATCATTTTGCTTCAGCACCCTCTTTCTTTGTTTTCATCTTCTACTCCTCTGATCTACTCATGGCTGCACAATAGAGTTCGAGTTTTGACGGTGTCCAATAATAAGTAGAATCAGATTTTCCTAAAAATGCATGCACTCAAGATATTACTTGCTTGTGCTAATATTTTGTTGGAGTTGGTGAATACTTCAAGGCCCCTTATTTCTCACATCGGGTTCGCCCACGTGAGCTTAGGGGAATCTGAGTATTACCCAATTAACAATATTGCTGACGTACGAACGAAAAGGGGGTTCGAGGGGCCCCGCCCCCCGACGGCAGTCCTAGATCGGTTTTGGGCTTTTGTTTAGCCGGCTCGTGTGGTTCGGATTAGGTTTTTTCTCTATTTGTTTGGATTTTAAACCCGGTTTGGAGAGGCTATTAATAGTCTAATTTCTTATGTAATCGTGTTGTGGCGGCTGTAAACCTAAACGATATAGTGGAACCTCTTTGCAGGACGTAGCCCTTATCTCAAGGGTGAACCTGAGTAAATTCGTGTGTCTCCTCTATTTTTCTGCAATCTCTCTGCGATCTTCTCTCCTTGTTCTCGAATTTTCTCATCAATTGATATCAGAGCACAGGTTGTTCGAGAAATTAGGGTTTATTCGAGATGTCAGGAGGATCGCGGATTGAGATAGAAAAATTTGATGGAACGTGATTTGATCTCTGGAAGATGAAGATAGAGGATCTTCTCTGTGATCGAGATCTTTGGACGGCAATCGAGAAGGAGAGGCCAGGCAAAGAAGTGGCGACGGCTGCAGATGCGACGAAGGCTTCAGATACGGCTTCCTCCAGTCAGGCAGATCCAAAGGCGATCGAAGAGTGGGATCGGATTGATAGAAAGACGCAGGGTTTGATTCGGCTTTGTCTCGCGGATTCAATTCTTACGAATGTGATGAGCGAACCTACAGCCAGAGATCTATGGAGGAAGTTTGAATCCCTATATCAAAGTAAGTCGTTGGTTAACAAGTTATTTCCGAGGAAGAAATTGTACAATCTTCGGATGCAGGAGGGTGACTCGTTTTCTACTCATCTTTATAACTTTAACACGGTGATCAGTCAACTTGTATCAATCGGTGTTAAGTTTCAAGATGACGATAAGGCAATAACATTGCTTTGTTCGCTGTCGGATTCATGGGACAATCTGATTATCATGATTGGTGGCAGGGATAAAGAACTTTCGTATGAAAGTGTATGTGCTGCCTTGTTATCAGAAGAAATACGGAGAAATGGATCGGCAAGTTCTGGTAAAGAGGCGTTGGCGGCCAGAGGAAGGCAACCAGAAAGGAATCAAAATCAGAAAGGGAGATCCAAATCTCGTGGGCGTTCGAAGAGTAAAGATAAGAAGGTGCAATGCTGGAGATGTCAAGAGTGGGGCCATCTGAAGCGAGATTGCAAAAACAAGCCGGTTCATAAGAAAGAAGCTGAGTCAACCTCGAACAAAAAGGAGGCTGAGGCAGGAGATATGTATGTGGCTTCTGCATGTATGGTACAGTCAGATAAGGATGTTTGGCTCATCGATACTGGTGCTTCATACCACATGACACATCATAGACACTGGTTTTGTGAATGTGAGGAGTATAATGATGGGGATGTCATGCTCGGAGATGACACTGCGGTTCAGATTATTGGACGTGATAGGGTGAAGCTGAGGATGAATGATGGCATGGTGAAGACTCTACCAAATGTGATGCATATACCACTTATGAGCAGGAGTTTATTATCTGTTGGTACAATGACAGATTCGGGTATTATATTCAGTTGCGACAAGGATTCGTGCAAGATGGTCAGAGGGTCTATTGTGATTGCGCGAGGGGTTCACTATGGCACATTGTACAAGTTGCTCGGAGAGACTATATCTGTGGGTTGCGGATTTATTTCTGAAGAGGCCAAAGAAGATGAAGACAGCACATCTATGCTGTGGCATCAGAGATTAGGCTATATCAATGAGAAAGAACTTTCTATCATAGCATCAAGTCAGATGGTAGAAGGAGTTCCGGATTGTTCTGTGGGCTTCGGGTTCTGTGAACATTGCCTCCATGGAAAACAGAACCGAGTCAGTTTTCAACACATAAGTTCAAGAGCAACGAAGATTCTCGAACTGATCCATAGTGATGTCTTTGGACCAACTCCGACTCCATCTATTGGAGGGTCCAGGTACTATGTTTCTTTTATAGATGATGTTTTGAAGTACAGTTGGATTTATTTTATCAAGAATAAATCAGATGTAATCGATAAGTTTCGAGAATTTAATGTTTTGGTGGAAAACCAATTGAGCTGCAAGATCAAGGTCCTTCATACAGATAATGGAGGTGAATTTTGTTCAGATAAGTTTGAGCAGTTCTGCGTGGACAATGGTATTGCAAGGCAGAAGACAACTCCATATACACCTGAGCAGAATGGAGTAGCTGAAAGGTTAAATCGGTCACTCATAGAGAATGTCAGATGTATGCTGAGTTTGGCTGAATTGAGACAAGAATTCTGGGCAGAAGCTGTAGCCACAGCAAACTACCTGAAGAACCGCTCACCGACCTCATCAGTGAAGAATCAGACGCCTTATGAGGCAATGTTTAGGAAGAAGCCAAATTTGTCTCATGTTCGGGTGTTCGGATGTGACGCATATGTTCATATACCCAAGGAAAAGCGGGGTAAACTTGACAATAAATCTGAAAAGAACATATTTGTCGGATACAAGGAAGGGGTCAAGGGCTACAAACTGTGGAATCCAAAGTCAAGGACTATTGTTTACAACAGGGATGTTGTTTTCCGTGAATCACGTTCCCAAGTTGAAGTTCAAAAAGGTGATGAACCTAAGAAAGTGGTAGTGCTTGAAGAAGATTCTGATTCTAAAATTTCAGAGGTGAACGCACAAGATACTTCAGTTGAGTCTGTTACAGAATCGGATCAAGATGACTCGGTTAATGAAGTTGAAGATGCAGATTCAGATGAAGACCCAGATATTGGTACTACCATACCAGTTCTCAGGAGATCGACACGAGAAAGAAGAGCACCTTTGAGATACTCTCTTAGTGTTCTGAGTTCATTTCATGCTTTGAGCATCATCGGAGAAGAACATAGTTCTCTAAAAGATGCAAGGTCTATGGATGATGCAAATCAGTGGGAGCTTGCTATGACAAATGAGATGCAGTCACTGGATAAGAATGAAACATGGAGCTTGTGTAAATTGCCTAAGGATAGAAAGACAATTGGTTGCAAATGGGTGTTCAAGCGAAAGTTGAAACCGGATGGATCTGTAGAGAAGTACAAGGTTAGGCTGGTAGCTAAAGGGTACTCTCAGGTTGAGGGAGTCGACTATGATGAGATTTTTTTCCGTGGCGAAAATGACTTCAATCATATTTGTTCTATCTCTGGCAGCAGCATATAATCTTGAAGTAGAGCAGATGGATGTGAAGACGGCAATCCTTCATGGGGACTTAGAGGAAGAGATATATATGAGACAACCAGAAGGCTTTGAGGTTCAAGGTAAAAAGAAGCTGGTGTACAAATTGAAGCAGCTTGTATACAGAGGGAGTCTCTGTATGGATTGAAGCAGTCGCCAAGGATGTGGTACCAGAAGTTTGATACGTACATGCTCGAACTCAAGTTTGTACGTTCAGATTCAGATCATTGTGTTTATGTGAAGAGAGCTGAAGATCAGTTTGTCATTCTTATACTATATGTGGATGACATGTTGCTGATTGGAAACAGTATGAAGATGGTGAATTCAGTGAAGAGTTTGTTGGCCACGAAGTTTGAGATGAAAGACTTGGGGCCAGCGAATTTTATTTTGGGTATGCAGATTAGAAGGGATCGTCAAAAGTGAAAGTTGTGGCTAGAACAGGAGAAGTACATAAAAGAAGTGTTGAAGAAATTTAACATGTCGGACTGCAAGCCAGTGGGTACTCTTATGTCTCTAGGAACCAAACTTTCTGCAAAGCAATGCCCGAAGACGGATGAAGAAGCCGAAAAGATGGACCGTGTGCCATATGCAAGTGCAGTGGGCAGCTTGATGTACGCCATGGTGTGCACGCGTCCAGATATAGCCCAAGCAGTGGGAGTCTTGAGTCGATATATGTCTAACCCAGGCAGGAAATATTAGAATGCTATCAAGAGAGTTTTCAGATACCTTCGTGGAACTTTAGATTTTTCGTTGTGTTTTGAAGATACAAGGAAAGGAAAGATGCTTGATATTGTGGGTCATGTAGATGTTGATTGGGGTGGAGACATTGATAGTAGACGATCCACTAGCGGATATGTTTTTACATTATTTGGGGCTGCACTAAGTTGAATGAGCAAAAGACAAAGCGTGGTAGCACTTTCTTCTACAGAAGCAGAATATATGGCTCTTACTCATGCTGCAAAAGAGGTCATATGGCTACGGCGGTTGTGTTTGGAGCTCGGATTTGAGCAAAGTGCTATAGAGGTGAGATGTGATAATCAAGGTGCTATTCAGTTAGCTAAGAATCTCGCATTTCACTCACGCACAAAGCATATTGACATCCAATACCATTTTATTCGGGAAAAGGTGGAAAAGAAAGAGGTTCAGCTTGAAAAGGTTGATACAACAGAGAATAGTTCTGATTTTCTGACTAAAGCAGTTACAGGTGTAAAGTTTGAGTGGTGCTCTACTGCTGTCGGATTGAAGAAGAATGTTGCTGGCAAGGCTCTAATTGGTGTGAAGTATCCACTAAGTGGGAGAATGTTGGAGTTGGTGAATACTTCAGGGCCCCTTGTTTCTCACACCGGGTTCGCTCACGTAAGCTTAGGGGAATCTGAGTATTATCCAATTAACAATATTGCTGGCGTACGAACGAAAAGGGGGGTTCGGGGGGCCCCGCCCCCCGACGGCGATTCTAGACGGGTTTTGGACTTTTGTTTAGCCGGCTCGTGTGGTTCGGATTAGGTTTTTTTCTATTTGTTTGGATTTTAAACCCGGTTTGGAGAGGCTATTAATAGTCTAATTTCTTATGTAATCGTGGTGTGGTGGCTGTAAACCTAAACGATATAGTGGAACCTCTTTGCAAGACGTAGCCCTTATCTCAAGGGTGAACCTGAGTAAATTCGTGTGTCTCCTCTATTTTTCTGCAATCTCTCTGCGATCTTCTCTCCTTGTTCTCGAATTTTCCCATCATATTTTAGGATTCAATGGAGGCCCTACCCATTGAAATGAGTAAGACTATCCTAATCCTCGACACCGTAGGGTTGTAGATCGCCTACTCCTTCAAAAAAGCGGAGTTCAAATAGTATTGAGCAAGGTTCAAATAGTACTTGACGAAAAAACTATTGGTTTAAATGCCTGTAGAATCGGATTGATGCCCTAGGTTCCATGCCCAGCCTTCGAAGCGTCGTCCGTTTGACGTCACTGTTGGTCTCGCCGTCCATTCAACATCATTCGATGGTCTCACCACTCGAACGAGTCACCGGTCTCGTTGCTCGGGCAAGTCACTAGTCTCGTCGCTCGGACGAGTCCTACTTGTTTGAATCATCGCCCGTTCGAACGCCTTCGCCATTCGAGTCGCCCGACCTTGCCAACAGATCACCCGTTTGTTCCCTCCCTCCACTAATTAGGAGAAGAAAAGAGCACTCGTCCTTCCTTTATGTTTGTTTTTTTTTCTTTGTTCTTTTAGTAGTAGTGTTTTGTTATTTGTTCCATATGTAACTTGAAATCATTAATTCTACTTATTCTTGACAAAAATTGAATCTTTTCGTCTCTCTAAAAGAAGACTCGACCGGTAGAAGAAGTGTAGTATTACTCAACATGGCTCTGCTATGTTAGTTGGAGTTGTTGGTGACATTTGTCCTGCTCCTGCAAGGAGGTTCCTACAACAACATCACAAGCATTGTTGTTGTTGCAGCATAAAAGACGAAGGTGGGAGTGGACAGCAATGGAAGTCTTCTGGTTGTTATGGCGCTTTTGCCCCATTCAACTCTCTGCCCATTCGCTATCATTCGAGCCGCCTGACGTCGTCAGCGAAGCACCTGTCTATTCCTCCAATCTTGAACGCTAAAAAGGTCGCCGTGGCTTACATTAATTGTCATCGTCGTCATAGTCATTGCCTCTGCCCTAAAGCAAACGATGACCTCATCGAAGGATCCTACGACTTTGAGGAAAAACATTGATACAAATCGAAGGACACCTAAGAAGAGGAAAAATGTGCAACATGAACACATTTTTTAACCACGTACATTGAACCGCGCATCTTTGTTGCGATCACCGATTGCAGATTCGACTGTCACGAAAATAGGTAGGATAGTCCTATCCATTTCAATGGGTAGGATGTCCATTAAAGCCAATGTTTTATAATATTATATATTTGGATTACTTTTATCTTATAATTTTAATTTTACCCCTAAATTTCAATATTGTTTACTTACCTAAACTTTGTAAAAACTTCCACTTAAGCAGTTAAGCCAAGATAACATTAAATATTTTTTTTTTAAATTTATATATTTTCCATTTCTCCTTCGTTAGGTCTATATATGTACTTGTGTAAATAAAAGTTATAAAAGGAACAAAAAAACAAATGGAAGACGCTGAGTTTTATTCCCATTTTTTATTTATAAAATTAAGGATTATTTATTTAAACCTTCCCTAAACTATCACGATTTTCCGTATCTAGCTCCAAAGTATGAACTTAATTTTCTATATCCCTAAATTATCGCAGATCTTTCACTTAATCCTTCAATCTAGTTCTATTAAGTTTTTTGTTATCTTTATTTTTTATGAAAATATTAAATATTCCTTCCCTCCAAAACATATTAATGGGAACTTAGTCTTGAAGCTAGGGGTAACTTAGTCTTTTCATAAATGGAAAAAAATAAAGATAATAGAAAACTTAACAAAATTAAATGTAAGGATTAAAGTGAAAAATTGACGATAGTTTATGGATACAAAAAATTAAGTCTATATTTTATTACATGAGAAAAATCACGATAGTTTGAAAGAGGTATAAAGAAATGACCCTAAAATTAAATAAATAAAACTTAATAAGGTTAAAATCTTTTTGCGTATGGATTCCCCTTCAAATAATAATAATAATGATGATGATGATGATGATAAAATGTGTCGATGATATGAAAAGTTTTGCAATATCTTGAAATTATAGAATCAGGACTATGGGGCAGGGACGAAGCTACCATTATGCTAGGGGGGCCTTGGCCCCCTCCTAACTTTTGGGATATTAGGCATATTACTAATAAGTATTACTATTATATAATATATATATATATATTAAGGCCCCCCTAATGTTTTGAACTTAACATAATTAAGGCCCCTTTAACTTTTTAAAATATTATTTATATAATAATATATATATATAATAAGATTCTTCATGTTTTTGTAAACTTAACATAATTATGATATGTTATTATATTTATTAGAGAAAATATGTGTATATTAATAGTAGATTTGTATTATATTCCGTGTGTTTATGAATGTATAACATATATGTCAATAATTTTTATTTCTTTCTATAACAAATTAAGTTAGTTAGTTAAGCCATAAAAAAGTTAGTTACATATATCTTTCTTTAGCATGATAAACACAAAAAAAAAATATACATGATGAATGACAAAAAAGATAACTAAAATAAAATAAAATTTATAATTATAAGTTATCTTCTAAAACAATTCTTTTTATTTTATTAATTTAGTTATAAATTTTGATTAAATTAGATGTATATACATGCATATATACAATTTTTCCTTTTTTTTACACTCTACTTTTGGTCCCCTTTAAATTGTCATCCTAGCTCCGTCCCTGATGTGGGAGAAGGAACTGTACCCGTGGAGAAGAACTGAGACGCTTAATCATTTATTAAATTATTTAAATATTATTTATTCTAATTTATCTCTTTTCCTATACTTTCGATCAAACTCAATACATAGATAGCTTTGTTCATGTTGAAACTCAGAATACTATGTTAATCGAAAATTTTCAATGTCTTAAGTTTTTTATGTTTATGTTCTTGACAAGACAAGCCACATGATTATTAGCGGTATTTCAAACCTTTGCTTTATCAATTTAGATTTAATTAAAAAAATACAATCACATAACTTCTTCAAAAGCTTGTGCTTGTATGTTTTTTTTTTCTTTTTTACTATTTTAAACAAGTTATAAGATTTATTTTAAATAAAGAAGATGTAGTTTCACAGTAAAATGACAGAGATAATGAACAAGTTACATTAACATCATCCTTTCCAAATGTACCATAAATTTCTCTGAACATAGAAAGCGACTTAGGCCTCCAAATATTTTCCCCAAGCAACTATAATTTTATCACAATAGCCACAAGCTAAAACTAGACTTTATTAAGTATGCTACAAACATAATACATATTCCACATATAATGACTCGATACAAACTATACTTTCTAGCTTATACACATGCATTATTTGTATAGAAAAAGTTTAGCTGCATTAAAAAAAACATAAGCACTTGAATAGTTCAAGAACATATATAATGTTACATGCCAAATCTAATTATTCAAGTTTATAATACATTAATATTACAACACATTATTGTAACATGCTCCGAAATTCGACCCCGCCACGTGGCAAGATGAAAGACCAAAGAAAGTAAGGAATAAGTGGAAAGATCTCTTTTTTGTCGTTACTTTCTTCGATCTTTCTTTAACTCTATCGTTGACTCAAATGGTCAAGAATCATAACACATAAGCATAAGACTTAAAATCAAATGTTTACAATAATGAAACATAAGAAAATGCAGAAGCTAAAATAGATAAATTGATGAGTACGTCATAGGTGACATATAAAAAATCCATGTCACACTACATATCCATATGAGGTCCCAAATACAACTCGATCCATAGAAAGAAAAGACTCCATGTCGCATGCCACCAAGTTGTAGTCGTCGCGCACATATCAACCAAACTCGCAATCCGATTATGTACTTGTGGAGATTACACAGGGGAGCAAGTTCAATCATTAGCATAAAACTAAGTGTAAGTTCGTATAAATCATATATTAGTTTTATCAGAATAAGTATGAAGTAGCATATCAAATAATCAAGTATAAGAATGAATCACAATAAAGGAGTCGATAAAAGAAAACTAATAATTCATGCCTTTTCATTTTTTTTCTTTTTCATGTCCGTGTTCATGTTCATTATTCATATTCATCATTCATATTCATAAGGATAAAGTCCTTTCATTTTATCGTTGGTCATTCATGTTCTTTCATTCTATCCATTTCTATAGGGAAGGATGACCTCGCACTAGACGGTAACATCTCTCGGTGGAGATGACCTCGCACTAGGCGGCAACATCCATAAGAGTGAGGATGACCTCGCACTAGGTGATAATATCTATAACAGTGAGGATGACATCGCATTAGACGGTAACATTCCTCGGTGGAGATGACCTCACGCTAGGCAACAACATCTGTAAGAGTGAGGATGACCTCACACCAAGCGGTAACATTCGTAACGGTGAGGATGACCTCGCACTAGATGAAAATATCCCTCGGTGGGGATGACCTCGCACTAGATGGTAACACCCATAGGGGTGAGGACGACATCGCACTAGATCGTAACATCCCTCGGTGGAGATGAACTCGCACTAGGTGGCAACATCCGAGTGGTGAGAATGACCTCACACTAGACAGTAACATCCCTCGGTGGAGATGACCTCACACTAGGCAGAAACATCCGTACGGAAGTGCCTTACATGAGGTTGTTATATCTTCCCTCCATCATCCATGTGCCTCTCTTTCAATCCTGGATTAATTAAGAATATAGGGAGCATAGTTCTTATTCATTATTAAGTTCATAACTTTCAATTTCAATCAGGTGGACGAGAGCTTATCAAATCAGAGTGGTTCATATACATACATACTATTTTTGTGTGTGGGTGGGGAGATAAGATAAATTCCAATCTTTATGATACGGAAACATACTAATGTATGTCTGCTTTTTTAGGAGGAACATATATAAATATGTCCAAGAGTTCTTTTGTTGGAAAATCATCATTTTTTTACACGCAATGTATATGATTCTCCACAGCATTCCCTACTTCACAAATCTTAGACAGAAGTCAACCAAAACAGTTGCACGAATACTCGGAATCTCCACTATGTTACACCCCCAAGTTTGTATCAACAATTGTCACAACCTGCCTGTTGACACCATAACTTGTAACAAGAGGCTAGACATAGAGCAAGATTGTTGGCTTGCGAATTTTCTCAATGAAGATTATTTACACAATAAACTCGATACCCGTTTCACAAAAACTCGATACCCACCCTTGTCAAACATCCTTTTCTAACTCAAAAGAAAAGGTGCTTCTCTCATCTCACTGAAGCAAACAACAAAAAAAGGAATGGTTAAATATTGTACATTACTAGATCTCGGACTTAATGATTGGAAGTGTATGTCATAAGTCATACTTGAGGGTGCATGTCAATATTCCTTGCACTATCTTCACACTTGAGGATAATAATATAGATGATAATAACCTCAAATGATCTTTTCCTCCATAAAAATGAAAAAATAACAAGTTATGAACACACCTACAAATGAGAATAAAAACTCTTTATGGTGATAACCTTTAATAGTTCCTATCTATGTATTGAACGCTCGTAAGTTGAGCGGTCGTTCGCTTTAGGTCCATTCAATGGTCGTCCGAAAAGGAAGAAGATGCTAGTTTATCCATGTTCTTCGGTCGACCGAAAAGAGGATGGTTGATTGTTTTGTGTTCATTCCTTACTCATTTAAAGATCATATTCCATCGGTCGATATTAAGTTTTCGATTGTCCGTCATCACATGAGAGCATTCTCGGACTTTTGGTCGAGAGTTTCGATCGGTCGAAACTGGACCAATCGTCCGCTGGAACAGTGTCGTCTTCTTCCTACTTTCGGTCGACAAAACTGGACCGGTCATCCGCTGGGAACAATATAATTTTCTTCCTACTTTTAATTGGCTGAAACTGGACCGATCATCCACTAGGAACAGTGTCGTCTTCTTCCTATTTCGGTTGAGAGTTTTGATCGATCGAAACTGGACCGGTCGTCCGCTTAAAAATTCATCGATGGTCATCTAGAAGGGGATTGGGCTTTCTTTTACTCTAATATCATAATCATAGTACAAAGGATTTCTTTACATCTACCAATATAATCATGGGGAATAAATTAAAGGCATAAGTAGACACTATTCATCATTGTAATTAGATCTGATACTAGTACATAAACCATGGGTCAAAAATATGAAGATTATCATTCTGGCAATCAGAACCCGGACCGAGTATAGGTGGAACCCGAGCCAAGTTCTGACAGAACTCTTCTCGAAAAAATATGAACGTGACCTGGGCCGAGTCGGAGAGATGTCGAGCCGAGACGAGTGTCACACTCGATTGTCTTCCTCGGCATAAACCCAAGCCAGGACAAGATGAACCGGGGTCGGGTTATTGGTACATGCAGAGCTCGAAGTTCCACGTTAATGGCGGATCTGGGCTGAGTTCGGTGGAACCCGATCCGGGTCGATTTATTCAGGCCGAATTATGGGCAACCCGGGTAGGGTTCATATATCACAGAAAAATTGCGTGAGTACGTAGAGTTTTCTGCCATCTTTCTTATGATTTGTCGGCTTCATACAATGAGTTTTATCATTCCTACATCATAAGGACAACTCCTACTTATAAGTATAAAATATATAACAACATATTTACCCACTTAATGTAAGCTAAATCTATCAATTCGCGACATCAAACGGTTGAAGCATAAAATAGTTAAAAATGAGTCAGTTTCGGCATAACATCATAATACATGTTCTCTACTCCTACGATCATGATCACTACGACTAGTAAGGTCCTAAAAACATGAATCATTCATCCAAAAGCTAATCTATGAGATAGATCTCGAAAACACACCTCTTACAATTTTTTATTCATCACACAAGGGTTCGTTCTCAGCTCTTCTGCTAATGTCCTCCATTGTCTTATGCGTCTTGTGGAACCGTCAGTGTCCCTCTCTCGTCCCCCGACAGCGATTGGCAGCAAGCACTAAGATGAGAGGAAACGAAAAAAAAAAAAAAAGGAAGAGGGAGGAAGGGGATGAAGGCTTTAAAGATGTGGAGTTGTCCCTTAGCCTCCCCATGCCCTTTCATTTTCGAGAACGGCTGCCATGAAGAAGGGAGAGAGTGTGTGTAATAAACAGGGGAGAGGAAGCGAGAGAGTTTGACTCTTTGTTTCCATTTTTTTCGTGCGTTACATTATTGTCACCAAAAGGGAAATAAACTAGCTTGATGGCATTTTAGTTAATAACTTTGATGCATTCTTTTTGTTCATAAGCTTACGCTTTTGGCATCTATGTTCCAAAGATGAGAAGGTCATGCTCGCATTCAGCAGCCATTGCCACTAGCGAGATATTTTGATAAGATTTGATTATATAAACATAACATAATTTTTAATCGCACCGCTAATTAGAGAATGCATCAGAAACATATCATGTGAAATGTGAAACGCATCAACAACGGTTGGTTACTCCCTGATATTTCATTATAGTCATTATTCATGCTTTATCAGATACGAGTTAGAGTAAAATGATCAGTAGAGAGATCCAAATCAATAAAAAGGCCATCATGGATCAAGATCCAAACAAATCAATCCTGTTGGGTGACATCACCCCTTCGTGGTCCAACAATTTTAGGGAACGCCGAGTGGCATCCGCCATAATAAGGAAAATAGAGGGGGCATAATATGCTCCATGCAAGAGGCATCCACGAAAGAACACTAGTGGTTTCTTGGGAAGCACTTCAATTCACAAATAGATGAGTCAAATAATAGAATATTTTCCACCTAAGAACAAAATAACAGTAAAGGGAATCCCTAACAATCTCAACATCACCCCATTAAGAGCTACTTTGTTCTCGACATCTTCCTTCTTTGTAATGCCCCACAAAGATCAGACTGCTGGAAAGGGAAACAATGAGAATGGAAAACAAAGGAAAGAGAGCTAAAGGGAAAACGAAAAGCATCGGATGAGTGCCATGGTGTTGTATTACAGAAAGTAGAAATACAGAAAATGAAAAGGTTGCAAATATAAGTTTGCGTGTTAGGAAGATGTAAGCAATAGAAATAATCACATTTAGATAATGTGTGAAATACACACTTGTTCGAACATATTATCTCAATTTTTAGAATAAAGACCATATTATCACATTATACAGAAACAATATCTCCGAACCTCTAGGACCAAAATGGGGCAAAATTTCTCTTCCTGCTGTGCTGGATATTGCAAATATGTTGTGGATGGCCTATTATAGTGATTCCCAGTGACTTTTAGCAATCTCGGTGCTCAGCAGGATTACCTTTAACAAAGTTATATGCTAACAAAGTTATATGCTAACTTAAAAATACTGATCATGTTCCATATATATGTTTATGGACGGGGGCACCAAAGTTCTTGACAACTTCCAACCACTGCTTCTCAATTAAAAGAAGAGAACTTTCTGACAAGTGGCCCACAAATAAAGCTGGATCATTAGCCACAAGAATATCAAAATTTCTGCACTTCGGCTTTGAATCTTGGTCTATATAGTTCCATTTCCGTTTTGTTCTTGCAGTGTTGTTAGAATTATGCTTCCCTTGACCAAAGGCCAAACCATTTGGTAACTTCTCATCATTGACTGGCATCCCAAAATCGACAAAGCACATAGCCCTATAAGTTGAAACAGTGATTCAGTCAACAGATCGAAATAAAACAAAAGAAGATATTTGCACAGGCATTCAACTAAAGAATAAAGCATGTCTCAGAGAGTGGTCATATCAAGAACATCCATAAAGTTTACAACATATAGACAGATGGTAAATCTGATTAGTCCTTTTTTTCCTGTCTCCCAACCGTCATAATGCATGATGGTACACAGTTTTTTCTATTTTTTTACAAGAAAACGGATGTCTACCAAGATGTAAACATCCATCTTTATTAAATAGCAATAAGATTACACTATAGTCTGGTTACAAATGAAAAAGACAGACATTCTAGAAACCCTAATCACCAGCCCACAACTTTGCCAAAGAAGCTGCATGTGGAGTTATGTTCTCCAAATACCAATCCACAACCCTCGTATTTCATGCATGTTTTTATTTTCTAACCACCTCTTCCGAAAAATTCATGTTGTCTGATCAAAACATGAAGTAGATAATAACTTGATTGTTACATCACCATTTAGTGGTTCTTATTGTTTTAATGAATACTAGATGCCCTTGTATTAGTCAATGTGTAAGATTTATATTTGTATTATAGCATTATCACATTGCATAGCCCAACCAATAAGGTTTTGAATATATAAAATCCCAGGGAATATCGAAACATTTGCGAATTGAAACAGCTTCAGAATTTGCTCATCAAAGAGTTAGCAAAACAAAATTATGGAGATTACACATGAAAAATAAACTTGGTAAGCATATATGTGTGTGTGTATAGGGGCATTGGATGTACAACTCATGACATTGGCTGCAAATTACAGCGAGAGCTATTGTCCGTTGGATTTAATGAACTGTCAAATCATGTCTTCGATAGAATCACCTGTTTCTCCCAGCCTCTATTCTTCCTCCCAGCCACTCTTTGTGCCTTTTCTTCTTCACCATTTAGTAACACAAGATCAGGCTAGGCTTCTTCACTCATGCAGCTGCTCCACCTTGGCCATGCCACCCAGTGGACAACTTCTCCTTCCTCTTATGCAACAGCTTCCTCTTCCTTCACATCCTCGAGGACAAGAACCAACAGATCTCCAACTCCATAGCGGCCATCCCTCGCCACAGCCTCCCTCCTAGCAATGGTGGTCCGAGTCTCTCCACGGCATC
This sequence comes from Pontederia crassipes, assembly GCA_030549335.1. Taxonomy (NCBI): domain Eukaryota; kingdom Viridiplantae; phylum Streptophyta; class Magnoliopsida; order Commelinales; family Pontederiaceae; genus Pontederia; species Pontederia crassipes. Next base: position 17,896,183 of record CM060184.1, on the reverse strand, counting down.
ATCCATAACGATTCCAGCATCAGCTTTGCCATCGACTTCGTCAACGACACCACCAGCTTTCCGCAAGTCATCAGATTCAAGGCCTGCACCATGTTTTCTTTTTCCCTTGTGTCAGGTAAGAGCACAGGATGATGTTGATGGGATAGGATCTCTTCGCCAAAGAGGATAGAATTGCTGTGATTTAGCCAGAGGAGAATAGTTGCAATTTAGAGTTTGATAAGTTATTTCTTGTTGCTGTGATTTGGTTCCTTCTTTTTGTTGAAAAAATAATGAATATATTTTATTATGTTTTATTTAAAGTTTTGTCGAATTTGAGAAGAGAGTTGCTGCGATTTTTTTCCTTCTGTTTGCTCACCAAGAGGAAAACGAGAGTTCTTTTCCTTTTCACCAATCACCATCCAAGTGTTCCCGTAAGAAGAAAGGCAAATCAAACCTTTGGCTTTAGTGTGATGAATGGTACGGATTTGGGTTGTGAATTACAGCTCAACTGTGTGTTGTATATTCATTTTACCATATACATATACTGTGTGTTGTATATTCATTTTACCATATACATATACTTATATATATATATATATATATTGAGAGGTGAAAGGATAGCTACCAAGGTTGTAGCAACCCTATTTTACTGAACAGATAAGTTACAACTGAGACATAATGTGCATAGATTATTTCCCCAAAGCTCAATCTCCAGGCCTATATCTTAGCCAGGTTGAGTGTGTGCTCATAATATTGTCGGTGTAATGTAACATCTTCCCCTGGTCAGTATACTTTTAACAAGACAAGATAGAGAATCCAGAGTATGGTACATACTTTGAATTCAGCATTTTAAGGAATATATATTAGACATCGAAGGATGGAGAACTGTCATGAAACATACCTTGCACTGTATATGATAACAGAGGACGAACAGGATGGTGGAAATGAGAGTCCAATGACCTCTCCTGGGAATTCCTGAAACCTTCGAGGAAGATTGTTAGTGTGGCGTCTTGACCATTCACCCAATTCTTTTGCATCCACATCAAACACATAAACCTCATTAGAAGATGTTGTGATGAGAAGGACATTATTATTCTTTGGAGGAAAACCGCCAGCTGTGACAGAACAACCATTCAATCTAGATATGAACCAGTGTTGTCTGTCAAATCACAAGAAAGATGCAGCAACGTAATCAGAGTCAATGAAAAAACTGTAAAATAAATGAAACGTGATAGCCTATACAACTATAGATGACTTCTGGTTCAAAATATAACTTTCATGTAACACAATACCAGACCATTGATTCTCAAAAGAAAAGATTATGCAAGAAAGAACAACATATGAATATACACAGAACTACCATTAGTAAATATATTCATTCAATGAGATTACATTGGAGACGGCGTCAGTAAGATGGCAGAATGAAGTACATAAAACAAAAAAAAAGAAACAGAATACAAATGGACTCCACTTTACAATGTGTCAAAATGAGAAACCAAAATTTCTAATGCAATAAATTGCAGTCGCCTACCTATCAGTTTCCAAGTTAAATATATAAATATCACCATAACAATTTATAGCAGCTAGCCACTGCCCATCAGAGCTAGTAAACATTTTGGCTACTGCTGGCTCGTTCTGTAAAGAATTTGTATGATCGACCTCACGTTGGGGAACAAAAGTGTGAACCACCTTCAAGCTTCTTACATCCACTACCTGTTATAAAAAGAAAAAAAGAACTTAAAAGAATGGATTTTAGATAGGACAGAAGTAGAAACATAACAAATGAGCTCAATCGCACAGTCTTATCACTCTGAAGCCAATAATTTTTTTTGAAGAGAAGAATCCCATAATTAAACAGAAGATAATTAACTTAAAGGTCAAAAGATTCATAAGCTGACTAAGATTACACAAAAATCTAAAGAAAGTCAGTTGACATTGCGGAAGGATATTCTTAAGTAAAACTTAACTTACATATATCTTTCTATCATGACCTGCTAACATTAGGCGAGAAGAATCAGCACTGAATATCATTGAGTGTGCATAAGGAAGTCCCCTAGGAAGCACTAATTTTTCAATTGACCACCTGTTTTTCCCAAGTTTATGCCTCTTCAATTCGAACAAGCACGGCTTTACATTATCAGAATATGAAAAGAGTATCCCTGTATTGGACACTGCACTGCAAATTATTCTTTTAGATCCTTTGCTTTTCACTCGAGCTAAAGGTTGCAATGCAGCTTTCCTTCCAAAAGGCTTACTCGTAGATGTATCACCAGCTAGTTTAACAAGAGAAATATCTAACAAGCCAGAGGACTGAACAAGCATCACTGAAGCCCCATCTATAACAGTATCATGTACCAACTTCACCAATGGACGCTGAGGTGCCGGACAGATATCATGAGGTGAGTACTGAGTGAATTCTCTGGCAGAGTATGCAAACAGCTTTGTGTCATCACCCCCTGAAATAAGCATGGGAACACCTTGATGTGCCCATTTTTGGTAACTGAAACTATTCTCACGACGACGAACCTTCGGCATCTTGTCATCAGGCAGAGGTTCTGTAAGAGAAGAAAGCAATAGAAAATTTTAGTGCCACCAAATCCGTACACAAACAGTGTAAACCATGTGAAAAAAATAACCTAATGATGGAACAGACCTTCACTGATGGGAAATGTCATTGCCAGGGCCCTTATATCATGTGTGTGAGATCTTACATAACTGATATAGATCCATTTGGACAACTGTGTTTTTGTGACATCTGAACCAGATGAATCATTAAATTTGTACAAAATAACCTGGAGAAAGATGAGATTACATTCAACCAATAACTTTTACCCATTAAAAAAACAACAATACTTGACTCTAGACCCCAGTTCTTTGCCGTCACAATTCATTATCACCAAGATGAGAGTTACTGAATAACAATTCTATTCTAGGCTGAAATCGAACATCATATCCAAGACATCTAAAGTAGAATGCATCTCCCCAAAGGACAAGTTAAAAAGAAAAAAAAGCTCGACATTCCCTTGATTCACAATGAAACTTATTAGTTCGTATGGTTCACAGCATTATAACGTAATTAGAGTTCATACTCGAGAGAGCCTTCATTACTGTTTAAGTCTGTCTAGGATAGTTAGGCTCCAACATGGAAATAGATTACACCAGAATACTCTAATGAAAATACATCAACTTAATTCAGAAGTATTACATAATTTTTTTAAGCATTTACTTTAAATACAAATGGAATACCGAACATGAGAGCAATCACGTACCTGACCATCTGAACCGGCAGAAAAAACCCTATTGTGTCCTGGAATGGCAGCCAGGGCATTCACATCACCCTTATGACAGGTGTGAGCTTGAAGAAGAGTACCATGTTGACTATCCCAAAATTGTACACTGCCAGTACTATCTCCACTTACGAGAGTGCCAGACCTTCACAAATATCATAGCTACTCAGCTACAAGAGAAATTACTTGAATCATGTCATAGAAATAATGGAAGATTTATCGCCATACCTTAGGGACAGCAAAGACCAAACACAAAGTTCTGGTCCACTACCACTGCCTCCAAGCCCAACTGTTATACGATATACTTCATTTGAGGTTGAAACATTCCAGCATCTTATTAAGCTGTGAATGTTATGACAAGGTGAGTTGCAGCAAAGATATGAAGGTGCAATCAACAAGAAGATCTTAGGATAAACTACTGTGGGCAAGAGGGAACCCAATAGCATGTAACCAAAATAGACAACCAAGACATCAGTACAAGAAAAAAAAGACTAGAAGAGGATGATAATGTTGCTACTTAATGAGTCAAACATACCCATCACTACTCCCTGAGAATATCAAACTTGCACAGTGGCTCCAAGCAACACTCAAAATGCGTCCTGTAAATACTCAATTATTAGTGTCTCTTGAGGGGAAAAATTGACAGAGGGCAAAGGTGATGTGTCTAACCGCTAACCCTGGGGAAATTTCTGTCGTGAGTCAATCTATAGCCAGAAGAAACTGTATATAATCGCACACAACCGTCATCACATGCAACAGCTAGTCGCTGATTCATGCTTCTGGAGTGCACAGTATGAACGTCATCAGAATCATTATCATCATCTTGATCGGTCCCAGATTCATCTTCACCATCACTATTGGTGTGACCATTGGCCACTACCTCATGGCATCTTTCTGAATCCAGTGATTCACATAAAGGTTCAACAGCCATCTGCCAGATAGAAACACCAATGGAGTCCACAACAACCTATGGGAACCACATCAATATGTTAGAGATTGCTTTCAATTTGTACACATATTGCTCTGAGAGTAACATGAACACCAAACAAAATCAAAGGTTTCATATCAAGCAAAGAGGTAATGACTAAACAAAAAGAAGCTTCAAAGTATGTCAGCATCTCCTCAAAAACAACAACAACAACAAAGCCTTATCCCATTAGGTGGGGTCGGCTACATGGATCATACGACGTCATTCCGCTCTATTAGTAACCAAACCTTTCGGTATATCATTTCCTCAAAAAAAAAAACTTAAGAACAAAAATTTAGGGCATTTGTGGCATGTCAGAATGACTCGTGCAGTTGCAGCAGGTTTTAGACACAATGGATTGGTCTATTTAAAAAAATCTTGTCCTTTGGAAGATTTATCTTGTTGCTGCTACTGCATGGCTGGAATCAATTTCTAAAATAACTTGTGATCATCTATTGAACACGTTATTTTACTGTTAAAGCCATTTCTTCAAGCTAAAATCGTAGTCCTATTCTAAAATAAAAGTTCCTCACACTATGTTCTGTAAAATTTTTGCTCAATGCACACATATGACTAATATACAAGTTTATCATAATATTCCACTTGCATTGATGTTTTCTTTTGTTTCCTGGCTTATAAGTTTTAGCTCCTTTATTCTGCCTACATTGTGAAACCAGTCTTGTGTCGGATTCTGAATTAAAATTGAACATCAAAACCCATGTCCCGACAAGATTGTGACCTTTATTGGTTCAGTGCATTAATAGTGAGGAGTAATCACTTTGTTTTAGCAAACATGCCAGGAAGTTCCAAGTTGGAACCTCCAATGTTAGCTATTAATTCACAATAAGCCACGAAATGTCACCTTTTGCTGTAACGAAAACAAATCCCACTCAGAGATCGTCCCGTCGATGCTCGAAGATAGCAAACGTCCAGAGGTTTCATTCTCCGAACTCGGGCGGCACCAGACAAGCGAAGACACCCTTGAGTCAGCATCTCCCGGAATCGCCTGTCGACAAAAACTAAACAGGTTAACGGCAAGAGGAGAATGATGAAAGGCTGAGAGTACATAAAACATGAACTGGGTAACAAGAATCATACGAGCTGGCAGTGCCAACCGACAGAGCCAGGGGAGACGAGCCAGATTTCGAGAGAGCCATCCTCCCTTGCCACAGCAACCTGCGCTCCGTCGGGGCTGGCAGCGAGGGCCAGCACTGCCGACGGAGTCCACTCCACCGATCTGTTCGTGTAGACCTGAAGCTTCTCCATCGACGCCAGAGGACTCTAATTTACGATACTCAACATCAATGGGTCTGCTGGCAACTTGGCAAGTGGAGGCGACGAAGGCGAAGGTCGACTTGCAGTGGAGAAGTAGGCGGCAGTGAAGAAGGTTACGGCTACGACGGAGCAAGAGATGACGGAGGCAGCGATGGCAGGGACCAACAGGTGCGGCCACAATGATCGATATGGCACAAGTGGGCGACGACCTCTCGACGGGGGCCGGGGAAGCGTCGGCGTGGCGGCTGAGATTGGCGACTCGCCTTTGAAGCGTGGTACAGGAGGAGAGAGAGCGTTAGGGCGTGATGGCTAGGGTTTAGAATATGCGTCACTGTCATCAATCAAGTCGTAGAATTATTTAGTAGCATGATCCAAATTTTATAATCACAATCTATTAGACAATAACTAAGACTAATATCGACAAAAAAATTAATATCATCCAAAATTCGTAAAATTTAGGTTTTTACAAATAAAAAATACTAAGAACTTACGTTACCACCATATAATTTAGATATACTGATTATTTTATTTTAAATTTTCAGAATCCATCAAATTACTTTATTTAATTGTGATTGATTACCAATAATTTTAATAATTCTAATTATCCAAATAATAGAGGAAGTATCTTCCAAATATGTTGATAAAAAATATTTATTCAATCAACTTTTTTAAAAATTAAAATATTTTATTAATAAATAAATACCATTCATCTTGATATTTTTTATTATTTAAATTTTTTTATAAAAAACTCTTAACTCTGTTTCATCTTATTTTATATATATTCACTTTTCTATTTCTTTATTTATTTATAATACTATTGGATGAAAATTTAAAATAAAATTTAAAAGATATTTTGATAATTTATTCTCTAATTCTTTTAACCATTGTTTATATTATATATATTTGTTGATATTACTAATAATTTAAGTAGTAGTAATATATTTAAGTGATGATCTAAATTATCGATTAATTAAAATAATAATGCATCAATGAGCCTTAGATAAGTAAATATATTTTCCAATATTTCAGTAAATTTATAATCATATATAATTAAGAAATTGAATGGGTTGAGCATTTTGATTTTATATTATTTTTATTACAAATAGATATTTTTTATCTTTTGACGATGAAATAGTAGATCAACGAAAAATAAATTAAAAGTATATTTTGGATTACGTCTCAAGAGATATGTCATGTTCCATGTTTTATAATTAAAAATTATTAAATGTAATAATATTGTTTTTTGCATTTTTAGTTATACTGAAGAAAATCGGGTTAAAATATAATTAAATGTAAAAGACACAATTAACCAATTTTATCACATAAATATATATAGTTTATTTTATCTTTGCATACTTAAGTATATTGTAGATTTTTACAAATGTCACATATGCAGCATATGGTTCAATAACATGGTAGAACAAAATTTGAGTGGCATAATTTACCAAGGAATAGATGTTGAGAACTTTAAAATTGAATAATACAATGTTAATTAGATTGGAGTTACTTGTGTATTTAAAATAAGAGGTCAGTTAATTGAATTGAAGTAATTATAGTATAACATCTAAATGTTCAAACATGTTATTGGTATAGGCAGTCATGTAAATTTATTCTAAAAAATAAAATTATGAAATTGATAGAAAAAAATACACTTATAGTTATTCTCTTTCTTTTTATATAGATCGGAGACGAATAGATGAGATGAACCCCAAAAAATAATCTTAGAATTTATCTACCTTTTCTAATTTAATTAAATAAATAATAATTTCATAATCTATCTTAACTATGATATAATCGATCAGGGTTCTTTCAAATTCATTGATGACAGGTGAATCCTTTATGGAGTTCATTTTGAAGAAGAAAAATATTCGTCTCATTTTTTATATAAAAAAATCATATTAAAATATCACTAAGTTTATACTGTTTTAAAGTATTTTCTTTTTTTTAATTTTAAAAAATGATAAACACTTGTTTTTTAAATTAAAAAACTAACAGCTTATTTTATGAAACAAAATTGATGAATTTGATATTGAATGTACTGTTTTTATAAATAAATATAAATAACTTTTTCACATATTTTCTTTGTAATAGTTTTTAATTATTTAACTAAATAATATTTTATATTTTTTTATTATCTATGTAATTATTTCGTTTAAAAATCAGTTTTAACTATTAAGTTGTTTATAACACTTCAACTTATTAAGTATTTAACCAAATAAATTGATTCAATTGGTTAGCGAATCCCAAGCGATTCAGGGTCACGGGTTAATTAGCGAATAAATTGTTACTATTTTATTTTTCTGACTTCAAAGATTTCTCTTAAATTCGGAAAAAAAACTTATAAAATATTTCGTATCAACTTGTTCAAAGTAGGCACTAAATAATTTAAAATCTTTTTTTATGCGTTCATGTTATAAATTACAAATGAGAAGGGCCACTCGATAGTTTGCCATAGATCAAAATAATAGCCCATGTAGAGACCCGTCTGACACATGTTGAAACTAGAACAATGTAGGTCCATATATTATATAGATCTCAATTGGCCCCTTGACTTTTATTTTATTTTCTTTTTCCGAGTAAACGTGCATAAATTTCTGCGTCCCCGGTATTGGATTTACCCAATGTAGGGCTTTTACAAACGTGTTATGAAATCAAGATACGATTAATAGGTATCTCAATAATCAATATGTCTCAAAATTTTCTCAATATCTGAAATTAAAAAATACTGAAACGGGGAATATAAATATATCGAAGGATTTATTTGCAAGACGATCGTTGGAAATTAAATGGAGCAAGGTGGAGAGAGAAAGAGACGTGTAATCAGTGCCCATTTACTTCAACATTATCCATTCTAAAAAAATATATGCCTATACACTTCGAGGGAGAGAGACTATAGTTTTTTTGTCTTCTTTTATTTGATATTATTAACAATTTGATAAGTAAATAATAATTTGATAATGAATAATGATTTACTTGGTAGATAGAATAGATAATGACGATTAATGATTAGAAATTCATTTAAGATAATAATAATAAATAAGTAATTAATAAAGTTAAGGATAAAATTAACTGACATAATTAAGCATATAATAATGCATTTAATTCAATTACTATATAAATTTTATTATAATATAATAAATAAATCATTTATATCTCAGTCACGTAAAATAAAAATTCACAATTATTCTTTTATTAAGATATATGAAAATTATAATGACAATATATATAATGCATACATGAATACAAAATTTTAACTATGAAATTAAATTTTATGCATAGTTAATTAATCATTAATCAAGCATGAAAAATAATAAAATAATAAAATAATTTGAGAAAGAAATAATGCATTTGAATAAAAGGCAAACTTAGGAAAAAAATATATAAACCTCTAAATGCTAGTAGAAGTAAATTTTTAATATTTGAAATGTTATTTTGAATGTTGCCAAACAAATCTAAATTTCAAGAATGTTATACGTGTAAACATTTAACGTCCACTTTTATTGTGCTACGGTGGGTGTTGTAATCCCATGCATAGATGATGAGATTGGGCACGACGCTTGACGTGGGTGCATCCCTGTCTCACGCTTGCTTTATCCTCTTCCCGGTGCCCGTGGACCTCTCGTGGCAAGGAGTATGCTGCTGGTCACACAAACTTGGATATCGTTCTTCCGTTCCTTGCTCTTGTTATCCGATATATATCGTTATCGGGTTTTTATTGCAGTTTAGATCTTAGCGCCGGTTCGTCGATCCATTCGATTGAACCAAAGCCGCAGGTATCTTTCTTTCCTAAATTTATTTTATTTATCGTCTTTTTTTTTTGCATCTGAATGCCCCCATTTTACGATCGAAAACTTGCCAGCGGCACGATTCCAGGATACGAGGGGATCTTATCTGCCACGTCGGAGCAAAAAGGCCCCCACGTCAGGGACGTGTTCCTCTCTGCGCTCTATTGGTATATATATGCACTGATCTGCTTCTCTCCTCTCCCCTCCTCAAGGAAAAGCTGAAATTGCAGAGCTCAAGAGTGACCTGAAGCTTAAGGTACGCTTCTGATCGATCTCAGATTTATTGTTCATCCAATAAACAAGGAATAAAGGTTCATATAGGGAGCTTTTTAGCCTGCTTATTCTCATTTAATCGGCATAAAAGTTCGATTTGAGAATCAACTCAGCTCACAAGTTCCAAATCAATTTGCAAATACGTGTTCTTAGATAATTTCACGTTTCATTCAAGGAAGAAACTTGCCATCTTTCCTACGTCTATCGGTCCCCTGTTCATCAATCTGAGAATAAAATGTTAGTTGTTTATGAGAAGTGATTTTTAAACAGACACTCTGTGAACTCTAGCTTCTAGCTCGCTTCTGAAAGACCTCTGCTTAGCCAAACTGTTGCTGACGTCCTTAAATTGCGACGAGTTTAGTATCATCTCCGTTATAGTTTCATATAATCCCGTCTGAAAAGGCATCCTTTGTATATAACTTCATCAGAATTTGCCGGGCACAGTGTTTGTTAACAGGGGAAGATGGACTACGTGTATGCACCGGGGAAGAATCACCTCTTTGTGCCGGGACCTGTCAACATACCCGAGCCAGTGATACGTGCCATGAACAGGAACAATGAGGACTACCGCTCCCCTGCAGTTCCTGCTCTGACCAAGACTCTTCTTGAGGATGTCAAGAAGATTTTCAAGACCACCACCGGAACCCCATTCCTCATCCCTACCACAGGTATAATTCTGGTCTATTGACTCTTATCATGCATCAACCTTGCAGATTAGCTGTAATATTTTTCATGATTTCTTGAGCATCTTGGTTCAATTTTCATCACATTTATACTTCAGCTAAATCAATATTTCCTTATGTGTATGTTGAATTATCTAATCATGATCGTGAATGACGAATGAAATTTAGCATCTGAATCTTAGTACTATACAAACATATTCCATCATCTGAAGAATGAAGATATATCATATATGTCAAGGTCAAATTGGCTGAGTTCGACTTCTTCTTCCCGGGAAGTTTCTCTATATAAACCATCTGCATGTTGAATGATCGCTCTCTATAATATCATTTGATGGAGTTTTTATCTTGATTGCCAGGTACTGGGGCATGGGAAAGTGCACTGACCAACACATTGTCACCTGGTGATAGAATTGTGTCTTTCCTTATTGGGCAATTTAGTCTTCTGTGGATCGATCAACAACAGCGCTTAAAGTTTGACGTCGATGTTATCGAAAGTGATTGGGGTCAAGGTGCCAATCTTGAGGTGCTGGCCTCAAAACTGAAATCAGACTGGTCACATACCATTAAGGCCATTTGCATTGTTCACAATGAAACAGCAACTGGAGTTACCAACAATTTGGCAACTGTAAGGAAATTACTTGGTATGTATTAAGTCAATTCATCACATTACCTCCAGAAAAATGAATTAACAACAACAACAACAACAACAACAAAGCCTTATTCCACTAGGTGGGGTCGGCTACATGGATCATACGACGTCATTCCGCTCTTATTCGTTGATCCATGTTCATAAGATTCGACATAATTTTATGCTGGCTATCGGGGCCTAACACAACCCTCCTCCTTTATCCGGGCTTGGGACCGCCTATATTTTATAGCCGGTCCCAAGCCCGGATAAAGGAGGAGGGTAAAATATAGGCGGAGTTAACAGTTAGTTCCTAATCCAATTGCTCAACTTCATACACTTGTCTAAGCAAATCTAGTAAGTATACTGACTTTGGCTCTTGAACAGATGACTATAAGCACCCTGCTCTGATTCTGGTTGATGGAGTTTCATCCATATGTGCTCTGGACTTTCGCATGGATGAGTGGGGGATTGATGTGGCCTTAACAGGATCCCAGAAAGCTCTGTCCCTGCCTACTGGAATGGGCATTGTTTGTGCAAGCCCCAAAGCTTTAGAAGCCAGCAAGACAGCAAAATCAGTGAGGGTGTTCTTTGATTGGAACGACTACCTAAAGTTCTACAAAATGGGATCATATTGGCCTTACACACCTTCCATCCAGCTGCTTTATGGACTTAGGGCAGCTTTGGATCTTATTTTTGAGGAAGGACTTGACAATGTGGTTGCCAGGCACAGCCGTTTGGGTAAAGCAACAAGGTGATTAATCACAGTTTACATTGACATTTGAACTAGTATCAGCTGAAGCCACTGAACAGACAGTCTCAAACTATATACTGTGAACTTGCAGGCTTGCTGTGGAGGCTTGGGGCTTGAAAAACTGCACACAGAAGGAAGAATGGTTTAGTGACACTGTCACTGCTGTCATGGTGCCAGCATACATAGACAGTGCGGAAATTGTCAGGAGAGCGTGGAAAAGATACAACCTGAGCTTAGGATTGGGCCTGAATAAGGTGGCAGGAAAGGTGTTCAGGATTGGGCATCTGGGCAACCTTAATGAGGTGGATTTTAATTAGTTCTTGATGTGCTAATTAATTTTCCTAAAAATTTAAGTCGTTAGAAAGAGCAAACAACAATTAAAGGAGAAAAATATTTTTTAATAAAAGTTTAATGAGGTCTGACTTAAACTTGATGTGATAACCAATTTTTCTAAAAGTTTACAACGTTAAGAAAAGCAATATCAGTTCATTTCATTTGGCATCATATATTTCTGTGACAAGTTAATACTTATCGCATTACTTATGATCCTTAATTAGCTTTAAATTATCACTTTTTATCTTAAAGAATGCTTTATTACCATTTGTCTTCCCACTAATTTATCACGATCACTCTTTCCTGTTTTGTAGTTGCAACTTTTGGGTTGTCTCAGTGGTGTAGAGATGATCCTACGGGACGTAGGTTACCCAGTGAAGCTTGGAAGTGGCGTGGCCGCAGCTGCTGCTTATCTCCAGAACACTATCCCCTTGATCCCTTCCAGGATATAACATGTACATTTGGATCATTTCATTAGGCAAGATAGAACTGAGTGCTTAGTTGCACTTATATTTTATACTGATGACTCTATCATGCTTGGATTTTGCAAATTACAGTTTAATAATTTCTATGATGTTGAGTATAATGCTGGATTCCACACTAGCAAACATATAATTCACAGCTAATTTTGTTGCAGTGTGTTGACCAGGAACAACAAAAACTTATTTGTTTACCACTCCTAACTTTGGAACTTCATGTAGTTAGTTTTTGGGTACAAAAAAGAAAACTATTCCCGACAGCTACAAGAATACTACCATTTTCCCAACATTCAATTTTAATGTTAAGTATTGCAGCCACGTCGTACCAGAGAAAATATATAAAAAATACAGTCGCATTCTCTTTTCATTTACTTTGTTTTCATTTACTTAAGATATTGATTATTGAGCTATTTCTTTGTTTTAAGCTAATTACATCTTACATGTTTCATCTTTTTCCGATAGGAGTTAGCTTAAATCTGAACTTCTAAGTATTAAATGCACAATATTCTTCTATCAAGGAACAAAAAACACAATACCCAACTGACCTGAAAAAACACTAATCTGGGAATTGGACAACTATGATCTGTCAGAAACAGAGTGGTTAAGTTCCCTTTTATTGTGCATAGCTAACCTTTCAGATGAATCTTCATGGAATTCATATAATTTTCTGTTCATTGTATGTATCTCTGTCGTTTTAAGCTTGGGACCAACTTATTACAATTACATATCAGAATTCTGATATTTCTGTTTAATTATCGGCTTGTAGTGGCTAGTTCAGCCTTAGAGAGTCTTGAAGGCTATAATTCCTTAATAACTCACATCATGTCCTCGCGATTATTATGTCACACACCAGCAGTAAAAAAATGATTCTTTTGTCAATTGCATGAGATATCAAAATTGCAAATTTATTCATAGTAAACACATACATAAACTTCACGAGTCCCTTTGCCTCCTCTCAATGTATGTTACCGAACTTTAGTACGCTGATTAAACTACGAATTGATAAAAGTCACAAAACAAGAAGAGCCCGTCAAATAAGGAACATGCTACGGATTGTGGACTCCGGTACGCGATAGCTCAAGCAGCAACCCTCAGACGACCCACCTCCCTGTCCACGGCCCTCTTGAGGAAGCTGCCTTCCTCCACCACCATCTGGATCGGCATGAACCCGAGCCCGTTCGCCACGGCGAGCATCACCTCCCGCATCTCCGCCCGGAACTCCTCCAGGTCCACCGTCCCGTTGCCGTCGTGATCGAACCGCGCGAACAGGCCGACGTAGAGCTGCTTGAGCTCGCCGGGGCTCAGCGCCGCGTCGTCCACGCCGAAGTGCGTCTCGAGCACCCTCAGGCTCATCAGCTCTCTGGTCATCTCGGCGTACGAGAGCAGCCCGTCCTTGTTGGCGTCGAGGCTCGCGAACCGCTCGTCGACGGACCGGTTGAAGGCGCCCTCGTCCTCGACGAAGCTGCGGATGGTGGCGCCGTCTAGCACTTCTACGCTCATCCTCGGAACAATTGGAAGTTATCAAGAGAATTATGAAGGAGAAGAGATTACTTGGTCTTTGCTGAAGGGAAGGTCGTGTAGTGTCCTTATTTATAGAGTACTCGGAGGAGGCGCGAGGGACTGACAACGCTAAGAAAGCAAAAGAAAATTTTAAATATGGCGCGTAGCATTTTGGTTGGCCGTTAAGGATTTTGTTCGCGGGTTTCTTTTGCTATGGGCCTTCCGTTCTAATTCCAGTGGTAGTGGTCAATGCTTTGGAAGTACGCAACACAGCACGATGTGGGCTTGTAGGTGGGACATGAAACGGAATAGAATTAGGGAGAAGGCACGTTGTAATGAGAAGATTTCAAGTTAGGGCGTTTGATCAATAAAGAATGAGCGATCGGTAGGCAAGCCTACCTCTACTGCTATTTTTTTATCCTTTTTGGGATTCTTCTAAAGTGATTTGCCGGTTGTATCGTTGTAAGTTCCAACTTAAATTATGCCAAGGAATATTCTATGATACGTCGAATTTTGATATATGAAGCTGTTGACAGGAAGTCTCAACTCTCAAGTCATACTGCGCAAGCATCTCTTTGAGTATTATTTTTGATGTAGTGAGATTATGGAAACTGTGGTCAGTCGGTCGGTTGGGAAAGCAGAGAAGGCCCGCACCGCCAAACGTCCATGGAAGGCGACTTGGTACATGGCACGCGTCCAAGACTCCAAGTATCTAATTCCGACGACCAATTAATGACGTATGAGAAAGAGAAAATAAAAAAAAAGCGAGAAAAATAGACTTTGTTGGTGTTCCAAATGGAGAAGTGGGGTGTTGATCGAATTATCGTCCTCCAGCGTTCAACAGAGGCGCTCAAGAAGAAGGAGCCGGATCCGAGAATGAGGATATCGTAATTTTTAAATTTTATATAAGTTAATTATAATTTTTATTTTTGTATCAGTTTTTATTATACACAATAGTTATTATAAATGTAATTTTTTTCTAATTTTAATATATAACTTTTCATAAATAAAATTTCTTTTTTTATTTTTTTTATTACATAAGGATGTACAAGACCTAATACAAGAAAAAGAAAAATAAACTTAAAAATAAAGAAGCGACTCCTAATTTCACGATTGAGTCTATGGAAGTACTGATTTATACATTTATTTTAGTCTCGATTTCAGGAATATTGTTTTCTATCTTTTTTTAGAATGACCCAAGGTTTCAATTAAAAATAATATGATGCTAAATAAATATTATTAATTTTTTAATTAATATATCTTTTTGACGGATTGATCTCGGAACTTTTGACTGGCGTTTATCCGCCAGAACTTGCAACGAAAATTTTAATCCGTAATAAAAACTTTCCGACAACTGTTTTTGGTGCAAGATTCGTGAAAAAGTATATTTTTTTACCAATTTAATGTGATTTGCAAGGCAAAACGATTTTTCCCAATATTTTTATCATCCGATTGGCGACCGGATCGAATTCTTTACCAAATCACGATTGGATTGTTTCAACCAAATTCAACCGAATTAAATCAAGTTTTATTAAAATAATATTATTTATAATAGTTATAAAAATATAATATAAGGTATATGATATAGTATGTGAATATTGTACTAATAATTCATTAATAATATTAAAAAATAATATAACATAATTTTTATTTATTAAAAGTTTTAATAATAATGATTAATATATAAATATAAAT
Source organism: Pontederia crassipes (assembly GCA_030549335.1). Lineage (NCBI taxonomy): Eukaryota > Viridiplantae > Streptophyta > Magnoliopsida > Commelinales > Pontederiaceae > Pontederia > Pontederia crassipes. The sequence continues at coordinate 17,880,548 of CM060184.1, read as the reverse complement.
ATATTATTATTAATTTAGCATCTATTATTTAATGATGATACATGTTATATTAATAAAGTTTATCTTAAATTTTTCTTTTTTCTTTTTTTCTTTAACACTTTCATTTTTATTTCATTTATTTATGCCTTTTAATAATTTTCTATTTTAATGTTAGACAATTTCAAATACTCACCTTTTAATAATTTTCCTATTTAATTTTATGCATGTCATGTTTCTTTCTTTTTTACCTTTCTTATATTCCTTAGCTTTTTTTCTTTTTTTAACTTTTTCTATTTTTGTCATTTTTTATTTTTTTTCAAAATTATAACTGAACCGTGAGTTGAACCGGTTCAACTAGCTCGATCCAATCGACTGGTTCAACTGATTTTTTTTGTTCAACGTCGAAAATAATTTTGCACTCTAACGAGACCGGATCACAATTCGCGATTGAATAAGCTGGTCGATTCGATTTTTATAAAATTGGTTTTTCCTCTTACAGTTTTGAATATGAAGATATAAATAGTCCCAATCACAAGAATATATATACATATATATGCATAAATATATTATGAAATTAAATGTCAAAAACTATTTGGTGAAAAATATTGAAATTGTAATTTAGTTTATTCAAACAAAGGCAGTAAAACAGTTAGGGATGCAAACCCCAACGGGAGTCGTCGAATGTTTCTACGCATAGTTAGTCCTCCAATCGAAGTGCACAAAAGTAGTTGTTAGGATTTCTGCATGAGAAAAATTATGCATCGCGAGAAAATTCGAGAAATTTAAGGCGACGCAGAATTTTATTAGATGGAATAAATAGAAGAAAATTACAATATCAGATTACTTTCTCTTTGGACCCTTAGGGAGTTTATATAGACACCCTCTTTAACAATTGATAGGAATTACAGACCAATTAGGATTCTATATTAATCCAAAAAATAGGACACATATCTTGTGATAAGGAAATAAATCAATTCCTTAACAATCTAATGATAAGAAAATATATAGAATATGTTAGACAGATTTTCTTTTACTTCTTGGGATCCAAACAAATTTTCAATTAAAGTAGGATTCAAGACATTAATTAATAAATCTCCACCTTAAATTGAATCCTACAATCAGATATCTAATACTCTCTACTAGCGTCAGTCCCAATTCTTATTCTGCACATGCGATAGTATTCTTGTAACTTGATTTGGCGATTCCACATCTTCAACTACTTGGAATGCATATGCACCCGTGTCCTCAAAGTCATAACGCTTAGGAGAACCTACATGTCTGCGTGCACGTCCAGCAGCTAGACTTGTCGTTACTTCTTCTACTTGTTCCTCAGACTCTGGTTGTCCAACCTGGTGAGATTCTTCTAGCCCATTCTGAATTGAAGTTAATTTCAGCTCCACCTGTTTGTTGACACCCTCCTCTGCTGAGTCAACAACATTTGATTCCTGTTTGAGCATAGACATCTCATCAAAAGATATATTTCTACTATGAATAACATTCCACTCTGAAGGAGATCAAATTCTGAAGCCTTTTACACCTGCACCATATCACATAAAGATTCCTTCTTTAACCCTTGGTTCCAGCTTTCCTTCGCTAACATGATAATATGCTGGACAGTCAAACACTTTCAGATTAGTATAATCAACAAAGTTTCCTAATCGTATCTCAATGGGAGTCTTTAGATCGATCATGGTTGCAAGACTTCGATTGATAAAATAGCATGTTGTGCTAACAACCTCAGCTCAAAATAACTTGTTCATATTAGAATTAGACAGCATGCATCGTGCCCTCTCTAGAAGAGTTCTGTTCACGCGTTCTGCTACACCATTCTACTGCGGTGTATCTATGACGGTGCGATATCTGACAATGCCTTCATCCTTACATAATCGATCAAATTCAGATGAACAGAACTCCAAGTCGTTATCGGTACGAAGACGTTTTATTTTTCTCGATGTCTGATTCTCCACCAGAGTCTTTCTTTGTTTGAAAGTTTCGAATACCTCACTCTAGTGCTTCATCATGAATACTCATGTCATCTTTGATTAATCATCTATCACAAATAGGAAGTATTTAGAATCTCCTAGAGATGGAACACGAGAGGGGCCCCAATAGTCAGCGTTGATGTAATCGAGTGTTGCCTTCGTGCACGGCTTTACTGAATTTATGTCATTTTTGTTTGTTAAAAACGCAATGTTTGCAGAATTCGATTACAGATATCTTTTGATCATTTAGAATATTGCATTTACTGAGGATGTACATCCCTTTCCGACTCATATGTCCAAGTCGCATGTGCCACAATTTGAATGCTTTTGATTCTGATTTGGACGAACTACCTACTGCAGTCATGCCAGAATTTACTGTGTCTTGTAGTATGAACAATGACTTTTGCCTGACTCCTCTCATAACTTCAACATTACCTTTGGTGACCGCGAGAACATCTCCTACAGCATCTATCCGACATTCTTTGAAGTCCAGAACTCCTAATGATATCAAATTTTTTTCTTCAGTTGCGGAACATGACGGACCTCTGTCAATGTTCTCACCCAATTGTCATGACTTCTGATCTAAATTGAGTTGATTCCAACTATTTTACAGGCTGCATCATTGCCCATGATGACGTTTTCATCATCAATATTTTGATAAGTTAAGAACCACTCTCTGTGCGGAGTCATATGATAGGAACATCCTTAGTAGAGAACCCAACTCTCCTCAAAACATCTCTGATCAGACAACATGAGAGCCAAATCGTCATTTGATTCGCTATTCCGATGAGCTATTGCAGCAACCATGTCTTTCTTCTTCTTTTTGAGGCAGTCCTTCTTTCAGTAATCCGGTTCTTTGCAGTAATTGCAGATGTCATTCGGATTGACATTCTTCTTCGACTTACCTTTTTTAGGGTTTGTCCTCTCTTCAGTTGTTAACAACCCTATGGCATGTAGACTCAATTTTACTTTTTCCAGAGTAATTGTGTCTCTTCTGATGATAACAAACTGAATAAAATTTTCGATAGAGGAAGAAACACCAACAGAAGTATGACAACATTTTCATCCTCAATCTTCACATTTATGTTTCGTAATTCCATCAACAGAGTATTCATCTGATCAAGATGATCTTTCAGAGGAGTATTTTTTTGCATGCGGAGGGCAAACAGACGTTGCTTCAATAGTAAGTTGTTGGTCAGAAACTTTGTCATGTAGAGACTCTTAAGTTTTGACCACAGACTGGCCGCCGTTTCTTGATCGGCGACTTCGATAATCACCTCGTCCGTCAGACACAACATAATCATAGAATGTGCATTCTCTTCCTTTGCTATCAAACTTGCGAGATCGGACTCATTTTCTTTGTCCTTCGATTTGTTCTTCGGCACGTTTACGAACGACGCCTAGATTCTTTGTTGTTTCAGAAGTGCCCGCATCTTGATCTGCTATAGACTAAAACTATTTCGACTTGTGAATTTCTCGATGTTGACGTTGTGTGATGTCATCTCTATGCCTGACAGAGGATCGATGATGAAGCTTCGCTCTGATACTAATTTGTTAGGATTTCTGCACGAGAAAAATTATGCACCGCGAGAAAATTCGAGAAATTTAAGACGACGTAGAATTTTATTAGATGGAATAAACAGAAGAATATTATAGGATTAGATTATTTTCTCTTTGGACTCCTTAGGAAGTTTATATAGGCACTCTCTTTAACAGATTATAGGAATTACAGACCAATTAAGACTCTATATTAATTTAAAAAATAGGACATCTATCTTATGATAAGGAAATAAATTAATTCCTTAACGATCGATAAAAACATACTTTCTACTGACACTACTAGCTCGTCATTTTTCTTAATTAGAATAATCTTGATTGCAAATGGAAAAGAAAAAAAAACAAAGTTTAGGAATTAAGAAAGAAATCGGAGTCGATCATGATACAATCTTTTAAATGAGTTTGATGAAGATAAGCATATATAGGAGAAATAAATAATCATTTTACGAGTGTTGGTTGATTCGGAAGATTGAATTTGAGATGAAGAACCTGTATTGATTAGTAAACGGAACGTATTGTTCTAATTTATCATCATTTGAACCTTTTATTTCTAAAAAGCAACGAATTAATAAAAGCTACAAAAACTTAAACAAATTGTTAGAGCCTTAATTAGAATTGAAATCTATAGGTCTTTAAATTGTTGTAGAGGAAGAGAATTGAGATGAAAGTCGGCAAAGGGAAAGGTTAATACCTAATAGTAAGGACTAAGGAAGTAATTAAGGAGGGTAAATAATACTCCATAATGTTTCAACATTTTGGATCTAATATGAATCAAGGCTCATAAAATTAAAGAATAATAGACTATCATTAATATATATATGTGGGTGGGTGGGTGTTTTGGTTTTCACCGCTCTGCAGTGCACGCATTCACAACTTGAGAAAAATGTATGTAATGTGCTTATTTCATATATAATAAGCTCTTCCGGCATGTCCCCAATAAAGGAGAAACCGTCAAAATTGTACAAGGTCCTTAATTATAATTTAAACAAATAGTATAACGTAAATATGAACTGCTTATAAGCTCGAGAATATTAATTTGGATACAAATTGATAAAATATAACCAATTAAATCTGCCATTAGTACGTAATTACTGCGCCATGCGCGCCGTGCCATCTACGTCGCAAGCATGGCCGTCTCCCTCTCGACGGCCCTCTTGAGGAAGCTGCCTTCCTCCACCACCATCTGCACCGGCATGAACCCGAGCCCGTTGGCCACCACCAGCATCACCTCCTCCATCCCGGCCCGGAACTCCTCCAAGTCCACGTTCCCGTTGCCGTCACGGTCGAAGCGCGCAAACAATCCCAGACGGAGCCTCACGAGCTCCTCCGTGCTCATCCCGGCGCGTCGACGCCGAAGTGGATCTCCAGCACGCGGAGGCTCATCAGCTCGAGGGCCATCTCGGCGTAGGAGAGCTGGCCGTCGTTGTTGGAGGAGAACCGGTCGTCGACGGAGCTGTTGAAGGCCGCCTTATCCCCCACGAAGTCGCGGATGGTGGCTCCGTCCAATATCTCCATGCTCATCCTGTCTGCTGATCAAAGTACGCACGTAGTACTCGCTAAGAGGTTAATGCCTGTGCTGGAAGCTCACTACTAGAAAAACGCGGATTACCGACGGTTCGGACCGTCGGTAATCAGCCCGAAAATCGTCGGTAACGTAATTATCAACGGTTTTTCAGTCGGAATCGATCCGTCGAAAAAACGTTCGTCGCAAACGGATTTGCGATGATTGAAAAAATCTGTCAAAAATATCGACGGTTCTGGCCGTCGGAAAAGTCCCCGGCGGTTCGACCCGTCGAAATTTTCCAACGGTTGCAACCGCCGGAAAAGTCTCCGGCGGTTCGAACCGTCGATATTTTCGACGGTTGCAAACGTCGAAAAAGGCCGGCGATTCGAACCGTCGATATTTCCGCCGGAAAAGGCCGGCGGTCCGAACCGTCGAAATTTCTGACGGTTCCAACCGCCGGAAAAGGCCGGCGGTCCGAACCGTCGAAATTTTCGACGGTTCCAACCGCCGGAAAAGGCCGACGGTTCGAGCCGTCACAACTTTTCGACGGTCGCAACTGTCGAAACTTTGGACGGACGTCGCAACCGTCGATCTTTAGACGGTCGCAACCGTCGCAAATAATTTTTTAAATATAAAAAAATTAGCGGTCGGATCCAGTCGCCTGGCATTCGGATCTGGCCGCTGAGGCCGGATCCGGGGCCAGGCGACCGGATCCGGCGCCAGGCGACCGGATCCGGGCACTGGAGGCCGGAACCGGCCCGCCTGGCGGCCGATCCGGCCTCCGGCCGGCCGACAGTAGAGAGAGAGACGCCGGCGCGGAGCGGGAGAGAGAGAGATACGCCGGCGCGGAGCGGGAGAGAGAGAGATACGCCGGCGCGGGAGAGGGTCGCCGGCGTCCGGCGTGGGAGGGTCGCCGGCGTCCGACGCGCGGGAGAGGGTGCTCGCGGCCGGGAGAAAGAGAGGAGAGGAGGGAGAGAGAGAGGAGTGGAGGGAGGAGGGAAGAGAGAAGAGGGAGGAGGAATATATATAAAGGGAAAAAGTGGAAAGAAAGCGGGAAAAGGAAAAAAAAGCGGGATAACGAAATTTTAATTACCGATGGTTTCGGCCGCCGAAAACGTAAATATTAAATATTTTTATAATTACCGACGGTTGTGACCGTCGAAAATATATTTAGTTATATATAATATTTATTTTTTATTTCACCGACGGTTCAAACCGTCGGTAATCGTTACCGACGGTCAAAACCGTCGGTAATTGCGACGGTTTGGACCGTCGCTAGTTATATTAATAAAATACTCTTTATATGAAATTATTATACATTTACCGACGGTTACGACCTTCGGAAATTGCGACGGATTTTGCGACGAATGGATATCCGTCGGAAATATCGACGTTCCTAATCGTCGAAAAATTAAATAATAATATAATAAATTATATAATTATTTTTTTATTTTCGATGGTCGTGACCGTCGGAAAATCCGTCGAACAAATTTAATAATAATATAAAAAATACATAATTTAATTTTTTATTTCCGACGGACATAACCGTCGGAAAAGTCGTCGGAAATTGCGACGGATGGATATCCATCGAAAATATCAACGTTCCTAATCGTCGAAAAATTAAATAATAATATAAATTATTTCCGACGGTCATAATCGTCGAAAAATCCGTCGGAAACGAAACCGTCGAAAAATCCGTCGCAAATTGTGACGGATTTAGAACCGTCGGAAATTATCCGGCGGAAAATCATGATTTTCTTGTACTGGCTGCTGCAGGGATCTGAAGATTCCAAATTATTAGAGGTGGTGATTTGGTTCCTAGCTGATTGATTCCGCTACCGCGTGCATACTTATAGTAGACGTCTAGACGATGGCCAACCATGCACGTGCTAGCTGTACATGTTTGTAGTAAACATACGATATTTAGTGTACCGTGGGCAGTGGAGCTTCTTGTTTTGGATCCTTTGCTTGGATGTAATAACTCATTTCCTGGAGAATTCCTGACGGTAGACAGAAGAAGCAACACAAAGATAATCCAGGCATGGTCCACAGAGAAAAACCATGGGGGAAGGAGAAACGACACATTACCACCGTTCAACGTTTATGGAAAGGTGTTTCCCCCCACATTCCACTTCTTTCATAGTTGGGACTTAGAAAGCGGTTTGTCGATATCTTGTTCGGTTACCTTTTTTTGTTCCTGCTGTCGGGCGGTTGGGCCTCAGCAAGGCTCGAACCGGCGGAATAATATTTTTTTTATATCTACTCGAGATTTTTTATACTCATAGCATCTAATTAGTTCAAAGGAGTAAATAAAAGAGTATTCCCCTCAGAATCGAAACTTAATTAGAAACTTAATATTTTCTAGTAGAAACTTAGAAAGCCAGTTCTAGAAACATTTGGCAACTGGTGGTGGAACAAGTCAACAATTAGACCCGTTTGGCAACAAACTAAAAGTTAGAATTTTTTTCTTTCCTTCAGTTTTTTTTTTCAAACAATTTTCGGATCAATTTATGGGACTCACCAATAATCGTTACAGGAAAGAGATAAAAGTTGGAGTTTTTCTATTCTTAGCTCCTGCTGGACAGGATTAAGAGTTAAATACGAGCACCATTACTCCGCTTCTCAAATGTTTAATGTGACAATGTCACTCAAAACTCTTCTGTTCTTTACTTTCTTTATATTCTTTTTTGAGTCTCCTATATTTCCACCCAAATAAGTCTCTCAGCCTTCTCTTAATTTCTTTATATTCTTTTTTGAGTCTCCTATATTTCCACCCAAATAAGTCTCTCAGCCTTCTCTTAATTTCTTCATGTTGCTTTTGCTTAGTGCAGCTTATTATTTTGATAATAGTATAAATGGTATTATTGAAATAATATTAATTTAATTAATATGGAAACTACAAAAACTAAACATGTCACATCTCACTCCGTGACTAAATTATAATCTCAATTATTATCTTTCTTAATTATATTTAGCAATTGTATAAATAAAATCAGCAAAACTTTCTCCCTTACTTATCTTATGCTATTTGTCAATACACTAAAAAAATACATATATATTCATCAAAGTTAAATAAACAGATATAAGACACATTATTAACATATTATTATCATAATTTTTTTCACTAACCACCTCACATATAGCACCCAACATGATCAAATTTTATACAATCTTACAAAAAAATTTCTAATAAACTCTAATGCAACTCTCAAATTTATCTATTACATACATGCTTTTTAAAAACGAAAGTGAAGGAAAAATAAAAATGCTCTAATGACTCGACCTCTTCTATATGCATCAAAGATAAGCTAGTCAACTCAACTCGATAACTTATAATTATTTGAAAAATTCAACAAGGATAACGTGAGCAACATTCGTTTGCTCAGTGGATGAAATAAAAGTATAACATACGGGAATAATACAAGTGCATATAATATTTAAATAGTCACATTTCTTTTATATGAGAAAATATTTAAAACATAACTCATATCACATAAGTTTTCAAATCAGATGAAATTTTACATAAATAAAACTTATTCAAAATATCAGCATATTCACAGTTAAACTCCACACATATGTCATTGCACATACTTATCATGTGTCAATATGTATCCCTCAATTATCATGTATCATATAGTTAAGCAGAGCTTTATAATCAAGAGTATCATATACGCAGAATAAATTATGAGTCAATACGTATCCCTCCATAATTGTGTGTCATACAATTAAGCAGAGCTTCACAATCAAGAGTCTCAAATACGTAGTGCAGATCATGGATCAATATGTATTCCTCCATGATTGTGTGTCATACAGTTAAGCAGAATTTCAAAACCAATAGTCTCGGATATGCAGAACAAATCATGAGCCAATATGTATCCCTTCATCTAAAATACGCAGAGCATATCATGGGTTAATACGTGCACGCAGAGCAACCCCAAAGGATAAAAACACACGATATACATTCCAAAGACTTCATGTATATCGAATGCGGTCCCAAAGACTTTTTTCAAACAGCATGAGCAATGAAAACATAGAGTTTAACAATATCAAAATACACATTTCATAATCACATATCATTATGAAGTAAAATTTATTTTAACTTCACAAGTATTATTTCCTGAAAATATTTTCGTGTAAATGATTAATAAAATCATTGAAACATATCATAAATATTTTCATAATTCAAGATATGTTTCAATAATAATAATAGTATAATCTTTGCTTGAGATAATATAATAAATAAAAGAATAACGTATAACATTTTTCTATGTTGTAAATTTATTCACTTAACTTGTACTTTAAGTTTTCAAAGAAGTTTACTAGAATTTTTCTCATTTCACTTGTATCTTGTTGGTTTCTACAAGTAATGATGCTATTTCACTTTTCAATTACTAATAAGAATAATATGCAATGCATGCTCATGATGCATGAACACTTGTTCACTTTAAAATGCATATAATCCCTTCTAATACTAATGTATAATTTTAGGTGTTTATATTCATATGCTACTTCACACTCTCAACTATTCAATCTTACAAAGTGTAACACTACAAGAATTTGAACTATTAGCCACCGATTTTAGCGACTTCATATTTCGTAGCAATATTAACACAGTTAGAGACAAATTAGTGACATATTTGAAATACATTTAGTATGTCATCTCCACAAACTTAACTAATAATATAGTGACACAATTGTGTCCATATTAACTACAGAAATTACTATTAGTCGATATATTGTAGCCAATCTGTAGCAAATCTATCCCTAAATAGTGACACTAATATGTCTCTAATTTGTCTCAAGTATGTTGCCAACAGTTACACATTTACTACATATTTGGGACACATTTAGTGCATCATCTTTAAAAATCTAACTAACAATATAGTGACAAGTTTGTGACCACATTAACTACAGAAATTATGGTCCCTAATATTAGTCACTATATTATAACTAATCTGTCCCTAAATTTGAACACTAGTTTGTCTCTACTTTGTCTCATATTTTATTGCTACCAGTTACAAATTTACTACATATTGAAGACGTGTTTAGTGCACCATCTCAAAAAAATAACTTACAATATAATGGCGATGATGGAATCTACGACCATTAATATCAGTCGATATATTGTAATAAATCTATAACTAATTCATCACTAACACTAATATGTAACTAATCTATCCTTAAATCATGACACTAATCTGTCTCTAATTTTATCGTTAATAATTACAAATTTACTACATGCTTGCGATAATTTTTTTACAACCATTTACACTATATACTTCAGTTATAATTTCTTTTGCTAACAATGGATAGACATTTGTAAAAAAACATCTTGGAATCATTAATTGATAATCAAAAGTGAAATGATTTTTTTTCTTATTTACTAATTGAAATAACTCTCAAGAATTTTAAGGTTAATGTGAAAATTATAATAAAAAATTTAACTGTATAAATTTATGTATATCTGTGTATAATGTCATATTGAAATTATTTATATATGCATTTGTACATGATAATCAATGGATGCCCGTAAGATTGTTAGAAACATAAATTTATATTTTTTCTTTCTACTTTCATTAGGTTGACAAGTAAATTTACAATTAGATAAAACAACTATGGCAATATAAATGAGAAATGAAAACTAAAAGAATCCAAAACATATATGGCCAATCTCATTTATGTATATGTACATATGGGGATGCACCAACGTTTTAGGCATCTCACGCATGGATGCAGAGGAAATTTTTGCTATTCGACCAGACATCCATGACTATGAAAGAAAATGGCAAATCGATCTTCAATCCATAGCTAGTAGCTAGTAGTAATGCCTTTAGCTAGGCGATCCACACGACTATGAAGATGACGACGATGCACACCATTGAATCGAAGCGTTGATTCAACGACCACACCATCTACACTGAAGATGACATGGAAGCACTTAGCTAGTCCAATGAAGCACATGACCAATCTCTCGCGAATTTTTTGAAATTGCTGAAGTCGGCGGCATGGATCTACGAGCAAGTGATGGGACCTAACCAATGATCGATGGTGATAGTGATGTGGGGACTAGGTGCACATCATCTGGGCCTCCCGATGGTCATCAATGTCACCGAGTGCCTCGAGAGCCTTGATGACAAGTGACACATCTTGAGATCATTGGCAGTGAGCACTACCTGGAGAACTACCGTTCAGTGACCCCCCTTCACACATCCAAGGAGTCGTATGTTGAGGAGCCGTATGTTGGGAGGAGATCATGTCTCATTCGTTGATTTCCATCATTTTCCATGGATCGCTTAGTGAATGGTGAAGATCTACTCCGCATCCATATGTCGAAACACTTACGACGCATGTGCATTTTACCCTATATATATAATCATGATAAAAATAATTGAGTATTCATGATAAATACCATATGGAATTGTGACAACTAATTAGTTATACAATAAACTAATGAAACTAGGAATCATTCACAATCTTTTATAAGTAAATATTAAAAGAAACATTTTGCAAAAAAAAATATTTTATAAGTATTCATTAATGATATAATAAATGACAAAGTTCTAAAAAACATAGTATAATTTTCAAATATTTTTGTACTTATTAAGTAAAAAAATTATAAATATTATTTAATTACATAAATATATTTTATGCACAATATTATATTTCAAAACCAAAAACTTCAATTGAGTATTCATGATAAATACCGTATGAAATTGTGACAACTAATTAGTTATACAATAAACTGATGAAACTAAGAATAATTCACAATTTTTTATAAGTAAATATTAAAAGAAACATTTTGCAAAAAAATATTTTATAAGTATTCATTAATGATATAATAAATTGACAAAGTTCTAAAAAACATAGTACAATTTTAAAATATTTTTATACTTATTAAGTAATGAAAATATTTTATAAATATGATTTAATTACATAAATATATTTTATGCACAATATTATATATCAAAAACCAAACACTTCAATGTGGAGAATTGAACCCACTACCTCTTTTCCAGTTTGATACAAAGTAAGAGATGTTGGCTATGCATCCTATTTTATAATAGTGTTCCGTTCCCAAGACTTTCCCTCTTCCACCTGAAAATTTCTCTCTTCTTCCCCTAAAGTGTTTATGTCTGCACACAATTCTTATAAAAAAAACCCTCAACCTCATCAGCATTTCCCTCTTCCCCCTAAAAAACTCACGATTTGGAGGATTTTCGCTCCTATTCCACTCATTGGCATCCAGCATCGTCAAACGTTCATCAGGTGCATCATTCTTCCACTTTTACTAACTTTTTCCATTCTTTTTTGTACTTTTTTTTGTTTCCTTCTTTTCGCAGCCGGCGCAGATATTTTGCAGGAGCTGTACGCTCAGGCCGCCACCAACGATCCCCGCGGTGGTGCCGGCATGCGCCCCGGCTCTTTGTGCACGCAAGGGCCAACCAACGACCCCTTCCATCGTTGCCAGGGTTCGTCTCAGGCCCCTACGCATGTAGGGAGCTGGAGCGCACGCTGGCGACCACCGCACGACGATAGCCTGCACGTACAAGCCCCTGCCAAAATGCCTGCAGGGGTCGCTAGTTTCCCCTGCATGCGCAAGGTCAACCAGTGACCCCTGCCATCGTCCGCAGGGGTCATCTAAGGCCTCGATGCACGAGTGGGATGCACGCCGGCGACCCTTGCGGTTGTTGGCAGTGCCCTGCGCACACATTGCTCCCTACACGCGCAAGTGCCTGAATGGACTCTTATGGCGACGACAAGGATCATCTAAGGCCCCTGCACACAAGTATTTTAACATTCAATACATACTTTTTAACATTTTATCTTTTAGATAATAAAATCTTCTTGATTTGCAGGAGCTCAGAGGATTGGAAAAAAAGATCAGTGACAGGAAATGGTATCGTGCTTCAAAGCCTGAAGCTGCTTTACACATGGGAGGATCAATTCCTTTATCAAGTCACAAGTGTCGTTTGGTAACTTTATTAAACTTTGTTATAATATTATACATCAAAAATAAATATTTACTAACTTTATTAATCATTCAATACAGGATGCAAAAAATAAAGGTCCGATTGATTATAAAGAGGTTTATGAGTTGATGCATAAGAGCAAAAAGACAAAAAGTTTTGTCACTGACTACTCTCTTAAAGTTTATGTATGTTGTTGATAAATTTTAATTTGATTTTTTTTTCAAAGTATTTTTCCTACTAACTTACTTTTATCTTATTTCAGGAAGATTATAATTACAAAGTGATTGAAGAATATGGTGAAAATTTGGATACACAATCATCACTCGAAGTGGAACTATGGAAAGAAGCAGGCGAAACAACCAGGGAAGGATCTCTTCGTGGATTGGGTACATCGATCTCATCTAATGGATCAACTACATCTGCTGGGCAAAATGGCAATGGTTCGTTCTTTTCATCATTTGTGCATGATAGGACGATCGATTGTTTTAAGGATGTTGTCGGCGATGTCGTGGATGACCGCATGAAGAATGCATAGGGATCGTTGATGGACAGTTATTGTCAATCGGGAGGAGCATTTGAACAGATGCTCAAATGACTTTTGATCAATTCAACGGATGATGCTGGACCGAGCATTTTATCGTCTAATATAAGAAATGATTGATGATTAGAGTCACATATTGCTAAACTTGTCATCACTATTTTGGTCTGTGTTTTGAGACAAGTTGAACTATTTAAATTTGTATTTGAGACTTATTATGTTGGTTGTTATTTTGTTAAGTTAGATTTATATAATATATATTATGTAAGCATTTTGTTACTTTTGTGATGAAAAATGCCACTTTTATTTTCGACTACTTGAAAATGTTGATTATGAGCCAACTGAAGAATTTAGCATGGGTAGGAGCATACGTCAAAGGCTGTCCACTCTTTTCATGTCTCTTTGTATTATGCATGGAGAGGTTGACTCACCTTAGCAGCAAAGAAGTTATTGCTTTGGAGCGGCCTCTGGACTGGGTGAGCAGCTCCAAGTCTCTAATATTCTTATCAAAACCAGTTACTGCAAGCTCAAGAGATGCAATTTTGCATGTTTGCTTTATTAGTAACTGTTGAGTGCATTTGTGATATTTGTCCGATACTCTGGGATGTTGATCATATATGTTTTTAATGCTCCAATTGATTCGATACTCTAGGATGTTGGTGAGCAGGTATTGTGACATTAATTTTCTAGTAGTAGCCTTCGTTACTTTTGAACTGTATGGCTTATTGGAGATTTGAATGCTAACTTGTTTTATTCCTTAAAATTTTCTAGACATATGCACATAAGGTTCTCACTGGAAGACGTTCACATATGCACACTCTCAAATGAAAAAATGGTTCCTAGGTTTTACATCTTGCACATAAAGCAAGTATGATGCATTTGGAGCTGCGCATGGATGCAATAGTGTATCTGCTGGTCTTGGTACTCTTCCATGCATATTTTCTTTGTAAACGTTTCTGTTTGTTATTCATCTGAGATTGAGTACAACTTTTTTTTCTATATTGAACCTTCTGGAAAAATGAGTTTCATTACAATATCACATTTTTTCTTTTAATTAGATTGCCTTTTGGTTTTACACAATGCAAACTTTTTTGTGTAAAGAATTTCATTTCATTCCTGGGATTCATGTCTATAGGCATGTTAAAAGATTTTGTTTTTGGAATTCTTGATGTACTTTTATGTTCTCACACATGAGAATGTAAACTAATTAAGTTCCCATGTTTTAAGATATATAAAGAAGCAATTATCTAGATGGGACTTCTATAAATTGACTTCTATCATACAAAACTCTTGTTAACTTATCTATCAAAGACTTTGTTGTTTCATTATAAAGTAGAAATTATTAACACATGTAAGTGACATGGATATACATCACACCATGGATGTTCTAGATTTACTTTGCTTTTAATATATTACCGATTTGATTGTTTAGATTGTTAGGTAGATAGGGAAAATGTAAGTAAGAAGTGAATTATTCAAAGTGAAAGACACTAATTCTTACATGTGGGTCGAGCAAATACGCAATTCCAGACAAGCATAGTTGAGGCAAACTGCTTAGAGTAGGTTGGGATCAGTGTTTTTAAAATCAGATTGAATCGGCATGTTCGACCGGTTCAACCACGAATCGATCATCGGTCCGGTCCGGTTAGTGTATAAAAATCATTTTTGCAAAAACCGGATTGAACCGGGTCAACTCGGTCAAAACCGGGTTGAATCGAAAATTCGATTCAATTCAGTTTTTTTCAAAAACAATTAAAGAAATGTGAATAAATAGAAAAAAAAGAAAAGAAGGAAAGTGTATGATAATAGAAAATATGGAATAATAGAAAGAGGAGTAATACAAGTGATTTGATTGTAAAGAATAAATTGATGTAAATAATAAGAAAAGTAATTTGAATTTGAAATGAAATTGGAAAGATAGCAATAAAGATAAATTTGAAAAAAAAAATATCATGAACATAAATAAGAAGATGACAAAATTTTAACTATTAAAAATATTATACAATAAAATATGAAAATGGAAATATAATAATATAGTAAATTTTATAGGATGAATTTATACAAGAAATCAAATAATAATGGAAAGAAAATATGAATTTGAAAAATAAAATGAGGGCAAGATAATAGTAATGGAAATACAAAAAAGGAAACTATTCATGAAGTTATTCCATAATTAAATATAAAATTAATTAATGATAAATAATATATATTCTTAAAATGTAAAAAATAAATTATTAATATTTGATTAATTTAAAATGATGATTGATATACTTTTATTTCATTATTTTTTTACCTTTTATACTTTTATTTGTAATATATTATTCTAAAGTAATAAATAATATTATTTTAATAAAAATCTGATTCAATTCGATCGAATTCGATCGAACCATGATCCCTATTAAAAAGAAACATCAAGGCCATCCCTATTAAATGTTGAAGGAACGTTCTATATTTTGCTGAGGATACTGGAGAAGAACTCTAGTACGCGTCTTTTGGAATATGGTGAAATTTTGAAGTCATTCTTTCCTCTAGAAAGCTTCTGTTATTGTTTACTTTCTTCTTCCTTACTCTTGAAAGCTGAATGTTTGATACATTTTATCTTGTATGTTCTTTTTGTTGCTTTCATCAATATGCTTTAGATGTTTCCTTGGGTTGGTTGATTTTCACAAATGATAACATTATGTATAGTGGTTTCCTTTCAGGGATGGCAGTTGCAATGGGGAGATACCTAGTGCCACACTCCACTCCGTGACTAAGTTCTAATCATAATTATTATTTCCTTTAATCTTATTTAGTAATTTTAAAAATAAAATCGACAAAACCTCCTCCCTTAATTGTCTTATGTTATTTGTCAATACATACAATAAATGCATATATATACCCATCAAAGTTTAATAAAAAATTATAAGACATAACATTCACATATTATCACTATCATTTCACAACCCACTACATATTTAACACCCCACAGGATCAAGTATTATACAACCTCATAAAATGATTCTAATAAACTCTAGTACAACTTTCGAGTTTCTCTATTGCATGCATCCTTTCAAAAACAAAAGTGAAAAAAATAAAAGTGCTCTGGTGGTTCGACCTCTTCTATATGCATCAAAAGCAAGCTTCGAGTCGACTTAATTCGAGAATTTGGAATTATCTAAAAAATTCAACAAGAGTAATCTGAGCAACAATCGTTTATTTAGTGAGTGGAATAAAAGTACAACATAAGAGAATAATACAAGGGCATATAACACTTAAATAATCAGATTTTCCATATGAGAAAACATTTAAAACATAACTCATATAACATAAGTTCCAAAATCATATGAACTTTAATATCCATATAAGTAACTCAAGATATCATCATGTTCATAATTAAACTTCACACAAATGTCATCGCACATATTCATCATGGGTAAATACGTGCACGCAGAGCAGCCCTCAAAGGACAAAGACACTCGATATACGCTCCAAAGACTTCATGTATATCGAATGTAATCCCAAAGATCTTTTTCAACCAGTATGACTAATGAACATATGGAGTTTAATAATATCAAAATACATGTCATAATCACATATCATTATTAAGTAAAACTTATTTTCATTTCACAAGCATTGTTCTCTAAAAATCCTTGAAACATATTATAAATATTTTTTATAGCTCAACATATGTTTCAATAATAACAATAATAATCTTTGCTTGAGGTAATACCATAAATAAAAGAGCTAACATATAACATTTTGCTATGTAGTAAATTTATCCACTCACCTTGTACTTTATATTTTCAAAGATGTTTACTAAATTTTTCTCGTTTCATTTGTAGCTTGTTGATTTCCTACAAGTAATGATATCTTTTTACTTTTCCATCACTAGTAAAAATACTATGCAATGCATGCTCATGATGCTGAATAAATTACATGCATTCTAAGGTGTATAATTATTCATGCTCATGATGCATGAATAATTATACACCTTAGAATGCATGTAATTTATTCAACTCATTATTTAATCTCAGGTGTCTATGTCCATAGGATATTATACACTTCAACTACTTAGTACTATTCAATCTCCTAAAACTTAACTAAGTGCTGTGTCAGGATTTCAGATTGAGTGACTCTCAATATATAATTCATAATTTCTTAACCACATAAGCAAATTTTATTATTCTGATAAATTAGAAAGTATACATACTAAAGTTTTCAGCACCCTAATTTCATTCACTAATTCCAAGTGGTCAAATCATAAAACCCAAAGCAATCTGACTTAGGGTTTGTGTTCTGACAAACTATGTGTCACTTAAAGATTGATTTATATATTTTCTTCACACTTGCGCATTTAACTAGATCATATTTTAAAAAAAAACTAGACTTTTTTATTATTTAGTCATAAAAATTATAGAATTTAACTCATTTTATAACTCTATGAAAAAAATAGTCAATTTGGATCGTGTTCTGTCAATGTCCTAGAACCTGTCATAATAATCAGTATGAAATGAAAAATTCATTTCACCACATATACACATTCAAATTGAATGATTCCACTTCTCACCGAATCCTTTTGGAGTCTAATTAAACATATATAAGTTTCAAATCCTATTTCGTTGTATACTAATCATGCGATAATTTATAAGTTGGATCTGTCTTTGACTCGGAACAGAGTGAATGACCTACGGTTCTAGATTCGTAACTTTCTCTACAGAAATCCTTTTTATATGATTCTTGTGTTAGCGGAGAGGTGTTAAACCTTTAATTAACCTTAGTTAATCATAGTTAAATATATTTATTTTCATATTTAAAACATATTAGAATTTATTCCTAACAATTTTATATAATTTCTTTGTAACGCTTATCCATAATTTAATTATTATTATGTTTTAATCCAAAAGTTAATTGCTATATGCAACCATAATTATATAAGCATCTAAACCAACTTAATATGATAATTAAAAGCATGATTACATATAGATGATATTTGTGGAGCACGTCCGTGACACCTAGGGGTACCAATCATTCATGGGAGTGTTCGTAAAGAGCATTTCCGAGGGACTGGTGAATAGAATCCAGAATTGAGCAAGTGACTAGACAGCTTCGACACTTTCGCTAATCGGCAGAACAACATTAGTGCATAGTGTATTTTAGGCTACTCACATGCTTGCTAGAATGGCACTCTCTCTTGAGCTTGGCACTACTTTGCTTGAATTTCCATTCCTTGGCCTTGATCAGTGTCTCTTTGGTGATCTAGTGGGGACTTTTGTACCTCATGTGATGTATTTATATACTCTAATTTAACTTTATAATGAACATTTAGCTCCACTTTATCAATCGAAAAAATGATATCTAGATATTTTTATTATATTGGTTATTGTTTGTGTCATTTATATCATTGTACAATTGATAATTTGATATAAACAATATTAATGTAGAAAAACTATTGCTAATTTGTGATTGGATTGGACGATTTTGGGACAAACTATAAATTGTGGGAACCAATTGCGATAGAAGTTAGCTATGAAATAAGGACAAATTAGTCATAGAAAATTATAATTATTTTATCACCATAACATTATAGTTACTACTTAGTGACAGATTAGCTACTAGTTTTGAAATCTAATAACTAAGAGTTGCCACAAAATTGGGATGGATTAGGGACGATTGCGCACATAATTAGCTACGAAAATAGGGACACAAAGTTGGGTCGCAATTAGTGACGAGTTGTTAGCTACAAATGTACTCTGTCCCAAGTTCGTAGCAAATCCGACGTTATTACAATTTGCGACAGTATTACCTACAGATTATGTGTTGTCTTAGAATTTCAGATTGAGTGACTCTTAATACATAATTCATAATTTCTTAACCACATGAACAAATCTTATAATTCTAGATAAACTAGAAATTAGACTTACTAAGCTTTTCAACTCCCAAATTTCATTCATTAATTCCAAGTGTTCAAGTCATAAAATCCAAAAAAAATCTAACCTAGGATTTATGTTCTGACAGATTGTGTATCACTGAAATATTAATTTATATATTTCTACATATTTTCCTATTTAACTAGATTATAATTTTCTTAATAACTAGACTGTATTATTATGTATCAATAAAAAATATAGAATTTAACTCCTTATATAACCTCATAACAAAAATAGTCAATTCGGATCATGATCTGTCAATGTCCTGAAAGTTGACAAAAAATTATTATGAAATGAAAATTTCATTTCTCCACATCTACACATCCAAATTATATGATTTCACTTCTCACCAAACTCTTGTGAAATCTAACTAAACATATTTAAGTTTCAAATCCTATTTCATTTTATCCTAATCATGCCCTAATTTACAAGTTAGATATGTCTTTGACTCGGGACAGAGTGAGCAGCCTACGGTACTAGGTTCATAACTTTCTCTACAAAAGTGTTTTTTATATGATTCTCATAGTCATGGAAAGCTGACTTCAGAAGGATGAATCTATAAAATTTAAGGATTTATGAAGAACGAAACAGAAATATATAATCATATGAAGGTGAAGGACATTTTTGGATCCGTAGATTCATCTTAACCCAGCAAACTTGTCAAATTTCTTCAGGATGTTCAGCTATTGATTTGATCTTGGAAAATTTTCGACTTGGAGAGGATAAGATTAAATGATTTATATATGTTTTTTCAAAATTTTAACACGTCATATGACGGTTTGAAAAAATCATTTCCTAAGTAGGTGGTGAGTTGTCTACTTTAGCTGCTTGAAATCCTATTGACTGAAATAAAAGTCTAATCATATTATTTTATTAAAAATTAGTACAAAACCTCTAATTAATCTTATTTAATCATAATTGAACATAATTATTATTATATTTACAAATATTATAATTTATTCTCAATAATCTTATATAATTTGTTTATAATGTTTATCGATAATTTAATTATCATTATGCTTTAATTCAAAAGTTAATTTCTATATACAAACATGACTATATAAACATCTAAACTAACTTAATATGTTAATTAGAAATATGTTTATGTAAAAATAATATTTTGGGAGCACGTACGTGACAAAATGTATAAAATAAAGTGCAAATAAAAAGAGTGACATAATATTAGAAATTTTTTTTAGATACTTGTTTTTTCTAGTTAAACTAAGTTTCCATTGCTTTGTAATTTTTTTAAAGGAAATAATATATCA
This sequence comes from Pontederia crassipes, assembly GCA_030549335.1. Lineage (NCBI taxonomy): Eukaryota > Viridiplantae > Streptophyta > Magnoliopsida > Commelinales > Pontederiaceae > Pontederia > Pontederia crassipes. The sequence goes on along the minus strand of CM060184.1, from coordinate 17,859,841 downwards.
TTTTAAAAAATATTAATGACCAAGTTTATGCTAAATCTGTGTGGATTCATCCAATTCATGTCAAACTTTAATAAAATATCTGTTTTACTGCAATTATTTGATTGGGCAATCATTTGCTTTGGAAAAGTTAATATTTTTGTTAACAAAAAAATGAAAAAACTGGAAATTTATCCCAAAATGCAATTTTTTTTGTATTTAATCCTATATATTGTAGTTTACATATTAATTAAATTAATATTTTTCTTCCAATAATCTAATTTATTTTTAACAAAATAACTATTAGCATGAAGAGAGAGAAAGCGTAGAGATAATTAATGTGGAAGATGATTTGATAAGGAGATTCGGATGGAAATTGAGATTTAAGGAAAAATAAAAAAACAAAGGTTAAAATGATAAGTTAAGAGAAGTATTTGAGGATTCACATTAAGAGCACCCGGCGGCCCGATCGGAAAATATTAATTGTATTTATTAAATTAATAAAAATAATTTATTTTAGTTTATAACATATATATGTTAAATAGTAAAGATGATTAAAATAAAAAATAATCGTGATCAAGATATGTTAACAAATATAACTAATTCAATAATTATAATTTATTTAGTCTTAAATGATATATTTTTATTATAAAATTATTTAAATATATATTATTTTATTTAAGAAATACATAAATAATTTAATCATGAATTATAATTAATCATAAAAAATAAACGCTTTACACTAAGATTTAGAACATGGTGCTCTACGTAATCATTAATCTCGTATGTAAATGTTATAATTTCTAACTGCAAATTATATGTGATAACATAATTACAGCTATGTTTTTCGACGTTGATCTTGTAACCATACAAAACTTAAATATGACCCTTGATACTCATACTTGGATGTCTTCTTTTAATTTCTAGGTCCTAAATCTTAATACACATGAGGTCGTTAGGCGGGAATTCTTGGTGGCATGGTTTTTCCTTTGAAATAGTTGATCTAAAATTGTATAACTGAGGAGTAAAAATTATTGTCTTATAAAAACATTCGTGATTCTATATATCAAAATAAAATATTTTACTTTATGATTAACTGTGAACTAACTATTTAGGAGATAAGTAAAAAGTTACGATAATGTATGCATTTAGTAGTTGCTATTTATTTAAGTCAGATAAACAACTATAACTGTAATAAAGTAAAAGATAATAATATAAATTTCACGAGTCCCTTCCCTCCTCTGAATACGTGTTACAGAACTTTAGTACACTGATTAATTAACTACGAATCGACAAAACAAGAAGAGCAGAGACGTCAAATTACGAACATGCTGCGAATGTGGACTCCAGTGCAGGGGAGCTCAAGCAGCAACTCTCAGACGACCCACCTGTCCACGGCCCTCTTGAGGAAGCTGCCTTCCTCCACCACCATCTGGATCGGCATGAACCCGAGCCCGTTCGCCACGGCGAGCATCACCTCCCGCATCTCCTCCCGGAACTCCTCCAGGTCCACCGTCCCGTTGCCGTCGTGATCGAACCGCGCGAACAGGCCGGCGTAGAGCTGCTTGAGCTCGCCGGGGCTCAGCGCCGCGTCGTCGCACGCTGAAGTGCGTCTCGAGCACCCTCAGGCTCATCAGCTCTCTGGTCATCTCGGCGTACGAGAGCAGCCCGCCTTTGTTGGCGTCGAGGCTTGCGAACCGCTCGACGACGGACCGGGTGAAGGCGCCCTCGTCCTCGACGAAGCTGCGGATGTTGGCGCCGTCTAGCACTACTACGCTCATCCTCGGGACAATCGGAAGTTATATAACGAGAGAATTCTGAAGAAGAGATCGCTTTAGTCGTTGCTGATGGTCTGATCGTGTAGTCCCCCTTTTATTTATAGAGGTACCGACGCAGTGACGCTTAGAAAGCAAACAAATTAAAAAGGTGGCGCGTAGCGTTTTGGTTTGGCCGTTAGGCGTTTGTTCGCGGGTTTCTTTTGCTACGGGCCTTCCGTTGTAATTCCAGTGGCATATTGCTTTTGTTGGACTGGTCAATGCTTTGGAAGTACGCAACACTGCAACACGATATGCGCGTACATGCGAATATAGTTGAAGAGGACGAACGTTGTAATGATAAGATTTTCAGGAATATTCCATGATACGCTGAAAGATTGATGGAGCCGTCATCACTCTTAGGTACAGGACGTAAAACAATTTTATTGAATTTATCGAGATAAATTATACTAATGGTCTTTAAGTCGATTTTTAATTAATTCCTCAATTTCAATTTATATTTATTTTTTTACACGATTAATCCTTTAATAGTAGATTTTTCGATTGTTTTGTATATGTGACCGACACGTGAGCCGTTTCTCTCTCATCTGCATCATTTAAGTCATCCACGTCATTTAACGCTCCAAACTAGATAAATTACACGGATCGTCCTCCAATATTGAGTCGATTTCTAAATAGTCCCCAAACTTTAATATTATTACACGATTCATCCACTACTGATAAGAAACAGTCTTCCGATTATCTTGCGACGTAGCATAATAAAATATAATAAAAAAATTTAGCTAACTGATATCACACAATAAAAAATATTATAAAAATTTTAAAATGCGGACGAGCTGGCAGAGGAGAGGTCTCGGCCCCCCTCTCTAAGCTCACAAGGAACGCTAACGCCCCCTCGCGAGTTCGTTGAGGCTCTTATCATTTTTATTTTTTTATAGTCTCTTAACTTTGAGTCATTTAGAGTCGCCGACAAGCTCGCGAGTGGATGTTGACGCTCCTTGTGCAAAGCTCATCGGTGGGCTAAATTGGAGAGGGGGGTCGACACCCCCTATGCCAACTCGCTAAAGGGCGAGCTTGGAGAGGGGGGTCGACATCCCTCTCTGTCAGCTCGTTCGCGTTCTTAAATTTTTATAATATTTTTATTGTGTGATGTCAGCTAGTTAAAATTTTTTATTATATTTTATTATATCACATCGCAAGATAATCGGAATATTATTTTTTCCCGGTCAAGCGGATGAATCGTACAATAATATCAAAGTTGGGGGACTGTTTAGAAATCGACTCAAAGTTGAAGGACAATCCGTGTAATTTACTTATTTTGGAGCGTTAAATGACGTGGATGAGAGAGAAACGACTGACGTGTCGGCCACGTATGCAAGGCAATCGAGAAACTCACTATCACCGGTCAAGAGGACTAATCGTGCAAGAAAATAAAAAATGAGAGACGTTCTGAGTACAAATTAAAGTTGAAAGATCAATTGAAAATCGACTCAAAGTTGGAGATCATTCATATAATTTACCCAATTTATTGATGATGGTTTTTAAAACGTGAACAATATTTATAATCGTTCACGTCGGCAACTTAAAATAATAATAATAATAATAATAATAATAATAATAATAATAATAATAATAATAATAATATTATTATTATTATTATTATTATTATTATTATTATTATTATTGCACATTCATTTCTTAAATATGAAACTGTGGTCAACACACGCAACGTAAAACAATCCCATTGAAGGCGACTTCAAATATTTCGAACGGAACAATGACTACAAGACCCGCGCCGGGCCCAAAATGTTTAATGACTCGGTGGGAGAAAAAGAGGAAATAAGGCGTGAGAAAAATAAGGTTTTAGAGTTATCCACCGTGTTAATTTGTAGTAAACCTTTAACAGATCCTTCTTTTTTACTTTTGTGTTAGGCGAATAAAAGTTTGTGTTTAATATTTTTTAATTAATAAAGTGTATATTACTATATTACCTACTTTAGAAGAAAAAAATACTCTAGCTAGGAAAATCATTTCTCCTCTCACGCTTTCTTCAATTTTTAAAAGCAAAATTGTTAACAAAGATTGAGACATAATTATAATTGTAATCAAATTAACAAAGAAAAACCTTCATACATCAAAATGTTCTAACCTTGATACATAATAATATATAGCACGGTGGACAAAACTAAAAAAAAACGTATAACGTATAGCAACTTCGGCCCTACATGATACCGGTTCTAATTTTCTCTCTCTTTTTTTTTAAAGATATAATCATCCGACACTCAATAATAAATATGTAAAATCAAAATTAAATTCCAAAGAATATATTGCGAAAAATCTTGAAACTGTAATTATTTCATTCAAGAAAAGAAATATATATTGAGGAATGCATTGTCGATAAAGTTGTCATTATTACGTAGAACAATAAATTCTGATCAAAGTAATTATTATTTTGCGCTTAATTAGTCATCCAAATGAACTAAACAAAAGTATTGGCACTGCCAGCCAGTCACTGTTCTTAGAATAATCTGTTTCGCACATAGAAAAGAGAAGAGGCAAGTAAAGGAGAAAGAAATTTGGGACGAGTATGATACAATCTTTTGAATAAATTTGAACAAGATAATTATAAATGTAAGTGGACAAACGAATAATAATTTCATGTGCGTTCGTCGACCGCAAAAATTGTATAAGGTCCTTAATTATAAGTTCTAACAAATAGTTTTACGTAAACATGCATGGACTGCTTATAAACTCGAGAATATTAAATTGGATACAATGTTCAAATATGACCAATTAAATCTGTCATTAGTACGTAATTACTATGCCATGCATGCCGTGCCGTCTACGCCGCAAGCATGGCCGTCTCCCTCTCGACGGCCCTCTTGAGGAAGCTGCCTTCCTCCACCACCATCTGCACCGGCATGAAGCCGAGCCCGTTTGCCACCGCCAGCATCACCTCCTCCATCCCCGCCCGGAACTCCTCCAAGTCCACGTTCCCGTTGCCGTCGCGGTCGAAGCGCGCGAACAATCCCAGATAGAGCTTCACGAGCTCCTCCGGGCCCATCCCGTTGCCGTCGACGCCGAAGTGGGTCTCCAGCACCCGCAGGCTCATCAGCTCCCGGGCCATCTCGGCGTAGGAGAGGAGGCCGTCCTTGTTGGCGTCGAGGTTGGCGAAGCGGTCCTCGACGGAGCGGTTGAAGGCCGCCCCGCCTTGTCCTCCACGAAGTTGCGGATGGTGGCTCCGTCCAAGATCTCCACGCTCATCCTGTCTGTCTGCTGATCGAAGTACGTACGCAGTAGTCGTAAAGAGGTTAACTATTGCCTGTAGTGGAAGCTGCTGAGGGAACTTGTAGCTGATGTTGGATTCGCATTACGCCTCCGCATGCTTATTTATAGTAGACGATGACCTACCATGCACTCACTGTACGTGTTCGTGCCTTGTAGTAAACATATGGTATTTAGAGTACCATGGGCAGTGGTGGAGCTTCTTGTTTTGGATACTTTGCTTGGATGTGAAGAATCGACTCGTTTCCTGGAGAATTCATGGCGGTAGACAAAGAAGAAGGAACAGCTAAAAAATAATCCACGCATGGTCCACATAGAAACCGTGGGGGAAAGGAGAAATGAATGCCACCGTTCAACATTTATGGAAAGCGGTGTCACACTTCATTCGTCGTTGGGACGTGGGAAACAGGTTTGTTGCTGTCTTTTGTTCCGTCACTTTCTGTTGCTGGTGTTGGGCGGTTGCGCCTCAGCAAGGAAAGGATCTCATCGTCATCGGCGGAATAATATTTTTGTGGAAAGACGTGAAAACATTTGGCGACAGCAAAACCTTTAAAATTAAATAATATATATGTTTTGGTTTTGAAAAGCATTGCTAATTATTATATTTCGAAGAAAGAAATGTATATGTAGACGTTTAACATAAGAACGAGCGTAGATCATTATTTTATTTATTAAATTAATAAATTATTTATATATTAATTTAAAATATATATTAAATAATAAGTGTGATTAAAATTAAAATTATAAAAAAATCTGATGTCATATTAATAAATATGATTAATTTAATATTTGTGATTTATTTAGCCTTAGTTTATATATTTTTATTATCAAATTACTTTAATAAATATATATTATTTCAGTTAAGAAGTATATAGCCACTTTAGTCATAAATTATAATTATTAAATTAATTAAATAATAAAAAATAAGCCTTCGTTCTGCATATTTATTAACCTCTATTTAGAAACTGGAAATTATATGTTATGATATACCTATACCAATTATGTCGACGTTGATATTGCAACGATATAAAAAGAATTGAATACAGCTTTTGAGATCCATACTTGGATGTCATCTTGTTTTTACTTTTTACGGGGAGTAAACATTATTGTCTTATAAAATTAGTGGTTATAATATAAAAAGTATCTTTTGCTTCATGTTTAACTGAGAACTAATTATTTAGTAGATAAGTACAAAAATTACAATATTTATTTAAGACAGATAAACAATTAAATCTATAATAAGTAAATATATATAAATTAAAAAATAGCAAAAGCGATTAATCTGAGAACTTTAGTATTACAGCATTTGATTTAAAGAAAAATCTTATTCAATTCATTCTTTGATAGAGTGTATTCACTATAAGTAAATGGCCTATTTACGACGGACCATTTCTAACGGATAAAAAACTTTCGACATTTACGATAGAATTATCAGTCAAAAAGTCCTTCGTTAGTAGGAACGAAAATTTTTCGTCGACGAGCCTCATACAATTTGCTTATATCTGAAAAATAAAAGTATTGTTTTCATACATTTTCGTGTATCGGAGGTTGCGAACAGAATGATGCTAAGCGATGCTAAAAGTCTGGGTTTCCTTCATTTTCGCCTGGATGAGAACATGAACTACGTACATCCGAAATGATTCTATTGCACCATTTTACGTAGAAGCTTTGTTGAAATGATATATTTTACGTCAAATTTCATTCGGGTCGGGTCGGATCGGATGACACTCATTTGGATAGCAGAACCTGACCCGACCCGGGTTGGGTTGGCGAGTGACCCGTTGGTTTTTTTTTTTTTTGCATTAAGCAAGCCATTAAGAGGAAACTAACAAAACTAACAAAAAAAGTATTTTCCATAATAGAAATGACATTTACCATACTAACAAAGAAATGACATTTACTATAATTTACCATACTAACAAAGAAATGACATTTACTAACCAAAAAAATATTTTCCATAATAGAAAGAGAGTAGCAGGCAAGTAGTAAGCCAACTAGCCAAGTATGAAGTAGAATTGTAGCAAGTAGTAACTAGCAAGAACCTGACTTCATCAGTTCATCTTTCAAATTTAAAAAATCAGAAGTCAAAACTCAGAAGAATCAAAACCATTAAACCAAACTACCAAGTACCAACAAGCAACAACCAATTGGATACAGGTGTCACGACCCCAATTTAAATCGTGATTTAAATCGGAGTTCGTGACTTATTACAGACGATCAAATAAAATTAGAAAAGATTGCAAAAACGTGATGTAATTTTTTTATAACATTCATAAGAATGAAAATATCATAAAATAAACTACATAATTTATGATGATCATTCAGAGTAAACCAATAATTTTTAAGTTTTACATTTCATAAAATGATTTTGCCTTCTTATAACATATAAAATACTACACATGCATTACACATAACCAAACGCCTCGACATCCTACTAGAAGGATACAAGAGATTCAAATCTTTCCATCTTATCACGAACCCTTCAAATACTATTACCTCTCATGATTTTCAAGAATTATCTGAAAAATATTGAAAATAACAAAGTGAGCTAAAATAGCTCAGTAAGTTGATAACCCATAGCCTATGTGTTACCAACTAATCAATTCGGAGGGAGATGCAAAGATATGAAATAATTATAATAGCACATTCAGTGATTTCATATAGTTGAAAATAATATATATAATTTTCTAATCGAAATCATCACACTCCAATTGCATTAATATCATTCAAATCAACAGATGTATGCAAATGCAACACTCTCATATGAATGCACGGATCACCAACTGGCCAGTGGTCGGTAGGTGGACTCTAGAGGTGACTCCCATTGTGATCAGCGATGTAGCACTTAGCTCCATTCTACCTCATCCCTTTCGGGGAACAAATCATATAGCGATAGGTGGACTCTAGAGGTGACCCCTACGAATTCTAGAGGTGGCCCTCATCGCGACTACTCACGATGTGGCACTTAGCTCCGCATGGCACTTAGCTCCAACCTATCTCATCCCATTATTGAGGAACAAAATGATGGATTGGACTCTAGAGGTGGCTCCCATCGTGATCAGCGATGTAGCACTTAGCTCCAACCATCAAACATGCAATGCAGGCATATGCAAATTCATGATTCACCATATAACAAGTATATCTCAAATATCAGAAAATGAATCATATCAAATACCATTTCAAATCGAACAAGATTGCACTTCTCATAACTCATTCATATCATATCACATATGCTTTTTAAATGTGCAATCATATAATCATTCAAATATATTTTTCACAATTGCATTTCTCGAAATTAATTCATAACATTTCAAAATATATTCAATACATATAATAATCTATGTCACACCGAATTCAAAAGAGGTGAAAACATAGAGTAGAAGAAACCAACTTACCTCATATGAATGATAACAAAAGACTTTTCCCCGTTCTTTTTTTCTTACATTAATCATCTTTCCTATAACAATAATATATGTTTATATTATTATATTATAAAATGAACACCAACCTATGATATTTAGAACATGACATATATACATCATTCATGTATTCAATCTTCCTAACTTTACACATCAAAACTGTGTTACAATAGTTTGCATTCTTGGTTAAAGAAAATTCATAACTCTTAATATAGATAACAAAATCAGATGATTCCAATTTTTCTTGACATTAGACTTCTTCAAGTGTAACTCATAAAATTTCTAGAATTTATAACTTGCTGAACTAAGCATAATAAATTCACAAATACTAATATGATATGTCCTAAATTTCCTTTTAACAGACTGAGAAGGATACAGTTAATCATTTATGACTTACCCTAGTCATATTCTTTTCCAGTGATTCCAATTATAAATGAATTCTGACGTATGTATACTTCTCACCCTAAATTATCAAGTAATTCTATAACATATTTGATTTTACATCTAATTTACAAAATCAAATAACAGTTTCGGAAGACAAATTGATAGCGCTTTACAAATGAGCACATAACTTTCTCCACCAATATCCTATAAATTTTATTTCAAAAACCAACAAGATTAGACTCATTAATGATTTATATAAATTAATTACATAATTTATGCTATCTTACATAAGCCTCAAGAAATCATGATTACATATATTTAGATTTTATCTCAAAATCTAATAAACCTATATGTAGTTATTGTACCATTTATACTTATTTCTATCCAACTTATTTTTAAGTTATTTCAATTTGGTTAGAACCTTCGCTAACCTAGGTGTAATACGTTTAAATTTCATATTTTAATTTTAAGTACATGCTTCGCAACATGATTCCTAATCGGTTCCACTTGTTCTGTGCGGATAGAACAACATAAGCTCATCTATTTGCACCTAACTCCTTATATCAATATCATTTTGATGTGATTCCGAAACTTCTAAAGATTAAACTGGTACGAGTTCATGTTATGTAAGAGCTCATAATTTTTAAATCACTTTTTGCATTTAAGTAATGGCATGCAACCTTTCGGCCAGACTAGAAACAACATTAATTCTATTAGGTAACATAAAACGAGTACTATTATATCAATCAAGTGAAACTTGATCAATAAAAACTATTTTAAACATAATTGTGTAAGGATCTAAAATAATAAAATCATTAAAACTTACCATATTTAATTTTCTTTTCTTGTTTGCATTTCCCTCCATTCGGTTAGCGTCGAGGGATGAATGTAAAACAACCCCCTTTCTTTTTTCTTTTTTTTTTTTTTTTGGTTGGCAACAGAATAAAAGAAGGCAAAAGCCTCCTTTCATGATCACATTTTTTCTTTATTCCCATCAGTTACCGCCAAGAATGAATGAGAGGAGGTTTAACACGTATGGTAAATTTTGTAGTTTGTTGAGCATGAGGTGTCAGGGGAAAGTTTGGAAGATGAGGTGGAGGCATGCTGTAGTGGTAAAAATCAAGGAGTAGACAGATAACGTACTTGTTAGTTAAAAGGCAATATTATACATTATTTATACACAATAATTATTTAAACTAACTAAATAACTGAATTATAATATTTGGATGTTAATTAACACTTATGATATTTTTTAATTACATTAAAACTGGTCAAAGAAAATATTAATTAAGTTAATTAATAGTTAGCTAAACTAATTCATCTTAATTAAGTTAGGACTTCATATTTATGCCTAGCTTAATTGACCCTTTTTACAATTATGAGTCACTAAAAATTATTTATATCTTAATAAGATTTTAGTTAACTTAATTATTATTTAATTGAGTTAATTATTTTTAAAATAAAATGACTGGTTATTACAACAGGAGTGTTATTAATCTACATGTAACCCAAAGGAAATTTCTAATTCAGGTACAGATATGTCTTTACTCTTTAGTGATTCTATTATTATTTACAACCAATAGAAAAATCTTTTGATGTGCTTGGTTCTGAGTTCTCACTTCTCAAGTTCTGGAAGACTGCAACATGCCAACATAGCAACTCCATCAAGTATTCAAGTGATCAAACTCAATTACTCAACCCTGCTGCCTGCACAAGCAGTCTACAGTCAAGCACTGAAGCAGTGAAGCACAACAACCAAGTTACCAGAATACAAATTGAACAGACATGCAATCAGAAAAAAAAAACTTCATTCTTATCATTCAAGCAATCAGACGTGCAGATTGCATAATATTTCCAACGATATGCACCAATAAGCACAACCTTGCACTGTCAGAATGAGACTCAAATTTTGCTTCTCCAATCAAGTAGCAGCCTAGAAGGTATGAGTTGCTGTTACCTGCATTGAAAATTGAAAAGATTATACAAAATGACGCTGTTCTAATATTGAGGACAGCGGTCATGACAAATTGAATCATGCAAAGAATTGAATACAAGATCAAACAATTAGTGCACACCTGGTCATCAAGTTGTGCCACAATGCAGATATTGAACTCACCATAAGAATTAAACTCAAGGTTTCTGATTTGTTTTCAGTTCATACTGGATGTCACAATATATAAAAGTGGTGAAACAACAAAGTTTCATGTAATGCTGCACAAAGCTAGACAAAAACTTTTAGTCCATAACTCCATATACATCATATCCTGCAAAGAACAGGCCATTCATCATTCCATGAGAAGGTAGGTAATTGCACTACATAAGAATCTACTAATAGAGAATGTACCTTGAGTAATAGGAGAGTATCCACGAGCAGGTAGATAACTCATAACTGCACCATTCGACAACATCTCCAAGGCCATCAATAATTCAATATACCCTGAATTGAATTTTAAAAGACATAAAGTGACTTTGCTGAGCAAAATTGAAAGTTGCATCAAATAAAGTTATGCCACCATCAATGCTTGCATCAAAAGCACCCTTAGATGGTTGCATGAAAGCACCCCATCTGAATAGAAAATGCACAATTGGATTGGAGGATAGAAGTAATCCCAGAAGTAGTAGACTAAAGAAGAAAGAAGTCAAGATCACTTAGACACTTACCTACCCTCGGGCCTCAAAGTCCAAACTAATGAAATCACCTACATTACAATTCAAAAGTTTGCGCAATTGAGGTGAACAAAATACATATCCAACTTCCATAATAAAAATCATTCCAAGATACAGAATATAATAAGAAGCCAGGTAGGCAGCTATTCAAAATTAACAATAACCAGGATCCACTATTCATTAAAAGTTTTAAAATACATCAAGTTTGCCATTTGGCATCATTCATCGATACTCAAGTATATCCTGCAAAAAATAAGGCCAAGCAACCAACTTCAGTATATCCTGCAAAAAATATAAAATATTATAACCATTTCCAATCTGATTATGTATTTAGTGAATGAAGTAATGAATTGTATAAATCAGTATCTATATATCACCTTCCAGAATGAAGTTAACTAAATTATGATTTATGCACGATCCTTTCCAAGTCCAAGCAACCCTACATTAAAAAAATGCATAACTAAAAATATATTGAAATGAATGTAAATATAATGTTTTTAAGATTTTGTTACCTTCTTCAATCTTCTCTGATTCATCCAGTTCTACGTGAAGATCAGTTAACTTTACAGGATTTCTTAACAAATTCTGAGTGCAAATCAAAGCCTCAATGGCGGTAGGAAGCAAGCTACTCCGAAATGAGTCAAGAACTCGTCCCCCCGTGCTAAATGCACTCTCAAATGACAGGAATACCTAATATATCTCTAGCTATACGAGAGAGGACATAATACTTTGAAGATTTTGCCTTCCACCACTTAAAATATCAAATCCGTCGATATTTTCCTCCACATCATCTTCGATGTACCTATCTAATTCACTCTTCTTTACTTCACCTTGTTTTATCCTAACTCTCAATCTGAATTCATCCTCTCAATCAACATAATTCTTACGAGCATTCGATGTTGAATCTGTCATAGAGGTTAGCAACTAAATTCACTCCTATCTAGAGGTGTTAAAATTTTGTATTTCTCAAACAATAGGTGTATGTAAGTTCTTAATTTTTCTAGCATTTCCTTGCTTTTACCTTCATTGTACATTCGAGTAAAACAAAACTCAATATATTCCAATTTGTAGCGTGGATCAAGAAAAATTACAGTAAATAACAAATAATTCAGCATTTTTTCATCATCCCAATATTCATCAAACTTTGCTTGCATTGCTTTTGTCATTGCTTGTAGCACTATATCATCAACTTGTCCCATCTTTTCAATTGTTTTTGAATATCAACGAAATTATGAAAGAAAGAATTTGAAGTAACATGCAATGACCCTGAAAATGATAGAGTGGCATCATAAAACACCTTTAAAAAGTGCACAAATACTCGAACATGAATCAAATCTTCACTTGTAGGAATTGCTTCTTTGGCATCCTTAAAATATAATATGTAAGATTCATCGTGCTCAAATCTTTTAAATGCCTTTTCAAAATTTTCAGCAACTTCTAACATTAAATAAGTGGAGTTCCACCTGGTAGCTGCATCCATGAGGACCTTCTTCTTACAATTTATATTTACCATCTCAACGCACCTATTGAAAGTTGCAAATCTACTAGGAGAAGATCTAACATACTTGCAAGCAATCCTAACTCTTTTAATAGATGCATCGATTATATTCATTTCTTCACGAACAATTAAATTCAATATATGGGCAGCACATCTTATGTGTGTCATCTCTCCATCTAGAAATGTAGAACCACCCCAATCGCTCATGCTATCAACCAAATAAGCAATAGCTGGTTTATTAAAATTTGCATTATCCACTGTAACACAACCTATTTTCAAAATTCCCCAATCCTTCATGCATGTTTCCAAACGTTTCCCAATGGTATCAAATTTATGATCCGCAATCAAATCAAAACTCAGTATCTTCTTATGCAATTCTCACCTGTCATCTATGTAATGGGCAGTAATACACATATAATTCATATTCTGAATTGAAGTCCAAGTATCCGTTGTTAAAGAAATCATTTAACGATTTTCAGAAATTATATTTTTCAATTTTTGCTTCTTAAGCATAAACAATTGCATAATATCCCTAGCAGTAGTGATACGAGAAGGAAGTTGAAGTCTTGGTTGACATTTAGCCATGAACTCTCTAAAACCTTGATTTTCAACAAACTTAAATGCAAGCTCATCAACAACAAGCATCTTAGCAAGTGCTAGTCTACTACTTTCTTGATTAAAATCAACTAATTTCATACTCATACAAGTGTTAGGATCATCCTCGCTTTGCTTGCCAATAGCAATGGTTTTTTTGTTTTTTATCGAGGCCCCTCTTTGAATGTTTATCACAAAGCTTGATATGCTTTAATAGATTTGATGTTCCATGATTAGAAGTGTTGCAAGCATAAGACTTATGACAATAATTGCATATAGCTCTATCTTTTGCTCTTTTAAAATGCACCCAAGCATTAGAAGGAGGTCTAGATGGTTTTCTTTTAAGTACCTCTTGTTCCTTTTCTGAAGTAACCTCCTCAGGTGATTGAGCTTCAACTAACAATTGCTGACCATGTACTTGTTGTAAATCATGAGAAGAAGTTCCATATAAATTTGTCGGGGTAGGTGCACTTTCAATTTGAGTTCCACTTGTATTTTGGGTCGTCATTGTTATAGTCCTAGAAAACATTCAATTATAATCCTAATAAGTTAATAAGTAAGAACATTCAGTTTGCAATTTTGCATATACATAGGCACATAGCATACCTCAGTTTGATCTTTAATAGACGAGCTGATGAGGAAAGGAATTAAGAATGTTCAGATTTCAGAGCAAGGAAAGGAATGAAGCTAGAGAAAGTGTACTTGAGATTAGTAAAGATCAGATCATTTTGGATTAGTAAAGAAAGATACTTAAGAGAAAAAAAATCAAGTTGTTGACATATAGGAAGACATGTTATATTGTTATTGGTGAAGGCACTGAAAACATGCTTGCTACCTTGTTTCGAAATTTGAAGAGTGGCACAGACATAATATGCTCAAACTTCACAAATCACAAGTAACGTTATCAACTTATCATACCATTTGATTCACTACTCACAACCTCCTCCTGATTATTTATATTTTATAATTTTATATGGTTCAAAATAAACACAAAAGGCCTATAAGGCTATAAATAAAGTCTTTTAAATGCATCAAGAAGACAAGAACCAGATCATTGAGCAGTTCCCATTCGACTTTTGAACCATAGCAATGAATTAAAGAGTAAAGGCATGCTGAATGAAGAATAATTGAAAAAGAGACCATTCGCATTTCGGTTTCAACGTCAATCCTAAGAACATGGTGAGATAACAATGACATGGAGATGGAGATCTTTTTTTACCAGCAGGATTCAGGAACATAATTGAGAGGGATTCAGATGTCAGATGAAATGGAACGCCTGCTTAACGAGCTTGGGGGTCTATTTGTAGCGTTGATGTCGCCTCGTCGAAGGAGGATCAAGAGATTGAAATCGACGGACTGATGATGGCGAAAAGGGGCAAGCAACGACGGTGAGGGCATGGGGCGAGAGGACCAGAGGCGGCGGGCCAAGCGGACGTCGTCTGATGATTTGGTGGCAATAACGACGGTGAGACTTGAGAGGCTTCCAAGCTTCTGCTGTTACGCTAGGCGCACGATGGATGGCAGATAGGGCCAGCTGGCGGCAGATGCCTTGGCGTTTCTGCGAGAGGGCCAGCTGGCCAGGGGCTGGCTGGCGATCGGCGGCCAGCGAGTGGAGTTAGGGGCATCATGGCGACGACAGGAGATGATTGATGAGGCTGACGGCCGACGAGAGGAGTTAGGAGTTAGGGCGCTTAGATAGGGCACGCAGCCACGCACTGAACACGGCGAGTCGGCGACACGCTTCGCCGACTCACGCACAAGATGACAAGAGTGAAGACTCAACAAAATCAAAATCAAATGCCGTCGGATCTAATGGTTCGGATCGAGTACATCCGGGTCGAAAAACACAAACCCGAACCCGACCCGATATCAGTCGGGTTCACCTCGGGAACCCGACCTTGAACCCGAACCAACCCAAACAACAACGGGTCGGTTCGGGTTACCGGGTTCACCGGATCAATCCGCCCGGTGAACCCGGTAACCCGAACCGACCCGTCCGACCCGGTGAACATCCCTATATTTTCGTATAATTAAATCTATTCGACTATACAAGGAAATACTACATGTACATATCTATAATAAAAATATGAAACTTTACCTGTGTAAATATTAATTTCCTGATATTCGAGCTTCAAGACTTCCATAAACGACGTTTGTTCACATGCCTAGAGCCTACGGCTCATGAAATTAACATAATATATATGACTGGCGTTCTCGTAGCTAATCTATATATGAGCTAATATAGTGCATTCTCTTATTTCAGATTATATATGAGCTAATATAGTGCACATGCATTAATATCAACGTTTTCGTAAAACATGATATTATTCATTTGGATTTAGCTGCTCCGTCTGCGTGTAGTGAAATGCGCACGATCATATATATATATGACAAGAAACAGGTGAAAAAAAAATGTTATATAGTGGTACGTATTCTTATTTCACAATAAACTCTTCGGACGTGTCTCCATTAATAAAGAAGAAATCAAGTATAATGACCCTTAAAACATTCTCAACTCTCAAGAATTATATATTTTGGAATACATAAAGTAATAATCATGAAAATTTAGTCTGTGATCATACATAATTAAGTAAGTAGTTTGCAAAACATCTACGCCGCAAGCATTGCCGATTCCCTCTCGACGGCCATCTTGAGGAAGCTGCCTTCCTCCACCACCATCTGCACCGGCATGAACCCGAGCCCGTTGGCCACCGCCAGCATCACCTCCTCCATTCCCACACGGAACTCTTCCAAGTCCACGTTCCCGTTGCCGTCGCGGTCGAAGCGCGCGAACAATCCCAGGTAGAGCCTCACGAGCTCCTCCGAGCTCATCCCGGCGCCGTCGACGCCGAAGTGGGTCTCCAGCACCCGCAGGCTCATCAGCTCTCGGGCCATCTCGGCGTAGGAGAGGAGGCCATCCTTGTTGGCGTCGAGGTTGGCGAAGCGGTCCTCGACGGATCGGTTAAAGGCCGCCTTGTCCTCCACGAAGCTGCGGATGGTGGCTCCGTCCAAGATCTCCACGCTCATGTTTGCTCCGGGTACGTAGTAGAATATTCAAAATGGAAGCTGCAGGGATCTCAAAGACTGGTAACAAGTGCTTAATGGTAGCTGATGTTATTGTCGAGTGATGTGCAGTCCGCTACTGCGTGCATGCCCTATTTATAAGGTCGACGATGACCGATGATCCTGTGTTCCCCACAGATTTGTAATAATAAATTAAAAAGTCACGTAGGCGACTACCGGGGGCAGTGGGGGCATCTGGTTTTTGGATTCTTTGCTTCCAGCATTGACCTAACTGAGTTCTAACTCATTTCCTGGCCGAAAGGCGTATCTGAAAGTAGCACGGAGAAGACGAGGTCAGATGACTACAGAATCATCCACACGCAGCAACATAGAAACCATGGACAAGCAAAACCGCAAACTAGAGAAAGGAAGAAAAGACGTGAGACAGAGATGTAGGGACAACCCCACCGCTCAACATTTACCGAAGGTGGAGCGTGACGCGTTCCACTCACGTCGTTGGACTTGGGACGGTGCAACTACACGTGCATTTCCGATAGACTTCGAAAGTCGGAACTGTTATCCTTTTTTTTATTCGATTGTGCATATAAGGATCTAATATTTACAAATATATAAAATTCTTTTCATGTGCCATAATTAATTCGATGTCTTCATTTGGATACTCTTCAATTTGCTAGCAAGTCGTTGACCCTTCGAAATGGTTATTTGTTCTTTTGGCGGAATTTAATTGCGAAATTAATCTTTTGGGGACAAAAAATAATAATAAAAAAACATACTAAATGCTGCCAAAACGGTAAAATAATATAGATTTACTCGTCAGTACATAGCTTTTTCATAATTGTATTCGAAAAAGTTTTATTATATTATTTTCTTCGGGTAGAAATATTTTAATTTGTATTATTTTTACTCTCTATAACGGCTTCTTTGCAGAAACCCTTCTACTCTTTCAAGTTTCAAATTCATCATTTTGCAGCGTTTCCCATCTTACGACAGTCTCCTTCACCTGTGGGTTGACCATGTAGAAAGATAATATTTAGGATGACGCTATCCTGCCACTTCATTTTATTAGATGAAAATAATAATATACACAAATTATCATTTAGTGTCCATTTAGCAGTAATCGGATGGGACTGATCGGTTCTACCACTGTGAATCAGTTCAATTCGGTTTTCATTTAAAGTGTTAAGAAATCGGATTGAACTAAGAATCGGTTCAACTAATGGAATCGAATCAATTCGGTTTTTAATTTTTGAATTAAGACGAATAATTGGAAAGATACAATTATATAAAAAGGAAGGAAATAAATAAAAGGAAAAGAATGAGTGAAAATTTTAACGAGCAAAAGGGAAGTGAGAGAAAAAGTATAAATAAAAATAATTGAATAAAAAATAAAGAAAAAATATTTAATAAAAAATTACAATAAATTCATTAACATAAAAATAATTAAATATAAAAGGAAAATAAATATATTAATTAATAGAAAATGAAAAAATATACTTTTAAAAACAAAATAATAGAGGTAAATTTTTTAAATAATTTTTCTTGAGACATGTAGTTAAGTAATTTATTCAATTTTTATAGTTTTTTTACATTATAGTAATAAACTTTCTATAAGATTATATGATTCTTTAAACTCTTTTAAATATAATATATATGGAGCCCAAAATTGACATGTGTTTTTAATAATATAAATATTCTAGTATTATTCTAATATAATGAGTTTATTCAAACATATTAAACTTATATAAAATTGGAACATATTTAAATAAATTTCTAAAAATATTAATTATAAATATTAACTCCGTCTATATTTTATAGTCGGTCCCAAGCCCGGATAAAAGAGGAGGATTGTGTTAGGCCCCGACAACTAGCATAAAATCCTGTCGAATCTTATGAACATGAATCAACGAATATATTGTTAATAGAGCGGAGCATCGTACGATCCATGTAGCCGACCTCACCTAGTGGGATAAGACTTTGTTGTTGTATTAATTATAAATATTATTTTAGAAAATAATAAAATGTTTAAATTAATGTTTAATATTAATAAATTATTTTATAATATGTTTTTTATATACTTTTTTAGTATTATTTATAATATATCGTTAAAATTATAAAAAAATAAAAATTTAATAAAAATTCAATTAAGTCGGTCGAATCGTGATACATTTAAAATTACGCCTATTAAAAGTCGGGTCCGGTTTTGAAAAATATCACTATTTATATGTTGCCATGTTGGCCTTTTAGGACGGAAAACGTTGGGTGTCTTTTTTTTTTTAAGGGGTCTCTTAATTTGCCAGTGCTCCGCTGTGGGCGGAGGGCGCGTGGTTTTGTTGTGCTCGCGGTGTCGGGCGCCTGGGAGGAAAGAGAAAACGCTAAAGTATTAAATAAAGTGATCACAACCGAAACGGTTCCATGTTTCCCTTTCCGGTCTCAGAAAATGGTCAACACTTTCGAGACCACTCCCACCACACGAGAACGGTCAAAAACTGAGTCCATTCTTTTTTTTTTTTATTTCCGACAAGGAGACCTTTTCTTTTTATTTTCTTTTGTGAAGGGAAAAAGCGCGCCTTTCCATGTATTTACGAAAGAATGGGTTATTTCTTAAGTTTTTTTAAAACAATTCTAATATTTTAGCAGGTTTTTTATTAAATTTATGGTCTAATAATATTATTTGAAAAAAAATAACATGAGCTTATTAAAAAAATTTCCGATCTATGCAAATTTAACATTTTTATTCGCGGGTTTATGGCATTTTATATTAAATTATTCTAATTTGTTTTCAGTTAAAAAAACATTGAATTTGATATTTAGTCGCTGCGGTCTTCATATCAGTACATGACACTGTTCTTCTTCGCTCCGGCTTCTCGTTCCGGTCGCGTCGTCTAACTGGAATCAATTACTTTCTTTTGGCGTTTGATTGCAATCAACAAATTAAATGGAAACACCGGGAAGAACTATGGAGTTAAAAAAAAACCACTAAAAATATATATGATAATAGATCTATTATTTTTATATTATCTTGTATATTAGGTAAAACAAGTTACTTAGTAATGCATATCTAGGTGCATTTATATTAATATTAACGTCTTCGCTAACAATTAACAAATGATACTAGCTATTTATTTGGTTTTAGGCTTTTAGCTGCTCGACGTGCATGGTAAAGTTAAAACACAATCATTAGAAACTCTTTTTGACCAAGTGTAAAAAAGACGTATACCGTGTATTCATTTCCCATAATAGAATCCTTGGAAGTGTCTCCGATAAAGGAGAAATCACTTGATGAGATACAATAATGACCGCATAAAACAATCTCAAGAATAACATATATGTATCAATCAAAAGCAATTAATCTGAGAGATCATATGTAATTAATCAACAAGTGTGCAAAACGTCTACGCCGCAAGCATCGCTGACTCCCTCTCGACGGCCATCTTGAGGAAGCTGCCTTCCTCCATCACCATCTGCACCGGTATGAAGCCGAGCCCGTTGGCCACCGCCAGCATCACCCCCTCCATCCCCGCCCGGAACTCCTCCAAGTCCACGTTCCCGTTGCCATCGCGATCGAAGCGCGCGAACAATCCCAGATAGAGCTTCACGAGCTCCTCCGGGCCCACCTCGTTGCCGTCGACGCCGAAGTGGGTCTCCAGCACCCGCAGGCTCATCAGCTCTCGGGCCATCTCGGCGTAGGAGAGGAGGCCGTCCTTGTTGGCGTCGAGGTTAGCGAAGCGGTCCTCGACGGAGCGGTTGAACATCCCAAAAATCGTCCCTTCTGTCACGTAGACAATCAGGTTGATTCTAGGAGCGCTACATTATCTACTATACTATTGATCATGGTCATTCAACAATATGGCTTACGTGGCACTAATAAAATAATAAAAATATAATCAAAGACTTTAATACGGAAGATTAAACGGTGGAAAGTTAAGGAACATTTGATAATATAAATAGTCCGACATGCGGAAGTTCAAACGTCAACACCAAGCGGAAAGTGGGTAGCATAGTTTATGACGAAAAATAAGAATGCATCAGTTTAATAAGCAAATGAGAAGTTCGATGATCAGAATGACGTAATATCTTTAGACCAATTACAACTCGAAAGAAATAGAGCAAGGAAACTTTAAGTAATGTATAAGTCATGTGCAGCATTCCCCAAAGCTTTGTGCCCTCCATCCTTATCAGTTGGCATTCTCACCTGTAAAAATTTATTGCAGGGGAATCGAATATCCGTGAGCAAAAAACCCAGTACAATAATAATTAGACAGTGAAATAAAGATCAATGATAAATATGAAATCAATGAATCAATCTCTGACTATGTCAATAGCTTATGCTTTATTCTTTACAATACTATAATCCATGCTTTACTGTGCTCTACTCTATGCTTTACTTTACTGTACACTACTTCACATTTCTTTACATTACAGTGCTCTGATTTGCATTGTTTTACTTTATAATACTTTACTTTACATTATTTTACATTACATTGCTTTGATGTGAGTTGCACTACGTCTTTTACATTACTATAATATCCTTAATATTAGTTGTCCCATGTGAGCTCGACTTTTATTAAGATGGGATGCCAGGGGTGCCTCTCTGCTTTGAAGCCAGTAGGCCCATAAAGGAAAAAGGGGTGGGTGTTACGACCTCACCCAATTCGAAAGGTAGGGGAAAGAATTTCTACAATTCAGGAACAGTGGTCAATTAAGAAACATGTAGGTTCACTGTCTCCTCAGTTAGCTACATATCCCTCTGGCACAATACAATAAAATTAGGGGGAAGGAGTGTGACCATTGTAACACCCTTCATTCGAGATACAGGTGGGAGAAGACTTAAAATTTCAGGAATAGTGATCATTGAAGACAATAGCTTCATTGTCCCTACAACTAACTATCTATCCCTCCACTGCTTTAACTTTAATCTTTACTTTAACATTGGGGGCGGCACCTAGCAATCTCATATCTTTATCTTTACAATATTTATCTTTGATTAGTGTGACCACTATGGTTCAGAATTCAACTGAGAGTTAGTCTCTATTCAATATGACTCAACCAATATAGGTGAATTGGTTAGAGTCTCAGAATCTGATTTAAAATTGGAGTTGGGTTCACTGTCGGAATCGGTCGACCATTTCTCTGTGTTCGGCCGAGCCAAACTGACGAACTTGAATTGATCAACCGTCCGATCGACCGCTCTGAAGTTTTCGGTCGACCGGTTCTTTTGGATCGGTCGACCCTCAGGTGTCAGAGGATCAGTCGATCGTGCCTGTGAGCCGATCGATCGATTTCTCTACAGGGTCGATCGATCGTTCTGGTGATCAGTCGATCGGTCGTATAGTTAACTATATGCGCACTGCGCGAAGGATCGGTCATCCGTTCTAAGAATCGGCCGACCGATTTCAATACTAGGTCTGTCGGACGATAAATCGGTCGGTCGACCATTTCTGAAATCGATCGTCCGGTCCTCTCAATAAAACAGGGCCGCCGAACTTCTTCCTCATTTCCGACGGCCTTCCGGCCATCAAACAACGACGATAACAATACGAAAAAGATAGATAATCGTCTTAGGATCATAATAGACTAATCAGGCATATCAAATAATCATTATTTCTTCGTCTAGGGATTTCGAACGCCAAGGTACCTTTGTTTTTAACGTTTAACGGTCGTCGGTCGCTGTTCTCCGTTCTGGTGATCGTTGCTCGTCCTCGGCCGGTGCAAGAAGATGCTCCCGGACCTCAAGCACGTCAGGGAAAAGTCGCTGGTGTCAAAGAGTTGTCCGATTGGCCGCTGTTCATCGTTGGAGTCGGCCTCTGTCTCGTGCGTTCGTTGTATGAAGCTCTGATCGTCGACGGTTCGCAGGAAGAAAAAAGGTGGCGGCCGGCTGCTAGGGTGTCCAAGGGGTCGCAAAGGCGCCCCTGAAGGACCCTTTTATAGCCTCGACCGGCCACCCTGGCCGGCCAACATCCGAGCGCGATCAGGGGAGGAATTTTCTCCCCTGGTCGGCCGTTTCCTTCTCCGATGTTTCTTTTTTTTTTTTTTAAATTTGATTCGAATTTATTGCCATAATTGAAATTGAATTTGATTTTGAATTCTAGCAATTAACTCCGCCTATGTTTTATAGTCGGTCCCAAGCTCGTATAAAGGAGGAGGGTTGTGTTAGGCCCCGATAGTCAACGTAAAACCCTGTCGAATCTCATGAGCATGGATCAACGAATATATTGTGTTAATGCTATGTCGTTATCCGTAAATAACACGTTGTACAAAGCCGACCTCACCTAGTGGAATAAGACTTTGTTGTTGTTGTTTGAATTCTAATAATTAATTTCCTTTTTATTGCTGTGATTTGTCATTAATTTCTTTGTGTTCAAAATTGCATCCGTTACATTGAAGGCCGCCTTGTCCTCCACGAAGCTGCGGATGGTGGCTCCGTCCAAGATCTCCACGCTCATGTTGATCCAAGTACGTAGTCGAAAGATTTAATGGAAGCTGAGTGCTAAGAAGTGCTTAATGGTAGCTGGCGCTGTCGTTGAGTAATGAGTAGTCCGCTACCGGATGCCTGGCTAAGGTAGACGCATAAGTCCATAACCTATCGACCGCTGTTTTTGCTAAAAACTATTCGTAAATGATAAAATAATAAATTAAAAGGTTGTTTACTTGCGTACCGTGGGCAGGTGGGGGCTTCTCGTTTTGGACTGTTTGCTTCAAAGTTCCAAGTTCCAAGTCATTTTCCTGGATACAGATTAATCGAGAAGAAGAGCGGCCACCAAGCCAACATAGAAACCATGGACAACAGAAAAAGCCTACTTTCTCGAAGAAGGTTCAAAAAAGAATAAAGAAGGTTCAACATTTATGCCAATTCCACAGTGGAACTTCGAGTTCAGAGGTCACAACCCACGATTTACTTTGTTGCTAGTCTCTTATTTTTTTCCATTCGATTATAAAATAAATAAAAGGATATATGAATTGAATAAAAACAGGTTAAAAAAAGAATTATGAGAAAAAGTTAGTTGCCGAAAAAAATATTAATGTTTGAATGAAAATATATAATAATGATAATTTAAAAATTAATTTAATATATAAATTTTAGTAGGTGTTTGAATAAAAAATAAAATTTATTATTTTATGAGATATAAAATTATAGTAAATAAAAATATATTATTAATATATAAATAGTTTATATTATTAATATTTTATTTATTTATTTTGATTAAATCTTTTATATGTTATTAATATTATAATTTACGTAAATCTTAAGATTCAAATATAATTTAATTTTTATAAAAAAATAATTTAACATTTTAATTAATAAAATATTTTTAATTATTAGAACTAAATATTTTTATAATTTTAATTAATACAATTTATAATTTATTTTATAAAATTACTAATAATGTATTAATAAATAACTAAATAATATATACTTGCATAAAAAACCATTAAAAATAAAAAGAAAGAAGTCGCGGCGCTGAACAAAAGCAAAAAACCAGGTGACGAATGAAAAGAGAGAAAAAAAATAAAAAAAAAACTTTCACATGACGAAAACTCAGTCCAAGTTTTGAAATCAAACACGGTCTAGAAAAAAATTTAGGAGAAAAAATAATCAGAAACTAACTTAGTTGAAAAATTATATTAATTTCCACGTCCATACGTAGCTTTCTCTTAATTGTAGCCCGACACTCAAAAATATATTTGTATTGTTTTTTTTCATAACAAAGAAACATTTTATTCATATAAACTATGTTTAGAACTTCAATGTTTGATGTACGTCTAGCCACTTGTGTAAATTTTATTAGTTTTGTTCTTAGCAGCGGAGTACGAATAGCATATAAGTTGAATTTAATACTAGCCAGGTTGACTTGATCTAGATCTGAATATATGGAAAATGTTGATGCTTATGATCATGTCTACCAGTCTATAGCTTATGATCTGCTTCACTTATCATAATTTAACGTATAAGAAACTAATGGACGTTGTCCATCTTCACTCACTGTATTTATATTTTTCATTATACAAAACAAATAGTTCATGAATTATATTAATGGTATTCCATTGTACACTCAATATTGATCAAAGCAAGCATGCGCAGTGTCATATGTTCTGCAATATAAGAGACTCAAGTCTGAATCGTCTCCCTCATTTTTAAACAAGAGCATCTTGAAGTTTTGAAAATTCTCGGAAGATTTCGTAGTACATGGATAGTATATATGTATGACGAACACGGACCAAGAAGTAAATACGAAAAAAAAACTCTAATTATATGACAAAAATTTTCCAAAAGTGATGGACGAGAAGCCATGGCTGCATATGAATCTAGGCCGCAAGCATGGCCGTCTCCCTCTCGACAGCCCTCTTGAGGAAGCTGCCTTCCTCCACCACCATCTGCACCGGCATGAACCCGAGCCCGTTGGCCACCGCCAGCATGACCTCCTTCATCTCCGCCCGGAACTCCTCCAAGTCGACGTTGCCGTTGCCGTCACGGTCGAAGCGCGCGAACAATCCCAGGTAGAGCCTCACGAGCTCCTCCGGGTTCATCCCGGCACCGTCGACGCCGAAGTGGGCCTCCAGCACGCGGAGGCTCATCAGCTCCCGCACCATCTCGGCGTACGAGAGCAGGCCGTCCTTGTTGGCGTCGAGGCTGGCGAAGCGGTCGTCGACGGAGCGGTCGAAGGCGGCTTTGTCCTCGACGAAGTCGAGGATGGTGGCGCCGTCCAAGATCTCCACACTCATGTTTGCTTTTTCTGAATCGAAAGGAGCTGGCGCTGCTACTAATTAGTAGTAAATACTAACTGCTGGGCGAATAGGTTACGAGGTGCTTCTATTTGCAGTTTGCTGATTGTGCATGGGAATATGGGATGAAACGATGGTGAACGCATGCAGGGGTTATTTATATGCAAGGCCTTCGCCTCCAAATAAGGAAACCGTTGCCGGTGCTCTTCTGTGTGCACGCTGCACGGGGCGCGTGGTTTCGGGCCTCGGAACATTGTTTCTAAGCGCGGCTCGCGCTGTCGAGTGGCTCGGAGGAAACGCATAAATTAAAGAAATAAATATAGCAATGAGAACAAGCATAAAGTTCCATGCTTCCTTATACTGGTCTTCAGAGTGTCTATGCCGACCGCACCGACCTGTTCCTTCCTTGATGAAACACTTAATCATTATTTTATTATGCTCAACCTAATTGGCTCGACTGCATGCAGAATGTTGGGTTAGATCTCCTATTTCTGACAACCTTGATACTCTTAAGCTAGCAAATAAAAACCACTCCAATAAATTATATCAAATGTTCTTTAATTTTCACATTCGCTCAACGATATTTTTTAATTTTATTTTGTAACGGCGATGCTCTCCATCTTCAAAATATCCTTCCGATCGGAAATAACTAATTTCTCGATCGGTGACGTGGCGATGCACTCTCTCCGCCACGCAAAAGAGTCATACAACATGGCACCGCCACGTCAACAAAATAATAATAATAAATATTAAAAAAATACTTTCCCTCTCTCTAACGTCCTCGTTGAAGAGAGAAGATGAAGGAGGGGAGGGGGAGGGGGCGCCCACGCCGGCGAACAGCACCCTCTACGACCTCCGAGCCCCCTCCTTTGCCCGCGCCAACGAACAGCGGCCTCATCTTCTCTCTCCGGCGGAGTACGCCAGAGAGAGGGAAAGTATTTTTTTTAATATTTATTATTATTATTTCATTATTTTACTGACGTAGCGGTGTCATGTCGAATGACTCTCTTGCGTGGTGGAGAGAGTGCATCGTCACGTCAGTAGACCGACTGAGAAACTGGATATTCTCGATTGAGAGGATATTTCATGCAATAAATTTGAAGATGGAGAGTATCGCTATTATAAAGTGAAGTTGAAGGACATTAGCCATCTTCTTCTAGTATTTTTTTTCTTCGGTTAGGAAAGAGAAAGAAAGTCCGGGACTATACTATAACTATTTATATATAACTATATATAGTTGAAAAATGAGGCAAATGCATAAATAAAAGGATAACCGTCGAGTGCTTTTCTAATTACAATATTTTTTGTCATCTTTTTTAGCTTTTAAATGCTTATCAGCTTTTTTTAATATGTAACTGGAACAGGATTCTATTTTTTGGGGCTAGATATATTTATTTAATCTATGTCTATGATACAACGGAGTCTGTCGACGGTTTGTGTGTGAAAAATATTCGAATTAGTTTTATCTTAAGGGAAAAAATATATTATTTTAACTATACCTACCGGTAGAACAATTTAGGGCCTCATTTGATTTAAATAATATAAAATAGTGTTAAACATTTTAATAGTTGAGATTAATTTTAAAAATAACAAATTACATGTTTGATAATAAAAAATATATACGTTATTATTTTAGTCGAATGATTAAATTATTTTTAATATTATAATATAAAAAAAATACGACAAAAAATTATGTATTTTTTAAATAAAATAATACATTTATTTATCAAATTTATCTTTTTCATATAAAACAGGTTCGAATCTCCCAATTCTTTTGAACTTATAAGTTAAGTAAAATTGTACTTATCAGCTAATTTTTTTATTATCGAATAAAGGAAAATCTTTAAAACTGTTTTCTTACTCAAATAACATTTTTTATTTTTATTTTTTCCCTATATATTGTATACAAGACATTTAAAGTGAGTTTTTTTACATAATTTTTTTCTTTCATACTGTACACAAGACATTTTATAAAGTGAGTTTTTTTCTGTACATAAATAATTTTAATAAGTTATATTATTCTAATTAATATTTGCTAATTGAAGTCGGATTCAACACACATCAATTCCCCGAATAGGACAAAAATCAGTAATACGAGCTCCATTATTTTATTAACTACAAAACACTTGTAGAAAACTCTTTCAAGATGTAATTGAAATAAATATTTCGGCGCCCGCTTAAATTGCAACACCTTCATCGTATAAGTTAAAACTCCGAACTTTTCTCTAATTATTTCTAATAGAAAATTTAATGAGATGATGAGCTTTAACACAATTTAAAGAATCGAAATTTTTTGACACAGATTATAACAGTTAATTATAAAATAAAAATCTCAAAATTGAAGACTATTCCAAGGCGGTCGTGAATTTAGGCATATGCAGCAAGCTTGGCCGATTCCTTGTCTATGGCCACCTTGAGGAAGCTGCCTTCCTCCACCACCATCTGCACCGGCATGAACCCGAGCCCGTTGGCCACCGTCAGCATCACCTCCTCCATCTCCGTCCGGAACTCCTCCAAGTCGACGTTCCCGTTGCCGTCGCGGTCGAAGCGCGCGAACAAGCCCCGGTGGAGCATCAGGAGCTCCTCCGGGCTCATCCTGGCGCCGTCGACGCCGAAGTGGGCCTCCAGCACCCGGAGGCTCGTCAGCTCCCGGACCATCTCGGCGTAGGAGAGGAAGCCGTCGTTGTTGGCTCGAGGCTGGCGAAGCGGTCATCGACGGAGCGGTTGAAGGCCGCCTTGTCCTCCACGAACTCGCGAATGGTGGCACCGTCCAAGATTTCCACACTCATGTTTAATTGCTTTGGTTGCTGTGAATGGAACTGCGCTTGTCACTGCCGATCGAATGGAAGTGTTCGACGATATGCATCGGTTATATAGAGTTTTGTGTAGACCTCTATCTACGACGTGAGCCTTGTTGCAGTTGCCCTGCCCGTGGGCCGTCTGCATGGGCGGCGGGCGCGTTGTTTTGGTTTCGGGGACTTGGGAACGCGCGCGCTGTTTTAGGCCATGTCCAACGGAAAGTTGTCGAACTCTCTGGGTCGTCCAACTCTTACTTTTTTCTTTTTCGGATAAAATAGGCTTATATAGAGTCTAGGCCTAACAAAAAATAAATTAGAAAATAGACTAAAAAATTGTTGATAAAAAATCTCTTAGACGGTCACGAGGCTTATATATTATTTGTTTATTTATTTATTTATTGTTAGATTGAAGTTTTAAAGATATATAAAATTATATTTTGATGATACAATTTTCGAAAAGTTAAAGTTAAAATGCTGAAAAAATTTAAAGAAAAAGAGATAATTTTATACACTATGCTTTGATTAAATAATTAACTATGATTCTATTAGATTTTGGATTAGTCATAAATATTAAAATTATAGACGATTCTGTTAGAGAATAAAAAATCATTTCATTTGGATAACTGTGCAAAAAGTTATGATTAAAATAGTGCAAGGCAATCGAGTTGTCGGCTAAAAAACTGGTCGACCGGTCCATAACACAGGTCGACCAGTCAGTGTAAAAAATGTCAAATTTCAACTAGCAAAATGTCGAGATTGTACCGGTCGACCGGTCCAAGACATAGGTCGATAAGACAGTGCAGAATTCGTCAACGATAACAGTTTTCATAAAAAAAAGTGTACCGATTGGTCGGTCCATATGTGCGATCGGTCGGTCTCCTAGTCAAATAAATAGTAACAGTCAAATTTGAAGAAAAAAATTGTGGAATAATTTTTTGACGACTTTCTCACTCGCAAAAGTCTGTAAAATGAGTGTCAAAGTCAGAAGGAAGTGCAATCATCCAAGCTTTGAAGAAAAATTTCAAGTTATCAAAAGAATACATTCTTCTTGAAGTTTTCATTTTTAGTTTTCTCTTTTTCTCTCCTCTTCTTTAAGCTTAGTTTTGTAAAAGAGAGAAACATTTTATTTAAAAAAATACTGAGGAAGCTCCTGTATAAAAGAGGTTCAAAATCTTACTTCTTGAACGAGAGAAAAGATTAGCTTCATAGGAAGAGTGATTGTCTTACCTTTCGAAGTGGAGAAAAGGTAGTTGATGTAAAGGGCGTTCTTCCTTGCCCCATTTAAAATTAAGAAAGAGTCTTAGTGAAATCTCCGACGGTCTCGAGGTCGAAAAGTCGGAGTGGAGACGTAGGCCAAGGTGTGGTCAAACCTCGTCAACAACCATCGTGTGTTTGCGGTTGATTTTCTCTCTCCCTCTCCCTCTAATATTGAATTTATGATCTGAATTGTAAATGATTTAAGAATCGATTTTAAGCTTCCGCGACGATTTTTGTGAAATCGACATTTTCGAATTGAACATCAATTCACCCCCCTTCTTGGTGCCTTTTGGGATCCTATAATTGGTATCAGAGCGGGTTGTTCTTGTTTTGATCTTTTAAATCTTCTCGTTTTCAGATCTAATCATTTTTAAGATTCAATCATTTTTTTAAAATTTAACAATCTTAAGAGCTATGGTATCAAGTGGATTTGTTTTCGCCGAAGGACAATCAATTAGCCGTCCTCCCCTTTTAAATGTATCAAATTTCAATATTGAATAATTAGGATTCAAGTATACATTTGTTCTATTGATATTAACATGTGGGATATTGTTGAAAAATGTTATTATCTTCATGAAAAATTACCTACTAAATATGACGAAAGACAAAAAAAAATTTCGAAATTAGATTGGAAAGCAAAGAATATTTTTTATTGTGCTTTACATTCAACGAATTTCAATCGAATTTCTAATTATGAAAGTGCAACTGAAATTTGGAAGAAACTCATTACTACTTATGAAGGAACGGATAAAGTTAAAGAATCTATATTAAATAATTTGAATCATCAATATGAATCATTCAAGATGCATGAAAATGAATTCATAAATGATATGATTACTCGATTTAATGATATTGTGAATGACTTAGCCTCTTTGGGCGAGCCTAGAACTAACCCTAAAAAAGTAAAAAAAATTTCAGGTCTCTCTTATCCCAATGGCATACAAAAAGAACGGTGATCAAAGAAAATGATCTGAACTAATTAGATTTTGATGATCTTATTGGCTCACTTCTAACATATGAGATCGGAATCCAAGAAGAAGAAGAATCCAATGCTCTAAAAAAGAAGACGTTGGCTTTGAAAGCAAACGAAAATGAAGATAACTCAAGTGAGGAAGAAGTGGACGAAAAGAAGTCCGTTCGCTATATAAGAAAACTTGACAAATATCTCAAGTTGGTGAAATCTAAAGAAAAGAGAGAAGTCGAAAAGAGGATTATGTAAACATCACTCAAAAGACGAAAAGGAAACATCTCAAAAGGAGAAGAAGAAAAAATATAAAGAGCCAAGTGAGGATGAATCAAATGACTCATCAAGTTCTTCTAGTGAGGATGCATACTTGTGCTTAATGGTACACAACGATGAGGTAATTTTAAACTCTTCAATTTTAAATAATGACTCATCGGAATTTTCGAAAAAAATATTTCTTTAGATGTAAAAGAAGAACTCTCCTCTCTCATAAAAAGATATTTTTCAAGTAAAGAAGAAAATGAAAAATTACTATATGAGATTGAAAAACTCAAAATTGAAATTCAAGCTTTAAAAATTACGCTTGCATGTGAAATTGTAAAACTAGCATGTACTTTAGAAAAGCTTAAGAAGGAAAATGACATTTTGAAAAACTCACAAAATAAGACTATTTCTCGTATAATGATAAATAATCTTAGGAATCATTTTGGACATAAAAATTCATATTGAAAATCCAATCATCTATATGGTAGAAAATCACATCTCAAGTGTTTTACATGTTGATTTTATGATCATTGTGCATACTAATGCAAAATAAGAAAATCTTCACAACATGAATTGATATGGGTTCCGAAAGGAACATTATTTAACAAAATCGGACCCAAAGAAGTTTGGGTACCAAAAGTTACTTGATTATTTTTCAGATATGCCTCACATGCAAAGGACATATGGAAATGGAAATATGAAGGCACAAAGATTATGGCAAAAGTATCATCTATTTTTTTTATCAAGAATTCAAAATTACTATTTCTTTGAAAAGAGAGAACATCTAAAATTGGTAATAGTGATAGGGAGAGCATACTAAACTTTATTTTGACATATCATAGATATCATTGTTGTATCAAAGTTTTATGCCATATTTTGATTATTAATATATATATATATATATAGTTTTGGCCTTCATCAAATTGTTTTCATTTCGCGATTATAAAATAATCATAAATTTATGGGGGGTTATTTCTTACATACTAACTTTTTATGATGCATTATTTTACATATTTCTAATATAAAAAAGGGGAATTTTTTTTTTCAAAGATGGCATGATTAAAGGGGAGTTACATATGATTTCCTATATGCTTCATACACAAATTATTCTTTTTGATGAAACAAAAGGAAGAGAAATATTATTTGAATATCACATTATATGAAGAGTTCCTTACAATTTATACTTATGTGAATATCAATCATTGTAAGGAAAGTTGAGAGTAAAATTAATTTTACAACTTATTTTATAACTTTTTCGCAACTTCTACATTTTTTATATTTCTTGATTTGTCTTCATAAAAAAATGGGAGATTGTTGGATCTAAGTTTTAGAGATATATGAAATTATATTTTGATGATACAAACTTCGAAAGATTAAAGTTAAAATATTAAAAAAGCTTAAAGAAAAAGGGATAACTTTATGCACTACACTTTGATTAAATAATTAAGTATGATCATATTAGATTTTGGATTAGTCATAAATATCATAAGTTGTACATAATTCTGTTAGCTTTCCATAGAATAAAAATCATCTCATTTGAATCACTGTGCAAAAAGTTATGCTTAAAATAGTACATGGTGGTCGAGCTGCCGATTGAAAAATTGGTCGACTGGTTAGGAACATAGGTCGACCGATCCAAAATATCGGTCGAGCAATTCAGAACACAGGTCGATCGGTCAGTGCAAAAAATGCTCAATTTTAACCAACAGAATATCGAAACTGTACTGGTCGAAGTACAGGTCGACCAGATAGTGCAGAATTTTCCAACGGTCACATTTTTCATAAAGAAAGTGTACCGGTCGACCGGTCCATATGTGTGATCGACCGGCCTCCGAGTCAAATGAATAGTAACGGTCAAATTTGAAGGAGAAAATTGTGGAATGATTTTTGAACGACTTTCTCATTTGCAGAAGCCTATAAAAGGAGTGCCAAAGACAGAAGGAAGTGTAATCATCCAAGCCTTAAAGAAAAATTTCAAGTTATTAAAAGAAGACATTTTTTTGAAGTTTTCATTTTTAGTTTTCTCTCTATTTATCTTGTGAGCTTAGTTTTGTAAAAAATAGAAACATTTTATTTAGAAAAATACTGAGAAAACTCCTGTGTAAAAGATGTTCAAAATCTTATCTCTTGAGCGAGAGAAAAGATTAGCTTCATGGAAGGAGATGTTGCCTTGCCTTTTGAAGCGGAGAAAATGTGGTTGATGTAAATGACGTTCTTCCTTGCCCCATTAGGAATTAAGAAAAAGTCTTAGTGGAGTCTCCGACGATCTCGAGGTCGAAAAGTCGGAGCGGGGACGTAGGTCAAGGTGTGACCGAACCTCATCAACAACCATCATGTGTTTGCGTTTGATTTTCTCTCTCCCTCTCCCTCTATTATTGAATTTATGATCTGAATCGTAAAGGATTTAAGAATCGATTTTAAGTTTTCGCGATAGTTTTTGGAAAATCGATATTTTCAAATTGAACACCAATTCACCCCCTCCCCCCTCTTGGTGCTCTTTGGGATCCAACATTATGCCCATCATATTCATAATAATCAATTTATGATATTTTATTTTGAATTGTAATATTTTTTAAAAATAAAATTTATTATTTTAAAATAAAACTTTATTTGGCATGGCTCTGTCCCTATTGACATCCATGGATTTTCATCTTTTAGTAGTGCTAATTCCTATTTTTCTAGTACTGATTACATTTTTTTATTATTTTATAGTAAGAAATAAAAAAAAAACCGCAAGCACTGTAGAGGAAGAAAATATAATGGTGCAATATCGCACCTCTGTACGATTAATAACTTTTTAAACTTGGATCATATTATTTGCATTTGATATTGTTTTATTTATATTTGGCTGATGGATCTCGTAAATACGATTATGTAGAGTTTCATCTCATGACATTAAAAATTACCTGGTTTGAATATGGACTCGGTCCATTTCTCATCGTAAGACGATGGGCTTGGGACTCTCAGGCCGCCATGAAATCGTTGACCCAATGGGCTTGACATCAGTAGTGTGTATATTAATAATAGGAGATCCATCCTTTTTCTTTCTTTCTTATTTTACTCCAATGCGATTTTTTTTATTTTGAAAGTTTTATTTTTGTATATTAATGAAATCACATAATATATAATTTAATATTAAATTAAAATTTGGTATAAATATAAATTGGGGCCGCGGAGTATACAGCTCCTGATATACGCTGTAATCTCCAGCAAAAGAATTTTCACCGTTAGATTTGAATGAACGATCGATATTTATCCATCCATTCTCATCTTGGGTTTTTATTTTTCTTCTTCGTGAATATCATCGAGCGTCCCCCAAAAACCTCCCTCAGGAGACTCACTGCCGAAGAGCGTTCATCTGCCATTTCTTCTTTTTTTTTTTTTGCAGGGAAAACATCCTATCTCTCTCATTCCCAATCTCTCCTCTTCTCTTCTCTCTCATTTCATCTGCCATTTCTCTCTGTTGTCTCGTTTCATCTTTTTTTGTCAGAAAACTTTGTTTCCTCCTCAATCCATAATATCTCTCGTTTCATCTTTTTGAACAAGAAATTTCATCTTTCTCATTCTCTAATTTTATTTTACTTAAAAAAAAACACTTACATAACCCAAAAAAGTAAAAAAAAAGCACAAGATGATCTCTTAAGCCAACAAAACGTGGATTAAAAATACAAAACAATAACGGAATTGAAGATGTTCCCTAGCCGTGGATT
This sequence comes from Pontederia crassipes, assembly GCA_030549335.1. NCBI lineage: Eukaryota > Viridiplantae > Streptophyta > Magnoliopsida > Commelinales > Pontederiaceae > Pontederia > Pontederia crassipes. The sequence continues at coordinate 17,825,505 of CM060184.1, read as the reverse complement.
TTTTCAGATTCGACATTCCTAAGAAATCACCGGCGATGGCGCATTAGGCGTCCCAGGAGGCCTTGCTGGTTCGCTGGAGGCAGCGGTGGAGGAGGCCCACTTCCAACTCGTTCTTCAGCGAGGCAGGTGCTGGAAAGCATGTCCCTCATGCTGTCTTCGTCGATATTGAGCCAACAGGAAATTGTTGATTTCGTCTTCAATGCAGGGGGCGGAGGCGCAAGCTCTAGTCCTTGCTCTCTCTTGCTTGAGGGTCTCTCGACAAGATCGTGTGCGTTGATGAAATACTAGATGAAGGGCTAAGATGAGGCCGTAAGAGGCGCGGCATATTCCTTTTGCCCATATAAATTTGGTATATATTAAAAACTAATCGTACGAGGATTTGTAGTATACACATACTACGAATTCCCATGGCAAATTTAAGTTTGATGGCTGAGACGAGTAGCAACCAGTGCTCCTCGAAATAGTGATTAATTTATAGCAAACTCAAGAATTAGTGATGAATTTACGTCATATTTAGTTAATTTTTTCATTATGAAATATAATTATGATATTAAAAAATTAACATACTTTCTATTTTGCGCCACTGCAATTTTTTAGGATTCAGACCCTTAACTAAGAATTAAAGAACAATATCTCCTAACGTGTATGCTAAATAAATGTAAAGATTCTTATGGAAATACGAATCGAGCTTCCATCGAATAATTTTTAATGTACTTTTTTATAATGGGAAAACAGAGATTCGACGTAATAATAGATTTATTTTAGAGTTTGTTTGACAAATAACTAATGAAGGGATGGGGTGAGTGAATTATGATGTGTCATTAGAAAGTGCATGTTTGGATAATAAATTATATAAAATGTGAGACGGGGTAACAAAGATTTTATTTATGTAAAAGTCATTTTTATTCTTCATTATATATTTAATTATTTATTATAGTTAATTAGGAGTGAGCACAAGTCGTCAGGTCGGGTCGACCTGGTTGCCTGGGCATCGGCCTAGATTTTTCGAAACTTTTTTTTATCAGATGGACAATTGGGTCAGGACGAGTCTCATTTTCTTGAGACCTGAACGGATTCAGATTTTACATCCCTACCTAGTTGATATTATATTAGTATTAAATTATTTTTAAATAGTATATTTGTGTTTATTTTAAATAAAAAATTATATTTTATTTTATATATAATGAGTAATAAATAATTACTTTACCACTTAATTTATTTTTCTTTTTTATTTTTAAACTATTTTATTCATCTATCTTAAAAAAATAAAAAATGATAGATTGGGAGAGGGGGGGGGGGGGGGGGGGGGGGGGGGGGGGGGAGAGATTGTTTATTAAGAAGAGAAATGATTTTCATTTGGTAATAAAAAAGGGGTTACTTTGGTTTAAAATTATTTATTCATCCTCATTTCGGAATGAAAATTTAGTGTTTGAAGGGCTTAACTATTTCATCCCACCCCTCTTAACTTAAATAAAAAATGTAAATCTCATTCCTCTATATTTCACCCCACCCTTCAAAATTCTCTATCCAAACAAACCCTTATGTGCTATTTGGTTGGGGTATTAGACATGGAATATTGATTTATTCTGCTAAACGTGCATGCTTTTGACGATGGGTCCATTGGATAAGTAAATTCGGTCAACGACTTGTAATACCTATTTTTTCGGATTACACAATTTCACCGGTAGTGTAGAATTACTTAATCTACTATTTTTTACTCACAAGGGTAGTTCAGTAAAAAATGTGAAGATTAAACATGCTCTACTTTATATATATGCTGTCATTTATTTTTCACCTATCTACTGTGTTTCCACTTTCTCTTTCTCTTGTGTTCTGTATTGCTGTAGAGGTTCTCTTCCCTCACTAATTGTTGTTTCTTCTTTTGAGTTATTGTAAGGTATTCGGCATTCTTATTTTCTTTCAAATATATTACTATTTTTGTGTGCTTTTCATGATTCTTCTACTTATAAATGAGCTTTTATTTTTTGACCTCATTTTTTAACCGATCATTTCTTCTTTTGGATTGTTCTATTTGCATTTTTATTTTTCCATATATATTACAAATTTCTACATTTTTTGAAGATTTTTCTATATAAAAATGCTATTTTTCTTCTCCGTTTTAGTCAATCCACCATCTTTCTTTTTCTTCACCTAAAAAGCTTTACATTCTTATTTTTTTCTCCTTTTTTGATCTAAGACATTTTTCTTCAAAAGTTCTCTCTTCATTTTTTTCTCTTTTTTTAGCTGACATTTTTTAGGAAGCAGATTGTACTTATTTTTGCTCATGTTTGAGACGTGTGTTTAGATCTATTATTTTTCAACTAACTTTCTTTGGATTTTAGTATGATATTTGTTTTTTTTTGCGAGTTATACACTTTTATAATATATATATATATTTGTTTTCCAGTTTGTGTTCTTTTTTCCTAAGATTTTTATGTGATGACGTTTAGCTTATGCTCGGGAATTTTTTTATGATGGTTTTTACATCAACTTTTCTTATTATAAATTGTTCTTTGACTTTCATTTTTTACTTTCATTTTTTCATATTTCACCCCACCCCTTCAAAATCCTCTATCCAAACAAACCATTATGTGCTATTTGGTTGGGGTATTAGACATGGAATATTGATTTATTCTGCCAAACATGCATGCTTTTGACGATGGTTCCATTGGATAAGTAAATTCGGTCAACGACTTGTAATACCTATTTTTTCGGATTACACAATTTCACCGGTAGTGTAGAATTACTTAATCTACTCTTTTTTACTCACAAGGGTAGTTCAGTAAAATATGTGAAGATTAAACATGCTCTACTTTATATATATGTTGTCATTTCTTTTTCACCTCTCTACTATGTTTTCACTTTCTCTTTCTCCTGTGTTCTGTGTTCCTGTAGAGGTTCTCTTCCATCAATCTCAACTTGGCCTCAATAATTGTTGTTTCTTCTTTTGAGTTGTTGTAAGGTGTTCGACATTCTTATTTTCTTTCAAATATATTACTATTTTTGTGTGCTTTTCATGATTCTTCTACTTACAAATGAGCTTTTATTTTTTTACCTCATTTTTTAACCGATCTTCATTCCTTCTTTTGGATTGTTCTATTTGCATTCTTATTTTTCCATATATATTACAAGTTTCTGCATTTTTTGAAGATTTTTCTATATAAAAATGATCTTTTTCTTCTCCTTTTTAGTCAATCCACCATCTTTCTTTTTCTTCACTTAAAAAGCTTTACATTCTTATTTTTTTCTCCTTTTTTGAGCTAAGACATTTTTCTTCAAAAGTTCTCTCTTCATTTTTTTCTCTTTTTTGAGCTGACATTTTTTAGGAAGCAGATTGTACTTATTTTTGCTCATGTTTGAGACGTGTGTTTAGATCTATTGTTTTTCAACTAACTTTCTTTGAATTTTAGTATAATATTTGTTGTTTTGCGAGTTATACACTTTTATTATATATATATATATATATATATATATATATGTTTCCCAGTTTGTGTTCTTTTTTTCCTAAGATTTTTATATGATGATGTTTAGCTTATGCTTGGGAATTTTTTTATGATGATTTTTACATCAACTTTTCTTATTATAAATTGTTCTTTGACTTTCATTTATGCCTTTGCTTGTCATCAACACTTGGTTGGATCTTATTAATGCCATGATAACAAAGATGGTCACATTTATCTTATCATTGAATGACTTTGCAAACTAATGGTGTACTATTTATTAATTTGTTCTTTCATTAATTTTTTGTAGTGCTTTTTATTAATGTAATTTCATATATATTAACTTGCATTGGTTAGCTAAAATAATGATATTGGCTAATATAATCATTAACTTGTGTTGTCATATGAATCGTAGATCGTTGCAATCTTTGAAAAATCCAAATGAATTATGATTCTACATCGAAAATGAAAATTGGACCATCTGGTAAGAGGACTCCTAACTGGACGGATGATATGGACTTGGTCATGGTTGCAATCATGAGACAAGAGTCCATTGAAAGAAATTTTATCAATGGTGTTTTCTTTATTGAAACCTGAAAGAAAATGATTAATTGCTTCAACGATACCACGTAGAAAAATTACGACTTGATTCGTCTAAAAAATAAATTGAAAGTTCTCCGAAAAACTTTCAATCTTTTATCATGGATTTGCTAATCGATCTGGATGGGGATGGGACTATAAACATAATATCCCCATAGTTGGAGACCCTATTATGTGGGATGAAGTTATTGCGGTGAGTTTAAAATTTAGGTAACTAATGTCATAGATTATATAATTAGAAAAGTTATCTTAACATTCATATTATCTAATAGGTAAATAAGGATTACACGAAGATTTAGGACAAGCATTTTCCTTATTATGAAGACATTGAGTTCCTCTTTGCCAAAAATACTGCAAGTGGAAGGAGGGCACAAACATCTGATGGACACTTCTATTAAGGAGGAAGATAGAATAGATTTTAATGCTTTAAACATTAGTTAGGACAAAACCAAGCACACCTACATCAGCCTATCCTAATTTGAATAATGAGCATTGTGATCAAACCGTGGTCGGAGTCCCACTTGATAGCCCATAATCAATGTACTACACACTCCGAAGTGATGACATATCAGAAGCTCATCCTACTTCTACGACTGGCAAGAGATCTAGATGTAATTCTATTGTTGCTGCCACATTTAGGTTGAAGATCAAAGATGATGTGTTAGATGTCCTTGTTAGTCTTGCAGAATTAGGAAAAAAAACTTCACATCATGGATGAAATGTTAAGCGTGATAAACTAGCAAAGCCAACAGTCTTTTCTATGATTGAATGTTATGCTAAATTGTAAAATCTTCCAAATTTAACTAGTGATATGATGCTAACAGCAATGAAGTCATTCAAAGATGAAAACAATCGATGGGGTCTTCATGCATCGTGAAGGCACTATGTTAGAATCATGGATCATGCGGCAACTATATGTATTTTATCGCATGTCTTCATCTGCGAGTAATATGAATCCTATGTCCTTCATGCTTAGCACATCAACTGCAAGACCAATAATTCCAATAGAAGAGTTTGTTCCTCCTGGCCTTGTTCAACCTAGGCCAACTGACACTAGTGCCACGCATGACTCCTCCCTTGGGGTAGTGTCCCTCCTAGCTGATTGAATGCTTTTCATACAGTTGTGCATCATCTTTTGGATAGTGTTTTGGAGGCAATTGTTTGAGATGCACAATGGTGTTTTGGATAGGTTTTAAAATACGTCTCTCATCTAGATAAGCTGTAGTTTCGGTGGTGGTACTATGTGGTGCACTGAATGTTGGACAATCCTGATAGCTCCTAGATAGAAGAACTTGAACTTATATGGAATGATGTGTATGTGGTTGACAATAATCTATTGGCCATATTTTCTTTGTTGTTTGTTCACTTCTTTTGTACTTTGTTCAAAAGCTTATATTTTATGCATCAAATATTTTGGCTAGCCAAATGGAATATTGGACAAGCTGGTTATGTAATATGGTTATTTGATGATCAATTGTACCACTTATGCTACTTATTACTTGTCATCTCCTTGTATCGAGTGTGTATTTGTGATGTATTTGTCTTTTTTATCACTTATATTACTGTGTAATTTGGTTATTTGGTAATGAATTATATCACTTATGCACATGTAATTTATTTCAACTATTTTTTTCTTGCTTTCAGCTATGACATATTACATTTGAAATTTGTACATAATTTATATTCTTGGTGTACTTCTTTTACATTATTTATTTGAAAATTATTTTTTATTAGATAATTTGTTACAACATAATTATGTGTTTCACTTGAATATTACATTGGTCTCTATTATGTCATTAATTTCTTATGATAAAATTGCTATTCTAAATTCTACATTGATGGATACTTGTAAGTTGTTGAAGCTTCTGATTGAGGAGGATAACTTTTGCGATGAAATTTTGAGAATATTGATGTCATTATGCATTACAAATGATATTTGAATGACCATTCCAAAAATGCCTTGTAGAACTCGGCCTTTATCAGGATATCAACTTATTACAGACATGTTGAGCGATCATTTCGATAGGGGCTATCAACATTTTAGGATGAGTAATAATATGTTTTTCATGTTAGAGAAATTGCTAGTATAAAGGGGACTCATAACGAGCATGCGACACATCATTGCAACAGAACAATTGGTATATTTTTTATATTGTATTGGCCACGGTGTCATGAATAGAGTTATGATAGAGACATTTCAACATTTTGGAGAAATAATTTCTCGACACTTTAACAATGTCTTAAAAGAAATATGTTCTTTAAATAATGAGTTCATAATCCAACCAAGCCAAGATGTAGGAATCCATCCACGCATGAGAGGGAATTGGACTTTCTACCCATATTTTGCAGTATGTTATACTTTGTATCATTAATCATTACAATATTTAAGTTGTTAACTATACTTTTATGCTATAATAGAACGCAATTGACACTGTCGATGAAACTCATGTTCTTGCTTTAATTAAGAAATCAAAACAATCACATTTTCAAAGTCGCAAAGGAACAATTTCACAAAATGTCATGGCTGCAATATTCTTTGACCATACATTTCTTTATCTTTGCACGGATTGGGAGGGGTCTACCGTTGATATGAAGGTGTTTCGGAAGGTATTATTTGTGAAGGATTTTTTTGACTTATTATCAAGTGCTTTCTTATTATTCTCGTTCCATTACTTTGACCTTGATAATCTTCATCAATAAGTAAATATTATCTCGTTGATTCTGGATATACAAATGCTGTTAAATTTTTGGCACCATATCGGGGTAATCACTATCATTTAAGCACAATAAATAATACCCGTGGTCGAAGGTATGAAAGTGCCAGAGACATTTATAATCATAGACGCACAAATCAGAAATTGTGTAAAGAAAACTTTTGGCATATTAAAGGCATGATTTCAAATCGTTCACCTATACCATTTTCCTTCAAAATTCAACAATGCATTGTGATGGCTTGTCTTATCTTACACAACTTTATAAAGTGACATCAAGATGGTGATTTATATTTCAATATGATACTGCAACCTAATTCTGTTGATTTAGATTTGGATGACATTGATCCGACTATGTTAGTCAGAAATGATGAGACTTATATGGGTGAATACCTTCGCAATGATATATCATTTCAACTTTGAAATGCTCATCGTAGGAGTATGTTATTTTCTCTCTATGTAATGTAGATTAAAATTTTCATGCCATGTTTTAATTATTAATTTCATTCTAATATATTAGCATTTTGAAATGTTCAATCTCATTCATTTTGACATATTCATTTGTAGGAAATCAAAAGAAACATTAGCATGTCTTAAAAAAAAATTTATGTCGTCTTTGAGGGTCATAAACGAGGGATATATGGTTAATGGGTGGTGTCAATGACTAAGGTTGTGTTTACAAGAAATATAATTCATTTTAAGAAGCTAATGCTGCATTGTCTAGCTATTTGAACCAATATGATGAATCTTTTTTCTCATGTTTCTGCATCATCTAGTTGTTTGAATCAATATTATGAAGCGTTTAAGGCTCAACCTTTCAAAGAGCATGCTAAAAAGAAAGAGGAGTCTACTTGTGGCTGCAGGCATGTCACAATTGTCTTTTCTATTTGCATTAGCTTTGCAATTGGTTTTGTCCTTGGACTTATGGTTAAAATGTGTTAAGATATAATTTGTAACCAATCTATGTTGTTGGCATTTATCACAAAAATATTGTTCCTATTTTGATCCATTTGCTTCAGTTCAGAACTTTAATTTAAATGTTGTTATATGTAGTTGTATATGTTACTATCTTGTTTCTCAACTTCAAAGCATAAAGCAATTATTTAAATTTCATTGATTGTTTCATATACATATAAAAATTAACGTACACATCACAAATGTGATCAATCTTTTGTATGTGTAAGATTCATTTTATACACATACAACCTACATTTCATGAAGAAGCAAATGTGTTAATTCTATGTGCTCTTTTCTTTTAAAATTTAATTTGACCATTATTTTAAAATATATAAGTGTAAGGGTATTTAAAAAATGTCACATTTTATTCTTCTCATCCAAACACTACATTGTAATAACAACATATTTTATTCATGAAATAATAATTTTTTAACCAAACACAAATTATGAATAACTTCGTTCAATTGCATTGAATAACTATTTCATCAAAATAAGTCCTTTTATTCCTTTGATAATAAACCTGCAATTAAACAACACCTTAGAGTTATGGCTTTAAATAAACACTGCTTTCAATAGAACTATTTATCATGAAAGAACAATCAATTCAATTTTTTTTAAAAAAAATCAAATTCTTTATTAGATTGCGTACAAACAAATATAACATTAAAAAGGAATATAAAATGCGAACAATATGGCATAAATAAAGGAGAGAAAATAAAGATAAATAAGATCCAACTACTAAGATATCCTTGATTTTGGCAGAGAAGTTCCTACCAAAAAAATTTTCAATTCACAAATATTTGAATTCGTTATATTCTTTATTTTTAAACGCTATCCAAAGACGTATTTATCAAAAAAAAAATTATCGACTAATATTTTGGACATGTTATTTTTGGAATCTAATTTTCGACGTACATCAACAAACTTTTTTAATCATTTAAGTCAAAAGTTTCATCTGTAATAAATTACGTGCAATATAAAATGAATAAACGATATTGTGTCCTAACAAATAATTACAATTGATTTAAATGATCATAGAGAAAAAGTTGGACCGTTCGGGGGCCCAAATAGAAACAAGACCCGGAGACAACCAAATCCTTTGCCACTTGCCAGCTTGCGTGGAGCTTAAAACCCTTCCTTTCCCAGTCTTCCAGGGTCCACCACCATTTTTCCTAGTTTCTTTTTTCCCTCCTCCTTCTTATTTTATTATTGTAAATAAATAATTAACACTATTTATTTTATCACTTTTTGCCGTCATCATCGTTAGCTTTCGGCAGGGGGAAGTCGCCAAAACCGGCCGATGCTTCTCCTCCTTTCTGGCATTGCCCTTAAAAAAATATATCTAAAATTTCGGGGGAAAACAAATAGAGATTGCAAGCAAGCAAGAACTCAACGATTCCAATCGGTGACTCCTTCAGGTTCGTCACTCTGTCGATTCTTTTCTATTTGTTTCTAGCATGCTTTAGTGGCGTTAATTTTAGTGTTTGCAAGCATGAAATTTTTCGGAGATTGGTAAAAGTTTTATTGTTTCCTTTGTTTTTTTTATTCGAGTATTGAGTTCATTCAAAATCGATGGATATTTTTATCTGATTTCTGCAGCCGTATTGGAAGAGAAAGAAGCATGTCGGGATTCGTGGGAGTCCTGGTCTCAGATCCATGGCTCCAGAGTCAGTTCACGCAGGTCGAGCTCCGAGGTCTCAAATCCAAAGTGAGATTTCTCTCCCTTCTTGTGATGGTGCTTCTGCTGCGGCTGATGTTTATTGCTAGTGTCTTGTTTTGTAATGTATAACCGCAATGGGATGTGATTTGATGCTGCGTATGGATGTAGTTTCTATATACGAAGAGGGAGTCGGGTCATGTCACTGTGGGAGATTTGCCACCCTTGATGGGCAAGCTTAAGGGCCTCAGTGAGGTGGTCTCACAGCAGGAGATTGCGGATATTATGGCCGAAACTTACCCTGAGACAAGCCATGAGTTGGACTTCGAGACATTCCTACGGGTAACCAGTGTTTACGTTCTGTGATTTTGATCACCACATTTTACATGAAATTGTGGATTGGCAAAATGATTTAGTGGGCGTTGATGAGGTTTCCAGGAATATCTGAATCTTCAAGCCCGTGCTGCTGGGAAGTTGGGCGGCACCAAAAATTCCTCTTCATTCTTGAAGGCCACAACCACGACACTCCTGCACACCATTAATGAGTCCGAGAAGTCATCTTATGTGGCGCACATCAATAGCTATCTCGGAGAAGATCCATTCCTCAAGAAGTACTTGCCCTTGGATCCAGCAACCAATGACCTGTTCAATCTTGTCAGGGATGGGGTGCTTCTTTGGTGAGTCTTCATTCCATGGCATAGGATTTGTTTGTCCTCATCTCTTCATTTCAAGCATCTTATTTGTCCATTTTGTTTTACTTTACAATCATTGTCATTTAACTTTGTGTGTTTGAAAATTTTAATTGTCCGCAAAAAACTCACTTTCGATGTATTATTTTTTACCTAACTTTGTGTAGTAAATTGATAAATGTTGCTGTTCCGGGGACCATAGATGAGAGGGCAATCAATACCAAACGAGTTCTCAACCCTTGGGAGAGAAATGAAAATCATACTCTGTGCCTTAACTCTGCGAAGGCTATCGGGTGCACCGTCGTGAATATTGGAACACAGGACTTGGTTGAAGGGAGAGTAAGCAGAAGAATCTCTTTCGTCATTTATTTTTCTTTTCTTTATAAAGGTTGAACTCTAGTGCTACCTTACATTTTAATTCAAATGTACTTTGCCAAGTTTATTCTTTCTTGCCTAGTTGACGTAAATTGGCCAATTGGCTGAGTGGTTCACAATAGAAAATGAATTGTTTTACCTTTTTTTTTTCTTTTCATCTTTACCTACTCTTTCTAGTATATTAACATGTTGAGCGAAGCTCCTAAGGATTCACCAGCAATGATGTGCTGTCTCAGATATTTGTTTGATAATCAAACAAAAGTTCTTGAGTTCTTAAATTCTACGTGTCCATATGACCATATTCCTGTTGTATTAGTAATTATGAACTAATGTGGTCTATACTTATTATTATGCACCCTCATTTGGTGCTGACCTCGAGATAAATTGCTGAACTGACATGTCTGAATTTATCATTTATGCAGCCTCATTTGGTGCTGGGTTTGATATCTCAAATCATAAAGGTATAAGGAGAAGTTTTTCATCCCTTCTATTATATAAGTTTCTTCAAATGCATTGAAGTCAAGCGGTTTCCATCGACTTGGGTTTCTTGGTCTAGCATTTCTTTCTTTTTGACGATGGAAAGTTTGTTTTGAACCAAAAATTTTTATTTGGATATTAGTATATGACAGATTTCCTGGTTTTCATACTATTATTAGATACAACTTTTAGCGGATCTTAATCTGAAGAAGACGCCACAACTGATGGAGCTTGTAGATGACAGCCAGGTCAAGTGCTAAACTATTTTTATCTCCATTTTTTTTTTTTGACAGAATGTGTGTGGCAAGCAAACTCAAGGAATGGATGGTTTGATCTTTTGCAGGATGTGGAAGACATGATGAGCTTGGCACCGGAGAAGATGTTACTTAAATGGATGAATTTTCATCTGAAGAAAGCAGGCTATAAAAAAACAGTAGCAAATTTTTCTTCTGATGTCAAGGTATATGCCAGGGCAGGGTTTTGACTTGCTATTTGCTTGGTATCAGATGTATGTTTATAGCATTGGAGAAAAAAATATGTTGTCACTATACTTGAGAATGCCGACTATTTACACAAACTACGTTTTACTTGTAACTTAACATTAGAGTTACATTTAAGGTCTTTTTTTGGCAAGTTCATATGCAGTTGTATCATGGCCATGTGTATTGTTGATTTCCTTTTAAATTTAAAATATTCACGTGTTTTTCACAGTATGCCTTTTCATCTTCTCCATTTTTTATTGTTAACATTTTCCAACTTCCTGTCCATTATGTAGCTGACTACTTGTATCATGTTAACTGTTTAATTTATTTCCTTATAGGATGGCGAGGCCTATGCTTACCTTCTCAATGCCCTTGCCCCTGAGCACTCTAATCTGACAGTCCTGGAAACAAAAGATCCTGTTGAAAGGGCAAAAAAGGTGCTTGAACAAGCAGAGAAACTGGACTGCAAGCGGTACTTGAGTCCAAAAGATATTGCTGAAGGTTCTCCCAACCTGAACCTTGCATTTGTCGCACAGATATTCCAGCATAGGTTAGAACTTATAGTTCATTTGCAAGTGTCCTGTACACCTACTCTATGAGATGAATTTAAATATATTTTGGTTATGGCACTGGATTTCTATTTTTATATTTTCTTATAACATCTGAAAAGACTTTGATGTTGATATATAAATGGCGTGACATTCATATAACTAGAACTCAAGTCTACTGATGGTGTCCAAATAAAATGTAAAAAGATAATTTGTATCCTTCATGCTACTAACTGTAGTTTCTTGATTTTCATTTCTGCTGCTACAAATGTTATCATGAGCTTACCCTAACTTGGGGATCAGGTCTATTTAAACCGCATAATTGAATTTCGACTTAAGACGGTGAACAGTAAGTAGTACATTAGCCTTCTGGGTATTACTGGAAACTCCCAACTACTCGTAAGCATAAGCTTACACAAGTATGGCCTAGAAGAGACATGATGGAATGCGTGGAACTGACAACAGCAACTCAAAATTGTATAGTTCCTTAATGTAGCTTATTTATACTCGTAGTATGGTTGAAGTGAGTGCTGTTTAAGACTAAATAGTTTACTTCTGTTTACGCCTATAGTTCAAGTAATTATGTGTGCAACTTAAAGTTACCCGCTATTGTGGAGGTAATATATTCTTGATTTGATCACAGATTGGCAGACTCGTAAATTAAGATTTTGCAGAATCAGCACTTATTCTGAATCAAGATTTAGGCTGACCTTTTAATTTGCAGATTTTTTATTTGAAAAGATATTTTAAAACCAGTATTTTCAAGACCAGATTAATCCATTGCTGCAGTTTATTGAGTATTGAAATTTAATGTTGTAAATATTTGCTACCAGTTTGTGATATTAGTGCATCCTTTTATTTACTAAGTTACTGATATGCAGGAATGGTCTATCCACAGACAATAAGCCAGTGCAATTATCACAAGTACCTGATGATATCCAGGTGTCAAGAGAAGAGAGAGCATTTCGCTTATGGATCAATAGTCTCGGAATCATTACATATGTCAATAATTTGTTTGAAGATGTTAGGAATGGGTAAGAAACTTTTCAAATGATTAGACACTGTATTTGTAAAATGTATACTTACAACTATACTTCAGGTGGGTTCTCTTGGAAGTACTTGACAAAGTGTCTCCTGGATCGGTTAATTGGAAGCTGGCATCTAAACCCCCTATAAAGATGCCCTTTAGGAAAGTGGAAAACTGCAACCAGGTTATAAGGATTGGAAGGGAGTTGAAATTTTCACTTGTAAATCTTGCTGGTAATGACATTGTACAAGGAAACAAGAAGCTTATTTTGGGTGAGTTACTCTTGACTTGGATTTTGACAGATATGATTCTTATATGATGCATTTCCAATTTTCTATGTGATGATCAGTTTTCAATGTCTGAATGCGAGATCCTTAACATGAAATGTCGAACAAATATTTATGTAAAGTACCCATAAAAAATATGCTTATTTATATAAAGTGGTTATACGGTCTCCCTTGAAAGCATGCATGAATTTGTATAGGCATATCACATTGTATTGTCTTCGCTGATGAACCTACAGCTTTGGCTACTCATCAAGATGGGAAATCATAAAATGCTTCTGTTAACCAGTAGTCAAATGAGCGTACACCGTGTCTTCTCTGCAGAAATGCATAATTTACCTGGGATAGTAATTATTAGGAGTTAGGACGTAGGTTCTTAGATTTTATTGGAATAAGGGGTTGTCTGTAGTTGGGTTTCCAGAGAATATGACATCACTTTCGTCTTCTTTATAACCAGCCTAATGATTAGTCAACATGTTAGGTTTCATACTATTATCATTATGTTAATGGGCAGCCTTATTGTAATCAAGGTTGTTAAAATCGCGTTTTGATACTTAAACTCGTATGATTTTATGTTTCTAGGGTAGGGAAACGGTTTAAGTCATTGTAAAATCGTAACTTGGCGTGGAATCAGATTCAGATGCATATTGACACTTAAAGTCGTGTGGAAACCTTCAATCGAAGGGTCGAGTAGTAAACTCGACAAGTTCATGACATATGTTTTGTGTTGATGGGTTGGTAGCAATTATAGCGGGTCAAATAGTAAACTTGACGAGTTCACGACACTTGTTTTGTGTTGACGGGTTGGTTGCAATTATATGAGTATTTCATGTTGGTCGTTGGTTCAAATCTAGCTGAGCACCTTCTTAACAGCTAGTTTTTATTATTTTCTGCTAATTCTTTTATCTTTTTATTGTTTCTTTTATTGATTAACTCCGCCTATATTTTATAGCCGGTCCCAAGCCCGGATAAAGGAGGAGGGTTGTGTTAGGCCCCGACAGCCAGCATAAAATCATGTCGAATCTTATGAACATGGATCAACGAAGCGTCGTATGATCCATGTAACCGACCCCACCTAGTGGGATAAGGCTTTGTTGTTGTTGTTGTTGTTTCTTTTATTGATTGATTTCTTTCTTTTTTTATCAATATTTTTTAATCCTACTAGTTTTAAAAGATATATTATCTTTTTTCATATTGTTATCTTTTATTGTTTGGTTTGTTTCTTTTTCACAAATTTTTTATAATTATATTACTCTCTAAAAGATATATTATAATTAATTAAAATAAGATAGAAAATATAATTGTTTAAAAAATTATTATAAATGGTATAAATATTTATTCCCATTAATGCTTCTATTATTCTTTTGACCATAACACCTAAATAAAAATAAAAAATATAGTGAATAGATATAATAATCTAATATTTGGTATATATGATAGTTATGGTGATTGTTATTGATGACAATAAAAATAATAATACTTAAAAGTTAAAATATTAAAATATGTGGTGATTTCATTCCCAAAAAAAACTTTTACTAAAAAGTAATACTATATTAAATTAATTAGTTTAATATACGATTTTCTAGGACATCAATTGAATCTATTTATATTCTATAATGTCACAACATTAGAATGTACTACATTGAACTTTTTTGAGTTTACGATTTGTAGTTATTGACTATTCATATTATTGTAATTTTTTTTATATAATTACTATTACATTTTATGTGATTTTCTAAATTATTATTATACCTAAACTATACGTATTTACATAGCGAGTCTACCCCCCAAAAACAAATTTAATAGAAACTCAAACTTGGCAACCTTGATTGTAATTATCATTTTCGTTGAGGATGTCTTCTTTTATATACTATTATCATTTTTGTTTGTGACAATGATGAAGAGGATATACACTACTCTATTTTTATATATTAATTGTATTTTCTGCAGCTTTTCTTTGGCAACTTATGAGGTTTAATATTCTCCAACTTCTTAAGAACTTGAGATACCATTCTCAAGGTAAAGCAATCACAGATGCTGATATACTAAACTGGGCCAATAGTAAAGTTAAAGCATCTGGCCGGACTTCTCAGATGGAAAGTTTCAAGGTATTGTCATTTTACTTTCTTTCAACTATCCATTCTGACATGTTCTGGAATTATCAGTTTTTCTTTTCCTTCTTTCTTAGGATAAAAAACTGTCAAATGGAAGATTTTTCCTTGAACTTCTAAGTTGTGTGAAGCCAAGAGTTGTCAACAGGAAGCTTGTTACAGAAGGGGAAGATGGTATGCTCTTTACTGGTCATTGTTAAATTAAATAAGTTTTCATTTATTTGCTGCTACATTTCTAGAATGAGATTTGTGTTCTTGCATGAATAATGGGTGAAAGGGAAAAGGAATTTATACTGAATGAAGTTGGTCATTTTATGTTTGTTGCATCTGTTGGAATAACTTTCTAACTTCAGTGTTTGCTGGATGTAGATGAGCAGAAAAAGTTGAATGCAACTTATATCATCAGTGTTGCAAGAAAGCTCGGTTGTTCTGTCTTTTTATTGCCTGAGGACATCATGGAGGTAAGTGTTTGAGATCTTTTATAAAAAAAAGTGTTCGAGATCTACTAAATTAACCTACTCGTAAATCCTAATTAACTTAGTGGCTTAGAAAATAAACTCAAAACAAATATTCATTCATCAAAGTTTTGTTCCAAAGGAATCAATTGTACAGGATAAGGCTTTGTTGTTGTTGTTGTTGAATCAATTGTACAGGAGTATTTATAGGGCTCTAAACACCTTCTGCCAAATAACTAGAAATTCCCAAATGAAAGCACATTTAAAATAAGGAAATTTTAATGAGCTCCTAATTAAATTATAAGAACCATAACCAAAGACTGATAACCAAGGCATAAATATCCATAGTCCTATTATTGTTCTACATCAATAAGTGCAATAGATCTATGACAATGTACATTTTCTTCTCTTGTTTGAGACTTGAAAGAACTCCGCCTATGTTTTATAGCCGGTCCCAAGCCGGGATAAAGGAGGAGGGTTGTGTTAGGCTCCGACAGTCAGCGTAAAATCCTATCGAATCTCATGAACATGGATCAACGGCGTCGTATGATCCATGTAGCTGACCCCACCTAGTGGGATAAGGCTTTGTTGTTGTTGTTGTTGTTTGAGACTTGAATGCTGCACTTTGTACATGGTCAAGAAAAGGAAGAATAAAAAACATAAATTTTAGTCATATTTTAAAGTTTCAGAAGTTTAGACTTTAAAAAATTTCTAGATCAATTCCTCACACATGCCAACATAATTTCGCTAATTCATTCTTTTGAATGAAAAACTTTCTTATGACAAAGAGGCTTGCTAAGATAACTATTATGGAGCTTATTTCTTTAAATGAATGTGCGCCGCAAACTAATTTTTTCATTAACCTCTATAGGAACTGAAAGATGCTTCCATTATATTCTATTAGTAAGGTTGCATAATTGTGTTATGGCAGGTGAACCAAAAGATGATTCTTACGCTCACTGCCAGCATCATGTATTGGAGTTTGCAGCAATCTGGAAGAAACCTGGAACAGGAAAATTCGGATATTTCAACTGGGGATGCTATGTCACCAACGACTCCATCCTCAGATGGGGAAGAAGTTAATAGTGTTGTAGACAACATTTCAAACTTAACTATGGATGATGCAGCATCAGACACTTCCCAAGTAGACAATAGCAATACTATCAGCGGAGAGTGATCCAATTATAATATAGCAATACTCGCAAAGGAGAAGACATAGACAGGGCATTTTGGTACATCTTGTTTTATATTTTGTTATCAATCTGCCTTCATCATTTTTCATTTAGGAAAGTTTATGTCCATAGAAAATATCCCTTTTATGCTGTCATATAGCTTCTTATAAAGTTTCCAAAACAAGAAGTTCAAGCATGAACTGAGTTTATAGGTCTTGGTTTTCTTAATATTCTTTGAACAATGGGGCTGGTGAGCATCATAGTTTGTGCAATTGTGCTTCCATACTCTGTAAACTATCCATAAGTTCTTTGTTACTGCTAGAAAATAGAAAAAAAAATGGTTGAATATCTTTTGTTCATCCGCTGTTCGGCTCTGATTAACTATTGATGCATAACCTCATGTCATGAAATGGGTTTACTTGAGGGATCCGTGCTTGCCGATGACAAGCAATTGAAGAAGCTGAATTCGAATCTGGTATCCAATTATAAAGCCCCCCTCATGATGGGCACTGGTGCACTGAATCTGGCAATGTTCCAGTTCTATGAATTCGTAGCTGCTCATCTGTTGATTATTAGTATTATAATGAACATTCTTTCATGCGATGTTATCTCTGGACAATCAAATTTCTCCAGGTGAAGATCAAACGCGTCTGCAATTATTTCTTTCAACTCGTGAAATCTGGTGTAATCTCCGAAAGTTATGCAGTCTGCCCCTGGCCTTGCCTTTCCCTTTTGTTCAAGCTGAAGGCAAGGGAAAGTAGACAACCAGACATGAATCATTGTCTTGTGTTCTCGTGTTAGTACATTAATGGATGCAGTGTTTACTCGATTAAGATCATGGAACGCAGAAGTATTCAACACTAATATTCAGTAAGTGCAAGTTGCCCGTATTTCATGTTCCTTTTACCACAAGACAACAAAAGATTTGGTCCACGTTTGGTGGAGTCCACGACCACCTCCGTCGATGCTGCCCGGTTCGCATTCCCAGGTCTCCAACAGTAGCTTCGAATTTCGAACTCCTCAGCTCCGTTCCCTGGCAAGTGAAGAACACTTTCAAATCTTGCTCCAATTCAAAAGTGCTTGCACGAATCGCGCGGTCTTTATGTTACCCAAAAAAAATGTCATGTTAAGTTTCATTCATGAACTCGCTAAATTCTTCACGAAGAAAACCAAGTGATAAAAGTTTATAACGATTGTTTAAGGGTTCTCCTTTGCACTGAAACAAAATTATGTTGACGATTCTGATTAGAGGCACGTTCACTTTTGATCTCTGGGGTCTTCGTCCATCATATTCGATATTGCCTTCGTTAAATGCCATCGTCTTCCTGTGTAAATTAATTCCGATGGCACATATAGATCGGGTCAATCTAGCGAACTAAAACACCGAAAAGAATTGAGAAGTCGCAGCCAGCGAGAGACGTGATGTTGGCCCATGGATTCTCGACACCTCAATCAGCTAGCAGTTCGTTCATCTCTTATACCCTAAATTAAAACATCTCGAGTTCTTGACCAACCAGCTCATGGTAGGGTGATAGTGAGACTATGATATGTGATCATGACCAGTCACAAGTTTAAATATCCATCTGTAGCTACGTTTATTATTATATCACATCATGACCCCTCCTCCACTTAACCTAAGTCAGGTAGGAAAATGGAGATGGCAATTAATCTAATGTTTGGGGTGATCCAATCCTTATAAAAGTAGAGTTTTTGCATGGTTGATCACCTGGCTCTCCAGACCTGCGTGTCCTCAGGTACATATGGAGTTAGTTTACAGAGAGCTTGTTGCCCATATATTTATAACTATATGAGGAAAGGAAGCCCTCACCCGGAGGATAAAGAAATATGCCAATACAGATCATATAATATCACACGCTTCGTTGTTGGCTTATGAATCTGGTGGATGCAAAATGATTCTTTGGTCCCTCAATGTTATAAAGAATTGAAGAGGGAAGAAGGGGAAAGAACCAGATGCATGCATGCATGAAACATGAAAGGAACAGACTCTAAAGAGTCATAAAGCATGAAGCCAATAAGCCGACCCCTCTCTCTCTCTTTCTCTCTCTCTCTCATCGCCTTAATTTCTTGGGAACGCCTCTCTCTTTCTCCCAGTTCAACCCGCTTTAGTTCTTCGATGCCCACCATATTTTTCTCCAATGTACATTTATGCATGTACATAGCATCATCCTCTTGGCCATCTACCGTTCCTACTTCCATTACCGTCTCCTGCCCTTTTAGTGCCCCTGGTAGCAGCATGAGGCCGGAAAGGGATGCTCATGCTACTCTTACTATTAATACTAGTACTGCTATGTCACTCTTTCCTGCGACAGTGCTACTACATGAGCTGCGATTCTTGCCCGCGGCCTTCAACTGGCCGTTGTAGTATGTAGTCTCCTACATTCTGTTGAAGAATTCTTCAGCAAACGGCGTACATGGGAAAGCCAGGCATTGTTCCCTACTTTTCACTAGCGGTGTGTTCTTCGTTTGTTTCTTCTTCTTTTTCTTCTTCTTAATTTACGTCTTTGTAATGAGTAGGATAAGGACATGTTAATCAATTAGAGTACACACAGCACTGGTCTACGAAGCCTGCATGCCTTTTAAAAGACAATCAAATTTGAAAGCTACACGCGGATATTGAGATAATTGTAACAGGATTTGACAGGGTTTAATTCCTTAATTTGCACCTCCTTTTTATATTATTACTTATGGTTCCTTTTTAATAAGCTGTGTAATGGTGATTGTAATTGGTGGTGCAAGTTTGGTTTCTGTAATTTTTCTATCGCCCAATGTTATGTGCCGTATATATGATGAATATGCGTTTCTTTTAGAAGGAACACAAGAATTTCTCAATGATTCGGTGTTGTCCTTAGAGTTGTGTACCCTAATAATGGATTTCTTGAGAGAGAAAAAAATGCATCTTTAGTTTCCACCATTCCGGGCCTTGAGTGTCTTATCTATATTTTTTTGCAGATCGAGAGTTTTATTACCGGATAATAAAGTTCTTCCCGGGACTTATCATCTTGTACTATCACTTTGTGCTTTGGATTTGTCTTATTTCTTTTTTCCAAAGTATTACTATATATATGGATTTAAGGTAGGTGCTGAGCGCTTTATATGTGAAGCGCGCGTCAAGTGGTTTTTCGCATAGTTTACTTTATTTTTTTCGATATCTTTCTTTCTTCGTGAATAATTTAAATGATTATTGATGATAACAAAAATATAATTCAAATTATTGGCAACAATTGTATTCATCATTTTTAAAATTTTACGAACTTACGTACATTATTGTCCTTCATAATAGATATATATATTTTTTATAATTTTTACCTTATAAAATTATTTTTTGTTGTTATTTATGAAAAAAAATATTCAAAAAAATAAAGTAAACTATGCGTAAAATCGCTTCACACGTAAATCGCTCCATTAAACTCTACATATACACACACATATATATATATATATATATATATATATATATATATATATATATATATATATATATTAAGGAATGTGTGGTTCAATCTTGTACAAAATTGTTCACGACATATAGTGTAATTTGTGCATAATTTCAATAATATATTTATGTGGACGTATTGCACTTTTTTTTTTCTTTCATAGGAAAAGAGTGCTAGATATAAAAGCCAAAGTCTGATTTTTTACAACTTCAAGGGCCCAACTGTTCCGAGCAACCTCGGGAGTTTGCAACGATCGCCGCCACCAACTCCTCGGTCTTGCCTTCATTAAGTTAAACGTTGTGCTTACGACTAAACTAATCAGAATTTAATTAACTTATCATCTATGTTGTTTATTCTGACTACGGCCTCTAGCTGTCTGTTGGTTTTGACTTGAATTAGCTTTAGCTGGCCACTGGAGGACAGATATAGAATAACATCTCTCTCTCTCTCTGTCTGTCTCTGTGGAATTGATTATATATGGAGTTAAGATATCGTATATGTTTCAAAACTACGCGGCTTGCACTGCGCTCAAGATTCATGATGCTCGGAAAGATCACTTGTTGACCTTGTAGCCTTCCCTCTCGATGAAGTGCAAATGTGTTCAACTTAAAGACCTATTAAGTTAAGACCAAGAACCGTAGTATTAAAGATTTCGAGCTCAAAGATCACCTTAATTTTCATATTCTTTTACTTTTTTGGGTTCATTGCATTAGAATTATACTCTATGTAATCAGAAAAGAAAGCACTATGTCTCCAAGAAAATTAATTGCAATAGCACCCTCACTTCAGTTGGCGAAAGAGATGGAGGGCAATGTTTACTAATCTAAACATCATGTCGTTCAACGATCATTGAATCCAGACCATCTAATTTGCATCGTGATTAGGGAGCATCTGCTTATATGACTCACAAAAATATAGGTTAAAACTCATTATCATTAAGGTTGATTTTTCTATATATTATCTCTCAACACCTTCTTATTGATTACGATCCGTTTAATTAAAGAAGCTAAAGAATTCGAGAGCCATTAATGGACATGACTCTTTGTCTAAAGTCTCTTTTAATTGTGGAAACGAGCTTAATATCAATCTACAAACTTTTTCAAGTGCTTACTGCTTAGAGATGGGATTCATTTTTCCATTTCTTGAATCATTAATTAAAAAGGGAACAAGAGAAATTTGAGCTCGGCAATATATTAAATAAGATGTTGTTAAAAAAATCTCAAGATATTAACAATAACATAGATTTACTTTATATTTGAATATCCATATGTTGATATTTTTGACTAATTTTGATCGACATTAATTGTTCGATTATTTACAAAATTTTATGCTGTACAATTATATCATGAATCCATAACTAATCAATATTATTGTTTATAGTCATATTTATGTTCACATGCATCTGATTCATATAATTTATAAGTCCGTAATGTAAAAGAAGCATACTACTTATAACGTATTCCTTGGACGAAAACGAATTTAACACCTTTGCAAAACAATTTTGTAAGTCTATAAATAATTAAGTTTCGTGAATGTCTGGCCAATTCTTTTCATATTGCTAGTTAAAACATTTGTAAAGATTGTTAAACGAGGAAAGTGGATATTTTAAAGAAAAGAGAGCATTCATGATTCAATCTTTTATTATCGTGTTTAGGCATAATTAAACAGAAAGAAAAGATACTGTAATACTAGTTCTCTGTGCTTCTAGATCACAACTTTTTCAATTAAATTCCTTTTACCTCTTAACTGAAGAATCTTGGATAATTTTGAGAGACAGGTGGATTGTATCTGATGGCTTATAGTTAATTAGGGATGACCCTCGAGTTATGCTGGCCTTGGTGGCCACATTCACGTGGTGTTGGGTGCTGTAATTATAAAAGTAATCTAGATTAATTAAACACCTAATCAATTAAACTACGAAGTGAATGCACATTATTTTACATCAACCAATTAACCAATGCAGGACGTGACATATCAATCAAACTTCTCTCTTGACCATGAGAAAGACAAACTTTATCTATAACGCCTCAATTAGAACTTCTTATTATAGCCCTTAGAACCAACTACGTACGTAAGAGTTGTTAGAATTAATGTTAGATGGAATACGGTCCTTGAATAATACTTTATTTCGAGGATATTATGTTATCCTGATTTTTTTTTTACATTTTTTACTTATCGGTCTTAGCCATATATATACCATATATATAGTTTGCCATAATTAAATCTTGATAAAAGTTAATTATATTTCCATTTTTCGTTTCGTACGTACCTTAAACAATCCATCCTCTTTTCGTGTTGGAACTTGGGTTAATATATTGTAGTACCAACAAGGGTCAGAAAATGATTTTATATAACAGCAGTGACTAACAATTTATTAGTAGCAAGGCAGGAGTTAGGATCGATCTTCATAAAAAAAAGGATTAGGAGGAGGGTTAATCATAATCGATAAAAAATATTTTTCAAATTTGAAATCAAGAAAACTGACAATTGTCCCCTTTGATGTTCTAAATTCTTTATGTATATCCAATAAATCTTAATATAATAAATTATACAAACATTCATAAAGAAGTAGAAAATTTATGATAGCGAATAGTTAATCAAAGTAAATTAAATTTGAAGACAATAATATTTGGAAAAATGGAGGTGTCCCCTTTTTAAAAGAGGGACATCATGTTTTTTATATTTCTATCAATTGAATTAAAAATTTATGAATCTTATTTTATTCATTTCAATTCAAATATTTTAAATCTGATTGATAAATTCTTGATCTGATGAATAAAAAGAAGGAAGACACCGTGTCCCTTATTTAAAGGAGGGACACACCCATTAAATTTATATTATATTAATTATATGTTTGCTAATCATATCGTTTGAATTTAAAGATGGTAGCCAACAATGTTCTTTTCGTTAACTTAAAATAGGTACTTACCAAACGGGATCATGCGTTAGCTTGATATATATTATATATGAACACTAATACTTATAATTATATCAATGAAAGAAGAAAAGGTGACACATCAACACACGTAGAGGTCCAACATACAAAAAGCTTAAACGATCCACTATTGAAAATAAATAAGGTTTCAAATTTTGACGTGCAGAATTTAGATGATAAATTAGTTGTGGAAAAAGGTTTATGTAACAAAGAGCAATGGTTTTTCTTTTCGATACTTATAAGAATTAGTTTAGTTACAAAAATGAAAAATGGACATAGATCAATTTGTTATAATATTTGTTTAATTACTTTGTTAGTTGAATTAGTACTTGTTGTTTATAGGGCCGGCCCAAGGCCCAAACTAATAAAGCCCCCAATTATCTGAGGCCCGTAGTAATTAGTGTGTTATTTATTTATATTAATCATATTGAGCATATAATTACAAATATGTAAAGTTATAATAATTTATAACAATCAACAAATTTGGTACTTTTTTTTGAAGCCTCATATTTACTCCTACTTGATTTATTAATTAATGATTATCTTAATTGACACACTCTCTATAAGTTCATTTAGTCAAATATTTTTATTGCTCCTTAAATTCATGCATTACTTATTTGATATCTTCTCTTCATTTGATAAATATCCCAATCTTCCTTATTTTTTCACTAAAACATTAATTGTCAAAACTTGATAATGGTCCTATTTTTCTCTTTAAAAGTATGTTAATTTATTTCCATTTTCATTCCAACTTCTTTCTAAAATAATTTATCTTTAAATTTTGTTTTTATAAATTCTAGTCGATATCAAGAATGAAGCTCTTGAATCATATTAATATATATTTCAAACTTTACTAATTCATTTGAGCACATCTAGGTTATATTATTTTAACTATATTATGTGTTTATTTTGTATTTAGAACTAATAAATATACATATCACATATTTTGGTAAATATATATATTGACATATCTTATATTTGAAAATGGCATCTAGAAAATATGAATCTGGTTATTCAATTTTTTTAAAAAAATAGAAAAATTGATTCTTGAAACAATTTCCAAAGGGAACTCTTGAAAAATTCTTTATTAGTAATAAAAATAAGGGTTATTTCCTCTGACCACCCCTAAATTATCACGATTTTTCAGATCTAACCTCAAACTACGAACTTTATTTTTTGAGTCGCTAAACTATCATGATTTTTTCAATTTGATCATTCCATCCAATTCTGTCGACTTCTCCGTTATTTTTTATTTTTTATATTTGTGAAAAATCTAGTATACCCCTGCTACTGTTAGTCTATTTTTACTTAAAATAAAACATAATTAAAAAACTACTGTTAGTCCATTTTTACTTAAAATAAAAAATAATTAAAAAAATGATGACGTGTGTCACCGGAGCGAATGGGGGGAGGGGGGCTCCCCCCACAAGGCCGGCTGGCGGCTCAAGGGGGCGCTGTGCGCGAGGGAGATAAGGGGACCGGCGCCACCACCTCCCCTCTTTCTCCCTCGTCGCGCGCGAGGGAGATAAGGGGGCTGGCGCCAACCCCCACCTTCTCCTTCGCCCATGTGCGAGGGAGAAGGAGCCCCCCCCCCCCCCCCCCCCCCCCCCCCCCCCCCCCCCAACCCAGCGAGCGAGCTCAGCTGCGACCACTGGGGCGGGGGCGTCCCTAAGTCATCTTTTTCTTTTTTATTACTTTTTATTATATATTATTTTATGTAAAAATAGACTAACACTTAAGGCAGGTGTATAATGAACTTTTTATAAATGCAAAAAAAAATAACGGAGAAGCTGACAAAATTGGACAGAAGAATCAAATTGAAAAAATTGTTATAGTTTAGGGACTCAAAAAATGAAGTTCGTAGTTTGGGGTTAAATCTGGCAAATCGTAATAGTTTAGGGATGGCCAGAGGAAATAATCATAAAAATAATAATTTAAAAAATATGAATGAGTGTTTTTTGAATGAACAAGAAGAAATTATTAATATTATTGAGTTAAATGATAGGCAAAAGCAACAAAATGATAAAATAAGTGAAGAAGCATATGTAGCTCCTAAAGATGATAAAAATGAATTGAATATTTTTCTTATAAAAATATTTATGATCGTAGTCAATGAATTAACATTAGATACAAATATGAAAGGTTTATTAGTCGAAAAAGGACCAATACAAATTATTGGTAGAGTTTCCGAAAGGTTTATTTTCAAGACATTTTTCTACTTCACATTATATTGAAAAAATTATCGAATAGAGATAAAATGGTTGAATATTTATTTCAAAGATTTTGATAGAGTATTTTACTTTTGTTGCAAATTATTTCATCAATACCTAGTAATAGTGAATTAGTACTAGTGCTTGGAGAAATCTTAGTCTAAACTCACAACTCATGAAACAAGTAATGAACATATTAATAACATGTGCTCACGAATTCATTTAGAAACAAGATTAGTGAAAAAGAAAATAATAGATAATTAAGGGTAGTCAAGAACAAATAAATAGAGAAGGAGGACATTGGAAAAATGTATTATTAATAATTATTCCTGCGATAAAAACTTTGTGTAAGAATACTTTAGCATTTAGGGGATTAAATGAAAAGATTTACCAAGATATGAATGAGAATTTTTTAAATCTAACTGAGATTATTCCAGAGTTTGAACCAATTATGTAAGAACATGCTCAACACATTAAATATGATGGAATCCATTATAAAATTTGTTGGCAGTTGCAATTAGAAATAAAGTTATTAAAAATATATATATGCAAAATACTTTTCAATCATACTTTATTACACTCTGGATGTAAGTCATCAAGAATAACGACTTCTGTATTAAGGGTTGTAGATTTTATTTAACTCCTATTAAACTTATAGAATTTATTTTAGAATTTTTGCATGTAGATGATACAAGTGCAAAAGGTATCTTTGAAGTTATTATAGATGAAATAGATAACTTAAGAGGGCAAGAATATGATAATTATTCAAATATGAAAGGAAAGAAAATCAAGGTGTGCAAAAAAGATTTTTAGATATAAATCGTGGAGAATTTTATACACCATGTGGATGTTATAATATAAATTTAATATATTCGATATGGCCAATTCTTAAAATATAGTTATAACATTCTTTGGAACCGTATTTATTTATTATTTTCCTCTTTTACTAAATGATAAAAAATTCTAAAAGATTTTATACCTAATTTAATCTTTAAATCGTTGCCACAAACACGTTGAAAAAGTCGCATTGAAAGTGTTAAAGCAATAAGATTTCAAATTTCTTAAATAAGACACGTGTTAATAAAATGAATTTAATATAGATCCTACCTATTCAAATAAGTAGGAGTCTCCTAACTATCATCGGAGCTGTCCAATTAGATCGGATGATTGAGATAGTGAGGCACAGTTCAATGGAATTTAAAAGAAAAAATTGGATGGTTCAATGCTATGGATTGGATGGTTCAAAAGAGTTTGATTCAATAATTCATCCCAACTAGCCCTCCTGCTCATCGGCGTTCGAATCCTCGTCATATTGCAAGCACACGATCTCACAACCCATTGTCTCTCTCTCAATTCCTCAAGTTCTCTACATGTGGTGTTCCTCTTTCTATGCCCTAGCCAGTAAAAAATACAACAATTAGAGTCTGGAGTTGCCACTTGAGCTACAACATTCGGTCTTGCAAATGCAACTCCTGGAGTCATCATCGGACCTACAACATTTGGCCTTGCAAATGGAACGCCTAGAGTCATCGCTAGACCTATAGTATTTGGCCTTGCAAATGCAATGCCTAGAGTCACCGCCAACAACCAGCAATGTGGGATCAAGTAGGATGAGCATGAGATCGGGCAAGGTGAGTGCAATTTCAGCAAGTTCATTTAGGATAGAGAACTTGGTCATCGACAATGATATCCTATCTGATTGGAGGATTTGGTTGCTAGGGCACAAAATTGGGAGGAAAGAAATTCTTCACAAGAACCATGAACTATCCAATTTTTTTTCCTAAATTTCGTTGAACCACGCTTAATCGATCGTTCAAATTTTCCATTGAACCGTGCCTTATTATCTTAGTCATCCTATCTTATTACAGGACTGCGATGATAGGCAGTGCACATTAAAACTTAATAAAATTAGTAGTAGTTAGCGAAGAGCCAAAAGGTAAAAGTGAAACAACTTGTTTCACAACATATGAACTTAAAAAATTTGAATTTTACTCGCCATGACATTTTGGTATGATATATTATTTGTAGTTAATTCAATTAACAAAATTTTACAATCGAAGGAAATGCATATTGATATTGCTGTTGATCAAATAAATGACCTTATATACCTTTTAACAAAATATAGAGAAGAAGGATTTATAAATGCATGTAATGATTTCATTGCACTCAAAATGAACATTGAACTTGAATTTCGTGAAAAATGTATTGTACGTAGAAAAAAACAATTTGATGAAAATAATATTAATGATATAAATTTGAAGAATCATCTAGAACAAATTATTTTTTATACATAATAGATTAAGTCATTTTCACTTGAAAGTAGATTTGAGTAATCCACATTGTATGAAAAATATTTAAAATTTCATTTGGTGCTAAAAAATTAAGATATTTAGACGATGAAGCTTTTAAAAAATATTATCTATTTTTTGAATTTTATTTAAATATAATAATAACCTTGACATTGTATATATATTTTCATAATTGAAATTTTAAAAAAAAATTTCAAGTAAATGATAATACCCCTATCAAGATACTCAAACATATAAAAAGATTTGGCTATTTTTCAAATGTATATATTGCCTATTTCAGTAACTATTGTTTCTTAAAGAAGTTTTTCAAAATTAAAATTAATAAAAATCTTATGTAAGATAAAAAATATCCTAAGAAAGATTAAATGGCTTAGCCACTTTACCAAATGAAAAAGAAATGCTAAGATAAGTAAATTATGAAAATATGATTAGTGATTTTTCATCTAAAATTAGAAAAATTATTTTTAAATAAAATATTTATTATATAAAAGGTCCCGTTGTCTAATTTTGCTTTAGGCCTCTTTATTTCTTGAGTCGGAACTAATTGTGCAAAAAAAAAATCATTTAATGGGGTGTGAAAATTTCAAAAGAACCCTCAACTTTTCAAGTCCATAGCCAAGTTAGGATGAGTCCACAATCAATGAGGGCCCTATAACAACTTTCACAACAAACACAATAAGTTTGATCAATGTATGAAGAAAATTTTATTTTCCACTTAAAAATATTAGTGTTACATAGTAATTACAAAATTTATTTAATTGTGCATGCAAAAATGTCAATTGATCAAACAAACGTGTATGAAGGTGACACGAGCAAACCAATTAAAATCTAACCATAATTGAGTCCAACAATATTATCCTTATATTGTTATTGTTTCTTCTAGATTATCTAATGATAAAAGATTGGATGAAAGGGTAAATGACAAAAAGTTTTCACTAACTAGATCAGGATGGATTATTTAATATTACAATCTTGTAAACAAATGATTAAATAATTTAATAAAATTAATTATTATCAAGTGAATTAATAAAATTAAATTATCTTAACATATATAATTTAAAATTTAATAGTAAATAATAGCATGAATTAGTTTTATTGATAAATTAAAGCTATTGCCGACATAGTGTCCCAAGTAGCTATAATCAACTATTTTAATATTTAATTAAATAAAAACTTTCAAATTTAACTTGAATTTTAATCTAATAGTAAGATAATTTAACTCTGTACCTTAATATTGATTTTTTTAATCAAGTCCAATCAATATGTCATCAAAATATGATTCAATCTGAGTAATCAGGTGATGGTATATCTTAACACAAAAAGGATATAAAATATTTTAACAATCAATGCAAAATATATCTCAACAATACCAAAATAGTAGGCATAATAATTGTGTTCAATAGGGATTAAAATAACGAATGATGATTCAATTTAAATATAGTATTTCACAAATTTGCCCAAATAACACACTATATCATATGCCTAAAGATTGGCATAAAATAATGATATGAAACATCTAAAAGCAAAGAAAAATAAAATACTTCTTGTTATGATACAATATACCACTCCCCCCCTAAAAAAAACATTAAATCATAAAAATATGCATGCATAAAAACCTTAATTAGAATGTTTTTTATTTTGTTAGAAAAAAGAAAACTCATAATCATAAATCTTTGAAATTATTAATTCATAATTTTGCTATGTTATTGCTTTTGATCAGTAGATTAATTCCGATAAAACATTGATCATGCAATCATCATACACTCATACAAAATTATTGCAAATTTAGATTAAAATTATAATCAAATTGTAACCTAATGAGCACACCCTTGCACTATTAAATTAAATTAACAAGAGATTAATAATCATAAATATAATCAATGGAGTGCACCTCAAAGATATACACATGTGGTCCTATGATCTTGCTTGAGCTAAAAATTGTACTCGGAAATAATATTTGTTAGTTTTTTTTCTTTCGTATCACTTTGTTATGGTACCAAAAGAATGAAAATAAAAATAAAATGTATGAACTCATTGATGAATAATGATTAAATTTGATGAATAACACAAACTTAATTTACTATTGAGTAATAAAATAAATGGAATTATTTGATAATACAATATGTGAATTAGTTAATCAATATCACTTAACTCAATTTTCATTATTACATGCATTCTAAATAAAAGAAATTCATTTTTATTTTAGTGGTCAAAATATTTTTAAAAAATAAAAATGCTAAATAAGAATAAATAATAACATCATGTCATCGAACGTAATATAAAGAATAATTGTATCACACAAATAGTAATTAATAACACAAAATATATTATTGTTGTTATTTACTGATCTTCATTTGTTTATCTTTTAAGTATCCAAAAACGCTAACATGCTTATTGTTGATATTGATTTGTTTATCAAACATGTAATGCTTCATTTAATAAAATGGAATTCAACCATTTTAACCCAAAAATTCAATATGACTCAATAAACCTAACCCATTTAATTAAGCCCTAAAGTATAAATATCCAAAAGAAACTCTAAAAAATTGTTTCCTTTTTTAACTATCAGATCCTCAAATCATACACTAACAAGCTCTCAAACTTTTTTTGTAGCTAATCAAAGAGAGATAGGAGGAGAAGGATACTCAAGGCAAGAAGGGGAGACAAAGTTGAAGCAACACGGAGAAGAATCAAGGGACGAAGATAAAAGAGTAGAAGAGTGGAATTTTGATTTAAAATTCTTAAAGTATGTTTGAAGAAATCCATCCACAATTTCTTTCTCATTGCTTATGTGCTTGTTTGGTTTGAGGTGTTAAGAACAACATTTGATCATTTGTTATTATATGATTGGAACTAAGACATTCATATTTATGCACCTATGATATTGATTTAATCTTTCTCGATATTGATTTTAACTTTTTTTGCTATTAATTTTGAATGGAAATCTTGAGGCATGTTATTCATGAAATTAAATTGTCTTCACATACCTCAGCATGTTTATTTAGTGTTTAATTGTTATGCTAAGATGAATTGTATCATAATTGCATTGAAATATAAATGAGATGAAATCTTTAAAATCAAGAACCATTATGGTTCATAGCAATATGCTCCACTATAGTGGCACACATACGGTCAAGCACATCTATGCTACGGTCTATAGCATTGAATGCTCAATCATAATGTGCAAATGTTGAGACCATAGCGAGAAAATCATGGCACATTTGGCAAAAAATTGTAGTAGTGTGATTTGGGAATGCGTCCTTTGGAAAAACATTAAATTAGACTGAAGTGTGTTGGCTCAAACCATAGCGCACATAAATGGATTATAATGATGGAAATTTAAAATGCACTCTTCATTTGCCGCACCTAACATAATAGTAGCAAGAAAAAGGGCCCTATTATGAATAGTAAAGTGATGATACACACACATATATACACATACAAATATCTAAATTGATTATGTTTAAATTATATCAATGTTTAAAATTATTTGAACAATTGTTTAATGAATTTCTCTAAACTAGGTACGATTTGCATGGGCTCACTTTGTAAATTTAAATATGCAACAATATGTATATGTTGAATGTTTAACTTTATTGAGGATTATTAATTAAGGATGACTTGTTAGTTATATCTTATGCATTATCAAAGGAGGCTACGTCCTCAAGTTTCAAGAATGATAAATCTTCACTAAAAGTTGTATCAATCTAATGAAAGCTAATTATTCATCATTCATAATGCTCAGTCTCTCAGACATTAAGTCATATATATATGGTGTTGAGTTTTCAAAAAACAAAAGAGAAAATGACCTTGAGGCCTAGCTAGTCATATGACATATGTCACCTAATTCAACAATCAAATAATATAATAAGTTATCTTATGATAACGACGACGACGACGACGACGATGATGATGATGATGTAAATGAAAGTCATATAATATAATAAAGATGTAATAACTTGAACATAAAAATAAAGATGTGAATGTTTTGTATAATTAATCATGCAAAGAATATTTTCCCCTTGTCATTAAATGCTTGTGTTCAAGAAGTTAAAGATAAAGTTCATACTACAACTTAAAGTTAATGTTTCCATATTATATGAAAAGTCTTATTTTACATGTATGTTTGTATCATATGTCATATAAGATGCATGAAGTAGCTCATTGCATAAAAAATATGTTAATTATGTTTATAATGAAATTGCATGTGATATTTTTATATCAAGTAAAAATCATGATCAAAGTTATCATGAATCAACTTTAATATATTCTAATAAGAGACGCTTCCTTGTACAAAATGGATATATACAAATAAGGTGGCCTACATTCGACGATGGTGTCGCTCATAATGGAAAATTGCACATGTCATGGTTGAGCTTTTGGTGCCATTAAACTGATTTTATCTCTAGTCTTAATATCACGTCAACCATTGCATGAACTTACTTATATTTATGTGTTATGTCAAATTTTTTTGTTAAGTCATGATATTAGACTCATCTTTGCTTTGTAATGATGTTTGGAATGTTTGGATATTTGGTTTGGACAATTTTATATGTTATATGTGATGGTTTAGACAATTATGTTATTGCTTATGTTGCTTATGTTTGGATATAAATGTGTTATAAGTGTTTGGAATGGTGATATGTGTTTGGAATGATGATATGCTTCTGTTGTATTATATGTTCGGACATTAAATTTTCGTATTTTTTTAATATTTTTTTGTTTCCAACGGTCAGAACCGTCAGAAACAGCTGAAAATTAATTATCGATAACAAATTTTTCTATACTTATCGACGGTTCTGACCGTCCATGCAAGTTTTTCGACGATTTGAGCCGTCGAAAATCAACTGTGGAGTCGACAGGTGAAACCGTCGATATGAGTGTTCGAACCGTTCGAACCGTCGAACGGTTTGAGTCGTCGAAGGTTGAGCATCGACGGTTCAAACCATCGATACGTATCGAACACTCATGTTACCGACGGTTTCACCCGTCGATATTACCGACGAATGTTTTACAACCGTCGCAAATCGAGCATTTTTCTGACGGATCAATTCCGTCGGAAAAATCATCGGTAATATAGTTATCGACGATTTTTGGGCTGATTACAGATAATTTTGACCGTCTGTAATCAACGTTTTTCTTGTAGTGTAACTAAGTCATCTACTGTCATGCTTATGTTTATTGCTTATTTTTATTACGAACATATCTGTTATGCCTATATCAAATGTTAAAGATGAAGTTGAATGTAGCACTAAGTTGAGCTCGATAAATGGGATCTAATTTTATGGCGTTATAAAGTATATTAAGTAAAGTTTTGATTATATCAAAATGTTGTGTATCCATTTTGATTAAATCAAAATGTTGTGTCTATTTTAAACAGATTTTTAATTCTATTTCTTCATAATCGTTATTCTAGTTGTGGTCACAATAAAAATATTAATTTAATTACCTTTTTTTTGTAAAAACAATTGCCAACACAACTACCTTTGTAATTAATAATGTTATCTTTACTGGATTCACATCAAGCTTTGAATATACTATGGTGGCAGTCCTCTTTCTATAGATTCCGTTAGCTCTTTTATATTTTGTTTGTTGCAAGAGCAATAAACGTATATGATAACATAATAAATTATTCATTATAAAAGGTGTGATCGATGGTCCACAAATTATTGAATTTTAAGATAATAACATCTAATTAATCGATTAATTTAATTAATTATTAACTATATATATACATATATATAACAATAGTTTATACCTTATAATTCCCATATAAATATGTAAGTGGTTATGATTATTTGTTAACTTCAGGTTTTTATTTTATAATATGATTTAAATCGTTAGCCAAGTCCACGATTCCACCCTGTGAAACCTTTTTTTTTCTGAGTCCTTAGTTCTAAATTGATGTTCAAAGTAGTTTGAATCCAGTCAATTTTTCGATTAAAAAATCATCTCTTATTTTTTGGATCAATTTTTAAAGTTAATATAAACACTCTATAATTATTTTAAAAATAAAAGAACCCTCTAGCAGGTCATTTTTATAATTTTTGGGGTTCTATTTTTATATAATTATATTTTAAAATATATAATTAAATAAAACCAATATAGACATATTAATTTTATAATTAAGTAAAATATACTACTAAAAATTTACAGTTACCAAATTAAAGTTCCATCATGTGATGGAAAATATAAAATTATATAAAAAAGTTTATAACATTTATAATAAAAAATTTGATAACTTATAAATTAATTATACAAATAAAAAATTTGACTTCATGGGCTCTATTATTTTTTCGGATGGGCCTAATTTTTGGAGTCCTAGTATTTTTCTTACACCCTAGATATGGCTAGTCCTCAAATGTTGACATGCATGCATAACTTAATGAATAATGATCCACAAACAAATTGAAAACCCCAAATCAAAGATTTTTATATATATATAACATCCACGTATAAGATTGGCATCTGTCCGAAAATTCTCTTTTTTGACAGAACATTACACTATATTTTTTATAAATTCGTCATATTATAAATTTACAACTATATTATTATAATTATATTAGTTAATTAAGGGAGAGCAATTATATACTCCACGCGCATACAAACCAGTAACACTCGTACTAAACCAAACATGGAGATACGAACTCAAATCTTACGAATCACAAGCAAACTCGTTACGTTCGTAACTCTCCAGCTTTGCCGGAAAAGTCACGATAACTCTTCACTTACTTGCACGCCGGCAGCGGTGAGCCGCAGAGGCAGTCGTTGTGGGCGAAGGATGACGCCTCGAGGTGGTCGAACGGAGACCCGTCAGGAATCCGCCCGCAGAGGTGGTTATGGCTCAGGTTCAAGTGCCCCACGTAGGCCGCCGTCGCCAGCGTCCTCGGCACCTTGCCGCGCAGCTTATTGTACGAGAGGTCCAGCACCATGTAGTATGACTTCGGCCCGAGTACGTCCGGTATGTTCCCCTCGATGGAGTTCCGGCTAAGGTTCAAGATCCCCAAGCCTCTGCTGGCAAGCAGCGTCGGAGGTATCTCGCCGGTGATCCTGTTTGAGCCGAGGTACAGCGAGGAGAGCACCGGCATTGATCCGAGCGACGATGGGATCTCCCCGGAGATCCGGTTCTGGGCGAGGTCGAGGTCGGAGAGCCGCTTCATGCACCCGATGGACTCTGGGATCTTGCCGACGATACGGTTGGAGCCGAGCAGAGCGCGACTGAGCATTTTCAGGTCGCCGAAGTTAGCCGGAATAGGTCCTGAGATCCTGTTGTTGCTGAGGTCGAGGTGCATCAGGGAGGACAAGGACGGGAGCGACTTCGGTATCCTGCCTGAGATCCGATTGCCGGCGACGTTGAGGACGGTGAGGCGGGATAGGCGTCCAATGTCAGCGGGGATGGGACCGGTGAGGCGGTTGCCGACGAGGTCGAGGACACGGAGAAGGGGCAGGGAGGTGACGCAGCGTGGGATGGGACCGGAGATCAGCTTCCAGTCGGCGACGATGAGGGTGGTGAGGCGTTCGAGGCGGCAGATCTCGGGGGAGATGTGGCCAGTCATGAGGCCGGGCCCGGCGCGGGCGATGATGGGGTCCTCCGACTCGCCGCGGAGTGATATGTCGACGACGCGGCCGGTTTCCGGGTCGCAGTTCACGCCGTGCCAGCCGCCGGAGCAGCAGTCGGCGCCTGTCCATGACGCGAAGATCCCGATGTGCTGCTCGGAGAGGGCCGAGCGGAAGGCCAACAAGGCCGATCTGTCGGACGGTGGGCACCCTCCGGCGAGGGCCACGGCGATGACGAGGATGAGAGTGGAGTAGAGGAGTGGGGAAGCCATCGACGTCGCGTGCAGGTTGCTGCGAGACTGAGCTCAGTCTGTATGAAATACTAATAGTAGCACCGTCCGGATCACGCGCTTTTGTAGGACTATATTACCCTCAAATGTATTTTGATAACTATGGTTGATCAAGATGTAAAAATCGAGAAGAAACGAGGGTAAGGTGGGTACATAAGGGCATGGGAGCGGCGGGAACAAGGAAGAGAGGAGAGCACGAGGTGAGTCTGATGGGCTAATTTTGTCGTCATCTGATGTGGCAGAGTCCAATTGGATATATTTCTTGCCAAAATTGTATATTCTGTTTTTTTCTTCCTTCTTTTTAACGATGGAAAAAGATCCGTGGAGCAGTGGGCTCGTCGTCAAACTTCGCTGGCCGTCTGATTTAGAGGGAACGTGGGTTTTATGATGAAGGATCATGAAAGGGGATCCTCTCCTCATATTTCTTTTCCATTGTTCAATTAAAAAATTATTATCTTCGGAAAAAATACTTTTATTTGATAAATCTATATTTTATAATTTAATTTTTTATATTTAAATATTTATTATGACATTATTTTGGATTTTATTTGATAGTATAAAAAGAGATAAGACCTTATTCCAAAATGTTATTTCGAATTCTTAATTATTGCCATGTTCATCAAAATCAGTGTTTTAAAAAATTGTGGTTACTGGTGAAAGTTTCTTCAAATCCTTATCTCTAGAGAAAACGTGGGCATTACAAAAGAAAGAGTAATTTGAATGAAATTACAAAAGAAGAGCATTACAAATCAATTCAGACGAGTATGATTGTGATCATTCATAGGGCCGGGTAATGGCTCAAAACATGCATGAACAATCAAAATTAAATGCATTTGTCTGCATGACAGAATCTTAAGCCGTGAAAAATGGCACTTGTCTTCCTTGTCTATATATTCTAATTCCTTAGCTTAATTAAGCAGCAACTCCTTAAGGCCGACGTGTGTCAGAAGATTCAAACAAAGTCACACAAATCCTGCTCTTCCATTGATTAGTTGACTACCTTGTTCGTTCATTGATTAAGGTGCAAGTTAGTCCCTCGGATTAACAAATGAATAAATTATAAATAAAATGAAAACTTGAATAGATTTTTTTACGTATGTTCACAAATGAGTTTACACCATGGCTATATTTGGATAGAAACTTTTAAGTTTTCCTTAGTGTTCAAGAACTAATTAATTAGATAAAAAATATTTTAGTGGGTGTTTGAATAAAAAATTAATGATAAAATAAAAAAATTATTTTGATAAAATAAATTTTAGTAGGTGTTTGGATAAAAACTAAGAATTAAGAATATAAATTATTATTTTATGAGTAT
Source organism: Pontederia crassipes (assembly GCA_030549335.1). Lineage (NCBI taxonomy): Eukaryota > Viridiplantae > Streptophyta > Magnoliopsida > Commelinales > Pontederiaceae > Pontederia > Pontederia crassipes. Next base: position 17,788,449 of record CM060184.1, on the reverse strand, counting down.
AAAAATATAATAAATAAAAATATTATATATATATTTAAAATTTATGTAAATCTTAAAATCCAAATATGATATTTCTAAATACAATTGAAGATTTTAATTAATAAAATTATATTATAATAAATATATTATTCTATATAATATTTTAAATTAATTATATTTAATTAATATTACAATACAATAATATAATTATAATTTTTACATCAATTCAGTTAATTAATATGTTTTTTTATAATTATATTATACTATAATACTAAGTAAAATATTTTGACTACTTAATAAAATATTTTTAATTATTATAAGTAAATAATTTAAAGTTAATAAAATTTAATAAATAAACTAAATAATTAATAGTAAAAAGAAAAGAAATAAAAAGGAGAAAAGCAAAAAAAAAGTTTGCAAGTTGGAAATTCGAGTTCTCGAAAGAATCACGTGTAAGTTCTCATCGCAAAAGTTCCGATAATTTGGGCAAAGTTCTAATTCAAGTGAGAATTCATGCAAGTTCTAATTGAGTCTGAGACACTGTGTTCAAGAATCACACGAGTATACCTTTAAGACAAAAAAATATAATATATATTTTATTTTTCTAATTTTTTCTTTCCATAATTAATACACATAAAAAATTGGACAGTCCAACCTTGATCATGTCCAAATCGTGTTGATTCAACCAAGTGCCTTTACTTCTTCTTCTTCTTCATCTTCTTCATCATCATCTTCTTCTTCTTCTTCTTCTTCTTCTTCTTCTTCTTCTTCTTCTTCTTCTTCTTATTCTTCTTCTTCTTCTTCTTATTATTATTATTATTATTATTATTATTATTATTATTATTATTATTATTATTATTATTATTATTAGTTTTTAGTGATGATCATGTCTAATAATTTTGAAAAGTTAAATGTACATTGAGATAAAAAAATAGGTTTGGTTAGAGGGAGAGAGAAAATGGTGATGTGGTATTTTTATTTTTTATATGAGATTATTCACGCCAATGCTACTTTACCAATCTACTAACGGACGCGATGATCGTGGTCAAAATATTTTTTAAGTTGGATGACTGTGTTTACAAAATGAAGTTGAATGATCATATTATAAATACATCATTTACTTTAACAAATATTGGTAAATTCTAATACTTTTTATACCCATTCCATTTAGGAGCCATATTTGAGGCAGTAATGTGAAGTTAAGATAAAGAGTATAACGATATTCTTTTGCTTATGATGATTGCCAGAATCGAATATGGAGCAATTATTTTTTTGTTGACTCGGTAACATAAACCCTACAACACAATATGCCAACTACCTTTGTTTAGTTTATTGAAACACAATCAACAATGTTGATAAATGGACATAAAACAACTTGGGCCATGATATGAGAACTTCCATAGAATAGCCCAAGTCTCAAAGTTGAATCAGAAAAGCCCATATAAGTTGGGTTTTCCAAATTTGTCTTGTTTTGTTGTGCCTATTTTGTGACCATTTGCCTAACCCAACATGACCCATCACTTATATAAGGCGATATATTAATATATTTTTTTATTGTTTGTTAATTAGCTAAAGATTAAATATTTATTTTAAAATGAAATCAAGATGTAAGGAATCCATCGACATCGTTTCATGGGATCACATCAAATTTATTAATGACATGAATCATAAAGGTGGAAATCGGCCTTCCAAAGAAATTTTGGCTCAATAATTTGTTCGGACATTCCTTCATCTTTTTTCCAACAGCAATATTCACTTTTTCTATACATCATTATTAGGCTATATTGAGAACGAGATTAAATGAATTTTTTAAAAGCTTGAATTGTTGTTTTTCTTTAACTTACTCCACTATAAATCAATTTTTGAAATGCATGAAGAAGATTTGATATGTGTTATGACACGTCGCTCTACCCCTCTCACACCTACCGACCGTACATCTTCGACACTGAACTGCACCATGAATTTCAAGCTTTGCACACTTCCTACTTGGATCATCCTGCTCCAAAATTTATACATGTTCGATTGAGGCGTGACGGTGGGATGCATCATATTCTTCTTTTCTGCTTTTCTTCCAACTTTTCTCACGACCAAACCCTTTAGATCCGATTTCACCAATCCCGCTTCGACCGATCTCACCGTCGTTCACTTCTCGCGAGACCTCACTATTGTTGTGAGCCCTCGTCGCCCGAGTACCTTTGTGATTCCTCGCCGCCACTCGAGCGAGCCTTTGCCGTCGCTCGAGTACCTCGCCGCAAAAGGCGCCCTTGCTTCGATCGATCGACTTCCTCGGCGCCGCGTATTGGATCGATTGTCGACTTCAATCGACATCGGTGTTGGATCCATTTCGCCGTCATGTCAGGCTTCCACATGTCTCTTTCCTCGACGATGCCTTCGTTCGACCTCGTCGGCCAATTCTCGAGCACTTCGAAATCACCTGAGCAACTTACACTACAAGAAAAATGATTTTTTCTGATGGTTTCGTCCATCGAAAAATCGAGAGAAACCGTCATAAAAGGCCATTTCCGACGGATTTATCGACGGAAAGGTTCTGTCGAAAAATAAGGCGCAAAATGATTTTCGACGTTCGAAAAAATCCGTTGAAAGTTTCGACAGTCGTAACCATCGTAAAACTCCGACGGTCGCAACCGTCAAAATCTTCTGGCGACCACAACCATTGAAACATTCTAGCGGTCACAACCGTCGAAATATTCTGGCGGTCGCCGCCGTCAAAATGTTCTGACAGCCACAACCGTCGTAACAAATTTTTATAATATAAAAAAATCGCACGCCACCGAGCAGCCGATCCGACCGGCCGCTTGTGCAGCGGGCAAACGGATCAGCCACTTGGTGCCGCCGGCGGCCACCCGTGACCAGAATCGGACACCAGCAACAAGAATTGGCCGCCAGCAACAAGATCCGGCCGCCAGGCGGCCAATCCAACTGCCAATAGCAAGATCCGACCGATCTGGACCTTTGCAGCCAGATCCATCCACTAGGCGACCGATCCGGCCCCCGAACTGGGGGGGAGAGAGAGGGGGTCGCCGACGGGTCGTCGTTCGGGAGTTTGTCGCACTAGCAAGATAGGAGAGGGAGAGAGAGGAGAGAGGGAAAGAAGTTGAGAGAGGAGAGAGGGAGAGGATGATATATATATATATATATAGGGGTAGAAAGAGGAGAAAGCGGGAAAAGAAAAAAGAAACAACGGGAGAATTATTTTTAATTACCGACGGCCATGACTGTCGGAAGCTTTGAAAATATTAATAATATATATTATGATATATATGATTATAATATTTAATTATTTTTTTAATTACCGATGGTTCAGACTGTCAAAATTATCGACGGTCTTAAGTGTCGATAATTATAATAATAAAATACTACTTATATTATATTATTATATAATATTTAGTTATTTTTAAAATTATCGATGGTCCAGACCGTCGAAAGTTCCGATGGTCCGACTGTTGATAATTATAGTAATAAAATACTACTTATATTATATATTATATAATAATTAATTACTTTTTAAATTGTCGACGGTCCGGACCGTCGAAACTTCCGACGATCCGAACTGTCGATATTTATAATAATAAAATAGTACTTACATTATATAATATTTAAATTTTTTTAGGTTACCGACGGTCGAGACCATCGAAAATTTCAACCTAGCACTAATTATATTAATAAAATACTATTTATATTACATTATTTTTCACTTACCGACGGTTATGACATGTATCCGTCGAAACTTTTAATATTTCTAACCGTCGGAAAATAAAATAATAATATAATAGATTTGATAATTTATTATTTTTATTTTCCGACGGTTGCAACCGTCGAAAATTTTGACGAATACCTATCCGTCGCAAAAATCATCGCAAATTACGATGAATTTTGTTCCGTCGAAAAATTTTAATTTTCTTATAGTGTTACCACCGCCTTCGTGACCACCTTGTGATCGCCCGAGTGAGACTTCGCCAACGCCTTCGCTCGACCTCGCCGTCACCCGAGCACCTCATGACCATCTGAGCAAGACCTCGCCTTTGTCGCCTTCGCGAGTCGTCGTCGTACTCGTCGCCATCCGACCGAGCCCTCACCATCGTCCGAGCGAACCCTTGTCACCTCACCATCGTCCGAGCGAACCCTTGTCACCACCCGAGCGATCGAACTGTGAATGGAGAGGGATTGATTGAACCATGGTGGAGAGAGTTGGGAGAAAATTAGAAGAAAACTACTATGCATCCCCACCGTCACGTCTCGATCGGACGATGGAGAGATTTGCCTACTTTATTTTCTTTTTTTCTCGCATTATAATGTCTTCACAAACCATATGCCATTTGGTTATACAATTACTCAAATAAATTGCTTCAAATTGAACGTTTTCGGGTAACTCAAATGAAATATTTCACGTACAAATCGCATAGCTTGAGTGATCAACAATATATTACACCATTTTTATTCAAGGCACGTAATTAAATAAGTTGCGTCAAAAACTATATATATATATATATATATATATATATATATATATATATATATGGAATGTTATAGGTGTCATTTGGAATCTGAACATACCATCAGTTCAGTTCCACGCCATGCATGCGATAATTGTGGTGCTATATATATAATGTTATAGGTATCATTGGAATTAAATGATTAATTAATCAGTCGATGTGTAATAGTTCTCTCAATCCATAACGATATCCCGACGAATAAATGTGTGCATATGGTCCAAGAATTGGCTAGAGATCGAATGGCATCAACAAGGGACGTGATGCCAAACTTTTTTCCCAAGGGCACAAGAATCTTGAAGGTCACATACATATATATTAATATATATATGCAGATATAAACGAGAGAGCAACCCACGCATCATATTCTAATCCAACATGCAAATTCTTGGGCATCAACGGATGTTCCCATATTCTATATCGATCCAGTAAAGTTCTTGTGTCAACGCTGTCGATGAGGACGGCTTAGGAATCATTCACTATCCATATATACATATTGTCCTGCAAGACAAAAGTAAAGCACCGAAAGGGATCCCACCAACAGTTACGCCTCTCTCTCTCTCTCTCTCTCTCTCTCTCTCTCTCTCTCTCTCTCTCTCTGTTGTAATCGTAATCTGATCAGGTGATCGACATCTTAATTAATAAAACTTAAATCTGTGTCATGCCAAGATATATCATACACGGATGGATTAACTGCAACTGTGTTCGATGTGGGGTAGGCCATAGATTGAGGTAAAGGTAATTAAAACGCTGCCTACCACCTGTCTCAAACAGATCATTTAACGAACGAGTGGATGATTAACTAGAATTATTATGTTTAGGAAGGGGGAGGAAGAGATTAATTAACTACTAACGCAGATTACGAGGAGGGGTTCTGTATAATTTTATGGCGTTTTGAGGCTTACTTCCAAGATCAGCATACGTGGGAGATCACTGTTCACAACATTTATGTGGTAATGGTGATGTTTCGGATGGGTCGCTGGCTCTCTTTGACAACAGTGATGAATCCGTGATTTTTACGTAAAGAAGAAAAATGATATATATATATATATATATATATATATATATATATATTATATAATTGTATATGTATGTAAATTTCTGAATACGCACGTACATTGAATTGATTAAATATAATAGATTGTGTAAAGTTTACTTTATTCATTAATAAATACATTTAGAGCTTGGCTATGCGTTTATAACTTCTTGGTAAAGTTTCTTATGGGCACAAAATAATGTTGATAACTTGTACGACTAGTAATTCTAGTAACATGTAACATGCACAAATTTATTCGTTACATGCTTCTCGTCATATATTAAATAAGGGACAACGAGTGTGAAATTATGCGTAATGTTTAGTTCAACTACATATGCTGCTGTTTCCTTTAGTTTATTAAACATTACTAAAAAAGCTTTAATTAAGTCACGTTTTTCTTTTCTATGAGTGTTACGTTATTGTCATGTTTGGACTAACGAAATCTTAAATAAATGATGGTAATTTGGAAGTAGATATCATATAGAGGGAGACGAAAATAACCTGCCACTTCTTGTGTAAGTAAAAAACTACTGCCGGAAAACGTATTGATCAATATTTGTCACAAATTCAAACTTTGGAACATCAGGTTAAAAATTTTAATTAATTTTTTTTATATGAATAGAAATCGCCCATTTGAACATTTTTTTTAAAAAATAGTATAATTAAAATATTACTACAATTTTCAAATAATATTTGGTACTTTTATTCTTTACAGTTGAATGTGAAGCCTCTTATTAGTGGATTACCATATTATCGTGGTGACGTTGAATAATGAATATGACATTAATTGGGATATCTTGAATTATGGTATGATAATATATTATTAGAACAAAAGATAAAATTTTCAAGTTTAATCTGATTTCAAGACATTTTAGATATGCAATATTATCAAATTAATATTTTATAATATTATTTAAACCTAGCGGCTTAGATCATTTTTTCCTTTGAAAATTTTTAGAAAGTTTTAATACTTAAAAAAACTATTGAAAATTTATAGGTAATTTTTTTACACAAAAAATATCTGAACCCAATGGCTTTTCTCTCATAGTCTCTTCTTCACGATAACATAAGTAAATGAACTATCTAAATAAATGAACGATGTACCCTACCCCACACCACACACACACAAAAAAAAGAGAGAGAGAGAGTTTAAAGACCATGAAATTGAGATTTTCGAATATTTCCCATTGTCCATAATTTACTTGAGTACATTTTTTGGATTTTATTATTTTTAAATTGGAATTATTATCTGATGTTGCACATTCGGACACGACGAATGAAGCTCTCTACAAAAATTCGTCGCTCAAACTAAAAAATTAAAATTTTTTAAATTTTGTTTTGAACTAAATTAGTTACAATTATTCGACGATTAGGTAATTAGATAAAAAATAAAACAGCTTACAGATTGGATTAAAGGTATAATTTGATCACGCCGAGCATGGAATCATCCTTAATTAATGTTCTGCATTAATTAAAGAACCTGGAATAATCACATGGTCTCTCAGATATCACATATCAACAATGACCGTCCCAAGGGAACGTTTATCATATTGCCACTCAATACTATTCAATAATTTACATCGTATAATTAACTTATTAAATTATTAATGATGTCCATAACTTTATTTACTATGCATGTAAAATCTAACTAGCAAAGATAATTATATGTAATGGTAAGAAATGTTATTAAATAATATATGGCTTATTATATAGTATATACTGCTAATAATAATGTTATAAGATTTAATTTTTCATTATATTTTACTTAGTAAGTTTGAAAAGAGAGAATATGAAGGAAAAGAAGTAATAAATCATACTGTCATTCGAGTGACAATTCACATTTTTTTGTTAAGATCATTAATAATATAAAAAAGATTTTCATTTTTAATGCGAGATGAAATAAATCAGACTAAAAAAATACAATTAATAATATAAAAATGTTTATTGATTAATTGAAAAATAAGAATGGAAAAATAATACAATTAATCAATGTGTATAATCAAAATTCAAAATTCTTAATTCTAAAATTTTACATACTTGATTTTTTTTCGAATTTGTGATAAAATAAAATTAAAAATAAAAATATATGGTGGAAATACAACTCCAAGTATATTGTTTTATGAGTGGATTGCGTACTACACTATTGTATTAACAGCTAATTTCTGTTGTTGTTGGTCTTATTCTTAATTCCAAAAATATAACAAGTAATAAAGAGAAGTAATCAATAAACATGATTAATAAACCAACATAGGTTGGCCCCAAGTGATTAGCATTTAAGTGGTTTGACGAGTGCTAATCATATTGCGATCAATCCTTAGAGACACAATATTGACAAAAAAATTTATCGCTCTTTTATTTTAATTTTAAATTAGTTAGGTTTTAGAAATTTTAAACATAAAAAATAAAGTTACATGTGAAATGATAAGCGATTTCTTCTCGTTTAAATAAAATTTTAAATTTGAGTTCGAGTAATTGAGAATGCAAAAAATTCATATTAAGAACCTCGTGTATTATTATCAGATACATAATTAGAGATAATCTTATTAAATTAGTTAAACTCTAAGCCGCTCTTAATTTATGGATAACGAGCATATAAAATTACACAATTAATACGTGGGTCCAAAGATCCTACTGTATATCTGTCACTTCTGTTTTGGGGAAGTTTCATAGTGAGCAACAAACTCCTGTGCTGGAAACGGAAAAAGGTGCTCCCATAAGATTCCACAAGCACAGTATTTGCTGACATACGTGTAAAAGTTAAGACTCTTATGATGCAAAGAATGGGGCCAATGGTATTATATAATACCATCTGTTGAAATGAACAGTGCCGTTTGTCTCGTATATGAGAAATTTGCTGCACCTCGTTGGATTTTATACGTGTAGTTTAAGCCTTTCGGTGTGTGCACTTTGGCCTGGTTCATGCATCCAACACCAACACACAACACCATTTTTTGGTGTTTTGCAGAGAAAACAAAAGCTGAATGATGAACAGTGCAATGCCCTTTTTAAGATGTGCCCCCACCATTTTTTATTATTATTATTTTTCCATTCTTCAAGTGCCTTTCCTTTTGCATCATTATCTCCGGATGTTGGCCGTTTACATTTTAACTTAATTCTCGTATTTTATTATGTTAATATGAGAACTTTTAATCATATTAAATTATATGAATTGTTATTGAAGAATTTCGACCCCGAGACTCGTTTGGATGGGATGAATCTAAATTCTATAATTTAAAATTGAATTGTGATTTATTTTTTTTAATCCAATTAATTATTATTTATTTATTTCAATTGTATAGTTATGGTTTGGTGTGTGCGGGCGTTTGATGATGGCGAACACATCAGCATGCTCAATGCTGTGTAAGGAGCACGTGACGGCCACCACCCAACACAACTAACAGAAGGAAATGAAATATATATATATATATATATATATATATATATATATATATATATATGAGAAACTAACAGAAGCAATCATCAGATGCGTGGATTAGATTTGCAATTATTTATTTTGTGGATTTGTATTATTATATAGGTGCATATAATAATATTTGTGAACAACCATATAGATCTTTCTATTCCTCCCCAAAGGAAATGGGTTCACAATATTTCTCAACGTCCTATAAATCTTTCCCTATTTAAATTTGCACCAACTGTCCTTAATTTTTTTTAAAGTAATATATTATTAAACAAATTGGAATTGGATATTTTTTTATTATTTCATAAGAGAATTTTGTGCATTTATTACATAAAAAGTTATCCCCCAAAAAAATTATAAAATATATCATGATAATTGTTCACTCGTATTGTTTATTTCTTTTTTGGTGGGAACTGAGGGCGTTACCGGAATTGCCTCCACCGCGAGAGCGACAGGACAACGGAACGGGACGAGATTTTTGACGGCGCCACGAACGGACGTCCAACAACGGCGTTCCGCTTCCACAAGGAAACCAAAGAAAGGCGTTGCCTTCGCACCAAGGGATGACATCATCATAGCGTCATCCACATGTGTGTCGCTTGTGCGCGCAGTTGTCACGTGCCGGGAAATATTTCGAAAAGGGAGGGAAAAAAACTGGCAATCGGAATCTTGCATATACAATCTGGGTTAATAAATTTGTTATTACCATGCTCTAGGGTGAAAGTGGTTCGATTTGATCAATTTTTCAGCTTAAAAAAATCATCTGTTAATTTTTGAATTGATTTTTTAATTATAAAAACCATCTTAAAATTATTTATGGTCGATTTTTTTGAGCTTCTATTTTAATAAATAATATTTTTAAAAAATATAATGAATTAAAATTAAAATTAATGTATTTAATTTTATAATTAAATATAGAATATAGTGCTAGAAATATTACACTAGAATTTTATAATGTGATAGGAATATATTAATCTATATAAAAAATTATTAGACCAATAATAAAATAATTGATTCTAACTAAATTAATTATAAATAAAAATTAATAAATAAAAGTGGACACCATTGACTTCTATAATTTTTTTATGGGACCCTAGTTTAGGTTGATTTTATTCTATTTAAAAATCATCCTAAATCATATTCGATTCCTAATTTTAAATATATTTTTGCAGGTCGATTAAGTTTTCTGGTTCGGTCGATTTTTTCTTACACGCTTACATGCTATATATATATATATATATATATATATATATATATATATATATATATAATCTCCACTAGTGAAGCATAACATATTAATTACTCTGACCAAACATTTGTTAAAAGATTCAAAATTAAGGATGTACGAAAAGTGCGACCAACTCCATAAATTTATTAAAACTAAAGCATTGCAAAAATTAAATAAAATATAAAAACGACAAGATTATTTCCTATACTATCAGAAGTATAATTATTTATTGTATTTAATTCTAAACTATAAAGTCCACAAATTTTAGACCCTCGATTTGTTTTTATTTGGCACAGATTTTCTAATTTTCTTTTTCACCATAAAGTTATGAAGTTATTTCTTAATAATTATGAAATATCAATTTTAACTTAACCCTCTATTACCACAAAAACATTTTCGCGCCAAAATATTTTAGAGATCGTATTTTTATAATTACAATATTGTGATTGAGTTGTTATTTTGTAAAATTATAAATATATATTAGAAGGAAGGGTAAATTTGACTTTTTATAACTATTTAAAACAATTATAAAATAAGTGGATGAAACTATTTAATAAAAATATTTAATTTCCAATAGAAATAAATTCATGAATTAAAATATGGAAGATCATAATTTATGGTTAGATGTTAAAAAAATCATAGTTGAGATAGTGTTAAAGAAAGTAATCCCAAAAAAAAAACAAATAAATAGGGGCGACAATAAATTTTGGGATGATTTTTAATCACCCCATCCCACAAGAAAATTCTTAACGTAGCCTATTTATTATTTGCAATTTTTTTATTGCTAGTTCATATAATGGAACCCTTGTTTGATATTTTCTCAAATTTATTTATTTATTGAAATGGAGTCTTAAAAAAATATTCGAAAATTGACATGCTAAATTGTGATTATTTTCTTAAAAATTAGTTTTAGTATAATTTTATGATTTTAAAAAATAATTTAAGAAATCAAATAATTCAAGGTTGTTCACGAGTCATAGTTTACACCGACCAGATCTTGGATCTAATTCGACTTGTCAAATTTTAATCGGGTCGGACCATTTTTTCTTACTTTTTATTATTTAATATAAAAAGTATATAATATTTATTTAAAATGTATAAAATAAAAAATTAAGTATTATTTTACACATTTAAAAATATTATTTTAATATTTAAATTTTTGTATAAAATATCAGCTTATAATTTAATAAAAATATAAAAAAAGACTCTTCAAATTTGACCAACTCAATTTGGAATACTTGAGTCAATCTAGTCAGGTTGATTCGGATCATCGGGTTCACCAGATTCAATCCGGTGAACACTCCCGTGAACCGTTAAAATAATTTGCTGATCTCCAAATTAAACTAAATTAAATGTGAATTACCTGTGCTAATTCGTCCAGTAAGGAGATAATTTTCGCAAAGTACAATATAATCTCACATTGCTAGCAGTGACAACTCTCCGAATCCTAGAGATGGGAATGTTTCAAATGCCCGAAGTAAAAAAGAGGTCTTGATTTATTACTCCAAGTCTTGGATTTAGTAGGTGTATGAATAAACCCTTAGTTAGCTATAGCTAAATTACAAGGTGCTTATAATAATAATTAAGTAATCACCAAGGCATAAGAGCTTAATTAAATTGATTTGCACATTTCTTCTGTTTCCATCTTTCTCATCTTTACGAGAGCATGCCAACCGAACTTGTACCATCGCAATCCAAAGTTGACTAATAAATGTTAGGATTTCTTTATTGTCATTTTTATATTAAATAACAATTTATATAAAATTATATTTTTAGAAAAAATTAGATAATTCTAAAATGAGCGGCATTAAAAGTTTTAGCATGGGAATCCTAAATGTTAAGGTGACCGATAAAGATGTTAAGCAATTTAAAACAACTAACCCTAGAGATTTAGGTCAGATGCATTTAATTCGGGCTCGTGGAGATGAAGCCAAGTTTCAGATTAAGCTATTTGCTTAGAGTGATACATGCTCAACATTAATGTGGGCATCTTTCAGCCAAGCTGGCGTCAACAAAACTTAACGAGATTAATTAACCAAGAGGTAAGAAAAAAAAACAATCTGAAGTTTGAATTGAGTTAATAAAATTAATAACTTTGAATTCGAATTTCGGCACTAGAAAGTTCTCTATTTAAATCATGTTGTGTATTTTATCGTTCATGGCGTAACCTCCAAAACTATTACAGTATTTCTATGATAAAATAAAATAAAATTTCTATGATAAAAGTAATGAAAATGGAGTATCAATAACTATTAGATTTTGCACCAATGATCCGATTGATTTGTACGATAAATCTATTTCTTTTAATTGATAAGTTTTTTTTACTTATATGAATTATTAAAAAACAAAAGTTAAGTCGTGGAAAGGGCAGTGTTGTCAAATTTGTGTTTTTTTTCAGACACGACCAGCGTAGATTTTTTTTTAACCAGTGGCAATGTTGGAAGTACACGAAGAAAGGAAAGGGCAATTTGTCAGATCGGAGGTATAAATAGTAGCAGGAGGTCGTCGATGGCGGGGGGCTGCTCGCGTCCGCCATTAATAAAAACCTCCTTGATTTCGGTGTTGCAGAGATCAGGAAATTAAAAAACAATTAGGAGTGCACGGGAAAGGGAGAAGAATTTAGCGTAGTGTGAGCAGGAGTTAGAGAGGGAGGAGGTATCGAGTGGGAGGTGGTTGGCTTCTTCTTCTACTCTGAGCGTAGAAAGAAGCGACGACGACGTCGTCGTCTACGAGCTGTTCAGAAGTTTTCAGACAGAAAAAAATAATTGCTATCCTTTTTTTCTAGATTTTGTTCCATTCGTGGCTCTTGAGTTGAGTGTTCTAAGAGTTGTTGCAGAGTTTTGTTGTTTGTTTGGGTTCAGCGGGTGAAGAAATATCTCTCCTTCATGCGTCTTCGATGGCGAGGAGGCGTAAGCGTCCGGTTTCAGCAGGGCTTGAGCTCTTACTTCTGACCTGAGTCAGATCCCCACGCGAGTCAAGGAGCTTGCAGCTCGTGATCTGTCGGGAGGTTTGGAACGAGAGACTGAGCCAGAAGAGGTATGATGTACAGATCTGCGACGCCACCGGTGTCGAAAGATCTTAACCTTCCGTACCCTCCACCGGCTCCTTTCGGCAGCGGCCACCGGAAGGACGATTCGGAGTCCGATTTCCTCCGCCAACAGCAGCAGCACCAGTCGCATCTGCAAATGAACTCCGGCCTCCTCCGGTTCCGGTCAGCCCCGAGCTCGCTGTTTGGAGAGGTTCCCGAGGACTTCCTGCCCGTAAGACCTTCGAGCCCGGGAGCGGACACCATGTTCACCAGGTTCTTGACTCCGGATCTCCGGGACAAGCCCTCCGTAGGCGCCAGCCAGAGGAACGCCCACTTCTCCCCGCCGCAGCCGGGGGCGCCGGGGGAGGAGGTTGGTCCCCAACAGAACAACGTATGCTTCCCCTCATCTGCCACGCAGATGATGTACCATCCTCAGCAGCAGCAACAGCAGCAGATGCCGAACCATAGCACCGTGGAGAGCCCGTACCAGGTGGTCAGCTCCATGGCCATGGAGAACGCTGACCAAATAAAGAATGGAGGAGGCCTCATTCGCCAGAGCAGCTCTCCTGCCGGTCTTTTCTCTCACTTGAACGAAGCGAACGGTACGTCTTGCTGTGTACTATTACTTTTCCCTGTATTTATTTATTTGTTTTGTTTTCCTTTTGGCTACGGAGAGATGTAGATCCCGTTTGTTTGCATGACGACAGTAGCCGTAAAAGCCTAAATCTTGGAAATCTGCAAGAGTAGTCCGTAGTCCTGTGTCCTTGCACGCTGTTGGTTAAGCATTAGACTTCGAGCGTCCTCGTCAAGTTCCTCTTTTGGTACTAGGATCAGGTGAAGAGGTTCATCTTGTTTGGCCTTATTCATGCCTTGCACACCGTTGTCTGCTCTCATCATATATAGCAGCTCGGAATCCAAAACTCGCCGATGTCTAAGTTTTTTATTGCTGTCATTAATCGCAAGTTCTGGTTTTCTGAGGATTCGAGGAAAGTTACCTTCCATGGCAAAGTTTCCCCATTTTAGGCTTGTGGCAGATTTGATGCATCATTTTGTTCAGATGATGATAAAAATGTTGTTCTTGTTTGGTATTGTGGTTGTATAGGTTACGGGATGGCGAGGGGAATGGTTGGTTTTAGAAACGGGAGCGGCTCAGTTGGGGAGGCTGGCAACAGGTTAAGGAGCCAGATAAGCTTCTCGTCGAGGCAGAGCTCGATCATGTCTCAGATATCCGAGATGGAGAGCGAGGGGATGGGCGGGAGCAGCCCCGAAGAGAGCAATGGCGGCGCCGCCGGTCGTGGTTACCTTCCTGGATTCCCTGTCACCTCCTGGGAGCATAATTCTCTAATGCAAGACAGCAACTTCTCGGGGTTGAAGAGGAACAGGGAAGGAGAGGGGAAGATGATGGCCGGCTTAAATCCCACTGAACCGCAGGTACTTCCTCCTTTGTATTTGTTCCAGCATCATGGCGGTCTGACCAGTTTCAGTGTTGATTCCTTGCAATCAAGCAGAATGGAGAGCTGAGAAACCATGTCTCCGGTCTCGCACATCAATTTAGCTTGCCGAAGACATCGTCCGAGATGGCAGCCATCGAGAAGTTTCTTCAGTTCCAGGATGCTGTCCCTTGCAAGGTCAGAGCTAAGCGCGGCTGCGCCACCCATCCGCGAAGCATCGCCGAGAGGGTAAATTCTTCTTCTGCATTCTTTGATTAATCTGATAAGCTGAATTTGTGCTCGGTCTTAGTATTCTTTTTCTGCATGTTTTGATCTATCTGATGAAGTAATTAAAGCCAAAGGCGAATTCTGCTTCTGTCAGGTGAGAAGGACTAGAATCAGCGAAAGAATGAGGAAGCTGCAGGAATTAGTTCCTAACATGGACAAGGTAACACTCTAATGCACTAACATCCAATGACACAGTAAAACTCACACATAATAGAGCAACTAGTGCCACAGAACTCACTTGTTCTCGTGATTCCACAGCAAACCAACACTGCCGACATGTTAGATTTAGCAGTGGATTACATTAAAGATCTCCAGAGGCAGGTTAAGGTAATGATTCAGATTTGTCACTGTCTTTACTCTTTGAAATTTCTAATATGTATAGTTCTCAAGTTTGCTGACTTGCCCGTCAGGCGCTAAACGAGAGCCGAGCCAACTGCACTTGTTCAGCAAGCAGATCATAACGCATACCCAAGATCCATGGCATCATGCCGATTGTTTATTACATAGATTTCTAAGACGCTGAGATCGTATTCTGTTGGCAAATTGTTGTATTTGAGAATTGAGATGATGAGCTATTTTAGTTGGCAGTGCAACATATTTCACCCTTAGGCAGCCGAAGAAGGACAAAGGACAAATATTAAAGAAATGTATAGCTATTTAACAGCCAGAAGTTGAATACTCGTCATGTTGTATTTTAGTTCTGCTTTCATTTAATCAAGAAGATACTAATCCGTCCATGACAAGGACACAAGGGTCTTAAATATATATACTTTTATCTTTCATGTAAGCAATGGCTTTTGGTAATCATCACTTTTCAGAAGCTGCCAATGATTAAAGCATGCCTTAAACAACGAAGCTTAGGGCCCTGGAGTAGTGGGGCAATCGTGGCTTCTAGCTACAGCACCGTGGCATTGACCCGTATAGGGACAAAATAAATCTTATTCTCTTTCCTTATTTGCTGAGCTCTCTCTCTCTCTCTCTCTCTCTCTCTCTCTCTCTCTCTCTCTCTCTCTGTTTAGCTTCGAAGAAACTATTTGATGTGGCGTAGAGTTGAAACCGGATTCGTAGGCTTGCACTCAAGAAAGGCATGGGATGGAAGGAATGAAGGGAGTGCAGCTGTATCCAACCCATGCAGGCACTGGCCAGCCATGGGAAAAAAGATGCCACGGCCAACCCTCCCTTCCTACCATGCTGGTGGAAGTGACGGCCACGTCGTTACAAAAATCAGAAAGCACCTCATTCATACATCGGGGCCTTCTCCTGAAAGTCCACTCACTCGGACCTCGCGTGAATGTCAAGTTTGAGAGCTCACGGTTATATTAGAGACGTCCATCCACCTTTTGAATAAGAACAATTCAACTGCATAATCCTTGTTTCTGCCTTCCCATGGCGGTGGACTCGACGTCATGATGTATCATGGTTGAAGATAAGACTGCACATTTTTTGCGCAGCGAATGACCAGGGGGGAAGGATCCCTCACCTCAAGAAAGGGATAGCTAGAGGGGGTATTCTCTCACGCACTTGTTAGAGTTTGTAGAATGAAAACAGCCATTTTGCCCAACCGCTACCCTCCCCCGGACAATGCCAAAGCTTGATGGCGATGGCGAAAGAGCTTTTGATTTGCCCTTGTCATAGAGCTCATCAACCAAAGGCACACAACAAAAGCACTTGAGTGAAAAAAAAAAGGAGCACAGCAGCCAATGGGCACAGCATTCTTTATCACCAACAAAAAGTGGACAACTGCCTCATCAATGGCCTGTTTTATGCTACCTTGGAAACACGATCCAGTGGTCAGGCAATTCAAGACGCATATCAATCACCTTCGGCAGGCTCCAAGCTTAAAATGGATGGATACTGTGGCAGATCAATTTGCCATTCTGGAGTGGTGAATTCCAAGTCCATTATACGGATAAGATCACTGTTGGATTCCAGTGCCGAGTGGCCTTAGCACAGGACCACATCAAGAAGGGCTCTCTCACATTCATAAGCAGCCATGAAGCCTCTCTCTCTCTCTCTCTCTCTCTCTCTCTGGGTTTACACTTCACAACATTGACGACCAAGGCCTGGAGGAAATGGAGCCGGTGCCTCATCACCAAGAGTCGGCAACTTTTTACTTCACAGGAAAGGCTACTTGGGCTTCTTTTACGCCTCAATAAATAAGTTGGGGACCAGGCTCAATGCACAGCAAGAAAGGACAGCAAACAGGGTCCTCAGTCCTCGCCTCCCCCCGTAAGTTCACAATTAGTAAGCAGCAGAGGAAGGGAAAGTTCCACACGAAGAACAACAGAAAGTTTTGGAGGAGGAATCTAAAATTACAGTTGGAATGGGTAATAAGCCACGAATCTACAACCTTGTGCTGCTGATCCTACAAGATGATAAGAGTCCAGAGATTTATGACACCCGGCCACTGTTGCAGAAGAAATGGGAGGAGGACCGTGAACTGGTAATGCCCAATGTGTGTGCTTCGTCTTTTGTTAGCCCACAGGAAGGGTCAGACCGTTGTCAAACATTTAAAGCACGGTGCACAGCAAGGTCAGCAAAAGTTATAATAACCCAACGAGATGCAATGCACCTTGACATAATCGACAAGCTTACATGCCCCCACCAGAAATTTGATTAGTCCCCTCCGAGCCAAAATCAGGAAACAGGGACGTCGGCTTTGAACAGCGAGCAATTGCTCCAGAAATCGTCATCCCTGGCTCTCTCCATGGGCGTCTGCAACTGGAATAAAATAATCCAAGTCCTCGCAAGAATGACGGCCGCTGTGCGTTATCGACCTGTAGTTGTTGCAAACATCAATTAGTTATTGCTCGGAACGATGTCTAACATCGGCCAAGCAGAATAGATGTACAGATATTGTTGCAAAGTAGAGGCTATGGAACAAGGTTCATGATAACTAAGCAGAAAGTAAGAAGGTGAAAAGAAACTGACTTTAGCTTTACGTGCAAACGCAAACCTCACCCATCTAACTGGGTCACGCAAAGATAATAAGCTGAGAGCGACACTTGGATGTTGGAAAGGAGTGGCTCAATCAACCAAGATAGACTCTAGTGATAAATTGGATCCACCAATAAGTACACGTTTTCGCTAAATTCTGCAGGGTGGGTGGAGCCCGAAAAATGAGTCCGTATGATGACAAAAGAGACATCTCATCATGTGGAGATACAATGCATTCAACTTCGGGCGTTTTCACTCGATAACAAAATTCCAAATGGCAACACAATCATATCTTCCTTGGCTGATGGATTTTAGATGTCAAATGATCAAGTCAGAGAACGGCGATGAGGTGAAAGTATGTTGAATATGAAGTCCAATGACATGGTTTTGTGAATGCAAGAGGAGGCATTTTCATTTCACATCAAGAAGAAGCAACGAGTGGATGCTTGGGACCAGAAAACACAAAGCAGTATGCCAAAGAAGTGGTGAACAGCCTTCATATCATAAAATCCAATAGCAGGAGCATACAAGGAGATACTGAAATCAACAAGCATAACCTACAAAAAAGTGTTATGATTCCCCAACCTAAATGAGTTCTGGTGTGCATCCAAGAACTTTCAGAAGTGCTCATTGCCAGCACACCACTCAGAATCCTACAAGCCAGCATCAAATATGATATGTACTAAAGAAAACTCAATCATCTGCCCCAAAATCGAAGTTAAGTAAAATCAAAAGTGATAAAGAACGTGTGTTAGCGGTAACTGAGAACCTGTAAAGGTACTTATTCAAAACAGAAACCGTATGAATGCTGTTATGTACTGAAGTTATTATGCCAAACAGCAAAATTACAAGAGAGACAATTTTAAATGTTAACTTACAGATTGAGGCAAAAATCTTAAGCAGGTTTTCAATATTAAAGGTCTTTTCCACTGATTTAAGCTTTAAGCTAAACGCTTTCCTTTTAGTAGGACGAAAAGCCATCTTATCTGTTCACCAAAATACGTGGAACACACATTCTGTCAACTTCTTGTCCATGAAACTTAAGGCTTGATCCGAATCTTTCGTGGTGAAATAAGAAAGATTTAGATATTGATAAGCAAAAAGCTTAGATTCTAAGGCGAACACCAGAAGAACATTAGTCACCTTGCCACAGGGGTGTTCAGCGGATCGGGTCGACCCGCGAACCCGATGATCCGACCCGATCGGGTCGGACCCGACCCGACCAACTCGGGTTGGATTTTTCCAACTCTCTAACCCGAGTTGACCCGACCCGACCCGATGACCCGATCATTTTAAATTTTTTTATTTTTTTATTTAAATTTAAGCCAATACTTACTTAAAAAAATTTTAAAAAATTGAAATAAAATATTTTAAATGCAGAAATAATATTTAAATAGTTAGAAAACTTATTTTATATATTAAATAAATATTTTATATATTAAATAAATATTTTATATATTAAATAAATATAAAACAGTAAAAAAAAATAATAAAAAAAGAAAATTGAGTGATCGGGTAACCCGACCACCCGACCCGAGTCGGGTCGGGTCGGGTTTGTTCACGGATCGGGTCCAACCCGACCCGTGAACACCCCTACCTTGCCAGCTTATATGTATATCATGCTTGACAATTAGCCAAAAAGATAGGGCATTAGCCAAAAAGTTTTATTGGTATGAATCCATTAAGATTGATGCAACTGGAGGTCTTGAAGCAAGGAAATATAAGAACACATCAAATTTATTAACATTATCCAGATAAACAAACTTGGCTGCCCATAAACAATAATTTCATGAATAATGTCTAACGTCAGGTTAGTATTCCAAAAATACTGCTGGAACCATATCTCTTGAGTACAGAATATACAGTTATACCTAAACATAGCTCAACTGTTATGTAAATCCACAGGAGACTGAATAAAACAATCCATCTTAATTCATTATGTCAGTTCGATAATTACTAATGAAAAATTCCAATATCAAATTTCTTGATAGCATGCCCAAATTTGATCCTTTAACTGCTTATTGTTGGAGAAATATTATCCATTATTATATTGTTAGATAGAGATGTAAACTTCTTTTGACTCGTCTGAAGATGCAATTTTGAATTAGCAACTTTGATTTTTTTTCCCTTCAAAATGGCCATCTTGAATATTGTTAACAATATGGTCGAGCACTATTATTGACATGAAACGCACTTCCAGTACCAGGGGTGTTGCAATTCAAGTTAAGATAGTCTTTACCCCAACGATCTTCCCTTTCAGGTAAGATTTCATATAGAAGTATGCATCATCCTGTAAACTTTTTTGATCCATGTCACTCGCTTTTCCAGCTTTAACACCACTGCTCAATGGGTTGGGAGAAAATCCACCTCAACCATGAAAAATGCTGTTTACTTTCTCCATCTTGTAAAGTTCTTTCCAAAATCTAGCATCTCAAGTATGCTTTTTTAGGCTATATAAACACTTTACTTCATCACATTCCACCAGTTATCCCTATTTTCAAACAGTATCTTACAAAATGACAAAAAAAAAGACAAGATATATCTTGCATTTCTCATTTCGACTGAGTGACAGATACCTCCTTCAGTTTATCTAACAACCGGAATAGTGCAACAGAATTTCAAAGATAAAAGATCCTCAATTTGACAAAAAACCAAGATAAAGGAAGAAAACAACCAAAGTTTTATTATCCAGAAACACCTACTTCTCTTTATTTAAACTCCTCCAAGTATCTCAAGCTACTGCAATTTGCAAACGCTTCGATCTTGTCAAATCCATCCAAACTATGACAGTAGATGTTTGTGATGCCTCCATGTTTGATAGCAAAAACAGACCTCATCTCTTGAAATTTCAAGAACACAGAAGATTATGGTAATTAAGCATGATGGCTGCTTAGGATGTGTAGTAAAGTGCATAGATACAAACTTCTTGATCATGACAGAGACAGGAACTTGTCCCAAGGTTATGCTCAGGATTGGCTTTCTGGACATATGCTTCGGAGATGCACATACTAACTCAGTGAGCTGCCAATAACACCCTCTTTTTGTCCTCTTCAACCAAATAAAGATAGAAAAGAATATAGCAAAGAAAAAGAACTTAATCCCAGATGAAGATTTCGTGATCTGTCACTCATTCGAGAGTTCAGTCTTGCCATTACAACTTAAAGATGACTGAAGCTTGGCATGTCATCAGAAATCCCAGAAGTAAGTATAGACGAGAACAAAAAAAAAAAAAAAACTGAAAAGAAACATCAGCAAAATAAAAGGAAGAGAAACTTTTTTCCCAGGGCAGTTGTACCTTCATATCTCTCCAACCATTATCAGACCAAAAGACACATAATCAGATTGACACAGGCCTGGATGATCTGTGAGGAGTTATTGGTAGCATAGCCTTGTATACATCCAGAGTATGAGATTGGCGGTTGCTTGATATGTTACCCACATTTTAACACACAGCTCTAGCCTATTAGCCCAACTAATGTCAAAATAATCAATTATTCATATTATTCCTCTCCAATATTGGCGAAAGTCACTAGTGGTCACCAAGGTTGAAGTGCTTAGCCACATTTTAAGGAATGAATCACTCGACATGAGCAAATGCTTGGAACTTACGGCATGAGAAGCCAACCTCAGAGTACGAACTTCTTCTTGAAAACGGAAATCAGACTATGCATCAGCATACATTAAATATAACTAATTTGTACTGTTATATACTATGAGGCTATAAATATGTGGCATATCGATTAATGTTTTGGACCCAAAGAAATGTACTGCTATGGCCTATACTACCATCCATCACGAGGTACTGCATTATATGCACGAGCCAAGTATACAATGGAGGTATTTATTGCAACAAGAACCATGAATCAAGAATAATCATAGGTGCATGTACGAGTACAAGTTGGTACTCAAATAAATGCTAAGGCATGTATGCACAAACATCAGTATATGAATGTAAGATTACAGCACGTCCAGCTCCAGCTCAAGAATGACAGATGAGTTTGTATACAGCAACTCTGCAAGCTCCTGCTCAACATAAAGGAGCACAAAGTTTGTGTTCAATGCCCTGTGCAAAGTTCTACTTGAGCATGTGGCGTTCAGTATAAACATAAAAAACGAATAGAAAAAAAAAAAGTTACATATGCACTCTAAGTAACATGTCTAACTCCATTTAAGCATTACATATAAGTCTTGAGAGGTTTCTAAAGCACAACAGTACTACACTTCTAAGACGATTTTTTTTTAAGGCAAATAGGATGCCAGTCATGGACTTGTAAGACGAAATTACTTTTACTATGGTCCAATGCAAGCATGTGTTTTCATATTGTCTCTTTCGTTTACATGTAATCCAAATTTTTTTTGGCAAATTTGTAAATTCTGGTTATCCTATACTGATTTCGTCCTGTTTCTGATAGTGTATCTACTTTCTTCAACATCGACGTCCCCATTCCAATCCTAGTTCCTTCTTTACCAAATCCAGCTGCGTGGATCACTAAGTACAAAAAAATATAAAAGGATAAAAATAATCGCATATTATAAAACCATGTTATATTCACTTATTTTTCAATAATTCAATAACATTGTGCTGATTCTATGGTGTTAACTAAGAGGCGTTACAAAATTTTTCTAACGTTCTCTACGAGTAATATTTCTACTTACTAGTATTTTGAAGTTAAATTATCTGCACTCATCACATTATTTACTTTGTTTTAATTCGTAAACAATCTGTATTGCCCAACAATATAGTATGAAATGACAATCCACATTGACAATATGAATTGCCATTTGCCACTCAAGTGACAATATGATTTTATCTCCTTTCTATTTTTGTCCCTTTTAATCTTACACAAATAAAATATCAAAATAATATAAGAAAATTATATAACAATAAAAAATTATTACCATTATTATCATAACTAATTATATTAATTTATTTAAATTACTATTTCATATTATTATTCACGTGAATTGCATATTACTATTAATCATTATTGTGAATATTACATATATTTATTACCAATATTTAATTTAAAATATTTATTAATTTAGTATCATTACTATATTTATTTAATTTATTAATCTTATAATTTGTTTTCAAGTTTTTAGTCGGATTAAATAAATTTTAACTTGACATTAGTGATAAAAAGTATTTTAGTAAAAATATGAATTACTTAGTAATATGTTATTACAAGTAAATAATGTCATTTGAATTGCTGGAGAGATTAGTTGTATTAAATAAGGTAATGCACATTGTTAACAATTTAATAAGTGACAATTTTTATGTCAGGTAATGAAATTGTCAGGCAATGTAAAAAAATAATATAGTAAATGCCAATGAGATAACATTTGTAGATTATCAGGTAATATTGTATTAAATTACTTGAGTCATTACTAATCAATTTGTTCGAGTAAATTACATCAAATGCCCTTTAACTTCGACGTTTGCTCAGTGTTGCCCTTCAATTTTAATTTGTAACATTAATGTCCTCCATCTTTTAACTCATTACATCGAATGTCCTTTTCACCATTGATCTTCCATTTCCTTGTCAGATGTGGTGCTGACGGGGGGCGCCCCCATCTCGTGTCGCCGATGATGCGCGAAAGGGGAGGGATAGTTTGTAGAAGAAGGACGACGCCCCTCCTTCTCACATCGCCGGCATGCGACGTGAAAGGGGGGCGCCCCCCCTACCCCTCTTGTGCATTGCCAGCGAAGAGGGGGGGGGGGGCATCGTGAACCCCCCTCCCTCCTCCTCCTCAATTCGTCGACATTGGAGAAGAGAGGGGGAGGGGTGCTTGCGCCGGCCAACAGGAGAAGAGGAGGGACAACCCCTATTTTTTAAAATTATTATTATTATTTTAGGGAAAAATGGGCATCCCCCCTGCTTAGCTGATATTTCGTCTCTTCCCTCCCCCTACATTCTCTCTCTCTTTTGGTTGCGTTAACCTTACATTCGCCGACCTCGCCCTTCGCCAAGCACGACGATGGCGGAGTGACCTCAAGCACCGGCATGACCTCCAACACCGGATCTCACCCTTCGCCGAGCACGACATGATCTCTTCTCACCACCCTTCAAAGACGAGCACGACGCGACCTCTTCTCATGCCGATGAGCGCGATGGGCCCTTCGACGAGCATGACCAGATCTGCGCATGAGGGACCCAGATCTGGTGGTCGCCGATCAGATCCGAACATTGCCGACCATATTCGCCCATGGCCGACCTCGCACAACGCCGACCCCCTCGCTTGCACTCCACTGCACGTCGTCGACCCCGCACACTGCTACACGCCGCCACTCGACTGCCGACCCCCCTTACGCTGCGATCCCTATCCAATCTCGCCTCCCTGTCCGTCGTCGCTCCTTGGCCGAGCTCAAACGGCAAGCGCCCTGCTTAGCTCCGCCGCCAAGTGCTGTCGATCAGCCCCGCCGAGCGTCGCCGAGCATGTCTGAGTTTGCCTCTCTATCCATCGCCGTTCCCCTGGCGAGCTTTGATGCCATGCGCCCCCGCTGAACTCCGCCACCAAGAGCCACCGATCAACCCCACCGAGCGCCACCGAGCACCCCGCTACATGCCCCGAGCACTGCTGCACACCCCGAGCGTCGCACGCCCCCAACACTGAGACCTCGCTGCACACCATGAGCACACCACCGCACGTCACTAGCATGGTCGCACACCGTGACCCTGCCGCACACCGTGACCCTGCCGCACACCAACCTCAAGTTGCGGTGACTCTGATCGACCTCGCTCTTTCGCTACCCCCGCTGTGCGCACCCCACCGGCTATATACATACAATTCATGTGGACAAAGGAGAGTGTTCTAACAAGATCTCTAATCTTTTTTTATTAATATCATGCAAAATGCAAGAGTGTTCTCTATCTCTAATTGTCTAATTAATATCATAAAAAATGCAAGTGAATGTATTTTGATGCAAGTTTTTTTTTCTTGTTCCTTTTGTGGAAATTAAAATGGTAGTTGTTTCAATGAAATAAGCATTACTTGTTGTGTGCTTATTGTCCATTGTGATGGTGTATGTGTCAATGTGTACTCAATATTAGCTTCATTGCCTTTTTTTGTATGTGCCAATGTGTACTCAATATTGGCTTCATTGCCTTTTTTCTTTTGCATCCTACAAACATGTCGATGTGCCTAACTTTTATGAAATGAAAGATACATTCTTACTTGCTCATCCTACAAACATGTCTGCAAGATACATTCTTAATTGTCGAAGCAGGATCAAATGTATGCTTGACCGAAGAATTGAAAGAACTTTTCTACTACTTTTTCATACACCTTAAGCTAAGCATTTACATCAAAGCCAAGATGACTTCATTACACCACCAATAACAAAGCAACTTTAAAGCCAAGATGTTGTATTTATAACATATATAAATTATGAAGGTTGAGAAATACCTCTTACAGCACAAGCGGATCATCAAGGCTTTTCTACAAACATTGGATGGACGCATTGTACATTGGGATCGGGAATCGAACCTCAAGAGAACAAAATAATTTCCCACAGCACAAGTATTTCTGAATGAACCTACACAAAAGCATACATTGGACCTTTGGTATTGATCCCTTTCTACAGGCGAGAGAGACTTGAGCGAGGAGGCATATCACTCGCGTCATTAATGTTAATTGCGCATATCATACGCCATTAATGTTGATTGTGCATAACACGATATGCGTGATTATGCATATCACACACCATTAATGTTGATTGCACATCAAATGATATGCATCTTGCAGGAGGGGCAGCAGTCACTTGCTACCCCAGGTGGGCCACACACATGGCCCACCATTGCCCAACAGGCATTTCTCAAGAATCTCCCACTTGTTCGCATTGGGCATTGTATTTTTGTTCATCCAGAATTAGTAAATGTATCGTGTGACCTACGAGTACAAGCACACTTTTTTATAGGAGGTAGAAAGATACATGTTGAGGTTCATAATCACTCAACTATCTCTAGAGCGTATATCATGCTCGTCAGAGATTCATAATAGCTCACATATGAGCCAACAAATGCTAACTCGTTATGTCAGAGATCTGTCTTGCATCATAGTTAAGACAACATATGTCTTGCTCCGTGATAACTATCTTTCATATACACTATATTTTTTAACATAAGAAAAATGGTTGACCAATTGTGCGTGAAAGTTTAATGTGACTCATAACAGTTCTTTCCTTTGCCCTCATGCATTTTAATAGTGAACTAGCTGCTTTCCTAGACATAACTGCTATTTTACTTTTCACCTTTCGGTATCCCGCTAAAGTAGCAAGTATTAATTCACTTCCTTAAAACATAATCAAGAGTCTAAGGGCACGTGCAAATGAATCATATGTTAGAGACTCACATATCATGACTATTGAACTAATCAATTCATCATGTCTCTAGATCGACTTAGCGTACTAAACACAAGTACTACAATGGAGACTCCCATTAAAGGAGTGTATGTCTAGTTCTGTTAAAATTATATACCACATAGACTTAAGTTCGGTCATTTCCTTCTAGCGTCTGACCCGAATTTTCAAATTGATCGCTATCTTATAGCGCCAAATTTGATTACATGTCTGGCCTCTCTCTTTTTTAATTAGGCGACATTGAATTACTAAAACTCATATTTTAACATATTTTAATAATCAAATTATGATTCACATATTTTATTCCCGCTCGCTATCTTCATAAGCTTCAGAAGCATTTGTTTGTGCAAGAGAACAAACACAAGTCTAATCGATATGCTTTTCACATGCATAACAAGACTTTATAACAATGAATTTATCAAAATAATAATATTTTATTCATTGAATATTTGAGTACATCATTACATTTATTATCTATGCAACCTTAAGACATTTGCATATTTTAAGAATGTCTGTCTCAACAATGGTTTAATGAACAGATCAACAACCATTTTGTGTGTTTATATGTACTCAAATTGAGATCTCCTCTTTGACTTCTTGATCTCATATAAATTTGTATATGCTTTCCTTTACAATGGTATTTCTCATTATTCACATAAACAATACTTCTTGATTGTCACAGTAAATGATCGTCTTTTTTATTGCATTATAAAAAATTCTAAAGTTTTGAATGAATCTTTTAATTCATAAAGTCTCATGTACTATCATTAAACAAGCTATGAATTATGCCTCCATAATTGATAGTGTCATACGATCTTGTTTCTTGCTACTCTAAGTAACAACATCATTGTTAAGCAAGAAAGTAATATATGTAGGTGGATTTTTGTTCATCAACATCGCAAGCCCAATTGACATCGATGAATTCAGCGAATCGTAGACTCCCTCCATGATAGCATAATGCAATATATGCAGTATCCTTGAGGTATCTCATGATTCTCTTCGTCGCCTTCTAATATTGGCGTCCTGCATTAGCTTGATATCGACTAATTAGACTCACAGTAAAACATATGGCTGGCTGAGTATACATCATAGCGTACATTAGGTTGCCGATCACACTTGCATAGGGAACATTGAACATTTCCTTTTGTTCCTCTATATTTTTAGAATACATGTCTAGATTTAAAACCTCATCTTTCATAATAAGAGTGTCAATGGGTTTATAGTCATTCATATGAAATCGTTTCAAAACTTTCTTCATGTATGATTCCTGCGACAAAGCAAGGAGTCATTAGGAACGATCACGTTATATTTTCACACTCAGTTTATAAGCAACTTCACCCATATCCTTCATTCCAAATATGAAGGACAATCATTGTTTAATATTATTTTCAACTATTAGAATGTCATTCACATATAGCGTTACGATAGCAAAATTATCCGTGGACTTATGAACATATACACAATAGTCTTCATCAACCATGTTAAAATCGTACAAAATAATTTATTGATGAAATTCAAGATACCACTATCTAGATGATTGATTGATTTCATAAATGAACCGACACAATATGCAAGCTTTGCGCTCTTCTTCTTTTGTGACGAAGCCTCGAGGTTGCTCTATGTAAATTTTCTCATCTAGTTCTCCATTGAGAAATGCGAATTTTGCATCCATTTAATATAATTCTAAGTCCATATGTGCGACTATAGCTAATATTAGGCGAATTAAAATAAATCTTACAATAGGTGCAAATGTTTCTTCATAGTCAGTACCCGATGTTTGGGTGAAATCACTAGCCAAATTTTGGGAACCCATTTGTTCTCAATTTCTTTACGGCCTAACGAGAGATCAACCAAGTCTCAGACTTAATTTTTCTGCATGGACCTTAACTCTTCCTCCACCTTAATTCATTCTTCCTTAGCAGAGGTGATACAATTTCTTTAACAGATTTGGATTCAAGTTCATCTTTTAAATTTACTATGTGGACTTCATGTGATTCATGTTCATGCAGTCCTTCAATTTTAAATCATCGGCGCGGAATATATTTTATAGTAGTTCGTTGAAGGGAACTTTTCGTTTACAAGTCTCTCCCACTCGAAACAAGCTGTGGGACGAAGAAGATAAACTCCTCAATAGGTTGATCTGCTTTTGTCGCCAATTTAGGATTTTCTTCTTCATTTATAAGAAGACCTTTGTCTATCTCGCTCTGCTTAGGGAAGTCAGTTTTTACGAATGTCACATATTTACTTTTCGATTTTTGTTACCGTATCATCTTTTCTTTCACCTATGAATACATACCCCTTAGAGGTGTCATAATATCTTATAAAAATACATTTCCGCCATCTTGGCTCCAACTTCTCATACTTATGAGAGTTGTTTAAAACATATGCTGTGTAACCCCAAGGACACAAATAACTAAGGTTAGACTTTCGACTTGTCCAAAGTTCATAAAGAGTGATATGAACATATTTTAATGGTATACGATTTAAAATATAGGCAACGGTCAATAATGCATCTCCTTAATATGAAACTGGAAGTTTAACTTGCGTCATCATTGATCGAACCATATCAAATAAGGTACAATTTCATCTTTCTACAACATAGTGAAGTTTTTTGCACTATTAGTTGCCTAATTATACCCTTTTCATCACACAACTTTTTAAATCAGTTAGAGTGATATTTACATCCACGATCAGTTCGCAAGGTTTTAACCTTTCGATCAATTCAATTTTGTACCATATTCATGAATCGTACAAAATAATCCAAAGCTTCGAACTTATGAGAAATCAAATATACAACACCGTAGAGGGAATAATCATATATAAATGTGATGAAGTAAGAAAAATCGTGCATCGCGTGAACATTCATTGGACCAGGTATGTCTAAAAGGATTAATTATGAAGGGTACTCGACGCATTTTTCCCTTTCCAAATGGTGTTCTTATTTTCTTGTCAGCTAGACACTCCTCACAAATTGAAAGATTAACTTTTGCACGAGATTCTAATGGGCCTTCTCTAAAAATTCTATTCATTCGATCTTGACCAATGTGTTCAAGTCTTATATGTCAAATATTGGCAATTTCATTTACATCAACAGATGACATAAAAGAATAATTATCAGCAACATATATTATATTTAAAAATAGAAACTGTTATTGAGAAAACCATTATATAGAAGAACATTGTCTAGACATATTGTCTTTTGTTTTCTTTGGAAACTAATTATATAATCAAGCTTGTCTAATGTTGACACAGAAAGTAAATTTTGTCTAAAAGGTGGAGCATATAGAACATCATGAAGATAAAGAATTTGATCGTTGCGAAGTTCTAATTTGTACGTCCCAATGCCTTTAACTTCAATTCTTTCTTTGTTGCCAACATAAACTCATTTGCTCCCCGTGCTTGTTCGACGAAATTTCATGAAGACCTCACGATCCCTTACTATATGGTCGGTGACTCCCGAATTTGTAATCCATGAAGGATGAATTTCAACAATTAAAGTACATCTGAAAACATAAGCAAATAAATTGCGGTTAGAATAAACCTTCTTAGACTTAGTGCAATCACGAGCGAAGAGACCACATTTGCTACAATTATAACATTTCACTTTATTTATGTATGCTTTGCCGCCATGTTTTTCACATTTGCGCTAGTGGTTTTAGGCTTTCTATTATCCAGCATCTCCACTACTTTTATTTGTTTGCAACTTATGCGACATTTTTCTCTTGAATTGAGAATCGGCTTTTTGTCCACCATTTTCAACAACTAATGCTTGAGAGGATTGATTCATGGCTTAAATGGTCTCATCCTCAAAAAAAAGTTTTGACACTTTCGTTGTGCATCAAATTACAACACATGTGTTCCCAACTTCTAGGAAGAGAATGGATTAGAGCATGTTGCTCGTTATCAAGCATTTGTCCTGCATTCTTGAGTTCACGGATCATGTTAAACATCTCCTAGACATGCTCCATCATCGTATGATTTTATTTCTTCCGATAAAAGTCAAATTTGATTGTGAGCATCCGTCGGTTCGTGTTCATGGTTAAATCAACTTTTAATTCAAAATCATCGAAATTCATTCCGTGTGATACACCAAATTATTTCTAATACGATCAGGATAAGTAGGACTAGTGCAATGGGGCTCTTCCCAGAGGGTGCTAATTAGATAATCGGCACTATCCTTCGCCTCGGCATCACATCAAAAAAATTGTCCTTCCACTGTCGTACACCAACCTTATTTCTGAAGACTACGTCAACCATGCATTATGCCAATTCCTCAGAACCTTTCAAGACATGCATTTCGGGTCACACACCACTCAACAAAAAGACAATGATTATTGTTGGCGCCTTAGTCTTACAAAAGAACTACTTTCATGTATTTTTTAATTACCTATAGTTTGTATAATTAGAACAACAAATCATTCTTTATTATAGGCTTGCATGAAACCTTGCATAGGCAAAAATAATATTACCTTACATGTTAATTATTTCTCACAAAGGAATTAATTTAATTTATTTAATTTCAAATCAATTTGAAATTCTAGGCAAGTTATCATGCTTAACAAAATTGGACATACCAATTTTAAATTCAAATTGACAATTTTAACACAGTCAAAATTTTAAGAAGGCAATTATTTGCAATAAATTTTGCACATACTAATTTTGAATTCAAATTCAAATTTCAAATTATTCAAAATACCATACATATTTGAATTTAGACAACATCGATAAATATCATTATGACATACATAAATGAAAATATTTATTTCATGCATGATAACATATTTATTAGGTAATATTTGTTATTGACATGCAAATCTAATCATTTAATTTATTGCACTAAATCAACAATGATTCTTTTTTAGTAGCATTAAATTGCATGCAATATTTCAAAACAAAAAAAAACTAAGGAAATACATATTTTTTCCTAATTTTCTAAAATATTTAAAATAGACATTTTCTATTTTTTTAATTATTTTAATATTCATGCAAAATCAAGAAAAAAAGAAAAACATTTTATTGAACCTCTTGGGTGGCCCAACTGCCTATTCATATAGGTGCAACATTTGGTCTTATATTTGTTGAGTCAATTTTCTCTTTTTCTTTTGCAACACATGTAGAAAAAAATAAAAAAATCTCCAATAATATTAAAATAATTAGAAAATTATATTATGATTTAGATTCATCCATAATATAATTGTGATGACAAATACTACTTTGTTCCTCAGTTGTGGTCATACAATCGAGATGCACAAATTGAAAAAATAATAACAGATATTAATTTTTTGGCACAATCAAGAGTTTGAAAAAAATAAAAAAAAGTTCTGATACCAATGTTGAATATATAACATATATAAATCTTGGATGTTGTGGAATACCTCTTGGAGCATAAGTAGATCATTGATGCTTTTTCACAAACACTAGATGGACGTACCTCGGGATCGGGAATCGAACCACGGCGGATCGAAACACTTTGCCGCAGCACAAGTATATGTGGATGAACCTACACAAAAGCATACCTTGGAACTTTGGTATTGGTTTCTTTTTATAGACGACGGAGACTTGAATGATGATGCATATCACTTGCGTCATTAACACTGATTGCACATATCATGCGCCATTAATGCTTATTGTGCATCATACGATATGCGTGATTGCACATCACGTGATATGCATCTTGCAAGAGGGGAAGCAACCACTTGCTTCCCAGGTGGGCCACGCACATGGCCCAACAATGTCTAACGTAGGCATTTCCCAACACAAGGTGACTTCAGTATGACACCAATAACAAATCAATTTATATCATATTACGACAATCGTCCTAAATAAATAAAAAAATAAATACAAAATGAATTATGTTCCATTCATCATTTGAATGAGTTATCTTGGCGAGCTCGAGTTCGTCTT
Source organism: Pontederia crassipes (assembly GCA_030549335.1). Classification (NCBI taxonomy): domain Eukaryota; kingdom Viridiplantae; phylum Streptophyta; class Magnoliopsida; order Commelinales; family Pontederiaceae; genus Pontederia; species Pontederia crassipes. The sequence goes on along the minus strand of CM060184.1, from coordinate 17,756,328 downwards.
GGCGGCGCTCAAGGGTGTGGGGCATGCGGCGAGGTCACAGTGGTGCTCGACGAGGCTAATCGGTGGCTCTTGGCGGGGGTGCATGGTGTTGGAGCTCGGGGGGGGGGGGGGGGGGGGGGGGGGGGAGCAGCGTGGACAAGGAGGCGAGCTCAGATGGGGTCACGGCATGCTCGATGATGCTAATCGGTAGCGCTTGGCGGCGGAGCTCGACGGGGGCACTTGGCGGCAGAGCACGGAGGGGAGCGGCGGTGGACAGGTGTTGCGACGCTCGGCGGCACTTGATGGCGGAGCTCGGCGGGGGCGCTTGGTGGTAGAGCTCAACGGGGGAGCGACAACAGACAAGGAGGCAGGCTCGGACAGGGGGCGCAATGAGGGGTTGACAAAGAGCAGATTTGTGGCAGTTGTGCTCGGGGTTGCATAGATCTGGTCGGGGGACGGCGGCGCTCGGCGTGTTCGTGGCAGTGTCGCAGTGTGAGCAGGTCGACGAAGCAGGGATCTGTGCTCAAGGTTGCACAGATCAGGTCGGGGTGCTATGGGTTGCGTAGATCTGGTCGGTGCTCGGTGTCGCACAGTCGCCATCGAGGGTGCTTAGGATTGTGACTGGTCGGGGTGCTCTGGATTGCGCAGGTCTGTTTCCATTGGGGGTGCTCGCATCGTCCCCAGATCGATCGTCGGTGAAGGGTGCTTCAGACAGGAGAGAGACGACACAGAGAGGAAAAACGGAGAGGAGAGAGAGAAGAGAAAAGAAATTAGGCGCTCGCGAGATTTTTCCATTTTTATACCCCTTAGAACGGGTCGAATCATTGAACCTCGTCACGAACTACAAATCGTCGAATCAGCGCGTGAATCGCAAATCGTTGAACTAGCAAGCGAACTGCTCTCATCTCTACGCGAATGCCCGCATCTGCGCCAGCCGTCAAATGCACATCCAACGACTGGCGTGGTAAGGGGCACTGTCCCCTCTACTGGCACGTGAACCGCAAATCGTTGAATTGACACTCAAATCGCTCTCATCTCTACGCAGATGCTTGCATCCGTGCCAGCTGTCGGATGCGCAAGCGATGGCTAACGCAGTAGGGGGGACCGTCCCTCCTACTCAAGTAAGGGGATGCTCATTTTTTTCTATTATTTTAACATGTAATGGTAGATTAGTTAATTAAATACAGTTAGTGTTACATATTAAGATAATACCTCATATTATTTTCAGATTGCATGTAATAAATCAATTAAAACTTCTACTTTCAGTCATGCTATTTCACGTTTGAAAAAAAAAATCTTGTTTATTCTTTCATGAAACATATATAGTTATCTTAAGTAACTTTAGTTATCTATCTTCTTTACTTGAACAATCCTAATTTTAAAAATAAAAAACTATTACTTCTACTCAAGTAAAATTTATCTTTTATATAACTATGTAACGGAATTAACATTAATATTTCTTTATCTTCTTTATCTACCCAAATTAAATTTATCTTATATATATTAAACTAAAAACATTTCACTTATCTCAACCTCAAACCTCATCTTTTAGCTTTGCTATATATATATATATATATATATATATATATATATATATGTATATATATATATATATATATATATATATATATATAAGATTCATCAACTTGAAAAATGTATCCGATCTCAAAAAAAAATGAAACAAAAAATAAACGTAGAAGTCCGATTAAGTTTTATAATGATTTATTGATAAATTAAAATTGAACGGTTTAAACTGGCCTCATCCCAAAAAATAAGAAATACCCATTTCTTATTTATTAGTACATTATAAAATCATGATTCACTATTTTTTATTACTCATATAATAGTTTATATAAATATTATATTTTTATATGATAAGAAATTATGTTACAAATAATATAATAAACTACAAACATGCCTTATTAATATTACATAGCTAAAAAGAAGCCGTTAAAAAAACAAGCCTCCTGTATAAGAAGAAAATATAAGGTCAAACTTTTTTTCATGTAATATAAGCTTCTGGGACATTTAAAATGGTTGTAAAATATATTGTAGACTTCTACTTCATAAAAAAATCCGTTCATTTTAAAGACGATTAAACATTGCTTTTTGATAAAAAAAAGGGGTGTAAAAAAAGAGCGAGAAAGGTGAGGGAGAATAAACTATAAAGGGATAAAATGTGGCCGAAAAATATTAGGTCCTTTTTCTCGGTTCTGCCCCATTTCCGAAAATTTCAAATCAAACGGGACAGGACACCGCCAGATCACTCAAAAAGCTTTTAACCCTCCATATCCCTACTCCCAAAAGGCAGGTGATCACCGAAAATTGGAGTCCCGTCACCGCCCTCGCTATACAAAATTTTCCCCCTTGATCCCTTTCAAAATTGAGCAAACCCTCCATTGTAGTGTCCCTCTGGGCTCCGGTTCTCGCCGCCGATCTCATAGCACGACGAACTGGAAAAATAAGAATTTTCCCTTTTTATTTTGCGGTAAGAATCAAAGATCTCGATTTGGAAATCGTATGTTCTTTTTTCCCCATATTTTTTTAAGAAACATGTGGAGGTCTTGATGCAAGCAGTGAATAACTATTCAATTTGCTTGGAATAAACTGGTCGAACGATGAAATGTTTAGTATTAGAATGCCTTTCTGCTGCGAGGAAATCAGAAGCGAAGATGGAATAGAGAAGAGTCCGAAGTTGTTTCGGTATGGATTATCATAATACTGTTAAAAAATCTGATTTAGTTTGCGTGAATCTGTTCTTGTGGACAGTTGAAGGTGGTGGCGAGGCTGAGAGAAACTAAAGCTTGTCACTGATGTAACCTCTGGTTTTGAAATCGATCCAGCTGAAAATTCATTCTTTTTTATGTCCTGATTTCTTTGCTCAAAGCTTTTTTAGTGTGCTTCTGATTCTATGGTGTACTCATGGAACTATTGGCCTAAGAAATTGATTCATCTGTCGGAAGAATGTTTTTCCTTTGTTTCAATAATGTAACACAAATTCATGATGTATGTATGAAATTGGCAAATTGTTAGCTTCTGCCTTCTTCATAATTTGATATTTGATCTTGCAATTTCCCTGTCGACGGTTGCTTTCAGTTTGAAAGATGCTGGAAACTGGGGGGACGGTTAGTCAAGAAGTAGATATGAATGGGAGTGTCCAGGACGGCTTCTGGATCCGCAGGAGAGCGTCACCGCTTCCTATTACTGCACAAAGAAGAGTCCAACGTGCTCCCACGGCCATGGATAACAAGGAGAATGTCATTCCATCCTGGGCTGTGACAGTGCGACGTCCTTCTTCCAATCGGAGGAAGAGCCCATTGCCAGCATGGTATCCACGGACTCCTCTCCGGGACATCACCTTCATTCTACAGGTAACAAAACCAGTTTTTGCTATCACAGAGTCTGGTCCTCATTAACCTGATGGTCAATCAACATGATAGTCATTGGGGCAAACTGGTCAAATACATTGTGATTCTGTGCCCTACTGTTATTTGTTCTGCTTATTTATCTGAATTTATTGAATCATGACTTGTCACGTATGTGGATTTGTATTTGAAATTATACTTATCTGGGTATCTACATCTCTGATATAGTCTCTCCTGAAGGGTATGGTTCAGGATTTGTAATGCTTCCCTAGTAGTTTATACATCTTAATGACAAAGCAATGTAATGATATGACGGTCTAGTTGCTTTTTATGTCAAATTAGCATCATAGTAAACCCATAACGATGTGCTCGGTGCAGGTTTCCATAGATGTGTTCCAAGCTCATGTTCAGAAATATATATATCACCTTTTCTTTCTACCCATTTGCTATTTTGTTCACAGTTGTGATATTTATTTGTCCTCTTGCTCTTTCTTACCTATGTATTTCTTGAACTGTGATTTACTTTGGGCTTGTATTAAGTCACTTTGTTATTACTTCATTTCTCTATTTTTCCTTGTACTTTCTAGGCTATAGAGAGGAAGAAGAGGAAGGCCAGTGCAGCAGGGAACCAACAGAGGATTGATGAACAAGAACAATCTCCTGCATTTCATGTCCTGGAGAGCCCTTTACCTCAGGGGTCAGTTTTGCTGGATCATACTCCAACAAATGAAGCCCTAACCTCTGATAATTCTGAAACCACCTCAAGTCTCACGTCAACAAGCATCCATACTCCTTCCGCAACTGAAGATCCGCTTGAACCCTCTTCTAAGTGCATTGTTCCACCTGAACTGGGTTCCGATCTCGCACCGAACAAGAACATGGATCCTATCAAAGAACAGCCTCCCAATCCAGCACTGACATCAACCGAGTTGGCCTCTAGGAATAAACAGAAGATGGAGTATGAGAAGAAGTTAGGGAGTTCCATTGATGAAATTGAAAAAGTTGTGTTACAAAAGCTGAAGACCACAGCAAACAAGCCGAAGAAAACCACGCGTGTTCTCATGTCCATGCGATGAGTGATAGATAGCGTGAAACATTTCGTTTCACTCTTGAAAGTCGTACCAACTGGTCCATTGATTCAAGCTTCCGTGTTTTTAAATTTTTTTTTGTCTGGACAAGTGTCATTGACTGCAGTTGCTCGAGTGTGTTCTTATGAACCAATAGCTGGTACAATAGATGCAGACTTGCATTTTTTATAACCAGAATTCTTGTTCTCTGACGCTTTTATAATTTTATTGTAGCCTTAGATATTTTGTTTTGCTCGTGAATAAGCGGTTGCGCACTGCTATCGCTGTTGTTATGAATTGGCCGTCAACCTTTGGCACTCCTTATGAAAATGTTTTGACTCAAAAAGCTGTTATCAGACGCAATGGCTCATCCTCGAGATATTTCGATTTTTGTAGCCGGATTTATTTTCCTTTTTATTTTAAATTCTTGTATTAAGTTTATGACTTCTATTTGTAATTACGAGTGAGCCATTTAGTAACTAATGACTCAATCTAATTGGCAATAAATTAGAATTTTAGGAAAATCACTATTCTTTTTGTATAAGTGTAACAGACCAAAAAATTCTATAAAATTTAAAACTTTTTATTTTTTTATGTAGAACTTTCAGCCGATTCTAACGTCGAACTTTTAGGCGATCGAAACTTAGAACAAACGTCAGATGTTTTAACGAAGGCAACAGTTTAGGCGATGCACTATCGAACGATCAAAATATTTTCGGACGTTCGAAAGTGCAACAGGCAAAAACTGAGGAGGATCGATTTCAATCTTCATTTTCTCACCTTCATTACACCGTAACCCCTTCCCACTCATCAGTTGGATGAATTAATGGTGGGAAACCCTATGATCCCATGGTCCTACAAGCCCCATTTTCTTCTTCATCTCACATTTTCTCCATCTTTTGTCCGTTCGTGTGCTTTCTCCATTGGTTCCGGTCGGAGCACGAAGGGGCAGGTTCGTCGAGTTCCTAGAGCGTAGGCGACGTAGGAGGATGGGGAGGACATAGCTAGAGCTTGAACCGGTGAGGAACAACCAAACAACACACAACTAACATGTCTGTTTTCGGGATTTGAGTTATGGGATAATCTTAGAAGAATTATGCATGCTATAAGGATGGATTCGTGGCTAAAATTTATGCTAGCAAGGGTATATTAAATCTTATGATGTTGTAGATACATGGATTTGTTTTCTCTTTGAATTTCTTAATCATGTCAAATGATTTGCATGTCATAGTGAGTTGATAACATGCTGGATGGTTAGATCTGTTAGTGTACAACTCGTATTATTATTTGATGAATTATATCATGTCATTAAGTTAGTAGTTTATATTGTTTGAAACTAAGATATTGAGAATCGTTTCATGTATGAATACAAGAAAAATCGACTCATTATGTTATACGAGAGAAATGATATGAATGTTACGTTTAGAATGAAATATTATGATTAATTATGCCTCTGAATGATGCTAGGTGATAAGTATTATGTTAAGTAGTGTTAGATCTTTGTTTGGATTGAAAATTTGTGTGAAAAATGTAAGGATTTCACAATAACCTGCGGGCACGATCGAATTGAAGCAGACGACCTTTTTGGGCGCTCGATTCAACTCAGCAGAGTATAGAGACATTTCATATCGGACGTTCGAAACTTGATTGGACAATTGATATGGACTAGAACAAAAATTCGAAGCTCGTTTGGACGATTGAACTGAAAAAATGTCAAGGCTAAAAAATAACGACGATAACTAGTCAGTCGGCCAAAATCATTTCGGACGATCGATATGGATGATCATGCTAGAAGAGCTTCCGACAATCGATGGAGAATAAACTCTGATCGATTGAGGAAGATGACATTGTTCACAGCGGACGATCGATCCAGTATTCGCCGACCGAACTCTCGACCAGATGTCCAAAGGATTCATGTGATAGGGATAACCGAACCTCTCTTGGTCGATCGATAGTATATGGCCCTAGAACAACCAATGAATGAACTTAGAATGGACGATCACAACCTTTTCACGGTCGACTGATGAAAACATACAAAGGCAAGCGTCCGCTCCTCTTCTGAACGTCTACTAAAAGAACTTAAATCGGACAACTGCTTGACTTTCGAGCGTCTGTGGACAAAAAGATTTTGACATTAATCTAAACCTCTTGATTTGCTTCTATCCACGTGATTTCACCTTATTGATACCGAATGAAATGATCAGGAGACACTTTTACTTCCTGCAATCTGGATCGATCCACGTGATTGAAAGAGAGGCTCATGGATTATAAGATAAGGAGGAGGGCTACCATTTACCTATTTATATGAGAGTTTCTCTCTACAGATGTGTACGTCTTGCGCGAGGTCATCATGCCCGATGGGACTAGCCATGGCACTGATCCCCGCCTAACCCATCATGGTCTAGATAAGTGCACACTTGTGTGTATGCATTTGTATCTTATAAAAGTTGAGAGCTTTTTTAAGATTTGGACAAGATGAAAGAACATGAATGACGAAAGATGAATGAAATGAATATGAACAAGGAATATGAATATGAAAAAGAAATGAAATGAAAAAGGCATGAACTATGATCACGACCTCTTTATCGATTCCTCCGTGATGATTCACTCTTATATTTGATTTGTATACTTGCTTTATGCTTATTCTAAAGGAACAATCTTATGAACTTATACTTAGCTTTTTGCTAACCATTGATCTTGTTCTCCTATGTGATATCCACATATACTTGATGATGATTGCGAGTCAATTGATATGTGTGCGATGATCATAGTTTGGTGACATGCACATGATTATCTTAGCCTCTATTTGGCTTCGAAACTTGGGCCAAACGCCCAATGTGATAGGAACTTCAAAAGTTCTTGTCATGTGCTTCAAGTTCTCGCTGGGCAAGAACTTTATTCTTTTACTCTTTTTTTCGATTCTTCATTATATTTATATTAGTAAAATTTTATTAATTACTAGTTAATATTAATATTATTCATTAAAATATTTTAATATTATTTTAAAAAATATTAATTACATATTTTATTTATTAATATATTATCATTTATGTTATAAAATAATAACTTTAACTTAATATAAATATTTTTTGTAAATTATAATATTAATGACATATGAAAATAATATTATATCCTTAGTTCTTACTTTTTATTCAAACACCCACTAAAACTTATCTCTCAAATCAACTTTTCAAATTTTCATCATTACATTTTTCATCCAATCACTCTATCTAATTTTTTTATCAAATTAATTAGTTCTCGAGAACTAACAGAAACTTAAAATTCCTAAACCAAACACAGCTTTGGCATGAGAACTTTAAGTTTCGATTAGTTTTCGAGAACTAATTGATTTGATAGAAAAGTTAAGTTTGGTACTTTGGCGTTTGGATGAAAAAAGTAATGATAATAATTTGAAAAGTTGATTTGATAGATAAATTTAATAGGTGTTTGGATAAAAAACAATAACTAAGAATATAATTTATAATTTTAAAAATATTTATAATTATATTATAATTTATGAAAAATGATAATATTATAATTTATTATCTTCTTATGTTTATCAATATTATAATTTTTAAAAAATATTTATATTAAGTTAAAAAAATTATTTTATAAGTTGAATGATAATATATTATTAAATAAAATATTATAATTGATTATTCTTTAAGATAATATAAAATAATTTAAGGAATAATATTAATATTAAATAGTAATTAATAATATTTTATTAATTAAAATATAATAAAGAATTGAAAGAAAAAAAAAACAAACAAAAAAGTTTGGTTCTCGCTTCCAACGAAAAGTTCTCACTAGAAGCAAGAACTTATGAAAACTTTTGTTCTTAAGATGGGCCACGTGATGATAACTGACTTGCAATTCAAGTGTTTGGCTGAACTAACCGGAACTCGGACAAATTCTTGCCCAAGTTTCGATAGTCAAACATAGTCTTAGAGTCCAATTGAAATTTTTTCTCATGTATTTATCGAGTTGTACTTATACTATTATGGGAGTTATATAGATGTACTATACCATGGACTCATATGTATTGTGACATTTGGATATATCCTTTATATCTTTAGCTTCCATCTTTTTTATATTTTAGTTGTTATAATTTTATTTAAGTTTTTTGCTTATTGTCAATTTTATTTACCATCCAGGTCAATAAAAAAGCCAAAGAATAATCGAAGAAAGTAATGACTCAAAAACATGTGACGAATCAAATTTCGGAGTGTTATACTAAGTCTCTCTTCCCATATCAAATTAATTAAAGTTAACTAATGGAATTAACCACTAGTTTGGATAGAAGAAACTTTATAAGCGTCATGTAATAATTCTTATTTCAATTTCTATTACTGCTGTGCCGGCTGTTTGGATGTTTTGTAAAGTTTGTCAATTCTTTTATAACACGTTCAAATAGCCCTTGAGTTTAAATATGATAAAATGAAAGGTGTTCCTTAATTAAGTATTCACCTTTTATTTCCTATCTTGTACATAATTAAATTTTCGTTAAAAGATTTACTATTGAATAAATTTTTTTCTTTCGCTTCCATTTTTTCCAATTTTAGTTAGGGAACAGTACATCAATATTTTTATTAACTTGGGACCAGAGTGTTTAAAATGAAAATTGAAAAAATAAAAGGAAAAAGATGCCGTATGCCCATCCGTCTGCATTCGGAGTCCATCACAGACTCACAGTCCAGGAAGAGAATAAAAAAAGAGATAGCAGCGCCCACCTGAGACAGGAAGTAGAAGAGAAGAGCACATGGAAGGAAAGGGAAACCAGAACGACAAAATTTAAGAGGGCAGTAAAAAAGATGGAGGATGCTGTGTGTTTGGTAATTGATTAATAGTGGAGTGAGACGTAGTGGCGTAATGAAAAATGAAATGAGGTGGTAAAACGTGATGTGGTAAAACGTGATGCGTTATATTTGAATAATAAGTTATAAAAAATAATACTATCACACTTTTATTTATTAAAATGTTATCTTTATCATTTATTATATTTTTTATAATATGAGTAATAAACATTTATTACTTTTTTACTTAATTTATTTCTCTTTTATTCTGTTTTGCTTATTTTTCTATTTTTAATATATTTATTTTTTGAACTATTTTATTCATCTATTTTAAAACATAAAAAATAATAAAAATATATATTCATAAAAAGATAATTTATTAATAAGTGAGAGTGAGAGAGAGAAAAAAAATGATTTAATTTGGTAACAAAAGAAAGTGATTTCATTTGATAATAAAAGAGATATTAATTTGATTTAAAATTATTTTTTCATTCTCATTCTATCAATTTGATAGAATGAAAAATATGGTATATGAAGTGCTTATTTATTTCAACTCATCCCTATTAATTTAAATAAAAATTATAATAAAATATGATTTAACTAATCTCATTTCTCCATATCATCCCTTTCAATTTCTCAACCCAAACATATTATAAGAGTTCATTTGACTTAGTTAAAATATTGACGTGCTGAAAAATATTTTATTAATTAAAATTTATTTTAAAATAAAATAATATTATTTTTAAATAAAGTTACTTATATTATTAATAATAATAATTTAGTTATGATACAATTAACTAATTTATTTCTTAAAAAAAATATGCAACCATCTTTTGTTTATTTTTTTACTAATAAATAGATTTGATATGACTTATAAATGAGTTAAAAGGAAAAAGAAATAAATATTTTTTTTTCTATTTCCCAACTTCATAAAGCAGAAAATTGTTTTATTTCGGTTGAATCCATCAAATCATAATCCAGTAGCTTACATAAATTTAGTTTTTCTTACAACATGTTTGGATAAAGTTTTAAATATTCAAAATTATATATAATTTTATAGTAATATATTTTTAAATCCATAGCTACACATTTTAAATTTTTATAGAGACATAAAAAAGAATCAACAAGGTGTTTATTCATTACAAATAATTATAGAAAGGTAAATATTATATACTAATAATAATATAAAAAAAACATTATGATATCAAATTAACAACAGTTACTATAACAAGTGATAAAACTATTATTTGGAACAAAACAAAATCTATTAATACAATATTATTTAAAACGATAACAACGATATCGAGAGTTATGAATCAAAAAATCATTTCTAGGTGAAAAAAAGGAGGAAAAAAATAAAAGGAAATTCATTCATGATTCACCCAAAAGAAAAAGAATCGAAAACAGAATAAAACGACGGTCAAACGTTTTTTAATCCGTTCAAAAAATATTTCCAAACGCCAGTTTATATTTTTTCGGTTGACCCCAAATAAAGTCAATACAATAATTTTACATGCAGTCATGGCCTTTTTCACCTTATGGAAAAGAAGGAATCCCAACATTTTTCAGATCTAACCCCGTTTAGTTAACCGGCGACGGTGCAACGTTTGCCGTCTAACGGGAAACAGCTCCCAACGTTGACTTTGATCCCCCCCTCGTTGTTTTGGTCCCCATCCTTCCCCTGCTCCTCTAAACGTTGACTGAGCAAAATAAAATTGCCCAAACATTTGACATTTTCACAGTAAAGCCAATCCGACGAGTGGAGGATGACGACATCACATCTCGATGCTCGCACGCTTATTTGCGAGCGACCGCATAAACAAATCTCACATTCATACCTGTTATCGCGGGACAATCCCCAAAAAAACATCCGATCGTGACGCCCTCAGGGACCTGATTTATGCGGACGTTCGTAAGTTTCGTAACGCGTCTGCCATTTATTTTTCTTTTGCTCCCACGTGATCCGGTGCTACACGGCATCCCATCAAACGGGACCTACGTGGGCCCAGCTGATCGGACGGTGGCGGCTCGCTGAGCTTGTTTGACTGACTGATCGACGGCAGTGATCCATTCCTGCCCCACTTCTACCATCCCCCGTACGCCCTCGAAGGAGACAGCGGCCGTAAAGAAATAAAGATATTATTAGAAAGCGTTCAATTATTTATTCTCGCCGTGGATTTCCTCAACTACTTGTGTTAAAGATGTAAGAGAAGAAATTAGAAAACAAGGAGAAAAGAATCCCCATGGAATCTACAGAGTTGCAGCTCTCTGTCCCAAATCTCTTGCGGAAGTCGGCGTGATCGAACGCCAGTCTTGCAGGAAATCCGACAAGTTCGCATCTTTCTCTTGCCAAAGCCCAGGGGGAATCCGCTGGAATCTTTTGTCAGATACTTGTCCCCGGCGGTAAGTGGCAGCAGCATGGGAGTAGATCGGGCGGCCGTGGTGGCGATAGAGTGCGTGGCGGGGAGCTCCAAGGCGGAGGAGTGGGGCGGCGGGGACATACTGCAGACAGGGGACGTCGTGGAGGAAGTCAAGATTGGAGCGTCGCCGGCGGTAAGATCGCCCTTCAAGGGGGGACGGAGCGGCCTCCAGAAGCTGCTCCACTCGGCGTTCAAGCGTGGGGACACCTCCATCGAGGTCAGGGGCCGCCGTGGCGGCGCCGAGGTCGCCGAGTTCCAGGCGTGCATCGTGCCCCATCCGCTCGGTGGCCGTCGGCAGTACGTGCTGCGCTCCATCCGAGACCCCAACTACGCCATCGGGTTCGTCGACCGCCGGGAGAGCGACTGCATCGCGCTGCAGGGTACGAATGCTACTTCTTTCATTCTATATTAAACAAAGCTCCCACTGTTTGTCTGCATGTGTGTAACTAAATGTTCCTAATCAGGAAAAAAGGAGTCATAGTTTTCTGGTGTTTAAATTCTGCGGAATTGTGTCGGATTCCAACTGTTTGCTCCAACAACCCAAGTATTCCTGAAAGATGAATTGATGATTTTTTTACGTTAGAACTTTGGATCATTTATTCAGCTGGAGGTCACCTTGGCATGGGAGGATTCATATTTTGAGAATTTGTTTCATGAGCAACACTAATTAAATATTGTTCCTGATAGTAAATAGTAATCAATTATGATTTATTTGCGAGAACTTGATTACATGTATGCAAATTGTGCTTGAATATCGACACAGCATCTTATACATAACGGATCACTTGATCCAGCATCTTATACTTAATGACATGATGAGAGAGAGAGAGAGATTATACTTGTTTTTTTTTTCCGACTGCAGAATTGTTGGATTGGTAAGGAGAAAACAGTTGGGTTGAGTAGCTGTCCCCCAGGTCTCAAACAAGTACTAGAAAAATACTTTTGTGAAGTTCTGCTAACTACATATATTGCATAGTTACAGGAGGAAACTCATAACATAGATTCAGGGTTTCAGCATTGAGTTCTGTCATTATATATTTTTTTCAGTGAGTTCTGCGCCTTTGACTTGTATAAGTTCTATGGACAATTTTTATAACATGTACCTCACAGAGTATTGATGACAATTCTTAAAAAGATGGTCTCTTTAATTTCTCATATTGTCTGACTCCTTAAATAAGACATCCATGTTCAAACTTTTGATTATTGAACTTGTACTTGTGACATCTAATTGTAGTTTTCTAATAAGCTGGTACGGGCAAAAATAATTCTTAGTGCACAATATCATAATTGTCCCCCTTTCGGAAAGAAATATTATATTTGTCCATTGGCATCGTTTTGAATCAGTTTCCCAGCTCTGTGTTGTGTTACTATGCTTACAGAACCTTGAGATTCTTGGCTCTGCATATTATATGACTGCTATTACTGTAATATATTAATAGGCCCACAAATATTAGTTATTCGGTTACTAAATACAGCTTTCTCTGAACATTTACTAATTATGTAGTTCATATCCCTCTACTGAAATATTCACAAAGAAATTTTAATTTTTTTACATTTTTTAGACATAATGTAATTAAGTTCCCTTACAATACGTATGTTGCTTTAAATCACATTTGAATAGTGCTGATTGAAGTGATAATGAATGTGTTAATTAGAGGACGATATTTGTTCTTTTAGTTAAAGACATCATATTGGTAGCTTATAGAATTTAATCAAGACTTGCAGAAAGTATCATTGTTGACTATAAAAGTTTTCCCGTACTTTGGTTCACTTCACTGATAAACAGATTTCAGTTGGCAATGCTTTAACGTATATAGACATACAGCAGAGTTATCTTTTTGCTTGTTTGAGTGAGAAATGCGTTTTCTTTTACACTGTGTAACATATTTTTTTCCATCACTATTTTGTTTTCACGTTCCTTAAACCTGTGAGTCGAGTGTTTACTATGTAGAAAGAGTCGTATGGTAGAGACTCAGTACTCGGTAGTCATGTCATGGTTCTGGATGTTGGGATTTTTTGGTTGCTTATAAATATAATGATACTCATATATATACTTTGTTTCTGAAGGCTCAAGAACCTCAAGAGTGGCATGTGCACTGAGCACAGCTAAACTTCAGGATGGATATGTCGCCTATCCCTGGGAGAAGAAGATGAGAGAAGTACTGCCAGTGCCAAACTCAAGCCGCTTCCTTTCAATTCTGATTCTTCCTCAGGCACTGGATCCTGCTGCTTCTCGCTACAACAGTCTTGATAATACCTTGGCCAGGGCAGATGCTTGGTTTCGCTCCTGTCTGGTTTCAGGTGTCCCAATCACCTTCATCAGTGTCCAGACTGAAGCTCTACTTACAAAGGTGATGTCCTTATGCTAAAAAAACTTATGAAATAAATATTTGATGACTCCTTTAATGAACGTGCTGTAGATACAAGATTCTGCATACACTATCTCCATTGGTTTATTCTGTATTACTAATGGATAAGAGTTTCGAATTTTCTCCTGGTACAGATATCTGGAGAGACAGCTTCTGCAACCGTGAACACAGGATCATTGTCGGACCTCTCTAACCTTGCAAACACCAGTCTTTATGGGTTTGAGGACTACCACGGGGTGGACATTGGAGTGGTGAAAGCTGTTAGACTCTGGTACACCCCAGGTGCTGCAGAACTAGCAATCGATATCAGCATTGAAGAAGGTGACGCAAAGCTGGGGTTCGCAATCAGTCGCACTGAAGAGGTCAGTTTTCCTTCCTTACTATGATTTTACATTCCAGATTTCTTGTCTTTCCTATCCACTCTATTCTTTATTGTTCTTGTACCTATATCAGTTCTAGCTCAACTCAACCTCATGCTTCATCCAATACAGGGTTTTATCCACATTTCCTCGGTAATAGATGAGGATGATGCCGGGGCTGAGCTGCCGTCAACACGGTCTGGTCTGAGAGACCTGTACAGAGAAGCTCAAAAGGCATCTAAACTTCTGGTTGTCTCAAGGGTGTCAAATGAGAAAGTTCTGCCGTGGATGGTGTCCTCCTCGGGAGCCATTCGATGTTTCGACACCATCTCAGTGAGCCAGAAGCTCTCCTTGCATAAACACGCGTTGAAGCCCATTCGACTCCATGTTCTTATGTGGGAACAACCATCTGCCACTGGGATGACTATGCATAAGTCCGTACCACAATCTTGCCTGCCGTCGTCACCAATTCCATCACCTGCAGAACTGCCACTTAACCTTTTAACCCCTGTTGCTTCGTCGGAGGCAAGAATCGAGAGGGACACTGCAGGAGAAGCATCGTTCAGATTCCACGACTTTGCCCTGCCCAACAACTGGGTCTGATGCATTATCCACACGCATTCGTTGATCTTGTAAATATTAGTTTCAGGGAGTTGTTTTGAGTGCACTTGTGGTTGCCCATTTTGGTGTTGTGTTTGTGTTTTATATAGTGTTCTCAGGTGGATGGAACTTTTGCTGGGGAGCTGCTCTGGGGTTACATCTTGATCTCTTCTTCGTGAAAACTAAAAGTCGCACAGGACACGAGTGTAAAGGTAAAATCCTGCTACTAATAGTAATCCAAGTATATACAAAGTGTGTAACTAAAATACAGGGAATGATGTGCATGGCCAGATATATGTCGTCAAAAGAAAACGTGTAAAAAAAAAACAAAAACTAGACTTTGTCTAGCTATTAAACAGACTGAAAAGATGAGATTCCGGTAGCAAAAGCTCCCAACTAGTTATCAAAGGACCGTTAACTGAAGTTATATTTTAAAAATATTAGTAAAAAAATTATAAGCATTATTTTAGACAAATGATCAAACATTTTTAATATTATAATAGAGAAAATATGTGAAAAAATAGTATGTATATTATAAGGACAATAATACATCTATTAAGTTGATCATTTTTTTCTTTTATAAAATAAGTTGGGTCCTAACTTATTTTTTCACTTACAAACAAGCAAAATAAATTATTAACAACCTTTTTTTTTCAAATATCAAATAGGGAGAAAATTTTAAAACTGAACATTTCTAATTAAAAATTTGCAATAAGTATCTATTTTTTTCCAAACTTAAGATCGAATTAATTAGCAGTAAAGATCGATCCCTGGTAATTAAAATAAAGAGTATATATTATTACTTACGAGTCAAAGCTCCATCATCCATCCACTCTATACTTGCTAATTGCTATGGTCTCCTAAATACTTTTTTTTTTAAAATAAAAACAAACTCTCCTGAATACTTGTTCCAACCATCTAATGTTGTGTCAGTACTCAACATTTCGTTAAGATCAAGATAGCATGTACTCTATAAAACGTGAAGAATTACAAACAACTTGAAAAACTTGAATTTTGCTAGAAGTTTTATCCATCATAATGACATGATTTAAATTAGTTGAATGCAATTCACAACCCACAAAAAAGTTCTCTAAAATTTTAGGCGAATTAATCTTTCTCACTCATATTTTTTTTTAAAAATACTTCTAAAATTTAATAAATTTATCATGTCCGTCATTGTGAGACAATTAAAAGACTTATCCTCCTAATCTAGGAGAGTATAGCATTATAAAATTATTGTTCGCCATTTGCTGTCATATCAATCATAGAAAGCTCATATGAGATTAAGATTGAAAACGTTATTCAATTGTCAAAGTAACATGTGATTAGGCAAAACGGACTAGACTCACATACTTTTAAGAAAATGCATTAGTACAAAGTTTGCTAGGAAAGTAAAAAAAAGAGTTAGCCTATAAGATATATATTACATTTAGTATTAGTACGAATTAGCTACTTATTGACATCATTAAAAAGTCTAACTATAATAATCAAATTTAAATGTATGATTGAGATATATAATTAAAATTACTCATAATTGTTTATATGATATTATAACCACGAATCACAAATAAATAAATAACATTTGAACATAAAGTCTAGTAGGCTGCGAACTTCATGCGAAGAGTATGAAAACCTTGGTCATGGATATCAAACAATAGTCCTTGATTGTCTCCAATAATTTGAAATAAAAATAAATTTTTTTTAAGTTTATAGTTTATACGGAGAGATATTAGCGGTATTTATAACTTTATTTATAGACAAAAAAACATATAAGGCCATTTGATTTTGAAATAAATACGAGAATATGTCGATATTATGAAAATATAGCCAATCAACTCACATAATAAGACTATATCGATCAAACTTCGAAAAATATAAAACCATTTTGAAAAAAGAAAAATCATCATTTTTTATCTCGTCAGAAGAATAAATTTATTCTTCTAAAATGAAATAATATAATTATTCTCAATTTTTTCAAACGTATATTATTTTTTAAAAATTCAATCATATATTATTATATAAATATTCTTTTATTATTATAATATTGAACGTAAGTTTTGTGTAATAAAATATTTTAAATATAAAATATTATATTTTTAAAATTTATTCTCTTCTAATCAAACACCGACGTACACTCAAGGATGGAAAAAGAAAAATAGGCCGAAGCTATCAAAAGGGGCAAAAAAGGCCCAGACGAGATCCGACCTATAAGCCCTCTAGACTCCAATCCTCGCTCAAAATGCCATAAAAAAAAATCGTATCCAACTTTAAATCGCATCGAACGGTGAATGGCAATTACAATGCAACTAAACGCGGATAGCGATCCGTGGCCTTTCCGTAAAACGAATCCATCCGTCAATGGAAATGAATCCGACAGCTTGGAATCATCTAACTCTTGCGAATTCCCGCGCTCTGATCTATTTAATATCTCCTATGCCTCCGCATTTTCCAAATCACACCGCCCAAAAATCCCAATCAGCGCAGCTCTGTAAGACTCCACTCCCTTCACCGATGGCGCGCACGAAACAGACGGCGAGGAAGTCGACCGGCGGCAAGGCTCCGCGGAAGCAGCTGGCCACCAAGGCGGCGCGGAAGTCGGCGCCCGCGACGGGAGGCGTGAAGAAGCCCCATCGATTCCGGCCGGGGACGGTGGCCCTCCGGGAGATACGCAAGTACCAGAAAAGCACGGAGCTGCTGATCCGGAAGCTGCCGTTCCAGCGGCTCGTCCGGGAGATCGCCCAGGACTTCAAGACGGACCTCCGGTTCCAGAGCTCCGCGGTGGCGGCGCTCCAGGAGGCGGCGGAGGCGTACCTGGTGGGCCTCTTCGAGGACACCAACCTCTGCGCCATCCATGCCAAGCGCGTCACCATCATGCCCAAGGACATCCAGCTCGCCCGCCGCATCCGCGGAGAACGCGCATAGTGGAGTGAGGAAGACATTAGAAGGAAGCACCGAACGTTGTGATTTCTCTCTCATTTTTCACGTTTCTTCATGTTGTAAAAAAAAAAATCTTTCGTGCTCGAGTAAGAACGCATTTGATGCCAGTTATTTTTTACTTTATTATCTTAAGGTGATCTACGAGCAAAATTTGGCGAGATGTGTTTAGATCATTTAGTCTTTATGGTCCTTTGATTTCCACATTCCAAGGGGGGCAAGCCTGGGTGTTAAGCTTGTTATCTAGGCTATCAGTGGCACAGTTCAGGACATCTTTTTCTTGGTTCAGTGGATTAGTGAAATATTATTGGAGCTTATGCATGTACCATATGTTTCCAGCGAATGTGGCAGCAATTTTTTTTAATGTTAGATACATTCCATATGAATCTCTTGACAAAATTATGTTTCTTTCCTGATTTAAAGGCCTTGGGAAGGAAGGGGACTTGGAGGGAAGGGAAAATTAGGAAAGGGAGAGAGAAAATGAATGGTAAAACTTTAATTTCATTTGAATAAAAGAGAAGGATAAATTTATTTTTTTCCCCTTCTCTTTCCTCTCAATTCAAACAAAATTTAAGTATGCTAAGTTGATGTTAAGCTTTATCACCAGAGCTTAGTCCGCTTCTTGAAGACTAATCCCTTGTTATTTTCTTTAAATTTAGTTTGAAGGCCTTCATTTCATTCTTGTTAATTCTGGTATTCTATCATTCTGCTAGCAACTTTCTGATTAATATTTCACTTACTGAAGCACTATATTTTATATTAATTATATCGTGATTAGCAGTGCCTACTCCGGGATGGATGGATGAGTTGTTTTCCATGTCTTGAGCTAGTTACTGCTTTTTCCATAATCCACTTACAGTAGTATTCACTTGACATGGTATACACCAGTTTCATTAATTTCCGATGTTGGAGCATGTAAGAACTCTAAATTTTCTAATTTAATTTAATTATTTGATTCAATTTGTTTTAAACATATAGGATAATTAAAGTTAAGGAAAGATAAGAAGTTAAGAACCGATAAGAATTAGAAGAGGTTTAGATCATTATCTCGAATTATAATTTAAAATACAAATTGAAGCTACTTTTTTTTTCCTCTATAAATAAATCCCTTTGTTCGGTTGCAACTTTCAATTATCCCTTCGTGGTTGATTGCTATGTCAAAAGATTTAGTTGTCATCGAAAATCTAGCAGGACCACTGAATCTTTTTCATGAAGTTTTGGAACCCAAGTAGTTCTGATTGAAAAGGCATATAATATTTTCAAATGTATTTTTGATTGTGATACTTTAATAGAATAAGTAAGTTAAAAATAAAAGGTATTTTTATGCTATTCTATGATTCATGAATAATTTTCCTTAGATTTCGTGTCAAAAGTAGATTAATAGAAAAGTTGTGTCAAGAACTCTAAAAATCAGCACCAAAGTTCCACTATATAGGACCTTAGCACAAGTTCAAGAAATTCAGTCCGAGTTCTTCAAACATTTACGCGACCCAACACATTCGAGTGTGAATTCGACCCAAATTTAAATACAACTTGCTATAGGCTCTTGGCAACCCGATGTTGTGATAGATTTTGGGTGATAGGAGTCATCTTGATGATCGGTCTGAGTTTTGATTATACCAGCCATGGATTCATTTATTGAAAATGAAGGTGATGCGTTTCAGACACACTTGACCTAAGCCACCTCAAACCTAACTCATATGATTTGATGTAATTAGATCCAAATTGAAGTCTATCGAACCCGACCTGTGTTGTGTGAAACCGACCCGCGTCCATACCAAATCTGGTCCGGTCTAACCCGAATTCTAAACTTTACATAATATATTTTCATTTGAATTGTGATATTATCTAATGACCTTTTTGCTTTTATATTGTTAAATTAAAACATGCAAATACAAGTAATTAGGTCGAAAGATAAAAGTCATAAAACTAGATCCGTCATGTGCATTTATAGTTATAGTTTAAGAATGAAAGTTCTTGTAGTATTGGTTATCATTTATGATCTCAAGTTTTATATTTTTTAGCCTTTAATTTTTAGTAGTTGGTTGATCGATTGACTTATCGATGTGATCAATAATAATAGAAGAAATTGAGCTCGCCAACTCTCATAAAAGTCCCTATGACACTATTTATAGTAAAAAAATGTAGTGGCACCCACCAAAGAGAAAAGTTAAAAATGATAATGAATGGAAAGGAAAGAAAAAATATTTTATTCATATTTCCTATTGATTTTCAGCATGATTATTATTTTAAAAGTTAAAGTAGTAGTTCTACTAAGTTATCTTATCCAATTATAGTATCTTATTTATTAGACATAATTACTCATGAATATTTTATGTCTTTGTGTTTAAATCTCACATATAATTAAAGTTAGGAGGGAAATGTGTACGATAACAAAGTTCATGATAGATGCATTTGCACGTGGAGTCATGTTATTAGAATATTCATTATTGCTACTTTGATGAATAGTTAATTAATGATTTAGTAGAGTTGAAGGACCAAGGAATGAAGAGCGTGTTAGCTTACACAATTTAATGAAAGTAGTTTATTATTTATTTATTTTTATATTAAATTATGAAAACTCAAAAAATAGTAAGTATAGGTGATGCTCGTAAAAAATAGTTTAATTGTTACTTGTTAATCATCTTGAAAGCATGAACTTATTATTTTTAATCTAAGAAGAAGAATATATATTTTTTAAATAAAAGAATATTTATTTATTTATCATTTTCTAGTTGTATTTTATTATTTATTATTTAACTACGTATTATTATATTATTATTTTTCATTGTGATTATAATAACAAACATCAACAATTTATAGCAAGATATTTTATTTCTAAAATATTCTATTTTTCAATTTTATTATTTTAAAATCAAATACAAAATAAATATATTTTAGAAATTTTTATTCCATTCAATTTTATTATCCAGCCACAATCAAACGATTATTTTCTTGCACTTTTGCTTTTAAAGATGTCTGCACATGTAATCGCGAAAAAGGATAGTTAATTTAATTACCCTTGGAAAAAATAATCGCATTATTATTAGTGTATTTTAAATATTCAAATTTATTTTCTTTTTTTAAAAAAATGATGCATATGTATTAACTGATAAAGTGACCTATATGGTCATGATACAAAAAATGTTTAGGCCTGGAGGAGGGCATTCTTCCCAAAACTATTCGAGATGTTCATCCATCCAGAAAGCGCCAAATGGTCAACTGCCCTATTAGTTCTTCGGCAACGAGAACATTTGAAGTTTACAAAAAACATAATCAGATAAAAAAATCTCCTCAGAGATAGTCCAAAGATGCCAGTGAACCTTGCTACATTTGTTAATGATGTCCACTAGGATTTTTGAATCAGTCACTAAGATGACATTTTGAATTCCAAGCTGCCGACCGATCCTGAAGGCTCAAAGAACACCATGTGCCTCATCTTGGAGTGGAGATGATACCTAGCTGATGCCATGACAAGGTTAGCATTAATATCTCGAATAAGAAACCTTGCTCTGCCGCCCTACGATGATTGAAGGAGCTGTCAGAATTGATTTTGGTCCAAGATGCAAGAGGAGGCTCCAAGTGGGCACAGTGAGTGTCCCCGGGGAAGTGAGTGTGTGCATTGCCTCAGAATCGTAGTGGAATCCTCATATTTTGCATGCTAGGCTAGAATTCTAGCCCAAATCACCAGAGTAGTTTCTATTTTGGAACAAAATTGGAGATCATTACCTTGTTTCTATATGACCCATAGAGAGAAAGCAAGTAAGGAATGAAGCTTCTGTCTAAAGGTGGGGTTGAGATTGGCTCCCTCATATAGCTAGTCACCATTGGAGCCGGTAGACAAGTATTAGAAAGTGTATTGTAATTGAGATTGAATGTACATCCACAATTAACAAGATTCAAGACATATGAAGAATAGATGATTAGTAGTATCAACATCTCGGTTACATCTAATACAACAAGGATCAATATTTAGTTTAAGGTGTGCCAACCAGAAATGGATAGGTAGTTGGTGGTGCAAGAGCTTCCAAAGAAAAGCCTTTACTTTCTATGGGACTATAAGTTTCCAAGGATTGCTCCAATTTGGCCGTCTAGGATTCGGAGTTGTGCCATGCTGGCAGCACAAAAAATAATAGTAAATTGACTTGGATCTAGCCTCACCATGAGGGTCCCAAATCCAAACCCACTTATCATCCTTGGCGTAGGGTGAAGAGAAGATTGAGAGAATGTATGAGGTTACACCAAAACATGCATTGAGTAAATCAATATTCTAGTTTCTATCCTCTAACATTAAGTCATTGACATACATTATTGCATTAAGCATTTCAATATTGATAACTATAGGTGACAGTGCTAGTGGAGTTGAAAAGAACCAAGGGTCTAGCATAATATTGGTATTGCATCCATTACAGATACATTTTTTAAACTCTAATCTAGTATTATTCAGAGCCCTAAGAATCAGTTTTCAGCACCAAGAATTATTATTGTCTAGAGTATCATTAAGCCAAGGATGAATTCTACCATATTTGAGAGTGTAGAGTTGAGCCCATGGTGATTTATAATTATTAAGTAGGTGGAGTACACATTTGGACACAAGGGCAATGCATAAGAAATGAATGTTATTAATACCAAGACCACCACCCCTAAGTGATTGTTGGACAATACCCCAATCAATTAGATGCACGCCCCTGCTCCCATCATCTTTGGACTAGAAGAAACCTCTAACATGCTTCTCTAAGGTTTCCAACAAACCATCATCAATATACATGGCACTCATTGCATAAATTGGAATGGAATTGAGTATTGTGTTGTTTTACCAACAGTGTTAGGGGACTAGCTTTCCTTACAACAATCCTACGAGATGATTTCTCAACAACTTATTGTTGTTGGAAGTGGAAATATACTGATAGGAGATTAATGCCCCGAAATAAGAGAAACACATTTTGCTTTAACTTATGTTTAGATGGTGCAAGATAATTTGTTTGCGTCTACTATTTAGGCCCCTAGGAAGATAAATCTCATATTTTTGTGGGTTGGTTACTCAAATGATGGTATTATTAAGGATGAAAATGAAACATTTGCTGTTCTTAATTATATTGGCTATAGTAATTAATAAGTCATTAGCTTAGAGCATATGACTAATAGAGAAAGTTTGAATTGGGAAGGGAGTTAATGTCTTGGAAATTACAACATCTTTCATGAGTGTGGAAAGTATTTGAGTAATAATTATAAACATATATGAAGATAAAGGGTCTCCTTGTCAAATCTCACAATGACACAAAGTATTGGGAGGAAGGTCCATTGATATAACATGCAAAGAGAGGTGATTTAATATAAACCATAATCTAGTCAATAATTGTTATGGGAAAATTCATATATATAAGGGCATTTTGAATGGTAGATGAGTTCACCCTATAAAAAACTTTGAGCATATCAACCTTTATTAGCATAGTTTTCCTCCTACCGTTGTTTATATAGTGTGCAATCTCTTGAGCCAGTATAATGTTGTCGTGTATTGATATATTAGGTAAGAATGCTGATTGACAATTATCAATTAAATTGGTTAGGGTAGGCTTGATTCTGAGTGCCAAGATTTTGGTAATAACCCTATAAATGATATTACGCGCAATAGGTATAAAATAAGTAACTTTGATAGGGTTTGAGTATTAGGAATGAAAACTATGGAAGGGAAGGACCATCAATAGGAAGTTGAGCAGTTAGGAAGAAGGATTTAATCTCTGAAGACACATTAAGACCAATTATGTTCCAATAAGATTTGTAGAATTCAACAATGAAGCCATATGGTTAGGAGCCTCGACAGGGGCCAAAGAGCAAAGAGTGTTATAAATTTTTGAGTTAGTAAATGAAGTTAATAAATGATTATGACAGGAGAAATCCAGTCTAGGAAGAATTGGCCATGAATTTGTGGGAATGATTAGGTTGCCAAATAATGATCCACAAAAATCCTAAGGATCTCCTAATCAGAGGTCATAGTGTGATCTAGGACAATCTGCAGAGATTTAATTAGATTACCTTTGTGTCTTATCATGGTGCTAAGGTGAAAGAACCTAGTGCTTTTGTCATTGAATTCAACCAGCTAACTATGAATTTGGACCACCATTTTAAGATTATTTTGTTGAGGAGGGTAGAATGTAGGTGATAATGAGAGCGAAGATTAAAAATGTCCTGATCAGATAAACCACCCTCCACATCTTTAGTTTCAAGTAAAAGAATCAATTGGTTAACTTTTTTGGCTCTATCTTCTAACATACGAAGGGTGTGTTTGTTTCACTGGATGGTATTATGTTTAGCTGTTAGTGTTTGATGTATAGAACAATTCATGAGTTTATTTCTCCTTGTATCTTTAACTATTTGACGAGCCTCATGATACTCTAACCAAAATGGTTCATATCTAAATATGTTGGGTTTATGATGGCGAGAGTTGGTGTTGAAGAGGAGAGAATTTTGGTCATAGGCACATCTAGTTAGGGTATGTAGGGTTAAAGATGGGAACTTGAGAAACCAACGAGAGTTCCGCAAGACATGGTCAAGTCTACACCACAACCTAGCTAAGTCCGGCCTATTATTACACCAGGTGTATTGAAGCATCGAACAAACCATGAACTATGATGTTGTTAAGTTCCCTAATTGATTTGGTTCTTGAGATGGACCATATTCATGAAAACTCACTCCAACACGCACAAAATATAATATATTTTCTATGTTTGCAATTCGCTGGACACTCAAATTTTCGACATGCATGCAAGAATACATAAATTGCACATCCAAAAATACATATTATGTCAATCTCTCAATCTTGCTAACATGAAGTTGTTGGATCTAAGTTTTAATGATGTATAAAATTATATTTTGATGATACAAACCTTGAAAGATTAAAGTTAAAATGCTAAAAAAGTTTAAAGAAAAAGTGATAACTTTATACATTATACTTTGATTAAATAATTAACTATGATCCTATTAGATTTCGGATTAGTCATAAATACCAAAGTTGTAGATAATTCTGTTAGCTTTTCATAAAATAAAAAACCATCTCATTTGGATAACTATGCAAAAAATTATGCTTAAAATAGTACAGGGCAGTCGAGCTGCCGGCTGAAAAATAGGTCGACCGGTCCAGAATATCGGTCAACCAGTCCAGAACATAAGTCGACTGGTTCAGAATATCGGTCGACCGATCCAGAACATAGGTCGACCGATCAGTGCAAAAAATGCCCAATTTCATCAAGCAGAATATCGAGACTGTACCGGTCGAGGTACCGATCGACCGGTCCAGAACACAGATCGACCGGACTGTGCAGAATTCGCCAATGGTCACATTTTTCATAAAAAAGTGTATCGATTGACCGGTCCATATGTACGGTCGATCGGTCTGTGAGTCAAATGAATAGTAACGGTCGAATTTGAAGAATAAAATTGTGGAATAATTTTTAGACAACTTTCTCACTTGCAGAAGCATATAAAAGGAGTGCCAAAGCCAGAAGGAAGTGTACTCATCCAAGCATTGAAGAAAAACTTCAAGTTGTCAAAGAGAGATCATTTCTTGAAGTTTTTACTTTATAGCTTTCTCATTCTTTCTCTCTTCTTTTCTTGTGAGCATAGAATTGTAAAAGAGAGAAGCACTTTTGTTCAGAAAAATTAGAAAGAGCTCATATGTAAAAGATGTTCTAAATCTTACCTCTTGAGCGAGAGAAGTAGATTAGTTTCCTAGGAGGAGAGGTCGCCTTGCCTCTCGAAGCGGTGAAAATGTGATTGGTGTAAAGATCTTTCTTCCTTGCTCCATTTGGAACAAAGGAAGTGCTAGTGAAATCTCCGACGGTCTCGAGGTCGAAAAGTCGGTGCGGGAACGTAGGCCAAGGTGTGACCGAACCTCGTCAACAACCATCGAGTCTTTGCGTTTGATTTTCTCTCTCCCTCCATTTATATTGTGTTTATAATATGAATTGCAAATGTTTAAGAATCGGTTTTGTGCTTCCGTTACGAATTTCGTTAAATTGATATTTTTTGTTAAACACCAATTCACCCCCCTCTTGGTGCCCTTTGGGATCCTACAATTGATATCAGAGTGGGTTGCTCTTGTTTTGATCTTTTGAATCATCTCGGTTTTTAGATCTAATCATTTTAAAGATTCAATCGTTTGTTTTAAGATTTAACAATCTTGAGAGCTATGGTATCAAGTGCATTTGTTTTTGCCGAAGGACAATCAATTAGTCGTCCTCTCCTTTTAAATGCATCAAATTTTCAATCTTGAAAAATTCAGATTCAAGCCTACATATGTTCTATCGATTTAAACATGTGGGATACTATTAAGAAAGGCTATTATTTACATGAAAAATTACTTTCTGAACATGACGAAAAACAAAATTTTTTCGAAATTGGATTGGAAAGCAAAGAATATTTTCTATTGTGCTTTGTATTCAACGGAGTTTAATCGGATTTTAAGTTGTGAAACCGCAACCGAGATTTGGGAAAAACTCATCACCACTTATGAAGGAACCGACAAAGTTAAAAAATTTAGATTGAATATTTTAAATCATCAATATGATTCTTTCAAGATGCATGAAAATGAGTCTATAAATGATATGATTGCTCGATTTAATGATATTTTGAATGGCTTAGCCTCCTTGGGCGAGCCAAAATCTAATCCTCACAAAGTGAAAAATATTCTCAGGTCTCTTTCCTCAAGATGGCATACAAAAAGGACAATGATTGAAGAAAAAGATTTAAACAAATTCGATTTCGATGATCTAATTGGTTCACTTCTAACCTTTGAGATCTCAATTCAAGAAGATCAAGAAGAAAAAACCCTCAAGAAGAAAACATTGCCATTAAAGGCAAATGCAAATGAAGAAGACTCAAGTGAAGAAGAAGTGGACGAAAAGAGACTCGTCCGCTACACAAGAAAACTAGATAAGTATCTCAAGTTAGTGAAGAAGAAAGAAAAGAATGAGAAGCCTACCCGAAGATCAAATAAAAAATCACAAAGAAAAGACATTTCAAAAAGGTAAGAAGAAAAAGTATGAAGAGTCAAGTGAAATAAGTGACTCATCAAGTTCTTCTAGTGATGAAGCATACTTATGTTTAATGGCACACGACGATGAGGTAACCTCTAATCCTTCAAATAATGACTCATCAAGCTCTTCCGAAAAAAATATTTCTTTAGATGTAAATAAAGAACTCTCCTCACTTATAAAATGATATTTTTCAATTAAAGAGGAAAATGAAAAATTAATATGTGAAATTGAAAAATTAAAAGAAGAAAAGGATATATGTTTTATGGAAAATGAAAATTTTAAAAATGAAATTAAAATTTTGAAAATTACACATGCATGTGAAATTGTCAAATTAGCATGTTCATTAGAAAAAATAAAACAAAAAAGCCCTTTTGAAAAATACACAAAATAAAACTATTTTTCAACTAACAAAAAATAATCTTATGAGTAATTTTGAACATAAAAACTCTTATTGGAAATCCAATCATTCCTATAATAGAAAATCACATATTACATGTTTTACATGCGAATTTCATGGCCATTATTCTTATCAATGCAAAATAAAAAAATTATCACCACATGCACATGACATGATTTGGGTTCTGAAAGGAACATTATCTAACAAAATTGAACCCAAAGAAGGTTGGGTACCAAAAGTTACTTGATTACTTTTTCAGGTGTGCCTCACATGCAAATGACATATGTAATCGAAAATGTGAAGGCACAAAGGTTATGATAAAAGTATCATTATTTTTTTATGTTACTAAAAAAACTACTATTTTCTTAAAAAAGGAGGAACATATAAATGAAAATTGGTAATGATAATAGGAGGAGTATGATTAAACTTTATTTTAACATATCATGAACATCATTGTTGAATCAAAGTTTTATGCCATATTTTGATTCTTAATTTTTTTTTGGCTTTCATAAATTAGTTTTCATTATAAAATAATCATAAATTTAGGGAGAATTATCATTCAAAACTTGCAATACTTTACATGTCCGTTATATGAAAAAAGGGGGAAGAATAAATTTTTTGAAAAATTGATTAAGGGGGAGTTACATATAGTTTCTTATATGCTTCACATATAAATTAGTCTTTTTGATGAAACAAAATGGGGAGAAATATGATTTTAATATTACTTTATATGAAGAGTTTCTTACAATTTATACTTATGTGAATATCTATCATTGTAAGGAAAGTTAAATGTTAGGGGGAGTAAAATTGATTTTACAACTTATTTTATAACTTTTTCGCAACTGATATATTTTTCATATTTCTCGATTTGTCTTCATAAAAAAAGGGAGATTGTTGGTCTAAGTTTTAATGATATATAAAATTATATTTTGATGATACAAACCTCGAAAGATTAAAGTTAAAATGCTGAAAAAGTTTAAAAAAAGTAATAACTTTATGCATTATACTTTGATTAAATAATTAACTATGATTCTATTAGATTTTGGATTAGTCATAAATACCAAAGTTGTAGATAATTCTGTTAGATTTCAATAGAAAAAAAAATCATCTCATTTGGATAACTATGCAAAATGTTATGTTTAAAATAGTGCAGGGCGGTCGAGCAGTCGGCTGAAAAATAGGTCGACCGGTCCAGAATATCGATCAACCGGTTCAGAACACAGGTCGACCGGTCCAGATTATCGGTCGACCGGTCCAAACACAGGTCGACTAGTCAGTGCAAAAAATGCCCAATTTTATCAAGCAGAATGTCGAGACTGTACCGGTCGACCGGTCCAGGACACAGGTCGACCAGACTGTGTAGAATTCGCCAACGATCACATTTTTCATAAAAGAAAGTGTACCAGTCGACCGGTCCATATGTGCGGTCGACCGGTCTGTGAGTCAAATGAATAGTAACCGTCAAATTTGAAGGAGAAAATTATGAAATAATTTTTGAACGACTTTCTTACTTGCAGAAGCTTATAAAAGAAGTGCCAAGTTAGAAGAAAGTCCACTCATCCAAGCATTGAAGAAAAACTTCAAGTTGTCAAAGAGAGATCATTTCTTGAAGTTTTCACTTTATAGCTTTCTCATTCTTTCTCTCTTCTCTTCTTGTGAGCATAGAATTGTAAATGAGAGAAACACTTTTGTTCAGAAAAATTAGTGAGAGCTTCTGTGTAAAAGAAGTTCTAAATTTTACCTCTTGAGCGAGAGAAGTAGATTAGCTTCCTAGGAGGAGAGGTCGTCTTGCCTCTCGAAGCGGAGAAAATGTGATTGGTGTAAAGGTCTTTCTTCCTTGCCCCATTTGGAACAAAGGAAGTGCTAGTGAAATCTCCGACTGTCTTGATGTCGAGAAGTCAGAGCGGAGACGTAGGTTAAGGTGTGGCCGAACTTCGTCAACAACCACCGAGTCTTTGCATTTGATTTTCTCTCTCTCTCCCCGTTTGTATTGTGTTTATAATCTGAATTGCAAAGGTTTTAAGAATCGGTTTTGTGCTTTCGCTATAAATTTTGTGAAATTGATATTTTTGCTTAAACATCAATTCACCCCCTCTTGACGTCTTTTGAGATCCTACAGAAGTGACAATTTTAAACTAGAAGAAGGATGCATGGTTATAGAGATTCATGTTCCACAATGTGCATTTGCTGCGTATATATTTAGCTGTCACCGAGTTGCACCATTTATTGTCACAATATCCACCATACAGATCGTAATTGTTGTAGTGTAAACTCAATCTTCATTGTTATTATCATAACGTTTTACAATTTAATGTATATCTTGAACCAAAGTTCCCTTTTGTTACGACTTCAGTGATATGTGAAAAAATTATTCGCAACTTTTTGATAGAGTTTAGATGTATAATTTGAACAAGAACTTCCCAAACATTAAATTCTGATCAAGAGGTCACGTACCCCAAGTCCAAGAACAAAAGTTCTTAAGAAAGAACTTGGCTCAATCTTGCTTGTGACAAAAATCATCCCTTTCTTTTTTTTCTACATCTTGATCTAAAAGTATGTCCACTTAACATATTTAATAACGTATTATATGTTATTATTTATTAATACATTATTCTAAAACTTGTAAATGAATTTATTTGATGTAATACTATATATTATTATGTTATATATATAATGGGTATGCTGAGCGCCCTCTACACCATGTGAAGCGTCATCCCAACCGTCATGATTAAATCTAACGATTCATATGAAAGCATGTGAGATTTTTCGAAAATCTCACGAGAATTTCCCAAAATCTAGCACACTCCTCTCTCTCTCTCTCTCTCTTCCATCTCTTTCTCTCTCGCAGTTCGTTTCTCACGTAGTCGGCTAGCGATCTCATCTCCCCTCCAGCTATCCGTCTGCTCTCTCTCATGTACTGGCTATCGAGGGTGAACACTCTTCTCATCCTCTCTCTCTCGATTTGGAGGCTGGCAGAGTGCGATCTTAGAGTCAACGACCGGGAGGGTGCGACGGTCGACGTCGGAGCGAAGTGCGCCACAAATCTGGACAGGAAAAAATCTAAACAAAGAGGAAGGGGAGAGAGAGAGGCCTGGATCGTCGGCTGTCGGATCCCTCGCCTGGACCATGCTCGCTTGGATCATCAGTCGCCGGAGCCCTCGCTTGGATCGTCGATTGTCTGTATCGAGAGAGGGAGGGCGGGCGTCTTCTCCTGGGATGCACAACAACCGTCGGATCACCTCTTACCCCTTCAGATAATGCACTTCCTTACAACCATTGGATTCAATTTGGACTGCTCGGATGGTACTTTACATGGTACGAAGCAGAGGGCACTCAATACATTCATTTTATCATATATAATTATTTATTTATTAATATATTATCATAAAACTATTAGAAATAAATTTATTTATATTTAATTAATTATTAATAATAGTTTACTTAATATTATAGTATAATAAATTTATATAATTATTTATTTATTAATGAAATCGTTCAACTCATAGAATAAATCTTTTAATTATTTATTTATTAAATAAATAATTTCTTAATTATTTAGTATACTTTAATTAGTATTATAGTACAGTAAAATATTATTAACTAATATTTACTCTTAATTTTATTCATTAAACTTTTTTACATTATTTTAAATAATAATCAATTATAAATTTTTTAATATTATAAAAACAAATTTATTCCTCTAGTTACTACTTTTTATCCAATCATTCATTAAAAATTATTCGTCTAATTAACTTTTAAAATTTTCATCCAACACTGCATCAATTTTTTTTATCTAATGGATTAGTTCTTGAAAAATAAAAAGAATTTAAATTCTTGCATCCAAACACAACCCTTAAGTTTGTGTAAATGGAAAAAAGCTGATATATTCTTAAAATTATCTTCGTTGAAAATATTAAAATCAAAATGCTTTATTGGGCATGCATTGTATTTGATAGTTGATCCATATCGTAACTATGTTAATTCTTCTGGCGTACTAATAAATTTAATGAACATCGTGTTCTATTCTTTTTGTTACTTTATCAAATTCGTGATGAGTGCGGGGATAAGCCATTTCCCCCTATTTTTGTTTTCTTGTTTCTAGAAAATAAGTCACATGGTTGTTATGTAGAAGTTAAACATTGTGCCATAACATCAATGTTGTGTTCTCTGAGTTTGTCCTTCATTTCCTACCAATTAACTCTAGAAGCATAAGGGTGCTGTTATTCAGAGGCTTATTTGCCTTTCATTAACTCTTTAAATGTTTAGATCGGTGTTAACTCATAATATCCAGTCCAAGTTTAATGTTTTAAGATATT
Source organism: Pontederia crassipes (assembly GCA_030549335.1). Taxonomy (NCBI): domain Eukaryota; kingdom Viridiplantae; phylum Streptophyta; class Magnoliopsida; order Commelinales; family Pontederiaceae; genus Pontederia; species Pontederia crassipes. The sequence continues at coordinate 17,724,694 of CM060184.1, read as the reverse complement.
TGAAATTTAACTAAGCAATAATCAACTGCCTTGGGTGTTTTTGTTAGTATACTAAATTTTGGTTTCAGACAATTTTAATACTAAGAGACCGTGTATCAGACCTCTCTTTTTCGGAATACAATCGCCTCAATTTAAAAAGAAAATAAATTCCAAGGAGAAGATCGAGGTCGGATCTTAACACAAATAGGGGGGCAGTGAGTTTGGTCAAATAGTGTTGGATCACTGAGGTAATGAGTTGATGGAGGAGACAACTGCGTGGGTGACCACAAGAGTTGCAACTTGCAAGTGAGGAAAATTCGTAGGGTGTGTGCAGAATAAATTATACGAATGATCTTTTAATTTTGAGTCAATTTTTAATTGGTTTTTTAATTTTAATTTATAATTAGAACATTCTTCATCTTTTATTTTCTTGTACGATTAGTCCTCTTAATCGGTGATAGTGAATTTCTCGATTGCCTTGCATACGTGGCCGACATGTCAGCCATTTCTCTCTTATCCACTCATTTAAGTCATTCACGTCATTTAACGCTCCAAACCATGTAAATTACACAGATCATCCCTCAACTTTGAATCGATTTTTAAATAGTCCCCCAACTTTGATATTATTACACGAGTCATCCACTAGACCGGTAAAAAATAGTCTCCCGATTATCTTGCGACGTAAAATAATAAAATATAATAAAAAACTTTAACTAGCTGACATCATGACACGAACGAGCTGACAGAGGAGGGGTGTCGGCCCCCCTCTCCAAGCTCGCCCTTTGGCGAGCTGGCATAGGGGGCACCGGCCCCCATCTCCAAGCCCGTCCACTGGCGAGCTTCGCACAAGGAGCGCTAACGCCCCCTCGCTAGTTTATTGGCGCTCCTATCATTTTTATTTTTTATAGTCTCTCAACTTTGAGTCGTTTAGGATCGTCGACGAGCTCGCGAGGGGGCGTTGATGCCCCTTGTGCGAAGCTAGCTAGTTGACAAGCTTGGAGAGGGAGGTCGGCGCCCCTTACGCCAACTCGCCAAAGGGCGAGCTTAGAGAGGAGGGCCGGCACTCCGTCTTTGCCAGCTCGTCTACGTTTTTAAATTTTTGTAATATTTTTTGTGTGATGTTAGCTAGTTAAAAATTTTTATTATATTTTATTACACCACGTCGTAAGATAATCGGGAGATTGTTTCTTACCGGTCAAGTGGATGAATCATATAATAATATCAAAGTTGGAGGACTATTTAGAAATCGATTTAAAGTTGGGAGACGATTCATGTAATTTATCTGGTTTGGAGCGTTAAATGACGTGGATGACTTAAATGACGTGGATAAGAAAGAAATGACTGACGTGTCAGCCACGTATGCAAGATAATCGGAAAACCCACTGTCACCGATCAAGATGCCTAATCGTGCAATAAAATAAAAGATAAAGGATATTTTGGTTATAAATTAAAGTTAGGAGACTAGTTGAAAATTGACTCAAAGTTGAAGGATCATTCGTATAATTTATCCGGTGTGTGCACTGTAGGAAAACTTGAGCTGAGATGTTCTAGACCATCTTTAGCCTTGCCGTCCATGAGGTCCTTGTGGATGAGTTGATCACAGTAAAAGAAACGAAGCTCACATATGCACTTGACTGGCGCTAATTATTTCACTTGGTACAAAGAAGAGACCTAGAGATATTGTTGGCGACATGCATGTAAATTACTGGAGGAGATGGCGAGATCGGATTCGGGTCATACGATATATTTGTTCCAGAATCATGTACCTTCTCTGTGCTGGTGCCAAGTTCAAGCAAATTGAGATAGAGGAAATCATTGCTCACTTTTTTAATGTATTATTTTGAGAGCTCATTTAAAAAATGAACCTGGTGACTTCAAGGATGACATTACTGTTGTCATTCAAGATAAGAACATAAAAAAATATTAATAAATTTGAACGACGCTAATATTTTTCTAAAGTGACAATAATAATACCCTACTTCTAGTTATTATAAGATCTAAAGATCCTTGCAACGTATTTTTTTTTTACTTCGACTCCAACCACCACATCGTATATGGGATACACTCCTTGTAGAAACTAATAACGATCGATGAGTCATGCACTACATGATCCGGAAAAAATGTGGTAGTTTGACTCATCCGGTCGTGAACAATTAACATCCAACCATCAGAAAGCTGGCGAAACTAGCATTCCAATCTCGGCGGCCACGACACTTCCTCGCGGAAAAGGAAGACAACCTACCGACCTAAATTAGACAAGCATTTAAGTCGCCAGGGGCAAGGAGATGCCTTGTTAATGATAGCCACCGCACGAGAGGAATCAGACTCTAAGATAAGCATTTGAATTCCATGGTTAACACTTTGCTGCAAGCCGGCAGGGATCGCACGTGTTTCAAACTCCAAAACAGAATGACCATGACAAGGAAAGTGTCTGTACAAATAAAAGTGGTATTAGAATCTCTAATTATATAGCCTGCTCCCCCCACTCCAGTCCTGCTCATGAAGGAGCCATCCGAGTTCAATTTGAACCAGGACCGAAGTGGAGGCGCCCAAGAAACCAAAGTTTGGTTTGTTGGGGAAGTCCTCTCAGCAATGATGGGCGGGTTTAACTCATAGTAGGAGATCAGGACATGCAACCAGATCACAGTAGCGGTTGCGGAATTAAAATATGCATAATTCATTATCTTCCAAATTTCCCAAAGACTTAAGGCAAGCAAGGTTTGCAGGTTGGCAATTGAGGAGGCAGGGATAGAACTACCCTTCAGAATCCATCCCCCATCTCCCTAACTGCTAAAGTGCTGAAAGGTATAGCCAATTTTGTTTTGGAACAGGTTTCATAAAATCAAGGAAGCAGAACATTCAAAGAAGAGGTGGCGATTAGTTTCAATGATGGTGTCACAGAGGGAACAAATAGGATTTACAGATGGAAGGAATCTAGAAAGGAGATGTTTTATTAGCAGTCGGTTATGAACTAACTTTCACAGAAAAATATGGATTTTTGGGGGAACATTGATGCACCAAATTTTCCTCCAACCTGGCCATCCAGCCGACTGAGGTGGCACGGACGGTCTACTAATAAAGTTATAAACATAATTAACTGTTGGAATCTCAGAAGATTCTGGGGTCCAAACTCAAGAGTCCTCATTGGGGAAAGCAGACAAGGTAATAGACATAATCTTATCCACTAAAGAAGGTGCAAACCATTCCATAAGAATATCAACATTCTAAGAATTGTACGATATTAGATCAGCAGTCATGCAGGTAGCAATAAGTGAGGAGACATTAATATAAGTTGGCATGCATCACAAAGGCATATTGAAGATCCAGGGGTCATAGTAAGCATGAGTATACCATTACCAATGTGCTTTCTAATGCCAAAGTTTAACATTGTCTAAAACCTGCAGAAGTTGTTTCCAACACCAAGAATGTTTTAAATTTGTTGGGTTCTGGTAATCAATGTGATTGCTGATAGTATGCCATGGGTGAGGGAGAGCATATTTTTGGGTGATTAGCTTTGAGAAGAGGTCTTGAAGATGGTTGAGCGTGTTCATAATTCTTTTTGAGAGAAGGGCAGTTTACATATGTGATAGAGGTTTGATACCTAAACCTCTTTTCTGCTTAGGCAAAAGAGTGGTCTCCCAGGGAATAAGGTGGAGCCCCTGCTTCTCTCTTGAGGAGGATCAAAGAAAAGGTCTAACTAATTTCTCAATAGAGTAGAGAAGTCCAACAGGGACATGTAAGGAGCTGAGAGTATATATTGGAGTGGACGACAGAGTGGACTTAATTAAAGTGATTTTCTCAGCCTAGGTAAGAGTCTTTTTCTTCTGGTCAGTAAGCCTCAGATGATTCTCTATTTCAATATGGGTAAGAGATTTATGATTGACATATTTGTAAGATATTGAAATTCCCAAATAGGTGAAAGAAAATGAGTCAATTGGGAAGTTTAATGTGTTTCTGATGAGATTTTTTTCTTATCTGTGGAAATTTGGATGGAAGGTAGATAGTCGATTTATTCTCATTAATTTTCTGATTAGTTAAACTCTTGTATTGTTTAAGAAGTCGTCTGAGACTTTGACAATTGGAAGCAGTTGCAGCCATGCAAATTAATAGATTATTAGCATAGAGGAGATGACTAATAACAAGGATTCCAACCTTAAAGGGTTCCAGCCTTAAAGGGTTTGATACAGCATCTACTAACCAAGTCGTTTAACAAGTAAGAGAAGATATGAAATATCATGATGAAAAGATAGGAGACAGGAAATCTCCCTGATATATGTATAGATATTACGTACACAAACTTCGTATAGCATACAAGACACAGCCCCTACCCACTGCGTGCCACTTCCCGGGAACAACCACGCCATGAAATGGAGGGTGACGACGACGAGCAAGCTTTCCGGTAAATACTGGCAGAGGACGCGTGGCACTATGACGACCATTGAACACAACAACTGTGCCGTGGGTAGGCATCATTTAAATGGTAGGTACTGCCTCTTTGGCTTTGCTAAGTTATAATTAAACAGGTCGAAACATATTATGATCGGTTTAATCTTATTTTATGACCACTTAGTTTCTCTTTCAGTATTAATCTTAATATCTTTCGGTTGTCACTCACCTTATGTTAATCTGGTTGACAACGAGTTGGATGAAGTTTAAGTAAAATGGACAGCTTAAGTTTATGGGACTGACGAAAAATAAATCATAATACATAAACTATTCACACAGCTATTTTTCTTGGCACCGCTGCATCGTCGATTTATCCTTTATAAATGCCCTCATGGAACTATGATTCTATGACATGCATGAGATTCACTAGTTGCACTTTCTAATATCTAATACTGTCGCCATGTCTGAACTCGCCTTGGAAGAGAGATCCAAACCCCAGACCTTCCTGTTCTTCGCTGTCTCCGCCTTCTCTGTCGTCCTCCTGATAAAGATACTGTTCCACAAGGTTGTCCGGCGCCGACGGCAAGTGCAGCTCCCGCCGAGCCCCCCGGAGCCCTCCCCATCATCGGCCATCTCCACCTGCTTCGACCGCCCATCCACCAGGCCCTGCACAGGCTTAACGCCGCCTACGGGCCCCTGATTTACGTCCGTGCTGGCTCCACACCGTTGGTGTGCGCCTCCACGCCGGAAGTGGCCCGGGAGCTCTTCAAGGCCAACGACACAGCTATTTCCAATCGCCCCCAGACCGTCGCCTCTCGACACTTCGCCTACGGCTCAGGGGGCTTCGCCTTCGCGCCCTACGGCCCTTACTGGCGCTTCATGAAGAGGCTGTGCATGTCGGAGCTCCTCGGGAGCCGCACCGTCGATCAACTGCGCCCCGTCCGCCGCTCGGAGCTCATGGCCCTTGTGTCCTCCATGCTCGAAGCTGCCCGGGCGCGTGCGGTCGTCAACCTGAGCTGGGCGTTAGTCAAGCTGACGAATAACGAGGTGACGAAGATGGCGGCGAGCACGACGTCGTTGGCAGCGGGAGGGGAGGCCGAAGAGGCGAGGGAACTGGTGAAGCAGGTGGCCGAGCTGGTTGGGGCGTTCAACCTTTCGGACTTCATAGGCGTGTGCCGGAACTTCGACCTGCAGGGGATCAATAAACGGATCAGAGGCGTGCACGACCGTTTCGACGCGCTGCTGGAGAAGATTATTCAGGGCAAGGAGAAATCCAGGAAGATTAATGTCGATGGAGAGCAGGAGGAAAAGAAGAAGAATGAGGGCGTCAAGGATTTGTTGGACATACTGTTGGATGTGGCGAGGGACGGCACGGCCGAGCTCAAGCTTACTAGGGAGAACATTAAAGGCTTCATCATGGTTTAATTTGCAACATATATATGTCATGCATGTCCATTATCTTTACATAAGATAATTATAACCTTACAACGACGCGCCGTTGCGTGCAGGATGTCTTCACCGCCGGATCCGATTCGACGGCTGCGACGATCGAGTGGGCGATGGCGGAGCTCATTAACGATCCCGTAGTTCTGCAGAAACTGAGGAAGGAAATCGACGGGGTCGTAGGAAAGCACAGGATCGTGGACGAGTCAGACATCCCGAACTTGCCATACCTGCAGGCGGTGGTGAAGGAGACCATGCGGCTGCACCCGGCGGCAACAATCTCCCACAGGCAGAACGCCGAGGACATCACGGTGGCCGGCTACGACATCCCCGCCCACACCTCCGTCTTCGTCAACCTCTGGTCCATCGGTCGGGACCACAACTACTGGGAGGAGCCCGAGGAGTTCCGCCCGGAGAGGTTTGCCAGCCGAGGGGGAGAACGGGACGTTGAGGGGGCCGTCGTCGACGTCAAGGGGCAGCACTTCCAGTTGCTCCCCTTCGGGAGTGGGCGGAGGGGATGCCCCGGCATGACGCTGGCGTGGCAGGTGGTGAACGTGACCGTGGCTGCTCTTGTGCAGTGCTTCAACTGGGAGATCGCTGGCGCTGGCAGTGGCAACGGAGAAGAGAACGGGAAGTTGGACATGGAGGAGGGGATCGGACTGGTGATCGCCAAGGCCGAGCCGCTAATGGCCGTCCCAGTGCCGCGCTTGGACCCGTTTCCAGCCACCCAATAATTTTAAGCATCGGCGGTGATCTATGCTAAAAGTGCGATCATCTATTGTAGTTATTCTCGTAGATTTGAAATTTATAATCAAAGGGCGGAAGGATTTTGATTTCGAGCTATATAAATTGTGATATAGAGCAATATATTTCTGACTTCAGTGGATCATTACCTATTTAATAAATCAATAATTTAAATTATTATTTGCATAAATTACTATTATTATTTAAATTATCGATAATGTCACTTTATCATATTTGGTAAGTAATGATAATATAAATAATAATTAAAATAATTAGAGAAAAAAATCAAAATATCCCTAAAAAATAATTTAAATTTTGATCACAAATTATTATAAATAAACAAAGTAAAAAATAGAAAGATGATTGTAGATAGAAGAAGATGAGATAAAATTAAGAGTTATTTATAAAAGATTTCAAATAATAAAAAAGATGAAAATTAAATTATATTTATTTCTAATAAAATATTTAAAATTAAAAAAAATTTGATTGAATGGATATTTCATAAAAAATATATTTATTTAGATTACTAGTGATGTAATATGGTGGATATGATAATTTTAAATAAAATAATCAATAATATATTCAGATAATTCTCTCAGTGTATAACCACTAGTAAGCTATGTAGTTGCGGATTTTCCATCCATTTCTATCGAAAAAGGAGTAATATATTTATGATTTCAAGAGCGATTAATTGTAGCCCTATGCAACCATTACTTTTTGTGGGTACCACTCAAAGCCCCTGATCTTGTTAGACAATAGGATATAATTCTACTAATTTGTTACACCAACCAAACGTGGTTTTTTTTGTCTTAAATTTTTTTTATTATTTTGTCTTAAATTTCTCACATAATTTCTTTGCATTTCGTAGCTTGGTACTAGTCCGAGTTTCTTTTCGCTGTGGATAAATTATCTCTAAACTATCGACAACATATAAGGTTAATATATTTTAATTTATGATCATGATCACATGCAACCATATGCAAGGGTATGATCCATCAACCTCATGAATCGTTTTACTAGTTACCTTTCTTTTTTCCTTTTTTAAAGATATATAATTATCTTTCTCCCAAAAGATTTCATTTTTTGAAGAACCATCAAAATTTGCAAGATAATCGCCTAATTTATTCCTCTTTAGTGGTGGTTGATTTCAAAAGAGGAAAGATAAGAACAAATATCTTGAATGTAATGTTGAATATGCAATTTGTTCTATATTATCCGTGCTAATACTTTTGAATCAGTCCGTATCATCACACTTGAGTACCCCAACTAGCTAGAGTAGTTGATGTAGCAGGATTTCGACTAGATTATAGTTTTATTGGGACATAATCTTATCTTTAGTGCAACTCTGTTTCACAGTTTACTTTATAATTTAATTAAGGCAAAATTTTATCTTTAGTGTAACTCTATTTCGTAGTTAGTTTTAGAATTTTATCTCTTGATCATATCTTATAACTACTTTATATAAAGGGCACACTTTTATTTGTTGAACAGATTAACATATTTTTCTTGCTACTTAGATTAATTTGATAAGTCGCAACATATCATATTGCTCCAACAACTCGTAGATTTATTCTAGTGTTGCTTTCCCATCACCATGCCTCTAGTTCCAAAATGAAATCAGTGGCCCCTCAAAGGTCAAAACATGTCAGCAACAACAAAGGAGCCATCATGTAGTCAAAATGAAAAGTCAGCACCTCAATGGAGCCGTCTTAATTCATTTTGAACTTTCCTTGAGGTGAGGGCTCCCATGAGAAGAGCAATTGGTCTTATGGTTAAGTGTTTGAGACAAATGACATCTAACATATTTATTAAAGCCTACTAGAGCTTTCTCCTAAACTGCCTTAATGGTTGCTCTTTCGGATGGGAAGGAATAAATTATTGTGTGTATTCCATAAATAGGCCCCTTATACAAAAAAAATAATCACAATAAATCTATTTTGAACTAGCGTCCAGATTTTGCCCCCCTAACATCCAAGAGAGTGGAATATCAATATTATATAAGCTCAAATCTAAAGTTGAGTCATGATTGAAGTTTTGACCATAGTTGCATAAGCATTTGAAATGAAAGAACATATGGCCAACATGCTTCAGGACTTTACCGCAAAATGAATATGCAGGATTGATGGAAGGACTAAACGTATTATGTGCCATCTTCCACTAGAAGAAATACAACATCGGGGGTGCCGTAATGTGCCACATGTTCCTCCAAAAGGGCCCTCCAGATCTTGGCTGTAGCAAAGCTGTACGACCAGGGACGGAAGTACGACTAATGAAATTATAAATCGATTTAGCCTTTTTTATTCCATTAATATCCTTCACCCAAATTTACGAGTCATCGTAGACACTTGCAGACAAATGCAATGTTAAAATATTAGATACCAAAGTATCACTATACACTATTTTGAAAGTGCAACATTCTAGTTAATATCAAAACAAAAAATCACAATCTCATAAGGAATTCGGCAGCACATTTATATTTACATAAGTTGACATCCAAGCAGAAAAGCTAAGGATCCAATAAAATACTTGTAGAGTGCACAAAATGATTTTTCATGCTAAGCCGAGTGTTCTGCCATATGCATAAAATGAATTTCCAGTTCCAAACCATATTCTTGGTGAGTTTCAATTTTTCCAAGGGTGATGTTTCATATCACTACTAGAAAAACACAGATTACCAACGGTCCGGATCGTCGGTAATCAGCCCGAAAATCGTCGGTAACTTAATTACCGATGATTTTTCAGTCGGAATCGATCCGTTGAAAAAACGCTCGTCGCAAACGAATTTGCGACGGTTGAAAAAATCCGTCGAAAATATCGACGGTTCTGGCCGTCGGAAAAGTCCCCGGCGGTTCGACCCGTCAAAATTTTCCGACGGTTGCAACCGCCGGAAAAGTCCCCGGCGGTTCGAACCGTCGATATTTCCGACGGTTGCAACCGCCGGAAAAGTCCCCGGCGGTTCGAACCGTCGATATTTCCGACGGTTCCAACCACCGGAAAAGGCCCCGGCGGTTCAAACCGTCGATATTTCTGACGGTTGCAACCGTCGGAAAACGCCGGCGGTTCGAGCCGTCGTAACTTTTCGACGGTCGCAACTGTCGAAACTTTGGACGGTCGCAACCGTCGATCTTTAGACGGTCGCAACCGTCGCAAATAATTTTTTAAATATAAAAAAAATTAGCGGCCGGATCCGGCCGCCTGGATCCGGCAGCTGGAGGTCGGATCCGAACGGCCACGGCCGGATCCGGCCTCCGGCCGACCGACAGCAGAGAGAGAGAGAGACGTCGGCGCGGAGCGGGAGAGAGATACGCCGGCGCGGGAGAGGGTCATCGGCGTCCAGCGTGGGAGGGTCGCCGGCGTCCGACGCGCGGGAGAGGGTGCTCGCGGCCGGGAGAGAGAGAGAGGAGAGGAGGGAGAGAGAGAGGAGTGGAGGGAGGAGGGAGAGAGAGAGGAATGGAGGGAAGAGGGAGAGAGAAGAGGGAGGAGGAATATATATAAAGGAAAAAAGTGGAAAGAAAGCGAGAAAAGGAAAAAAAAAAGTGGGATAACGAAATTTTAATTACCGACGGTTTTGGCTCGAAAACATAAATATTAAATATTTTTATAATTACCGACGATTGTGACCGTCGAAAATATATTTAGTTATATATAATATTTATTTTTTATTTTACCGACGGTTCAAACCGTCGGTAATCAATACCGACGGTTTGGACCGTCGCAAGTTATATTAATAAAATACTCTTTATATGATATTATTATACATTTACCGACGGTTACGACCTTCGAAAATTGCGGCGGATTTTGCGACGGATGGATATCCGTCGGAAATATCGACGTTCCTAATCGTCGAAAAATTAAATAATAATATAATAAATTATATAATTAATTTAAATATAAAAAAATTAGCGTTCGGATCCGGCCGCCAGGCGGCCAGATCCGGCAGCTGGAGGCCGGATCCGCCGCCAGGCGGCCGATCCGGCCGCTGGAGGCCGGATCCGAACGGCCACGACCGCCGGATCCGGACTCCGGCCGGCCGACAGGAGAGAGAGAGAGACGCCGGCGCGGAGCGGGAGAGAGAGAGATACGCCGGCGCGGGAGAGGGTCGCCGGTGCGGGAGAGGGTCGCCGGCGTCCGGCGTGGGAGGGTCGCCGGCGTCCGACGCGCGGGAGAGGGTGCTCGCGGCTGGGAGAGAGAGAGGAGTGGAGGGAGGAGGGAGAGAGAGAAGAGGGAGGAGGAATATATATAAAGGAAAAAAGTGGAAAGAAAGCGGGAAAAGAGAAAAAAAAGTGGGATAACAAAATTTTAATTACCGACGGTTTCGGCCATCGAAAACGTAAATATTAAATATTTTTATAATTACCGACGGTTGTGACCGTCGAAAATATATTTAGTTATATATAATATTTATTTTTTATTTTACCGACGGTTTGAACCATCGGTAATCGTTACCGATGGTTTTGACCGTCGGTAATTACGACGGTTTGGACCGTCGCTAGTTATATTAATAAAATACTCTTTATATGATATTATTATACATTTACCAACGGTTACGACCTTCGGAAATTGCGGCGGATTTTGCGACGGATGGATACCCGTCCGAAATATCGACGTTCCTAATCGTCGAAAAATTAAATAATAATATAATAAATTATATAATTATTTTTTTTATTTTCGATGGTCGTGACCATCGGAAAATCCGTCGAAAAAATTTAATAATAATATAAAAAATACATAATTTAATTTTTTTATTTCCGACGGTCATAACCGTCGAAAAAATCGTCGGAAATCGCGACGGATGGATATCCGTCGAAAATATCGACGTTCCTAATCGTTGAAAAATTAAATAATAATATAAATGATTTTTGACGGTCATAACCGTCGAAAAATCCGTCGAAAACGGAACCGTCGAAAAATCCGTCGCAAATTGCGACGGATTTAGAAATTGCGTCGGAAATCGCGATTTTCTTGTAGTGTATCAAATTCTCCCATGTTAGGCTATGATGATTCAAAAGGGTCATGATTCTCTTAGTAAAGAGTGATAACATCATAAGCTTAAGGTTCCTAATGCCTACACCTCCTTCTGAACCATCTCATAGTCAGTTATGTGAGAGTCTCTTCTTCCACCACTCGGATCCTATAAGAAATTATGAGTTAGACTTTCAATGAGTTCAAGACACATATGGAAATATAGGTTGAGCTCATAGAGGAAATAGGAAAATGATGTAAACAAATTAATATGAATAGACTAGTTTTCATCCAATGATTCTATATGATACTTTATCAATTAAACTACTTTGTTTTTTTAAGTAGAATGCATTTATATGAAATTAAAGCTCTCAGTCAGTGAATTCCTTGACTTTAAAATCCAATAATTATCTAATAAGGCTTCTCCCATGGTTAATTTAACTTTAGAGAAAAATATATCTTTGATTTGACTACATTAACTTTCTCAAGTTTCATAAGATTGGAAAAACTCTTTAAGATTATTGTACTTTTTTTTGTAGTAACAATACAAATGAGTTGATCATCTACATATAAAATATGTCATAAAGAGTGGACCAAGGGAAAAGAGTACGGTAGAATCTAAAGAAACTTGATAATTTATCATTGATTAGAATACTTGAGATATGAGGATGAAGATATATGGGCATAAAAATCTCCCAGCTTTATTCCCTTACAACTCCCAAAGGACTTACAAGACACAACATTAATTTGACAAGTAAAATATTACGACAGAACCTACATCTTTTGAGCTTTGGGACCTTTTTCAAAGTCATTTGATCTTTGCTTTTGGCTTTCCTCAATATTGATCGGCCAGACGATTGCCTTGTGAGGGTCAGTCCCTTGACCGTCCCTCCCAAGCTCGTCTTGGTTCCATTTTTTACCTTTTGTCTTTGGGAGATCTGGTCATAAGTAATAAAGTACACTTTTTCGATTCCAAGAGGGTTATCATCTCCATGGTCAGGACTAGGGCTTTGGCTGGCTCACTCGAGTTTGTGAGACTCCACCTCCATTAATATCATCTAAAATTATAATGAGTTGTGACATTTCCTATTTTATTAATGGATTCTTTAATTAATTATGACGTACATATAATCATTTTAATTGTTTAAAACATGATTTGAGGACTAATCAAAGAATGTATGAATGTGCTAAGCTCAAGCTATGATTGCTCATTATTACAATGTTATGAATTGTTTGAGATGCATATAATTGACACACCTAGATGACGAATTGCATGTTAAGACGTAGGGTTAAAAGCAACATTATATTGAATGAACACGTTGACAAATTCTTGACTATCATCGTATTATTAATTGAATTGTAGTAGACCTAAACATGGGTATTTGGGTGCAAGTGTGAATTGGCGAGCCAAGAATATCAATGAATGAAAAAATTCATTAAATATTGCTTGTTTAATGAATGGAGAGTTAACAGACTAACTTCAATGAATGAAAAATCTACGTTCCAAGCCACGATAATGTTGAATTGAGCATTAAAATGAAATAATTCTATTGTTATTAATTGATATATTATGAATCATGAAAAATTGTACATCATGCTTAGTGGGTTAAGACGTCATTACATTGATTGAATGGTAAGTTCTTCCAAATGATAATTGTTATTCATGAATATATAACATTAGCATAAGTTAATAATGGAAAGTCCATGGACTAATACATGATCATACTAGATAATGAAAATAAAGGACCCAATGCTATGACCATTGTCATGTACAACTCGTTGTCATGAGTTCACCACTAGCACATCTCATTCCTACATGTCTTCACAAACCAGAAGGAAGGAAATGCTACTCCCATTAGTTATATGTAAGGGCTATAGTAAAAATAATAACTTGCAATAAATCAATAAATCATATCATACGTTGAATCAATGAAACGTATCAATAATAATTTTCAATCCCATTCGTTACCAATAATTCAATTGCATTAAAATTGTAATGCTCAATAGCAATATCAATCAATGGCTGGCCATAAATAATTGCATTAATTATTTTAATATCCCATAAATAATGATATTAATGATTTCTAGTTATTTCATGATTCATGTGTTCTTCTTATCAAACTTTTTGTTGGAAAATATTAAATAATTAATCTAATGAGCATTCCATATGATGTGATACTTGTTTATCCCCGAAGTCCATAATGATTGGCCAAGTCGAGTCACCTTTTAGACGCAAATGACACTTTGAAGATATGTTGAAACAATTACCCATGTCTGATCCCATAGCAATAAACAATACAACGGGGATCAAATTTCAAACAACATTGTCAATTCACACAATAGGTTATTTTAATCCTATCACTTAGCGTGCATTTTCAAAATCAAGGTGCGTCAATCAATTGTAGCATGATCAACCATATCATGACATCCATAATCATGACATGATGCATTCATATTAGATCATGACACTTTAAAACATAATAGCATGATAATAGTATGGCATAGGATTAACAAAAACATAATAAGGTATTTGATAATTGATAAAAACTATTCAATAATTAAGCATACAACATAGCTTAAAAAATGTTTTAAAATTCCTATATTGCTCATGGCGCCCGTGAAATCAATCTTACCGTGTTAAAACATATTTTATAATCATTCTTGAAGGTTCATTTTTTGCCTAACTCATGACCATGATACAATATGTGACAATTGTCAATACCCCAATTAATTTTACCATAACTTTTTTTACACAACTCCAAACGAATGAAATCATCTTATAGAAACTAGATTTCAATGCATATCCAATGGCATATTATTCATGAACATTGTTTAGAATAGGAGGCATAGATTGAGAACAATAGCATTTAACACATCTTCTACCTTTGGGTACATCTATATCATTATAAATCAATTAAATATACTAAAATATATCCTAAATCAATCATTCATGCTTGACCATTCCAAAAGATATCTAAAACGTAATAGAACTTTCAATTCGGCGTTTTTTCTTGTAGTGACTCTATACATACCTAGAGCTTTGTTAATAAAAAAATCCTTTGAATCCATTCTTTCTTATTCTTCTCCCTCATCTAAGAGTCTCTCACTACAAGAAAATTGCCATTTTCCGACGGGCAATTTCCGATGGATAGAAATTCGTCGCAATTTGCGACGGATTTTGCGACGAAAATATTTTCGATGGATTTTCGAGGGTTACAACCGTCGAAAAAAAAATAATAAATTATGTAATTTGTTATATTATTATTTTATTTTTCGACGATTAGGAACGTCGATATTTCTGACGGATATCCATCCATCACAATTTCCGACGGATTTTTCGATGGTCATAACTGTCGGAAATAAAAATAATAAATTATGTAATTTGTTATATTATTATTTTATTTTTCGACGATTAGGAACATCGATATTTTCGACGGATATCCATCCGTCATAATTTTCGACGGATTTTCCGATGGTCACAACCATCGGAAATGAAAATAATAAATTATGTAATTTGTTATATTATTATTTTATTTTTTGATGATTAGGAACGTCAATATTTCCGATGGATATCCATCCGTCGCAATTTTCGATGGTCGTAACCGTCGGTAAGTGTATAATAATATAATATGAGGAGTATTTTATTAATTTATTTAGCGACAGTCCAAATCGTCGAAAATTCTGACGGCTCCGACCGTCGGTAATAATTAGCGATAGTTCAAACCGTCGATAAAAAAATTATATAACTAAATGTGGTATTTTATTTTTATAATTAAATATTTTTTTACGGTCACAACTATCAGTAACTTTAAAAATAATTAATATTTATTTTTCCGACGGTCGGAGCCGTCGGTAATTAAAATTTTATTATCCCGCTTTTTTCCGTTTTCTCACTTTCCCATCTTTCCACCTATATATATATATAAAATAATATATATATATATATACCCCCTCTCCTCTCTCTCTCCCTCTATCACTCTCTCTCTCCCTCTCCCTGCCGGCGAGCCTCTCGACCGGACGTCAAGCATCGACCGCCAGCGACCCATCCCGCCGGCGTCCCTCGATCCCCTTCTCTCTCTCTCTCCGGCCCGGACCGCCAAGCGGCCGGATCCAGCCGCCTAGTGGCCGGATCGGCTGCCTGGCGGTCGGATCACCGGATCGACCGCTGGCGACCGGATCCAACCGCGGGCGGCCGACCAGCCACTCGACCGGCTGGCAGTTGGCCTTCGGATTGGCCACCTACCGGCCGAATTTGGTCGCCGATCCTTTATATTATAAAAATTCTTTGCGACAGTTTTAACCGCCGAAACTTCGGCGCCGAAATTTTTGGTCTAGCCTTTTCCATTGTCCTAGAATGTCTTGACCCTTCCTTCTAATCCTCTTTGAAGAACTCTACCATGGATTGAAGAAACAAACTTTAAATCTTAGCATTTGAGAAAGAAAATGGGGAGAGGAAAAAGACTCTGGTGACTTCTTTGGGGAAGGAAGAAATGAGGGAGAGATGATAAGGTTTTTGGGTATTACGCTGCCATTTCACTAAAAGACTCCAAATGCCCCCACTCTTAGAGATATTATGATCTATTTTTCTACCTTTTTCATCAAAGGACAAACATGCTTATAAGATATTTTTTTCTTTTAGGGATGTTTTAGTCCATGAATTGATTCAGGGTTTTACATTCATGGTTGTATGTTTTGGTACAGTAACATAATACTCCAAGGCTGGTGTTATCATCACAAAACTAAGGACTAGTTTCTTGAATAAACATTAATCTAAGAGTACTTTCAAACTGTTTATCTTTAGAATTAATGCATTTAGAGTTTTCTGGTTAATATTCATTCAAGCTAAATTAATGTACGAAGTTACAAATCTATTAAAAAATGAAGGTAGATATGGATACAACTTGGAACAGAAAATATGTTAGATATTAAGCATATTTAATTAGTTAGCATGCTTAACTCCAACTTCACATCATCACATGCATATTGTACTTCCAGGAGTTTCTTGGATGGAATGATGATTGAGGTCAATAACAACAAATCACATAAAGATTTAGTTGCTTTGTACTTATATTGATTTTGTTTCATGAACGAAATAAATTTTTAGCTGTATCGCTTCATAATATCTTAGGCCATAATGTCTTATTTCTTTTTCTCGTCATTTTTTAGTGCTGAATTTTTATTTTTTGTATTGTATGTTTCAGGATCATAAAAACAAATTCATTGTAAGATAAACAAGTCCTGAAAAGCTTTATTCAAAAGCAATCTTAGAGAGTGTGCGAACAAGCATTAGAATGTCATATTCAAATATCTATTGTTTGAACCTATAACTACGGGTGACAATGAGAACGGTCACTAATGGTTTTTAACGATGGGATTTTAACAGTTAACGACCATTAAAAGGCCTTTTATCTTGTAGTGGAGAGAGAGAGAGGGGCAGTTTTTTACGGCACCTAAAGGAAGGAGCAGATGGCCCGCTCCTGTCATCACCCTTCACAACACGCGCTGCCCTTTTTATTTTTTTTTTCCAATTTTAAATGTAACGTGAAAGATATTTTTATTAGTTTAAATGTGAGATGAAGAAGAGAAAAAAAATTACCAACATAAGTGTCATTTTAATCATAGGTGTCATTTTAATCGGTAAACCTTTAATTATGACGAAATGCAATTGAAACATTAAAATCCGATGGCATATGATTAGAAACTAAAATTCGACGATGAAATTAAAGTTGGATAATAGTTTTGAAAGGACTTTCAGCGTCCTGCATATTTCAACTTGTGGAATGAATGATGTGAATTGTTTCTTTTCTTTCCCTCTTGTTTCTTTTTGCTTTTAAAATGTCAACTAAATGCATGCCCACTTGAGCAAGACCTTTAGTAAGAATAGGTGTACTTGTATGGTTTTCGCTTTCACCGGCACCAAAGAGACGCTTTTACAGTGTCCTGAGAGCTCATTTTCATTTTGAATGAGAGGTAACAGAAGTACGTGAACGAATAATACACATCCAGGTTGAGAAGTATAATACGCAGACAGCGAAGAGCAAAGCTCACACAAGAAGCAAGAGGGAAGTAACCAAGTAAATCAGAGCTAACATTTAAGTACATCAGATAACAATGTTTGGGTTTGGTCCCTTTATATTGACAATATATACAACAGAAGAATTTATATTCAAAAAGGAAAAAGAACCGAAGAGAGACCTTTTTTTCTATGGGACATTTGCTTCTCTACATTTTTGTCATTTTCCCAGTGTGTGTGATATATTTGATTCCCCAACCAAGGAAAAAAGACCAACTGTTAACCTATCACCTGCTGTGCTTAACAATCTTCAACTGCTTATAACAGAATTCCCATCGGAAAATTGCATCAGCATTCTGATGTACTAAGTATCTGCTTGACGACTCAGATTGTTTCCGATGCAGGATATTGACAACTCTCATTCTAATGTTCAAAGAAACAACTGTTTTTGAAGAATGTCAGGGTGGTTTCAGGATGATGATTTTCTTTTCCGCTAAAGAGGAGATCCATGAGCCTAGTAAGTGGGACGGAAATTTATTCATAACAGTAGCACGTTACCAAATGAACATCCAACTTATGATGTCACTCTCCTAATTGAGGAAGATGTGCAAATGACTACCTGAAAGGATAATTTAGAAATTTTCCTGTAAGACGATGGAAACACGGGAAATCATAATTTTGATGTAAGATCATCAGAAAAGCAGGCCTGAAAATCAAGTAACAATGATATTACTCAGCTCAGGTTCCTAGGTACTCCATTAGATCATCATGAAGGTCAAAAAAATTTGGGATTGCGCTGTTGATTCCGGCAAAATCAAGTTGTAGTTCAGCCAAATGATTGTCGACAAACTTATTTGTTTCACCAAAAAATGGTTCATCTGTAAACTGTTGAATTTTTTCTGTGGCAACTGCTGTTGGCATTGCATTTGGAGGGGGTTGATGCCCAATCACATAATTTTGAACAATATCAGTACTGCTAGACCTCATTTCATGACTAGCGACAGACCAAGGAATATGTTTCTTATTCTGTGAGAACTGATATTCATCTGATGAGCTATGAAGCCCATAATTGACCCTTTCGTCTGGAGTGCCATCAAGGTAAAATTCGCCATTTCCTACTCTAGAACACAACAATGTTTGGCCACCAACATCCATGCTTTCTGCATCAACGCAAAGAGAAGGTATACATGATAAGTTGTTACCTGCAATTTGAGGCACAACGCACTGACTGTGAAGGTTTTCCCCTTGATGTGCCAAAGTGGGATATTGGCAGCTCTCATGGTTGGGAGTGCCTAAACGATGGTTCAATACCACCAAACTTGCATTGTTTGTATCTGGTACAACATTTCTAGCTTCTATCAGTATGCATTCGTTCTGACTTGCTTCTATCTGTTCATCAGCTATTGCAGGATCCACATGAAGTCGCTTCCTCACTGGTTCAATTGCTTGTCCCTTACGATGAACCATTCGTCTGGGTTTTCTTGGTTGGAAACTCTCCCTCGTGGTAGTGGTTATATTTCCTACAGCCTGCAAAACACTTTTATATTTCAATGAATAAGAACCCTTGGCATCTTCAAAGTGATCAACATCACATTCAAGAGCACTAGTTGTTTCTTCAATGAGCTCTCGAGAGCCACTATGCCGAGTGACATCAGATACCCCATTGTCACCACGAATCTGATTAATGATCATTTCTTCTCTGTTCAAAACACCCAACCAAATGGAGCTCTCTTTGGCACTCATCTTATCCTGTAGGCATTTTGATTTTCTAACATGATTCCTGATCTTTTCAACATTCGGAGACATGTGTTTAATCACACCAGTTAGTACCCCAACCTTCCAAATCTTCTTCAGATCATGTGGTTTCCTATATGGAGGCATTTCGCCTTTTGGCAATCCTAACTCAATCCACCACTCTTCATTTCCAGAGGGCCACCAGGGTGGTGAAATACCTTTCTCCAATGGATACTTACGTTGTGGGGGATTACAGTGTTGCATTAATGATGATAGAAGGGAGCCCAAAGTGGCATCTTGGAGATCCATAAGGCTATGATGATTTTTGCCTCCATTACTTTGTGCAGCCTGAGCTGCAAGATTTTCAGCCTCATACTTGGCTATAGCAGCCGGACCATTCTTATCAAACTTCACTTTCTCTTTCCACCATGCTCTTATATTGTCAGAAGAACCACTTACAGGCTTGCCCTTCTCAGGAATAACCCCATAGACAAACCCACGAGCATTACATACTTGCATCAGCTTTAACATGTACTTAAGTATCCCATCTTGTGCTCTGGACATTTTTTTCCTACGAGCCTGATCGGATGGCTGCTTTCCTTTAGGTTTTTCTGAAGATGCCTGATGAGCAGAGAGCTTTTGCTGCTGCTTCATTCTTTTGAGCCTAACTTTATCTTTCAACATTCTCCTTTCCAATGCTTCCGCATCTATCTCTTCATCACTGACATCATACTCGGTTAAATTGTCACATGTAACATCATCATTCTCATAATCTGAAACAATAGGTAAGTCAGGCATCTCCATTGCAAATTGGTCTCTCCAATTCTAACAGCATGCAAAAAGAAAGTCTTCTGATCAACTCCAAACTCAAAATTTTCTCAATTATGATCTTTCTAACAGTTTGAGGACCTGCAAAACCCCTTTAGTGTTGTAAATGAAGTACAAAAAGAAGAGACTTGCAAACATCTACCAAAGGTCATATTAAAAGTTAAATGTTTTGAAATGCATGTTTGTAGCACGTGGAACTTATGCCATGGGAAGCCAACCAAAGAATATAACTTCCTCAATATAAAACAGATTATGCATCAGCATACCATAAATACAACTAATTCGTCCTGTTATATGCTACGATGCTGTAAGTATATGATTATTAAAGATATAAAGGTATGATATATCTACTCATATTTTGGAGCCGAAGAAAGATGTGGTTATATTATATAGAGATTTACTATTTCTACCATGAACCATGAGGGGCTTCATTATATGCATGAGCACAAGTACAGAATGGAAGTATTCATATATGGACAACAACCATGAATTAAGAGTTCTATAGGTTCATGCATGCGTATAAATAGAAAAATGTGCCAAAGCATGAATGCATACCATGAATCAAGAGTTATATAGGTGCATGCATGGGTATTTATAGAAAAATGTGCCAAAGCATGAATGCACACGCAATCAGCATGTCAAGATCCAGCTCAATAGTAAGAGAAATGCATACACACATAGCATGACTGCAAGCTCTTGCTAAATGAATGTGCATGTGCAAAGATGATTGTGTGTTAAAGTGCAGATGCATGTGCATAGTTCTGCTCGTGCATGTAGCATTCATTTTACTTTTTATCCAAGTCATAAATCCTCGATGCAGTATATCATTCCAACTAAAACATGAACAGAAAAATAAAGTTACATAATGATCTGGAAAACCACTAAAGTATAGAAGAAATTAACTTCCAAGAAGAAACTATGTTTCATTATGGTCCTATAAAAACATGTTTTTACATTATATCAGCATGAACACATAATCCAAATTCTTAATTTCCTTTTGCTGGCAAATTTGAGCATTCTAGCTTCTGGTTAGCATATATTGAGTTCTTCCTGCTTTCTGATGCTCTATATCTACTTCATTCAGCAACATCATATCCCATCTCTCCTTTGCTATTCTAAAATAATAACTACGTCTCGTAATTCCAACATCTCAAATTCAGACTCCCCCACTCCTAGAAATTAAGTCCTGTGAGCTCCACTACTAACCAATTTGTCCATAACCTGCTGGAAACATTTCTAAACATCCATACCCCACCTTAACGGAAAAGTATGGCCACCTATGATGCACGGGTACTCCAATTTCCTCGACGTACAGTATGTAATTGATGAATTGATGAACTCATAAACCTTAACGGAAATGTAATTGATGAATTTCTCATAAACCTTAACATCAACTCAAATTCCAGACAAAGGATAACGAAGACACCGCCTACAGGATGACATCCGCATCATTGGATGTTCGAGATGAGTTCAATTAGATAAGAACTAGAGCATCATCGGAACGTTAGCAGTAGCTGTATAAGGCCCTCAGATTTGCCGCTATCGAGGATGCCCTTGTTTTGGGGAGCCTATCAAAGGTCAAAGTGAACAGTATGCGAGGACAGAATAAACGGAAGAGGTAAAAATCTCGTTAAACGGAACTGTTCCTTCATTACCGATTTACCGCCCTCTGTTCATCCTCGGAAAGAATAAAAGGTTCAACCAGCTCAACCGACCGCAGAAAGTAACCAACAGCCAGGGATTACATTCGGGACAGGTAAAAGATGCAATCTTCAGCGACCGAAACCCACCAAAATCTCATCTTTCTTCTTCATGGTGTAAAACGCAAGTACAACACGAACTAAAAGATCAATTTTGTTTTCTCTTAAAGAACAAAAAAAAAAAAAGAGATGACAGATGGAGATCGAGTGCGAGCATCGAACCTTCGGGTCTTATTGGATTGGTGAAAGGAAAGCCGGAAGGGACGCCGTCGACTATGCTCGAGAGGCCATGCCGACGACGTTTAGCTGCCTGGCGCAGGGAGGAGCATGAGGAGGTTCCGGGCAGGACAGGAGAGATGTTGTCGGGTGAACAGAGGAAAGGAAGTTGGATTGTGATTCACTGATTTGTGACCCAACGCGAGGCGGCATACCGAAAAAGGGCGAGAGGGCGACGCCGCGCACGCAGAGTTGGTTCGCTTTTACGATGGTCAAATTGGTGAGAGTACAACATGACATATTATATTTTGTAACACAAAGATATCAATAAGATCCCAACTATCCAGAAATTAGATATTAATGAAAGATTCCATGTCCGGGGATCGAGTTGAGGGGCCAGTCGCCAAATTCAACGGACCATATATAATAACGTGTTATAAAAACTGCTACAATCCTTGCGGTGGTGATCTCTCGAGTGACCTCAACTCTCCATTAAACAAACATCCACGTAGCTTTCTTCATATTATTCTCACTTCGTGTGTGTGCGTGTTGGATGCATTATTTAATTTATTTTGTGAACTAAAAATGATTAAAAGCTAGTTCGGAACCATTGGTCAACTGGTTGGCTTGGGAATTGAATCATTTGGCCGAAGGCTAAAGAAACCTTTGGTCAACTAGTTAGAAACGTTCATAAGCTCTCACGAGAAAAAATTGCATTTATTATTATTATTATTATTATTATTATTATTATTATTATTATTATTATTATTATTATTATTATTATTATTTTGAGAGTTGGCTGATAATGTTGCTGTGAACTCTTTGAGGAACACTTCCGCAACTAAAGTTCAACGTATTCAAAATTCTGATTTGTGGCCATGAGTCAATTGAAGTGATCAACCAGAACTTATACATCCACCTGATATGATTGTATGAACGTTCTTTCCGAACCCTAACCCTTTACAACTTTTAGATTAAGGAAAAGAATTTCTTAGATGCCTCTAAGAGACAAAGACAGGAAGATAAGTTCGCGAATCGGAATATTGAAAGTATTAGAAAGAGTTATACAGAAATAAATGTATACAAACTGATACATGTACGTATATAATTAATATCACATAAAAAGTTACAAATTCATTTTAAAGAAATATACAGTAATTTGCAACGTTGGAGGTAAGAGAAGGCCATAGGAGGAGAAAGAACAGAGGGATAATAAATATGATATTTTTTTCAACTCCAAAGAAGGAGAAATCTTTTGGCTTTATGATAATAAATATATTTATCGAAATCAAATTACCATTTAACTTCCTTTCTCTTTGTCATTCAAACAAATTGAATCTTCTCGTACAAAAATTATCGTCTCCACAAATATACATATTATACCATACATTGCTTCATAACTATGCACGATATATGTCGTATACGTATGATGGCATCATTTTTTATTGTTTTTCAAAGGTACAAATAGTGTATTGCCGTGATTTCAAAAACTTTGGGTGGGTGTGGGTGGGAGTGGGAGGGGAGGCATCATTCCAACGCAGAAAAAAATAATACAATAAAAGACATTGTAGACCAATAAATTATTTTATTTTATCCATATGTAGTATATTTTATGGAAAACTGGTATATAATTTAAATCTAGACTTTCAATGGTGCATTTGTGTATTAATAAATTTGAACAATTCATCTACTATATTTATGGAACGCAAATACTTTTACTTTATGTTTAATAGTTAAACAAAAATGTTAATTAAATATATTTCCTTTCAACTTTTCAAAGCTAATAATGTCATCGATTTATAAACAAAATAATATATATAATTAGAATAAATGTGTAAATACTAGATACTGTTGTTTTAATTATCATATATATGGAAAGCATGCTATATATAAATTTTATTATAAGGCATGGAGGTTATGGGAAAATAACATGATAGACATTTATAAGGACCATTCTTCATATCATCAAATTGTGTGTTTTTTTTATAGGGAGGAGGAATGAAGTGCACGAAACAGTCCAAGTACATTATATGTGAAACAAATTTGATAAAATTGTGAGTGCTGTGCTGTCAGCTGTGACCGTACAGGGAACATATGCGGTGCAGGAGCGCACTGCAACTTTATCCGCCCTTTAGATTGTTGAGCGGGTCGGATCGACTCGCGAACTCGATGACTCAGTTTGGATATAATACAGATTGAATTTTTTCAATTCGAGGTGACTTAATTTAATTCGAATGAATCGATTATTTATTTATTATTTATTTTTTTCTTTTTTTATTTAAACTCAAACTTATATTTGATTTAAAAAAATTTTAAAAATAAAATAAAATATCATTAAATGGTTTAAAACTTTATTTTATGATTTAAAAAATATAAAATAATATTTTTTATATTAAATAAATATAAAAACAGTAAGAAAAAATTAAAAAAAAAAGAAAATTGGGTGGTCGAGTAACCCGACCACCTGACCTGACCCGACCCGAACCGGGTCGGATTGGGGCGGATTTGGCCCCCCAAAGGTTTCTGACCCGACGACGGGTCGGATGTTTACGACTCCAATCCGACCCGTGAACACCCCTAAATATCGGATATTATTTTTTTGGTCATTTTTACTTTCTAAAAATAAATTACATATAATTTTTTACTTTATGACACATTTGATGCATGAAAATTTATGTATTATTTTATTGTTATTTGGTAGCATTTAAAAGAGTAATTTGACTTAAAATTGAATTTATTTGTGTAAATTTTAAATTTTATTTTTTCTAATTAATTTCTACTCGAAACATATTTTAATTTGATTCAAGTACACAAAGAAATAAAGTTTCAGGTCAAAAATTTTAAATATAACTAAAATAAGTTTAGGATGAACTCCAAGATCCACGAGAAGCTGTGAAAATAGCATAGATTGTGAGATGATTCATGATTGTGAGAACTCATTGATACTGCGGGTGCAACATTTGAAATGCATAAGAAAATTTTAATGTATAAAAATTCAGCTCATGGAAGTGAATAAAAAATTGCCACAGCCAGAAATTTCATTTTCATGAGCATAAATTTCATGTCTCAAATTTCCTTGAGATAAAATTTGATTGAATCTAGTTCTTTATCTCTTTACGCAATCAAAAGTTACAAAATGTCTCAGAGCGCCTCCTAAGATTATCCCGGAGCATTATTTTCAGAAAAAAAAACTTGGAAAAGTAAAAATTTTACATGATGTACAACACAACCCTGCCAAACATGGGAGAGATTTTTGTTCAGCTTTGTTTTGTTTATTCATTCTTCTTAATCCTTATTTTTGCTTAATATTGTTGTTATATTTGATATGAGATTATTTTATTTAAAATTCTTAAAGAATGGTATATTACTTCGTTTGGCTGTAACTCATTATCGATAATTTTAATTACTGATAATCTAATTAGCAAGCAAAGAAGGTGACTTTTCATGTTACTAGCCGGAGGAAATATATTTTAACGAAAATATTTATTCAAGTAATCTTTTATTTAAATATTTATTAATAAATAAATATTTTTCAACTTCATCTTTTTTATTATTTGGAATCTTTTACAAATAACTCTTAATTTTGTCTCATTTCTATATATATATATATATATTCACTTTCCTATTTTTTTCTTTGTGTATTTATAATAATATGATATTAAAATCAAAAATAATTTTTAGGGGTATTTTGTTATTTTTTTACTATATGTTTTTTTACTATTATTTATATTATCAACAAATACTATAATGTAATATTATCAGTAATGTGCACATGGCCATGATTAGCAAGTGATTTTTTTATTAGAGCCATCTTATTTGAAACTTATGTGTTGATTTTTTTTCTGTAATATTAGTTTATTTTGAATCATCAATAGTTTCATATTTAATGTATTCTTGTGTTGTCATAATTTATGAGTTGTTTTTTAGATGACAAGAAGTAACTAATTTCATAATATTTTTTAGGATTAATTTATTTTGTGCATATTACAATTTGATAAATCTAAAGAGAACTAATTTATAGTCAGTAAGCTTATTTGGAAAAAATAATCATAAATATGATTAAATTTATAATTAGATAAGTTAGAAATAAAAGACATTTAATTATTTTTAAAATAATAATAGGGAGTAAAATATTAATTAACTAAATTGGTAGAACTTGATTTATTATTTATTTGAGCAATTCTAATTTACAAATATATATATATTTCTAATTTATTACTTAAATTAGGATCCTTAGATCATTATTAAATATTAATAAGTTATTATTTTAATTACGAATATTAAAAATAGTATTTTTAATTAATTATCTAAATTTAAAAATTCATGGGAAATAAAAAAATAAATTATGAATAGGAAGTATGATTAGGAATTTTAATTAAATTAGAAGTGAATTTTTTCCTATAAATAGGACCTAAAAGTCTCTTCCTAGCCATCTTTCTTTTCTCCACATTTGTGTTTTTCCTCCAACTTTCTCCTATGTTTTCTTTCTCCTCGATGCACGTGTGCACATACTTAAAACTTTTGTCCATTTCTTCATGGCACATTCCACTGTCAAGCAATACCAGAGTCATCATCGAAAAACAAGCATGGTCACCGGAAAGCTTGCATAAAGTTTCGAGTTCTAGGTAGTTCTGCCTAGACAAGTACATACAGATTTCGAGTTCATTTTTGAATATATTTTCTTAATATAATAATAAAGTTAAAGAAAGATTAAGATATGTTTTATGTTCTCTTATAAATCATGAATAAGTTTCATAAGACTATTCTTCATGATCATATCATTTTGGTATCCAAAATCTCGGTCAAAATTGCCAAAAAAATCACTCGAGTTTTACTTTGCCAGACATCGGCTCGAGTTGCTTCAAACTTGGCTCAGGTTTGACGATATTTTTTTTGACGTGTTTCTGTCAACACCGAATTTGATCCGAATTCGATATAAACTCGGCCTGATTTTCATGTAACCTAGCCCCGATTCCGTTCTAAAGTTTGAATAGATGTTTTCGGGTTTCCACCCGGCCCGTGTTAGCCATAAACCCAGCTTGGGTTTTGAAATATAATAGGGAAAGATATGTTCGGACGTTTCGTACAACGTACGACCGCGACGATCCCACTTGGATTTCTTGCAACCCAGCCCAGGTTCCCAAGTTAGGAAAAGTTAAAAAGATTGTCTAGACATACTCGGATTGAGCCACATTTGGACCCGGCCCAAGTTTCGAAGCCACCCGGCCCGAGTTCTACTCCACTTGGACCGAGTTTGAGGAAGTATTATTTTATGTTTTGCTCTTTTATTAAATGACCTTTTGTCCTTGTCACTAATTTGATTAAGCTGAAGCTTCAAATATAGTTAACTAGGTAAAATGTTAAAAATTATAAAATAGGGTTCGTCATGTGTATTGATTATCAAGTTCAAAGTGAAGAAAGTTGGGCCTTTAATGTCCTAAAGTCTTCGGGTTTGAGGTATCCATCCATGTTCTTGACTTGATCAATTATGACCTAAAGATACATGAAAGTGTTGTATAATTCATAATAAAATGTTAAAGAGCTCGCCTAGGATAACACATATAGATGTCTCTAGAAAGTTGTGTCTAAAGTAAAAGATGTAGTGCAACCCATCAAATAAAGAATGAATGAAAGAAAGTATGCAAGAAAAGAAAATAAGAAAGAAAGCAAGAAAAGAAAGTAAGGAAAAAAATGTTAAGTAAAGAAAATTATTATTTGATTCTTCTAATTATTTGCCTATATGTGAAAATGTTAAAGTTAAATTGTCTTTATTAAGTAATCGCATTCATCTATATTATCTTGCGTGCTAAACATGATTGCTCATGAAAATTCTATTTCCTTGTGCTTGAACCTCAAACTAAGAAGTAAGGATAGAGGCGTGTGCAACGGCGAAGTTCGTGGTGATGTAAGGTGTACATGGGACCAAGTCATTAGACTCTTTAATGTAAAGTTATATGAAACTTAGTTGATCTTTGAAGAACTATTAGGAAATTTAGAAAGATGTTTCGCTTTTGCATCCTATGTAAAGAAAGGCTCATGAAAAATGAATTGTAGGTAACGCAGTCCAAAATAAGTTCAAATATCACATGGTAGGAGGGTAAAATTTTGAGACATTACAATTGATATCATAGCAAAAGTCTTCAGTCTTCCTTAAGTAAAAGTAAGTTAAAGGTCCATGTGCAAAGCATCACAAGCATCTTCTACGCCATTCAAGTAAATAAGATGAAATTTTAGTTTGACACATTTTGCCTTACTAATTAGGAATAATTTTTATTATAGATTATTCCTTCGTAGAATGAACAAGGTGGATAATTAGTTCAACCTAAGGGGTAATTCCAGTGGGTCATTAATGCATGCAAAATATAATTAAACATGCACTTATCACATTTTAAATCATTTTCATATAGCATGCATTATTTTATGGTCTTATTTGTTTTAATTTTATAAAATAGAAATCTACCCAAATTCTATGTTTGATTTATTTTCATATAGCATGCATCATTTTACTAGCATTTATATTTCGATTTGGACATTGTAAAAGGCCATGAGAAGTTATATTTAGGCTGTTACAGAGCTATTATGGGCCGTTACGAAGCTCAATTTCAAAATTTCTGACTTTTTTTGGAGATTTCAATTGTAAATCAACTCTAAATCGTCACATAAGTTCCAAAGGTCATTAGGAAACATATCTACTTAGATTTCAAGAAGTTAGGAAGTTAGGATAGTTTTAAAGTCCAATCAAAGTCTATTCCAAATTTTTATTATTTTGACATAAAAAGACTTTCAATCAAATCGAAACTTTACCAAAACTTTTGGAACACCTAAAGGCTATAAATAGAGGCCATAGAAAATAGGTTTTTGTGGTTCTTGGAGTGTTTGAGACCAAGAAATTCGTGACTTATTGCAGAGAAGAAGTTTTGAAGCCTGAAAATCAACCGAAGGAGAAGATTACACAGTAATTCATCGTTTGTGTTGTGCAACAATTTAGAGGTCCCGAAGGTTACAAATTATTCTCTATCATATGATTGGATGCTCTTTTACCTAGTTCTTATAATTTATTATTTCTGTAACAGAGATTTTATATTCTTTTCAAGAAGGAAAACTGTTTGAATCCTGTTATTAGTTGAGTTAATTTATCTTTTCAGATTCTTGTGATTATGCATGCTGAGTTCATTGCCTTTTGATGAGTGATTTGATTTCTAAGATTAGATTACAAATCTGTAAGAGGAGTGATTAATTTTAGAAATTCTTATTATTTTGATAATTGATCTTTTACTTTTAAGTTGAATGATACATAATGCGTGTTCGATAACTCATCATTTGTGTCAAATTTTGTACGGTCTATTTTTTGTCCAGATTTGTGGATGAATAATAGTGTAGGAGATATATTCTCATGCATCTTAATTCTCTATAAAATTAATAATTGACTCGTGCAGTTATTAGTTTTATTAGAAGTTAAGACAATTTGATTTACTCGTCTTGAGAGGTCAATACTTTAGGTACTCCTGATCCATCTTAAGAATCGATACTATTATTTTCAATTATAACTCAATTATTATAGAGGATCATACACATTTATCTTTATATTAATCATTCATAATTTTCAAGACTTAACACCAGTTTATTTTATCTTACTTATCATTTATTTTATGTACCTTTAATTTTCTATTTTCACTATAATTTTTTTTCTTCTCTTAGTAGATTATTGAGATAGATTGGATTTAACTAGTTTCTCGTGAGTTCGACACTCTACTCTCTACTTTATTACTTTATACGACTAGTGCACTTGCTAGTAAATTTGTTTGTTACAAATTCAATACATTAGACATAGCATGAAGTACCCTAGATAATTTGAGCATGAATACTCATTTGGACAATGGCAATAATGGGCTCCTGCAAGGCAATCCAGCCAAGAACTCGATTAAAAAGTTTCTCAAGCTTAAGCCATATTAGTTCAACGGGGTGGATGACTTTGACATAGCGGATCGATGGATAGATGAAATAGAAGTAAAATTCAAGCTGATGGATTGTGTGAGTATGCCTCAACACAACTAACATGTGATGCACAAGATTGATGGGAGATCACTAAAGACATGGTGTTCCCAGATATAGAGATGGTCCCTTCGTATGCATTTTCGACAAGTCTTGGGAGAACGCTTCTTCGCGGCATAACAGAGGGATTTGAAGCGAAGAGAGTTTTTATTACTGACACAATGAAATATGATTGTGTTCGAATACTTAACCAAGTTCATTCGTCTTGGCAAGCATGCTCCACCAAAAAGTGAACAAATTAGGGCTATACAATTCGTTGGGGGTCTTGAAGACCCTATTTGGAAACTATCGCACATTAAATGATGCGACAAGGATTACCACATTGATGGTGAGAGGTATAACAAGGATACAGTATGATATACAATATGATAGGAAAGACCAAAAATGATACACAAAGATCAGGATGAAACCAACCTAGAAAGGAGGGTGGCCAATAACAAAGGCATGACAATCATCGCGATAATAGGACAAGGCCCTACAATCCACCTTCGCAACAACTTCCACAACAGAAAGCTCAACAAGTGGCAATTTAGACCTCAACAACCACCCCGAGGAATAACTTTTTGCACTTTTTGTGGGTGTGCACATGCTGCTAAATGTAGGAAGCAAGCCAATACGTATTTTCAATGCAACGAAAGTGGGCATTATATTAGAGAATGCCCAATGCTATATGGACAAGAGTCGGGGCAAACAAAAGGCAATGTACAACAACAAGATAGTTCAAGGAAGAGTTTATGGAATGCACGCAGAAGAGATTTGATATGATAACGTCACTTATCAAGATTATCAACATAATTCGACATCTTGAAATATGTAGTTTCGCTTTATTTGTTTATTTTCTTTTATTTTAGGTGAGCCGGAGGACTAGCTAGTAAATTAATACTAGTATAGGATGTGTTACGAAATGGATATTAGTTATTATTTTTTTTGTTATCATTAGAGTCCCACATGGAGTAAAATTTGATGACGAATTTTTTTTAAAGGCGTAACAATATAACACCCAAAGTTTTTTCAAATTAAAAATTAATTTTTGTAATTAAAATAAATCCAAAATTTAGGATTTGTTAAGGAAAGATAAAGTTTGAAAAGAAATAAAAGTATAATTAGAGAAAGGATAAGAGAAGAGAAAAAGATAAGATAATAAAAGTTTCAACTTGAATAAAAGTGAATAAATGACTCATAATAAGAGTTAAAATAAAAATTTTATATCCAAAAATATTTAAAGGATAAAATAATATTATTTCATTTAAAAAATTAGAAGATAAGAGAGTCACTCATGGCAACTATTCTATAACTCCCCTAGCCCAATTACTATATTATTCGCTTTGAGTTTTTTGTCTCCACGAATTTAAAACGCATTTTGAAAGATAAAAAAAAGATGTTACATATAAGTCCATAACCACATTCGTGTGGAACTATTCAGTCAAACCATCTTTATCCTTTGCCTTTAGGTCTTTATAGTATAAATAAATATTTCACATTTGAATAACTTTAATTATAATTGATTAAGAACACCCAATTCTTGTTGTTAGGAACTCCGTATTCTATCTTTTTAAATCCCAAATTTCACTTCGGACTAAATGGTTTTATTCTGATTTGGAAAATGAGAACCTGAGTAAAAAAATCCGGTTGAGTTGAGGTTGGGTCTCATTTTGACTCATAAATTTAATTAGTGGTTTGGAATAAGTTTGTTTTAAATATTTTAATATAACTTAAGGATATGATGAAGAATAATAAGTGTTAAGATTATTTGATAATTTAAGTAACTCAACATAAAATAATTAGTAAAATTAATATTTTTTTGGATTGGGCATCACATCATTGAGTTATTTTTGCTTCAAATAAGTGACTTAAGTTTTTTTGAGTTGAGTCGGATCTGATTTTGAGTTAAATATTTTGAATCTGATCTTGGTAATAGTTGAACTGGATTAGAACAATCAATTTGTGGGGGAAAGACTTTTGAAAACAAACTTTAATATAAATTGACTTCTCCAATTGTTCTTATGAATTACATTAATATAAACTATATAAAAATTCAAACCTTTAATATTTATGTTTTTTTGCCAATCTTACATAAAATTGTGAACATATTTGATGGACACTACAAGAAAAATGCCGATTTCCGACGATTCATTTTCGACGGGCAGAAATCCGTCTGAAATACCGACAGAATTTTTGACGGATCAAATAATCCGTCGAAATTATCATCGGATATGGTTTTGATGGTTTAAGCCGTCTAAACTTCTAACGGTTCAGAATGCGTCGAAACTTTCGATGGTCGTAACCGTCGATGATGTTAAAATCGGCTGATCCATTTTCATGCTAATTTTTCGACGGTTTTGACCGTCGAAAGTTTAGACAGTTCACCTAACCGTCGAAACTTCCAGCGGTCTTAGCCGTCGAAATATTTTAACGTTGGTGGGGTATCAATATTTTATTTTTCGATAGTTCCGACCGTCGAAAGTTGCGATGTTTCACGGAACCGTCGATATTTCGACAATCAAACCCGCCGGAATGTTAACTGATATTAATTAATTCTACTTTAAATGTTTTCGACGGTTTTGATCGTCGAAAATGAAGATTTATAATTTATATAATTATCTTTCACTTGACAAATATTATTATATATTTTGACGGCTAAAACGTTGAAAGTTTGACGGTTTGGAGAATCGTCGAAAGTTCGACGATCCGTCCAGCGGGTTTGACCGTCTTAATTCGAATGAATATGTTATTGCCTACTTTTCGACGGTTCCGACCTTCGAAAACTTGATATATAAATATTCGACCCCACTGTCACTTCCTTCGTTTCCCTCTCTTCTACACTCAATCGCTTGCACAAGAACCCTTCTGGCGGCGACCTTCCCGGCATCCTAGCTGAACCGTCGGCAGCCGGCGCCACAAGTCCGCCACCTGCATTGCGTTCATTCGCCGCCTGAAGCCGTCATCCGCCGCCAGCAGGTCGACCCGTCGCCGTGTCTACAATCTCCGACGCAGATAGGCTCCCCGCCCTTGGTGTTCTCTCCGTTCTCCCAGATCCGGCCGCCCTCCGTGCGCGACGGTCGGACATTATTAAAGAAGAGATGAGATCTAGCCGAAGGGCGGTTCCGACCATCGCGGCGGTCAGATCTTTAATAATGCCTTCTTTTTTGTCTTTATAAACTAATGAACATAACGTTTCATTCAAATCCCTATGAATTATGTTCACATTTATTGGTAAATCTTTTCTTGTACTATGCTGCTTTTTAACCTCTCCTTGTAAGTTGTAATGGAAAAAGGAACTTTGATTTATCTGGCATTGAGATCTAGAATGGAGTGTCTTAAACTTCTATTATGCAAACCTAGAATTCAAATTCGAGTTTATCCAAACTATAACTTTAAGCAAAAGTTTGAATGGCGAATAATATGATGACTTTTAATTAGTGTTTACGATGTTCCTGATTATTTCTAATTAGTGTTTATGGTGTTCCTGATTATTTCTTGTTAGTATTTATTTTTAGTTCATAAGAGTGTTTATGATTTGTTCCTGTTTAGTTGTAATTAGTGTTTATGATGTTTCTTCCATGTTTTTTTGTTACAAATTTTTTAATTATTATAACTTACAAATAATGCAGATATTATGTCATACTTGAACGATCGTCAATGGATGTACAATAAAAATAATCCTGGTCATAGAGGTTTGACACAAGAATTTATAGATGACGTTGACTATTATGTTAGTGTGACTTGTCAGTCTTTGCAATATCAGCGGGGGAAACAATTAGGTGTCCTTACTTGAAATGTTATGGCACAAAGTTACAGATGCTACAAACAGTTAAGGTTCACTTACATAGAAAGGTTTTCAAATCCAATTATTGGCAATAAGATGATTTAGGTGAAGGAGCACCTTTGACAAGTGTACCAAATCCAAGTATCCATTTTATCGATCCTTAAGAAGGATTTACTTCGCAATTAGTTTATGACGTAGCTACAATTGAGTACGGAAATATTAGATTTGAGCGGGATGAAGAGACACCAAATTCAGAAGCAAGAGATTTTTATGACTTGCTAAACGCATCGAGCCAATCCTTACGGTCCGGGTGTGAAAGTCATTCGCAACTATCACTTATTGTTAGATTGTTGAATCTGAAAGTCGACCACAATATTTCACAAGTATGTTTTGATGCATTTCTAGATATTTTAAAAGAGGTCACACCAACTGGGGCTCACATTCCTAAAAAATTTTATAGGACAAAAAGATTGGTTAGTAAACTTGGTCTTAGCTCAACTAAAATAGATTGTTATCGCGATGGTTGTATGTTATATTATGCTGACGATATCAATCTAAATGAATGTAAATTTTGTGGAGCCGAACGATATAGAGTAACTAACAAGACTCAAGTGGCTATGAAAAGAATGCATTATTTGCCTTTTATTCCAAAACTTAAAAGATTATACTCATATATAGGGTCAACGTCGCAAATGAAGTGACATGCACAGCATAATACTTCTGAAGGTGTCATGTTTCACCCATCGGATGGTGAAGCGTGGAAATATTTTGATCGTAAGCATCCTGATTTTGCTAAGGACGAAAGGAACATAAGACTCGGATTATCGCGGATGGTTTTACACCATATGGTCAGAATTCAGTTCCTTATTCTTGTTGGCCGGTTATAGTAACATTATATAATTTGCCACTTGGGATTTGTATGTCCGTACTTTATATGTTTTTGACATGCATTATTCCTGGTCCTCACAGTCCTAAACAAAGGATAGACATATATTTACAGTCTCTAATTGACGAGTTAAAAGAACTGTGGGATGGTGTCGTCGCTTATGATGTATCAACCAAACAAAACTTCATCTTGAAAGCTGCCTTATTATGAACCATTAATGATTTTCCTACCTATGGGATATTGTCTGGTTGGATGACCGTAGGGAAACTAGCTTGTTCATGTTGTATGGAACACTCAGATGCATTTAAAAATAGTTGGTTTGACTGTCATAGACAATTTCTTCCAGCCGATCATCCTTACAGAAATAATCGAAATACATTTCGACGGAATAGAGTTGTAGAAGACATGGTTCCAGTCAGATGCTCAGGAGCCCAATTACGTCACATTGTCAATGCTTTATGCAGAATTGTCGATGACTCAAATGTCACGTACAATGAGCAAGGTGTTTGTCATAACTGGACCAAACGGAGTATATTATGATATTTACCTTATTGGTCTGACTGTTTGATACGTCATAATTTAGATGTCATGCACATTGAAAAAAATATTTTTGAAAATATATTCAACACTGTAATGGACATTAAGGGTAAAACAAAGGACAACCTAAAGGCGAAACTTGATTTGAAGGACTGCTGTCGAAGACCAGATTTGCACTTAGCTACTTTACCTAACGGTAGATTATTTAAGCCAAAGGCAAGTTATGTTCTCACTAAAGAGCAGAAGACTCAAGTGTATTGATGGTTCCAAGAGCCGAGAATGCCGGATGGTTATGCATCAAATATAACCTGATGTGTGGACATGAATAATGTGCGTTTGTTTGGCATGAAAAGTCACGACTATCACATATTCATGAAAACTTTGCTTCCTATTGCATTTTCTTCTCTGTCGGACAAGATTTGGAAGCCGATAATGGAATTGAATCAATTCTTCAAGCAATTGTGTTCGACAACACTAACGGTGAAAAATATGACCCAATTGGAACGTAATATTCCGATAATATTATGTAAGTTAGAACGAATATTTCCACCGGAATTCTTTGATTCCACACTTACCTATTCATCTGCCATATTATTTATTAGTATTTATTTTTAGTTTCTTACACATTTTGCAAAAAATGTTCTCTTAACTCACTCTCTCCCGATTCTTTTGTTGTGTAGTGATGATCGTGGTGCCTTGCGAAAAGGTGGATCGAAATGCCAATTCTTCAAGTTCTTAAGATCTGATCGGCCCATGTGTCCATCTTCTTCGTGACGAAGACCACATCTCTTTGCTTCGACCATCTCGTTGCTTACTTATGTTTGGCATTTGTGTTTGGATATTATGTTTGGCATTTGTGTTTGGATATATGTTTGGAAACTATGTGTTGTGTTGCATTTCTTAAGTTTGAATATTTTGTTTGGATGTTATGTGTTGTGGTGATGGATGTTATGTTATGTGATGGATATTATGTTGTCATTGGATATTATGTGATGCATGGATAATTGTGGTGACTTATATGATCCAAATGGATCTTTCATTGTATTATCTGTTTGGACAGCCAATTTCTGACATTTTTATATTTTTTTTATTATTTTCGACGGTTAGAACCATCGAAAATAGGAAAATAATAATTATCGATAATTTTTTTTGATACTTATTGACGGTTCTAATCGTCCGTGCGAGCTTATAGACGGTCCTAACCGTCGCTAATAATCAATGGTTTTAACCATCGAACATTATCGACGATTTGAGCTGTCGAAATTTAACTGTCGAGTCGACGGTTAAAACCGTCGATATGAATTTAAGACGGTTTGAATCGTCGATATGAATTTAAGACGGTTTGAACCGTCGATAATCCGTCTTAAATTCATATTGACGGTTCAAACCATCTTAAATTCATATCGACGGCTCAAACCGTCTTAAATCTTCAATGTTCGACGGCCGCGCTCGCCAGCTGGACCATCGGAGATATCGATAGTTTAGGGATAACCGTCGCAAATTGTTTGCGACGCTTCGTTTTCGCACGAACGCTATCCGTCTGAAAACCCGTCGAAAAATATTATTTTCGACGGTTCTGGCCAAATTATCGGCGGTTCGAACCATCTGTAATAAGCTATTTCCTTGTAGTGATAGTCACAATAAAATTATAACATTATTGTCCGATATTATATTTTATTATTTTAAATATTTTTTGAAAGTAGACAATCGAGAGTTGGATACATATAATTATCATATGTTAATCTCTTATCAATTGTCCTCAGAAAATTCAAAAAGAATCTAATTCTATTTTGTCTTGATGTCATAACGAAAAAATTTTCAAATACTATAACTTGATTTATAGAAATTATTTTTGAAAGATTTTAATTGATATACAAAGCTAATGACATCTTCTATCAATTCATAAATTATCAAAGTTTTATCACATCAATATTATTTTACCATTTCGCTTCACTTGATGTCTGCAACATCCTGATAGCATGTAGGTATTTTGTTAATAACTTTTGAAAATTAGACTTCAAAGATTATCACCATAGATCTTTTCATAGTTTTGGGACAACAGAATACTATCCAAAGTTATTTAATAATTTTTGTATGAAATTTGTACAATAAGAGGAAAAAATCTTTTCTACAAATAATCTCCCTCATCACATTATAAAAATATATTAATTCGATTTATAGATCCATAAAAAAATTGAGATATGAATTTACAAGAATAAAATGTATTATTTATTGCAATTATCATTTCTAGTCCCTAGAAGAATAATCTTTCTTGGTGTAATTAGGATGATCTACTTCTTCTCCTGTCCATCTTTTATCGGTATCGTAAGAATAAGAGCAAGAGGGAAAAGCTAGTCATTACATATTATGATTTGTAAGATTATTTGTAGAGTTTATTGGAGGTTAGGAGAACTTATCATAACTAATTATTTTATCTTTTATATTTTAATTTTATATATTATTTTTCTTTACAAATTCTGGATGGGCATTACATTTACTTTTATGGAGGAAGTCACAAACTTTTTAAATTAATTAGGAATGTAGTTTGTTGCTACATTTTTATTTATAAAATTGTTAACGTTGATTCAACATTTCATGTGGATAAGTGGGTGATTCAATGTTAATTAGGAATGTAATATGCGATTTGCTTCGAGCTCTTTCGCCTCGTATCTAATCGCTTTTAATTTTTAGCTAAACTATGAGACCGTCCAACCTTCGGGTGCCCTTCAACCTTCAAAACTCCTTTTAGGAATGGAGACATGAGTGACTCTCACTATAAGAAGACTGTCTCAGCCACCTTTGTGTAAAAGTTATGTTAATTCAATATGTTTAATGCTTTAGGGTTTTAAATAGCTGTGTGAACCCATAACTCATTCATATGATATAAACTCTAATTTTGTTTGACCATTTAAGATATTTGATTTTGAACGTTGTTCTCAAATTTATTTTCAATAGGATTTTTTTATTTAGAAGGTTTAACTTTGAAAAATTTTCGGAATCACATAACTTAAATTGGACGACTAGAATTAGGACACACATTGTCTGGATAAATTGTCCCTTCACACAAATTCCTATTAACCGTGGTTGATTTAACTTTGCTCTATGTACAAATATTTGAAAAACTTCAAAATATATGAAATCATGAAAAACATTCTATTCACAAAAATAGAACGGATTTATAAATTAGCATGGAATCTTGTAATTTGATATTTAAACTCTTCCCCAAGAACAACATAAAAAACTTGACAAGTCCTACAAGTATATGGGCCATGTTTGCACTGTGGAAAAAATGTTGATCTATCTCAAGTGACGAAATATGGGCTCTGCGTAATTTAAATTATCAGAGTGCTAAAAGATGATTTATCGAAAAAAAGGAAACCAAAATATGAAAACAATAACTCATAAACACAAATAGGGATGGAGAAAAGAACAAAATAGTGAGGGGAGTCAACATATCATCAGTGATTAAAATAAATTTCCAACAATAATTTTTTGATGTAAAGTATTTTCCAACAATAACTTTATGATATAAAGTATTATGCAAAAAAGAGAACTAGGCTCAAAAAAGAATCTACAAGTGAATTAGTAGTAAAATATTTTGCAATTATTATTATTTTTGCATACGAATGGAGTACTCTCATATTTAATTACTAATAAATTTATAAATAAAATGCGTACAGTCTAATTTAATTAATAAGAAAAAAAATAAAATGCGTAAAACCTGCACAATCTCCTCATCCGCGTTTTCTCTCCACGTTTTCTTTTGCCTCAAAGTGTTAAAAGCTAAAAGCTCATATAACAGCCCACATCACTCATAGTTAAAATATTTGTGTGTGTGTGTGTGTGTGTGTGGTGGGGGGTTGTAAATGTGACGTTTGTTTCATTAACTCATGCCAATTTATGAA
This sequence comes from Pontederia crassipes, assembly GCA_030549335.1. Lineage (NCBI taxonomy): Eukaryota > Viridiplantae > Streptophyta > Magnoliopsida > Commelinales > Pontederiaceae > Pontederia > Pontederia crassipes. The sequence continues at coordinate 17,685,543 of CM060184.1, read as the reverse complement.
CTTAGGTATTATACAAACAATTCTCTTTCAAAGCACACGTTTAAGAAAAAGAAAAGATAAAGTACACGTTTAACAAAAGAAAAAAGATAAAATAGTTAATAAATTTAAATCCTAGACGAACTATTATTGAATAATCATTAGAATTTAAAACGTAAGGATAGGTCACCGGTAATCCTATCAGAGGTACTTCTAGATTTTAATACCTGTTGATCAATAAAAAAAAGTACAAAATATAGTCATCCAAAATTTCACAATAAAGAAAAATATATAATATTAAAAGAGAATTATATATATGCAATATCAAATTTCCATGCTTTTACTCATCCTGTTCGACTTTGCATCACTCAAAGTCACAAATGAAGTGCATCTTGTGATGGGTCATCACTCACCACATCTGAAAGTGTGCACCTCCCTTAAAACTTACATATGAAGAATATACGCGTAAATTCTTACATATATTAATTATATGTAAACATCAAAATTATAATGAATTATGTATAAGAAAAAAATGTCAATAGTGATGAATAAAAATGAATAGTGAAATTCACTTTTTGAATCAAACTTATTAATATTTTTTTATGTTTATACAAAATTATACCAAAATTAGTTAATTACATGCTCTCTCACACACACATATAGAATTTAATATAGGTCTTGAGTGTTTTATATGTGAAGCGCGTGTCAAAGCGATTTTACGCATATTTTATTTTATTTTTTCGATATCTTTTTTCATAAATAATTTAAATGATTATTAATTATAACAAAAATATGATTCAAATCATTGTCAATAATTATATTCATCATTTTCAAAATTTTATGAATTTATGTATATTATTGTCCTTCATAATAGATATACATATTTTTATAAATTTTTATGTTATAAAAGTATTTTTTATTATCATCATCTAAACTATTATATCGAAAAAAATAAAATCAATTATGTATAAAATTATTTGATACGCGCTTTCACATATAAAACGTTCAACACCTATATTCATGGACGGAACTACGTATTACTCAACATTTTGAGATTGTACTGACTTGATGTGTTTTTTAAGATTATAAAATTATAAAAATATATATATTGCCCCCCCCCCCCCCCCCCCCCTACCCATCCCCTGACATCAAATAATGTTTAAACATATTTAGATGCATTACCCCCCCCCCCCCCCCCCCCCCCCCCCCCCCCCCCAAAGAAAAAAGAAATAATGTTTTGAGCTGAAATTCTGAAGCTGAACCCATACGATTGATTGTACGACTCCCCTTTAGTTTTACGCACAAGGTTGGCATGCAACCAGACAACATGTGAGAGTCGTCAAATCATCCGCACGTCAAATCATTCGCAAATTGAGGAAGCCAATTATACTTGGCTTGGACAGATTCGTTGTACAATCCGTCACATCTTGTCCCGGTTAACTATGGAGTTCTATGAAATGGGGTAAGTTCTGAGTTCTGACCCCTCCACATATGATGAGATCTCAACATCCTGGTAACTTTGTTGTATATTAGGTAATTTTGTAATCATGAAACGAAATGAAAGATAGGTAACTAAAGAGCGTCTCAGTTCCAGTGATAAAAAATTATTGAAAAAAAAACATTGTTAGAAGTGGTTTAACACTTTACCGATGATTAACAATGGAAAAAAAAATAGGATCATCATCTACAAAACAAATGAGATAAGCAAATTAATTAAACTAATCACTTCCTCGGCAATGCCGGACAAAAAGGAAACTTTGTACACGAATGATTGTTCCAATTAGTAAGCCCTACAAAACATAAGACCTACAAAACTTGGATCCTACCCTAAAATGCAGTAATTATTGCTTTAAATAATTAAGCTCAGGTGTCAACACTGAGAAGCCTAAAATATATGTGTCTATAAACACAGAACGAAGTCTTCACTTGATCCTTCTCGCTGTTTTGTTCACTGCACCAATTAATTAGTTGTATTCCATTTGGCTGTGGGTCAGATCTGCAGGTTCACTTAATCTTTCTCGCTGTTTGATCAGTAGCAAAGCAGCCGACAGCTCCCGTTCTGATCAGTTGTCCCCCACCGGTGCTTTTGTGATCACCAAGGGAGCCAAAAGGTGATCGCTAATGGAGCAGCCTTATAGCGCTGCTGCAGCAATGGGCGTACTCGTACCATTGCACATGCACTCGGGGACAGGGTACGCCGTGACGTCCTTGTCGCCCTTCCGGATCTCCGGTTCACCCAGGGACGCCTGGTGGAGGTCCTTGATGATGCGGTTGAAGTCGGACTCCGGCAACGAGGTGTCCAGGAAGTACTGGATCATCTGCCGCTTATTGGGGGTGATGAACTTCCGGTGTCCGGCGAACGCCCGGTGGCCCTGCAGCAGGTGCCCCATGTTGCCCCCGTGGGAAGCCATGAACACGTCGCTCTGCTCACACACTATGTAGTCGATGGCGGCCAGGATCGACGCCTTGTTGGAGAACTGATCCAGCTCCCCGGGCAAGGACAGCTTCTCCTTGTTGTACAAATGGGGGTACTCGCTGATCAGGGGGCGCAAGGCCTCTGCCCCTCCGAACGGCTCGCCGCCCGCCCAGTAGATCCTCGCCTCGGTCGGAGCTTCCAGCGCTTTAAGCAACCTGAAACCAAAATGCATGTCAGACGATTTCGTTATCTTCTGTAAGTGACGAGTGACGACGTTTTGATTACCTCGTGACGTCCAGGGCATTCAATGGGCAGAGTCCGGCAAGCTTCCGCTCGTGGTAAGTCATGTTGGACCTCCCAGTGAGGAGCTCCGGACGGTTCTTTCTCTCTCTCCGAATGGCCTCGTCTAATTTGGAGCTTATCCCAGGGAGGCATCCCGTTCTCACCCAGACGTCCTTTTCCAGGCGCAAGTGCAACGCAAGGTACGGCCCCTGGCTCCTCATCCTCGCGGCCAGTTTGTTGCCAAGCTCCTGGATTGGAACAGCGAACCGCAGCGCTTGGAACGCAACCTGATCAAGTTTCAGAAACATGACGCATGAGCGGATGCCCTTTTCCAATGCGCGATGGAGCAGCTTGGAGCAAAAATAATGGTTATGAATTTATGTTACTTTGCATCGAAGTTTTTGCAGATCAGGTGGCAGGTCCTTGGAAAGCCTCGAATCCAAAGCCGTCAAGAGCAAGACGCCATCTCTCTTGAGCTGAAACAGTGGTAACAAGGGAAATATGTGATCATTAATTTAACTACACATTGCAGTATGGTAACATTGTGTATGATGATTAATTTACTGGGAACAGTATGGTAAAATCTCAAAACTTTGTTTGTTCAAGTGGCCAGCATGTGCTAGGTGTCAAGATCATGACAGAAGGATTCAATGATCACAAGCCTCCAATTTACAGAAATCCGGGCAGAGAACTGGAGAAGTCTTTTTAGATGTGGAGAGAGAGGGGGAACAGCTCACTTATTTCGGGTCTGATGGTACTGCATTGCCCAATTATGAACCACAGGGTGTTACAGGACTTGTCAACTAGTCGGCAAGAGCTCATCATAATAATAATAATAATAATAATAATAATAATAATAATAATAATAATAATAATAATAATAATAATAATAATAATAATAATAATAATAATAGGAGAAGGAAATAAAAGAAAAGGAAAGAAATAGGTGTCCAATTGGCATCTCTGTTGCGGTGTGGTATCCTCATCACCAACTACTAGTAGCTTTATTTATCATTTGCATAAACTACTTAGTTAGTCAGCTAAAGTATTTAAAATAAATTTTTTTTTAAAAGGAAGATAGGATTAGATTAGCCGGTAATGTCATTACACAAAAACCGGAGGAAGTCCGGAGAGAGGACATCCTCCCAAAATTGCAACTGATTGCAACCAATACCTCGCAGAAAAATCATAATCTGCATTAGCAAAGTTCACTGCATCTCGTTTCAAATGCACAAAATTTTCAAGTGAAATATTTTGGCTAATGAGCAGTGACCAGTGAGACGATAAGGTTGAAAGGTCACATAGATGGATGACTTACATGTTCCAAGTACTTATTCCGGTACCAATCCGGGGAGACGTTAAGAGGGGTTTGCTTCTCCTCCACCGGCCGCAGCCTGATGTGTGTGGACGGCAGCGAGTTCACCACCTTGACATCGTCGGCGAGAACTCTCTTGAAGTGATCCAAGTCGAATATATCTGCGAACTCGCTGCATGCCACAAAAACAGGACAGGAAACACAATATCACATATCAGACGTTTGCTGAGCTGCTTGGATCCTTTTGTTTAGTTAAGAAGAGGAATGCCTTAAATCTCAAGCAATGACCAGCGCGCCAACAAATGCACTGATCAGACCGTGGGATTTGCATACTAATTTTAGCAAACCAATCAAGTAGCCACTAAAGTGTCTGAAATCTCTGAACTATTATTTTTTATTAGGAATGGTTAAAGGTTCAGTTGCTAAATGCTGTCTGTCGAAAGCTGACTTCAAAAAAGGATCACATCTTTCTCTACGTCTGCGAGATAGCAGTGAAGCGTAGCGATGGAAGAGAGGTGAAAAAGCAAAAATATTGCGATCTAATGATAGATTTCTGCTCCGAGATGGCACCTTTGATCACCCCAGATCTGATTGACTTGAAGCACCGGGACGACGAGGACGGCGCCGAGGATCCGAGCGATGACCACAGCATCGACGATCTGATTCCTTTGCTGATTGAGGCCGCCATTGACGACGACGAGCAAGTACTTCTTCCTTCTGCGGCGTCCTCCGCTGATAACGTCATCTGTCTGCATCCTGTACTGCTTGCTGAAGCCCAGGCACGGCTTGTATCCCATACCGTCCGGCTGCCTCCAGAACTCGGCCCCCGAGGCCGCCTTCACCTCGCTGTCAGCACTTCCTGTGATCGCCAATGCCGAGTCGGAAGAAGACAAGGATGAGAGGGCATTGTTCCAGTGGCCCAGAGGGGAGCAAGGGAGGGGGATCGGATCGAGGTGGAAGGCGAGCCTCAGAGTGCCGACGAAGGCGAAGGCGAACAGCAGGAGGAGAAGGAACTTTATGTTCCGGAAGAGAGAGCGCCGCCGGAGGGCATTAGACGGCGACGGGGAGATAGAAGAAGCGGACTTCTTCGGCGGCGAAAGGAGGAGGAGGCTCTGCAAAGAGGAAGCCGAGAGCGAGCGGATGATCTGAGAAGGGACGGCGATGTACGAAAGGTGCTGCTGCTTTCCCCCCTCCGCCTTCTCCCTCGCCATTGGCGACCAACTCTGAGCTCCTGCTGCTACTCACTTTTTTAATGTTCTCTCTCCTCCGACTGCAACGGGGAAATAAGAAATGGACGACTGGTCGGCGGGAAGGCGGAGCAGCAGCGGATTTAGCAGCCGGGCATTGGGCTAATTAAAAAATCTACTTGTTTTTCTCAATTAACTAATGACGAGATCAATACGAATACCTAATGACGAAACTACCCCTTAATTATTCGGAAGGCGGTGTCGTAATGCGTTATTGAACTCTCTCTTTGTCGATAGCTCAGCGATAAGGTGAGCAAGCAATCATGACGATGATGTGGTCGCCCGAGAGGATAATTTCGTCATAATAACGCGAAAAAGTTTAAAGGAAAACTAAAGGGTCAAAAGGAGAAAAAAGTTACGTTGTAAGATTCGGATTAGAGGAGTTCGGGCGCAGGAACCGAGACGCGAGCCCGACGTGGGAGATTCGCTGCGCGTGTGTCCGCACGATGTTTGGGAAGGGGGGTGAGATCGAATCCAACGGCGCGGAGGCCTCGACGCGCGTGTGTTTCCGTGTTCGGACCGAGCCGCCTGTCGATCTCGTGTCACGATTGGTTGGCATCCGCCGGATGCGCCCGGCGGGTACGTGGACGCACAGTTGGAAATGGAAACCCGAGGGGCTCGTGAGGAACGTTGTGTGAGTTGTGATCCACGGGCGACTGGTGGTCGACACGTGGACCTGTCGAATTTTTCTACGTAAAATATCGATTCTCTTCTAATTTATCTGGATAATGATATCGCTTGATCTAATAAGCAAAATTTGACATCGAATCTTTTTTTTTTTTGTTGCAACAATGCATTGCAATATAAAGCAATTATTTATGCAATAATAGAAGAAAGCACCAAAACTTTTGAATGGAATCTCACCATCAGCCACGATAAGACGCCACTTTTTAATTATAGAAGCTTCATTCTTTTTTTTTTCTTTCAGAAAATAAATGCACGGAATAATTTCCAATATTTTTATATATCTAGCTGATAAACTTTGACTGAGACAGAGCACATGCACAAAATTCGGCCGACGCTCAATGATATGCTTCCCCCTTTTTCTGTGTTTTCGTCAACCACTGCACGAAGTTGAGATGGATAATTGCTTAATCTGCCTGTTTGTATGGCCTCGGATGCTTTAGATCGAGCTCCGTGGATTAAGGACCTAATAATTAAGGCTTTGAGCTTAGCTTCTAGTCTTACACGTTAATGCTCTAGAGAAAGATTAATTTCTAATTTGGCTTTACCCAATCGAACAACTTCGTTAATCTCGAACCATCAAATTGATCATGTAATTAGACAACTAGGTATTGAAGAATGGTAAGTTGCATTAATCGCATCTCACTCAATTTTACGAGGACTCATGGAGTAGGTGAGCGAGAGTGGATTTGGTCATATGATTGGTGCAACTATATATGTAAGCTAACTACGTTAAGCAACTAAGCATATGTCTGATCTCTAAAAGGTTTAAACTTGCAGATCATGCAGTAATTGACTAGGGATATGTACATAGGTCTTGGCATCATCACCTACTATTAAAAGTCAATAACAGCTTGCAACGTACAAATTGTTATTTTGCCTCATTTAAATGGCTTCTAGCAAAGAGGACATGAAAAAAAAAAAAAAATAGAACGGGGGTACATGTAATGCCCAATAGTGTAGAGGAAAAGACAAGAGGAGCAAGCAGAATTAACACATGTACAACTAGATAAAAAGAAGTGTCTGACATGTGTAGCCTTCATGTTTATTGTTCTCCTACAAGATGATTCCCCAAAATGCTCGTCAATAGAAAATTAATACAACTAGTGGTTACTAACGCCCCATCCCATCTACTTGACCATATCTTACAACACTCAAGGACAACCCTATTAGGTAGATGATTGTAATCGAAAAAGAAAAGTAGATAGATGCTCCTAGCTGATCGAGTAGCTTGTTCCCAACATGCATAAAGTTGTTTTGGCATATTATTTTATCATTAGCCAAGGTTAAACATGTAATATATGTACTTTGTGAAACAATTAATGGCAATAGTAGATCAATGGACTATATATATGTGCAACTAATTTCTTTACAAGTAGTATGCATGTAACATATTTAAATTATTGGATGATAATTATTGATCTCTATTGAATTCAAAGTTTATTGGATTTAATTAGGGATGAGCAGAATCAAATTCATGACTGGTTCACCCTGTCCGACTTTGACCGGATCTTCAACCCGGCCGGATCGGATTTGGGACTAGGTCATCTTGAGTTGATTGAGAATTAAATTGGAACAACCCGTTTGTCCTTATTTGATATAAGTTTTATATATAATATAAATAATAGATTAACAAAAATAAATATATTAACATAATTAATTTAAAGCTCTCATTTTATTTTTTATTATCAATAAAATCATTTTATATATCTTATATTTTTTAAAAAAATATATAATATAACATATAAATAATACATGCTTAGTATTTTATAATAATAAATATTTATCCCGAGAAAGAATCCAAACTTTTTAAATTGAGATTTGGTCCCAACTCGAAATAGGTCGAGTTTTTAATAATCATACTTGATCCGACTTGAATATATTTCAGATGAAAAATATTTTCAAAAAATTAGGCCAAACCAATGATCCCCATCTTTATTCACCCATAAATTTAATCTCGATTATATAACCATCATTCAACAAATTATATTTATTATATGCATACTGTTGGTAGAAAAACTAAAATTATATATAATGGAAAAATAATATATATTATTGTCCATCATAAATTATAAGTTTAATATACAATAATAACTTTTGGACTCTTTCGATTAAAAATTACTTCGATCACATATTATTTGCATTTTGAATCATCGAATTAAAATGGCGCCTATAAATCTATAATTCTCCACAATACAAAAATATCACGCTAAAGTGAACGAAAAAAGTCAAAAGTATTTTGACTTGTAAAAGGTCTTTTTATTGTGTGTGGGAATGAGACAGAAGGACCGTGGGTTCCATGAATATACGGCGATCTCATTCATTTTATTTTTATCATCAATATAGTCATGCACGTAACATGCACTATGATTCATATACAGAAATAAAAAGGGAAAATAACTAAGTAGATCACGGATGATACAATCGAGGCAAGAACACAAGAACAAGAAAAAAAAAAAAGAAGACCAAGTAGGTAGGGAGGTAAAGTAACGTGGCCAGCATCATGATGATAACCAAATTAATATAATAAATGTTGGTTGGGTTTAGGTCACCTATTTGCAATGTGCCCGTCTTGTCACACCGAATGTGGATATAATTGTGTGTTAAATAGGTGTTATATCAGAAAATAAAATAAACTTTAGATATGGAAACTTTTAAAAAATATATAAACGAAGATGAAGTGTTAATATAGTCAATTGCGTTTGTAATGAGTTTTAAAGATAACAAGTATAAGAGATATTATATGTTTCCAAACTTGATTGCCATATTTTTTTATAGAAAATGCATGTCTGTTGACAATTGCAATGGTGATGTCAAATATTAATTACAACCAAGGTCGTCAAGATCGAGATTTTATATAAGATCGAAAATCGTAAGATCGAATTGAAAATCGTAAAATCTTATCTATTAATAAAATAATATATATTTAAAATAATAAATATATTTTTACAAATTTTTCAAATTGAAATCTTAAATGATACCCTACTAAAACATTTTTTTATTAATTCTTAAGCCAAATTATATTAAAACATATTAAAAACAAAAGAAAATATATTTAACTTCATATAAATTATTTATTATTATAAATATATTTTAAATTAATATTTAAATGATTATATTAATCATATGAGATCGTATACGATCGGATAAAATCATAAGATCGTGTGATCAAAATTAAGATCATATTAAGATCTTACTTAAGGTAAGATCGAGAACGTAAGAGGTCCGTAAAATCGTAAAATCGTAAGATCTTAAAATCTAATTCGAGATATTGACAACTTTGTTTACAACATAAAGTAAGGAAGAATATATAGTATGTATATAAATATAATTGAAATAAGAAATTAATAATTTATAGTTATGAGTTGTTGAAAAAAGGTAATACCGGACTTCGATATGTTTATTGTATTCAATATATTTATTTTCTTAACTTTATTGTCACTATTTAAATTATTTTTAAAAAAACCTAGTGCAAACAAATATTGTGTATAGATTTTCATTAAACTTAGTTGAATTATCCAGGAAATGTAATTAGATGTACATAATTGGAGAAAGCACGAGGGCAAAGAGAAGTAGAAGTGTGTAATTATGGTTATTCATACAAGAGCAATTTGACCAAAAAAAAAGGAAATATTTCCTTTTCAGATCAATTAAAATTGCCCTAACTTTTTCATAAGAAAGAACGCATAGTTATGTTTGATTTAATACTATAAATAACAAGTGAATAAATATCATTTATTGGCAATGCATAAGTTTACGTACCCCAAAAATTATTTACAATTTTATTTTCAAAATAGTTATATATATATATATATATATATATATATATGAGGAGATAAATACGAGAGAGCTAAAAGTTTATTATTTCACGTGATCAAACACTTAAATGTACCTTGTTGGTTATTTAGTCATGCATAAACGTACGAGCCAGGGGGCGCCCCTCCCCTCACTTTTTAAATTTTAATAATATATGGTTTAACATAGTAACTCGGAAATTAAAATTTAATCTATTTTTAAAAAAATGACACTATAATGCAAATAATAGAATATCATATTGATTAGCATGGTGTAATTCATTTTTTACCATCCATGCATGAGAAGTCCCGTGAGCTGATTTAAGTTGATGGCTTGAGGATTAAAATAAAATAGGTCCATTTAGGCTAATTAAAATGTTTTACTTTAATTTTTTTAAAATAACTAAATATCATATTGTTTGCTATTTGTTCAATTAATAACAAGTTCATCCTTCGAAACTAATTATTAAGGAACAAAATCTTTAATGTTGTGTGTAAAAAATCAGCGATTAGTAACAAATATCAAGCTTTTTATACTTGTTAATAACATTCAAATTGAAAATTATTAACTTCTTTCATCTTCTCTCTAAATCCAACTTAATTGCAGTGATTAAGGCTTAAAACCTGGAAAATTTATGTAAAATTGTTAAAGTGCTTACCCTTAAAATAAACAAGTGATGAATCATGTCTGCCATGTGTAACAAATTGAAGACTCTTAATTGTTCCCCCTCAACGTGTAAATAAAATTATTAAATAAAGATGAAACTCCCACTACACAAAAATCAATTTTAATAGTTCCAACGGTGAATTAATAATTTATCAACATTATGTTCTCAATTGAAGTGAGATTGACCATCAAGTCACTCACTCCGCAACCCAATCAGCTCATTTACTGCGGTCATTAATGTACGACGGTCACTCTATTACTTATACCATTAAGTTATTAATTTGTCATTATAACTCTATTACTTATACCATTGATTAATTTAATTTAATATGTCAACGGATTTTTAGGTTGTGGTTGTGATTTGAACTTTGAATTTCAAATTAGACGTTTCTTTTATTTTATTTATAAGCATTAGATGGATGAGTTAATATTAGTAACTACATTATCTTATCATTGGAAAACATCATTTATGTATTTCTCTCTTTCATCAAAATTTAAATTTTCTTTTATTCTAAACCTTTCAGCTACTAACATGATTAATCTGATATTTAAACGAGAACTATATGAATAAATCTTTACCAAAATGATAACTATTAACGCTTAGAAATAACACAACCCTGTCAGCACTTTAATTGGGAATGCAATGAAATTGCTTCTAGCATTTGAGCGAACATTTGTTGATTGTATATCTCTATTTATTAGTGCGTTAAATTAACACATCCATCTATAAAAAGCGATTTCAAGGATTATAAATTTATTGATAAATGAATATATATATATATAAAAAGATGATGTCTGGGGGACGAGTGGAGGCAGCTAAAACTCCGGAGCAACACACGAAATATTGGGATGATGGCGGTAGTATCTTTTATTTTTGGCCGGGTTATATTAATTAGTGTCACCTTATGCATGCATGAGCAATATATGAATGGCATTTAAAACAATGGGGCATACGACGTACAGAAAGCGTCAGTGGTAAATTAATTGAGATGGGGTCCGGAAGATTCGTCAGAGAGTGAAGCTTCTCAATCAATGCGACGACGAGCTTACGAACCGAATAAAACATATGGAATCTTTCACTGACCAAGTAAGTCCAAGCCCAAGGGTTAATATCATATATATCATAACATTAATTGTTTCTAGTTGCAATTAAGTGACAATTCTAATTGTTACAATATGCATCTTGCAATGTGCCTCCTCACGTGTCCGATTCATAATGTAATGAGTACTATAATATCTTATATATTGTATATTGTTATATTTTAGATTACTATGATAGTCATGATATATAATAAGTATACATATATCTTAAAAAGTAGATTATATAGAGAAAATAATTTACCGTTATTGTATTTGTTTTACTTGTTCCTTCTTCTCACACTCAATGCTAGCTATGAATTTAAAACACATGGTAATATGGATCGAAACTCAATTATTAATTCTGTGTTCCTAAAATAAAGGTACTCGAAAACTTGAATAACAAGCAAGAAATTGCCACATGCAAAACATGTTTTACTTTTAATGCCGACCAACGAGTTAAAAGGTATCAAGAAAAGTTATTATATTTCTGTATTGAGTTATTTTCTGAAACTACTTTTAAACTATTACATTTTTTCATATCTAATATCATTTATTTTTAAGTTATTAAACTATCACGATTTTTTTAATTTGATCATTCCGTCAACTTCTCGATTATTTTTTATTTTTTGCATTTGTGAAAAAAATAAAAATGCCTTTGCGTGAAAAAAATCTCTATCTCCCTACGCACACCAATGAGAGGTCGAGGGGGATCCTCCCTCCTTCTCGACCTTCGTCATCTTGCTGGACGAAGGTCGAGGTGGAGTGCCCCCCCTCCCCCCCCCCCCTCCCTCGTCTCCTCTCGTTGTGCAGGGAGAAGAGAGGGCGAGTGGGGAGGGGGCGTGCGCAGGGAGATAGAGTTTTTTTTTCGCGCAAGGGTATTTTTAACTTTTACAAATGTGAAAATTTGAAGATAATCGAGAAGTTGACGGAAGTGACAGAAAGATCAAATTAGAATAATCATGATAAAGGTCTAAAAAATGAAGTTCATAATTTGATGTTAAATATGAAAAATCATGATAGTTTAGGAATGATTTGAGGAAATAATCTTTTTCTATTTTCAATATATAATATTTATATATTGCATGATATTGAGGAATCTACTTATTTGTTTTATTTTAAGGTGTGTTTGGTTCATTTTATCTTTTTAGGTTCCTAAACATATTAATAGGAATGATGAATTCTAATGTTTAATTATGTGTCATTTAGTAATGTAATTAAAAATATGACATTCCAATGAAATATTGGAGTTTCAATATCACCATTATCGGTATTTTTTTCACATTCCAATTACTTGAGAGAGAGAGAGAGAGGAGGAGAATGTGATTCATTTATTAAAGTAAAACAAACATGAAAATTTAACTTTGCTTAAAATGTAATTTCTTAAATCATTTCTTGGTATCTTTATATATCTTCAATCACACGCTCCCTTAGTTCATAGTACATTTTTTTTTGTTAGATTGAATCTTATATAACGGCATTAACATATAATAAACATGAAGTTAACATATAATTGATTGGCCAAAATGTACACGCAACTTGAACTACCATCTCAAAGTATTCGGCCGATGGAAGAGAATTTTCATATATAGTACTTTATCTGTTGATAACAAAAAGAAAAAAAACAATAATAAACCAAATAGTATACACTCATGAGGTTTGCTCCTCAATACTTTTCAAACTCAGGTCAGTCTCAGGCATGTTACATGAATTGCATCTAGTGGTCAATTTATCTGCATTAGACATATTATTTACACGTCATAAATTATTTTTTCTCGTAGGCATACAATATATATATATATATATATAATTTCATGAAACCCGATCTGTAGGTTCGATTAATTGAAAACTAGGGTCATTTTCCGGCGCTATCACGGTTGGTGAGGGGTGGGTGTCCGTGCCTCCATGAACAGTTGGACACCTCACCAATCTTTAAGTTAATTAGATCAATGGAAAGAGGAAATTTATTAGAAAAAAGAAAAGGAAGGGGAAAAGGACAACTTTTAGGTGGCCCTTTGTTAGGTGAACGGAACACTTCAATCCAGCAAATCCATGCATTTTTATTTTTATTTTTGTTTTTCTGGGTTGAAATGAGACGTGGATGTTAGTGGATGCCATGCTCCCAAATTATCTGCATGGTCATGCTATCTGTAATACGGGGAGGATAATATACAAAGCCCTTATATAAAAAAAGAAAAAGCAAAAGCAAAGCATCAATTTCGGATAGCACGTCATTCGTGTCTCGACAATGCCAAATCCACCGACACGGTCAACACCGGTACCATTTTGTTGTATAATAAAACTCAACATCAAATTAATATATTGGTGGAATAATAATAATAATAATAATAATAATAATAATAATAATAATAATAATAATAATAATAATATAGCACGAGAAATATTCATATTATTCAATTTAGTGAATTATTTTTAAGTATAAAGAGAATATGCAACACATTTTGGTGTTGCATTTTACAATGATAGTAATGGGTCGATCAATGCCATCATTGCCCTTATTTATAGGTATTAGAAATAAATCATTTTGAGATGAGTTTTGGTCAGCTCGCTAGCATTAGCAGTTTAAAAATAAGGATACATTATTGATTCAGTTTTATTGTCCTCAGAATTAACTTATAAGCAAGGGCAGCTTTTATTTGATTTTATTATATTAAAAGTAAAATAATGAGCGGGCAGCACGGCCTAAAATTGATCACTATGGTTGTGTACCGTTTTTTCTGATTAATGAGTAGGGGGGGACAAGGCCTGTGGCGTTAGTAATATCTATTAGTCATGATTTTTATGTCCTAATAATTAGAATTAACATTATTATGGGAGTAATAATATATTAAAATGCTATTTGATCGATCAAGAAAAAGAATAAGATTCAGTATCAAGCCTTAGGATTGAATTTTAAAATCGTGGAGAAGAGAAACTTTAAAATTCTAATTATTTGGAGGCAAGTAACAATTCACACATTAAAATTGATCGAAAAAATTTTTCAAGCTGCAAATCAAGCTCAACTTGAGTGACCAGGTAATATATATAATTATGTAGCAACCCTTTGAGATAAAAGAATAATTTAAGTAACTCGTATACTATATATATATTACTCATATACTTAGGAAATCGAAAATGAGGTTGGAGATTTTCTCGGTAAAACCGACATGTAATTAATTTTACCCAGTGGAAACTACGTGCTTCATCATCTGCTTGCTTTCATTAGTTATAATATATATTTCATCTAGGCGTCATAATAGTTTGGCTAATAAATTAACATCAACTCCCAAGCTGACAGCCCTTGTAACCTAGGAAAGTGCCTGGTTTTTTCGGGTTTAATTAATTTAATGAGATGTTAACAAAACGTGGAGTTGCAATTACGGCGTATGTAATAATAAATTTTTTTTTTACAACCATGCACTTCGGGAGAAAAAAATTACAGTCCCCACTGTGATATATTGTCATGATATTCTAAGTATACTCAAATTTCAACCACCAAATGTATTGGCTCAACTCATACTCGAAGTGAGGTCGAACGGTCGACTCGAGTGAACTTCGAGTTTGAAGTTATCACAATAAATTATTCTATTTTTTCTGCTTTAATTTAGTCCAGCGTTAGTAGTCTCCAACATGACCTCCAATAAATTTAGACCGCCATTAAAAAAAAGAAGTTTAATTTCTTGGTAGGAAAAAGAAGACGTAAATTAATATATTAATTAAACCAATAGCATATCGGGGCATAAGATAATAATTAAAAAGAGAATAATTCTCAAATGTCCGTGACGTTTGAAGTTAATTTGAATTGTATTCTCCTCCCTCCCTCCTCCATCAACAACTTAGAAAAAACTTGATTGATCAAACCAAGTTTGGTTCATAGAACTAATTAAACGGATTATATATCCCAAGGTCGACGAAAGGTAATCGTTTGGAATTTGATTTCTGAATTCGTCGTTTGACCACTATCATTCTATTGTTTATCTTAACTTTGGATTAATTAGATATCACTAATTTTAATAAAATATATCAAAACTCATTCATTTATTTTAGTAATTAGGCAGATATGTTTTTTTTCTTTTCCGTAGTCATACTATGAGATGTTCGTGTACTATAAATCATACTATAATTGAATGATGACTTTTAATGGTAATGGTATATATATATATATATATATATATATATATATGTATATATATATATATAATTGTATTATTGCATACTATATGAAAAATATTAACGTATAGATAATTTTTTTTATTGTGTGGTACCTCCATAATTCATGTGAAATATTTACTTTTAAAATTTAAATCTTACGTTTATAAACATGTATTGATATGTACACTGGCATTTTTCAGATACATATGACAGAAAAATAACCTACATTTATAATATATATATATATATATATATATATATGATGCTTAATTTGTGTAAAATGCAACAAAAAACGTCATAGACAGGCGGACACAAGGCCCATGCTCGCACATGCGAGAACAGCTAGCAGTTAGCTATTTAGCTGCCACTACCTGTCTTGAGACAAATGTGTCATACTCATACATTAAACTGAGCTCTCATTATATATTTTTTTAATTATGTGTGTGTATTTTTTCTTAAATTCTCTTGTTTCTAACCGTAGAATAATATATTTTATAATGTTAAAGAATAATATATACAAGTGTAAAAAAGTAATTAGTAAATATTGATTGTCATGATGAGTTGATCATTAAGTTATAAGTTACAAAATATCTTGGAATAGTTTAAATTGTAAGCAATATTCACTTAATACCATAACAAATTATATTAAGTTAATTATTTTTTAAAGATTAATGCATTTGTCTCTTTCAATTAACAAAGAACAAGTGTACCTGGAGAATAAAAAGGCTTTACTAATAATACATACATTTTGTCGAACGTATTTTTTAAATGATGTAAATTGAAAATAATTTTGGAAAATAAAAATAGTACAAATGAAACACCTACGTCAAAGATAATCAAGAGAAAAATGTCATATTCTTGCCACTATATATATATATATATATATATATATATATATATATATTAAAGGAATTCTTGCCACTATATATATACATTGTTGCTATTATATACATGTAATAAATCAATCACCTTGGCCGACTCTAAATCAACAACAAAGGAAAATAAGGTGGACTTCAAATTTAAATTTAAACTTTGACAGACTTCGTGACATTATTTTATTTTGAAACCTCATTGAACTTACTAATTAATTAAATTGATATTAATTTAAGAAATATGTGAATTCAAGTTGATTTATATACGTGGATCCGTCGTTTTTTCACAAAATCAAAGATGGATCTTAATAAATATTTTTTAAATGATTTTATAATAATTTTTTTTAAAAAATATGAATTTACATTCGCTTTAAATTCATATAATCCTCAATCCCAATTAATAATATTTAATTACTTGTAAATCGAACGTGGCGAAAAGAAAAGTAAATTAGTAACAAGCATACAAATTTGCGTAAAAATAATAATAAACGTGGGGGGTTATTAAAGTAATTAATGGATGCGTCCGCCACTCAGATGATTCGATCCTTCCACCGTAGATGAAATATTAATGGGAAGGGCATTTAATTTGTCGAGAACGGTCGAGTTACGGAGGGCAATTAATTAATTAATTAATTTGTTGCTAATTGTTGTCTTCAAATGAAAGCAGAGCGTCGAGGAACTAAACACATATAGCAAACGTAGACAGCAAGGTTTTGAAATGTGTTCGATCGAGGAATTATAAAGACTATACTTATGGCTTTGACTCACTCGTTGATTAACCACTTAAAAATATATATATCAAGACCTTTATAGTATCTCCAAAAAGAGAAAATTAACTTAGACCCGTTTGATTAAGTTTATAAGTAAAAAAAATAAGGAAAGGAGTGCTTATTTTTTTTCTAAGAAATAAGTTTGTATCATAACTAACTAATTATTATTAATATAAATAATTTTATTCAAATATATAATTATTTATTTTTGAAAATATGTTCAGTTAATAAAATACTTATTAACACTTAATTTATCAGTTATTTTATATCAACTAAACTAAATGAACCCTTAGTAGCTCGACTAGATTTTTGGTTTGGCACAGTAATATATACCGCAATATATAAAATGATCAGATCTATAAAATACAAATTCATATTATATTAATAATTAATTAATGTCAATCATGATATTTTTCTTGTGTCTGTTTAAATCATGTGTGATTTTGATGGCTTGCTTGTGGAGGTATCCAAATGGATTCAATTAAATCTTGGATCACTAGTACAATCTAAATACACTAGCGAGCACGTTAATTGTACAAGACTACAAGTAATAAAATAATGAGAAACAATTATTTCCTAAAGGATGGATAATAATTAATAGTTTATTTTTCCTTTGTTGTTCGATAACAGTAAACAAAGTAATGGTTTTAAGAGAAAAAAATAAAGGAGAAAATAAAAATAATGATCACTAAATTTTAAATATCTCTATTTCACTTATTATAGTTTCTTTGATATATACTATTATCACGTATAAATTCTTAAACTCTTAAATCACCCACCGAAAAAAAAAAACTCTTAAATCACACGCAATGACAAGAGAGTTAAAATTTCAAAGCTAACTAATCACTATTGTCGGCTTTATATACTACCTTGAGAATAATAAAGTCATAACCCTTTCGATTTTTAGTTTAATCTAATTAATCATAAAATGTTGAATTATGATTGAGATATTTTTTTATTAAAAAAATCCTAATACTACATAAGTGGGCCATTTTTAATTTCTTTAATTGTGACTTGCATGAATAATTAACAATTCAAAGTACCTATTATGAACATAATTAATGGTTTTTCACATAACAACTAAATTCACAAACTATTGCAGTTAGAAAAGAATTAAAAACTCACAAGTATGATGTCGATGAATCAAACTAAATTAATAACAAGGAATTTAATGCATGAAGGATACAATTTACATGACCATATAAAAGGAAACTCTTCCATAACCATGAAAAAATAATAACAAATCTAACTGATAATTTTCATGGGTATCATTTGTTCAAATCCACACATTGGCAAAATCAAAAACATAAAATTTTGAAGCCAACACAGAGCTGAAACATTCCAAGAGGCGAGGGAGGTTCTAGCTGCCCGTGAGATTGTCGAATGAGAATGACATATTGAATTACTGATGAAGGTATGCTTCCACAGGAAGGGCATAGCGAAAATCCAAGGTCGTTCAAAGAAATATTTTCACAACTCGATCGGCGATCGGATCGAACTTCTTATCGGATCACGGTTGGACTGATCTGATCGGGTTCGACCGAATTGAATCAAATTTTATTAAAATAATAATATTTATAATAATTATAAAGATATAATATAAGTTATATGATATGATATATGAATATTGTACCAATATCATATTAATAATATTAAAAATTAATATAACATACTTTTTATTTATTAAAAGTTTTAATAATGATTAATATATATAAATATATTATTATTAATTTAATATATATTATTTATCAATGATTAATAAATTTTATATTAAATTACTCTTATTCCTTTTTTCTTTAACACTTTTTTTTATTTTCTTTATTTATGTTCTTTGATAATTTTCATTTTAATGTTATTCAATTTTAAATACTAACATTTTTTATTTCAATTCCTATTTCATTTTATACACGTCATATTCCCTCTTTTTTACCTTTCTTATATTCCTTTTCTTTTTCCTTGTTTAACTTTCCTATTTTAACCATTTTTTATGTTATTTTTTAAAATTTGACTTGAACTGAATTGAATCGGTCCAACTAGCCCGTTCAACCGGCTGGTTCAACCAGCTCGGTTCGATCGGTTTTTCCTGATTTAATGTTAAAAAATAATTTTATTATCAAACCGAACTAAATTTTTGATCGGTTCGCGATTGAACTGACCACTTCGATCCGATTTTGATAACATTGATTCAAAGTTAAGGTGGTCAAATCATTACCTATGTGTTCCTTAAAACCAACCATATGCTCAGTGGAGGCATTAGGCATCAATGTCAAGCCCTAGAGCGTCGAGAAGAGTTAACGAAGGATGAATGGTCTAGTATTTATTCCTAACTAAATTAGCCCACTAAAAATTTTGGCTGTTGAGGACATCCATAATCCTCCTGACCAGGAGGGACATACTAACGTGGAAAATATTCCTACTTTCCAAATTCTTCCTCTTTCATAGATGCATGAAAAATACAACATATATTTAGTAATATATTTAATCTCATTTTGAATAACCTTCTAATAACATGCATCATTTTATGGGTTTATTTATATTAATTTTACAAAAAAAAATCCATCAAAATATTATATTTTATTATGTAAAAAGTAAGAAAACTGAATTACGAAGACAACAGAGAAAATAGCTCAATCGGAGTTCAAACGGAGTAGAAAGTGAAAACAATAAAGTTGTCATGGTTGAAATGGGTTGTCACGGATTGTGAAGAAGGTTTCACGGGCCGTGAAAATGGCGAAAAAAAGTTGCCCTGAGTCACGATCGCAACCAGGCCTTCATGGACCGTAAAATTCATATTTTTCACATTGTAAGGCCCGTGACAATGCAGTCACAGGCCGTGAAATCCTAATTCTAATATGATACGGACACTATTTCTGCCGTTAAAATCATATTATAGTCTGTGACGAAGCCCACTTTCAATATTTGGACGAATTTTTGAAAAAAAATTCTATTGCACAAAGATTCCTACTCATACTATATGATCCCAAGATAATTTGAAAACATATTATGGATCAAATTTCGGAGTTTGACAAGTCCAAAATTTCAAAATTAATCATACTCCGCATTTTTTTATTTTGAATAGGAAAATATTTTCGTTTCTTCTCCAATCACATGAAAACTTGAACCCATATAAATAGAGACCTTCTACAGTCAGAAAAGATCATGGTACGACTTGCATTCGAAGCTTTCAAGTCAAGAACGAAAAAGAACTTCTGAAGGACAAAAGAGAATATTTCTATGCGGTACACTCGTACGAGGATTGCGCAAGGGTTCATCGTTGCTTCTAAAGAGTACTTCTTATTCTACATCTTGTTGGGATGCATGTAACGCCCCCAATTTAAAACTTTGTCGAACCCTAGGCAAACGTTACATTGACATAATTTTGACCTAATTTCATAAAACTTTGCAGCGAAAACATAATCTAATAAACTTAAAACAATAACATCATAAACAGCGGAAGACTTCAACATAATTAAATAAAATTCCAAGATACATAATCTGGCACATGGGCCTAATAGGCTCTAATGTACACCCAATAGAGGATTCATCATACATAAATGAGTTCAAGTGGAGTACTTGACTCAATAAGACCCATAAGCCATACATAAACGACTCTACAAGAGTTCAACATAATGACATAATAAATGGGAAGATAACTTGGGCCATAGCCCGACTCGTCCATGTGTAATGTCTTCGTTAAGAGGCCCTCACCGTCGAACCTAAGCCTCATCAATACTTGTACGGATCCATGGAGTGCAGGGGATTTCTTCCTTTAGAGTATATTGAGGCCCATGCATGCTATGACCTTATAACATAATTTCTACATGTCATGACATATGCATATCATCATGGAACATAAATAATATGCATGCTATGAGCTATTTATGCATACTACATGGCATGTGAGCATATCATCATGACAATATAAAATAACATGTAACATCATAATCTTTAAGTCAAATATATCATAACTTATCATCATGCTTATCATTATGCTAATGGATATCATGATCTTATCTTACTTTACTTTATTATCTTTCATCATGTTGCGATATGATGTGACAAGTGGACGTTTACATGGCATCCTCATAGGTGCATATTTCATCATACTTCTTTAACATCTTTACTTTATGTCCCAAGTCATTCATCATTCGTCTTTTCATCTTTTATCTTTACTTGGATACTTTCTTATCTTGTTGATTGGGAAGACCATGTTGAGTTCGAGGAAAATGACTAGCTAGGCCAATATTTGGATTCGCGGGAGGCCAATAAAAACGTCACATTAGGGGTGAAACTCGTCTCCTGGGTCCGTGGAGGCTCAATAGAGACGCCACACTAGGGGTGGAACTCGCTTCTACTTATGGAAACGCCATGCTAGGGGTGAAACTCATTTCCCGAGAAATGCCACACTAGGGGTGGAACTCATTTCCCTCCTCGATTATAAGTCACCTTCATGTCAATCCGTCTTTTACTTGCTTTCATCAATACATACAATCATCCATACATGTTGCATATTTTACTCCTATTTAAGATCATACATACTTCAAATCATACTATGTGTGGACATTCAATCATAGCCAATCAACTTCCAAAATGGACGACCGTTTTGGGTAACGATCGACCATTGGGAGAGTATCGGTCGATCGGTCGAGTTATCGGTCGACCGTTATGGTCATTTCGGACGATCGAAATCAGACTTCAATTCGTTCGCTAATCACAAAATGTGACACTCTTCTAAATCGAATGACCGCTGGAATAACGATCGATCGCTATTGATCCTTTCGGACGTCCGAAATGAGCTTCGGATCGTCCGCTAATAACAGAATGTATTTGTCATTCAAATCGGACGACCGCTGAGATATGGCTTTCGGGCGACCGAAACAAGGTGCTCGGACGTCGCTAATCACATAATGTGTCGAATGTTTTGACAACACATATCGGACGATCGTTAGTATATCGATCGACTATTACATTACTATCAGACGACCGAAACAAGGTGCTTGGTCGTCCGCTAATCACAGAATGTTCGACTCTTTTCAAAACGGACAATCATTATAGAATCGATCGACCGCTAATTAAAGTTTAGGATCCCCTCAAACATACCTTAAGAGTTTACGTTAAAACTCTAATCCTAAATTCTAATTCCTTTCTTCTTTCTCTCTTTCCTTCTTCCTTCTTCTCCCTGCTGTCCAGGATTCTTGTCTTTCCCTATTTGCTGTCCGAATCTTCCTTGAGCTCCTTTGTTGCTCCCTATTGGTGCTGGCCGAGACTTAAAGAGGGACTGAGTTGAGTGAGAGAGAAAAGAGCATGAGACGGTGGTGTCCTTTGAGTGTTGTTCGTGAGTTGATGGAGAGAGAAAATGTAAGGTGCGAGGTTGCTATTGCTTGGAGGTGGTCTTCTTACCTCCTGATCCTGTTGTCGTGAGATGAAGGGAGAGGAGAGAATAAGAGAGATTGTGTGTGGAGTGAATCTTATTGGAGGCTGCTGTCGTGTGTGGGTGTGAGGTGGAGAGAGGAAGTGAGTTGATGGTGAGGAGGTGGCTTCTCCTTTGCTGTAACTGCAAGGTAGGTGCGGAGAGTTGGTGAGTGAGAGAGTGTAGAGAGAAGAGGGAAATGTGGGAGAGGGAGGAGGTGTCGGCTGGTATGGGGGGAGAAATGGGGGTAGGTGAGGTAAGTTTAGGGTAAAGATTATTTATATCTAAATTTATGGACTCATTAGACTAATGGGCTTCATAATGAGCCTTTATTTTTATATTTCTCTTATTTATTTTATTTTATTTTATTTGTGAGAATATTATAATGCATCTTATGCTTCAAAGTTTTATCTTTTTAAGCTATGTAATCCGGATGATTTAGTTTAGTTTTAAGTGTAGTTTTATTTCTACAAGAGAATTATTGTTAGGAAAGACTTGTGAATCTTTCTTTAGGCCAGATCGATTATAATTTGTTTAGCTTTTAAGAATATGATTGATTTATTTAATCATTATTTTTTATTGAATTATTAGTTGATTATTAACTGTGTAGTGTAATCAATCTTTTAATTCATAATTTTCGTTATGCAATTCATGTCAATCTAATAGAACCGTGCGGAGTATTAGATTGCGTGATCTGCCAAGTTGACTCGTGCGAGCGACTTGGAGGCATAGGAATCACAACTCATAGCATTATAATCTGAGTTGGATTTATAGTAGAGACGTGAGGAGTATTCTCATCATATTAGGATTAAGAATACTTGATTTATCGTTTAGGGAGAACATACTTTAAGTGTTTCTAATCCATCTAAAAGTTGCATCTAATTATCTTTGATTATATCAATCTTTACAGAAGTTAAACAAGTTTGTTCTTTAATCATTTTAATCCATCCTAAGACTCTAAGCATCAGCAGATTAATTTAGTTTGTTTTTACTTTTTTGCAATTTTATTTTTTGCAATTTATTTTTTACCCAAATCTATGCTATCTCCTATTAACCTCTGAAATTAGTTTAGTTAAGTAAATTAATTTCTCGTGGGTTCAACACTCTACTTTTACACTTTATTACTTGAGCGACTAGTGCACTTGTTAGCATTTAATTATTATCAATTCTCGTATCAAGTTTTTGACGCTATTGTCGGAGAATTATTCTTTACTTACTATACTTATTTTATGCTACTTTGAGATTTTATTTTTCTTTTGCTTTCACTTGTTCTTTTAGTTATGTAAGCTTTCAAGTTTACATCTTTCGTATACGACTCAATTATCTCGCTCCTATCAATACATCTTCAATGGAAAAGAAGAAAACATCCACCAATCCACAAATTAAGGAAGATAAACTGTTGTCAAACAACATTAAGTTCACAATGAGGCCACAATGAGTCGCAATAATATAAAGATGCCTCAACAATCTCCATACAAAGACTTCTTCATAGACCTAGAAAGCATTATCACAAGCAAATTGAGTCATTTACTGAAGCAACTCTCCACACAAAGCTGACAAATTGACAATCTAAAAAGACAACTTTCAAATCTATGACATCGAAATGAGGAGATGCAGGAGCATGTTACAACTTTTCTCAAATCAAAATCTTCTATTGAGTCAAAAGTTGACCTTGAAGGAGTGATGGGTCAACTTATTACAACAATTGAAAGAAAGTTCCAGATGCAAGATCAACACATTCAAAATTTGACAGCTCAATTAACACAAATCCAGAAGCAAATAGAAATAGACAACTCTCTTTAACTCTTCGACAAGGAGCTCAAGTTTGATGCGCTGGAATCAAAATTGCATGCATTAGACAATCAAGTTGCACAATTGACTTCTCTAAAATTTGAATCTTCAAAGCACATTGATGAGAGCCCAACCATCATCCTATGCTCATGCCAACATCGACATTCATATCAAAGTAGGGGGAATCCAAGATCAAAAACTTCAGCAAGGATAACAACTTCAAGGTGATGAGTAAAGAAGACATGTGAATACTTCATTGAAAATGGACAAGTACTATAACGCCCCCAAAATCGGTCCTCCTACCACGTAAGTAGTCAGGTTGATCCTGGGGACGCTACACTGTCTGCTACACTCTTGATGATTCTATGACTTTGACCATTCAACAGTATGCAGTACGTGGCAAGGAATATAATAATAATATAAATGCAAACTTTATTGCGGAAGAGAAAAATGTTGGAATATCAAAGGACACCACATCTAATGCAATCCATATGGGGAAAAGGAAAAGACGATAGTATCCAATAGGCCCAAACAAATGACCATACTTCTAATTCCAAAAGAAAGACCAAGTTATCTATTTGATGCAAAAACAAATTATCAAACTAATGCAATGAAAGGAAAAGACACTATTGCTTGATGAGTCATGTGCAACGATCCTTGAACTTTGCGTCCTCCATTACTCCTATCTAATAGGGTTCTCACCCGCAAAATTCCAAATGCAAGGGTATGAAATACCCGTGAGCAAAAACGCCCAGTACCATAAAAAACATAGGCTATAATTGATGAGTAAGCAATAAGATAACATGCTTTAAACGGGTGATCTATACTTTGGTTGCAATATACAATGAATTATTCTTTACTATGTCTATACTTTACTCTGTTCTTTGCTATGTCAATACTTTATCTGTACTATGCATTATTCTGTACGTTACCATACTGTGCTTTACTATGCTTTACTTTATCATGTTTTGTATTACATCTTTTACTTTAACTATACAGTCCTTGAAGTTTGTTGTCCTATATGAGCTCGACTTTATTAGGTTGGGAAGTCAGATGTGTCTCTATGCATCTTTGAAGTCAGGGATGCCCACTTTGGAGGAGGTGTAATGTCAATGCATACCCTATTCAGGATATAGGTGGGAGAGGACCTGTACCATAGAAACAATGATCATTAAAGACCCGTAGGTTCGCTGTCTCCGCAGCTAAGCTATCTGTCCCTCTGGCGCTATACTCTGTAATAAATATAATACCCTCTTTGGAGAAGGAGATATGCCAATGCATAACCCTTTTCGGAATATAGGTGGAAGATGACCTGTACCTCAGGAGCGGTGGTCGTTAAGGACCCGTAGGTTTACTTTCTTCTCAGCTACCTGCCCCTCATCTGTAATATACCATGATCTTTACTCTGTACTTTGGGCGGTACATAGTAATCCCATAGTTTCATCTTTACTTTACTTATCTTGTTTATTAATCTGTGAGGTTTAGAATCGAGATCAGAGAAAGGGCAGAATCAGATCGCGTTTCTCTGAGGCAATAAAATCATATCCTATCACTTTGTTCTTTGTGTCTTTATAATCAGATCGTGTTTCTCTGAGGTAATACTTCGGATGGGGAAAGCCCATTATAGTCTTTATAATCTTGGACAGGGCCTCAAGTGGGTCTGTCAACAACGGAGCCCAATCGGGAAAAGATTGAGGCCCATATGAAAAACAATTAACCTATCGGACAGGACCCGGGCCGAGTTGAGAAAGACCCCGACCGGGTCATTGTCGGGCGGCTAGGGCACATGGCCCGGTCCGAGTCAAGAGCCGACTCGGGCCGGTTGCAAACTGTAAATCGACCATTAGCTCGGTCGAGCCGGTGCTCGATCCAATCGATGCGACCCCAGCCGAGTCGGGATCCGACTCGGTCGAGTCACCGTGCGATGATCTTGTGACATTGTCGGCAAGATGACTCGGGCCGAGTTTGCTTAGACCCGGGTCGCATCCTGGTAAGATTCGGTCCGGGTCATCTGCGACTTGGGTCGGGTCGATGGTGCGCTGAATCGTGCCCACCTTCTTCTCCTTCTCCGACCGCCCTCCGGCCATCGATTCGCGATGATTATAATGCGAAAAATGTAGTTCATGGTTCCTAGATCAATATGGAGTCATCACACACAATTTATAATAAATCATAGTCTAAAGGGATTTAACGTCTAATGTACCTTTTCCGATCGCTTTTTGTTCGCCGGCGGTTCCTGCATTGTTTTCTTCGATTCCGATTCGCGAGGAGGGTGAGGCTGACCTCTGAGCGTGTCAAGGGAGAGTTCCTGGGCACCGGACGTTCGCTGGCTGCCTCGTTGCTCCGCGCGCACACTTCGTCGGAGCCGAGGAAGAAGAAAAATAGGGGAGGAGGAGAACAGTGGCTGTGGCGGTTGGTCGGGTGAGGTCGAAAGGGGCATGAGGTCTTCTCCTCATGCTCCTTTTATAGCTTCTCTAAGCCCAAATCAAGGAGTGGTTTGGGGGATCCGATTTGGAGAAGGAAATCAGAGGGAGAGAGTTTCTTTCCGATTTTAAGTTCTTCGTTTCCCCTTTTTTTGTTTTTGTTTTGAATTCGGTTTTCCTTTCACTTTTTTTAATCTGCCGTGTTTTTGAATTAGCCTCCTTTTCATGTTTTTGATCTTTGCTTCCAATTTTGATTCTTTCCATGTTATGTTTGTGCCAGTTGTTACAAGTACGAAGGAGGAGCCGGCCTTTGGAGGTCCTTATTACACAAACCCTATCTCCAAGCTAATCCAGAGCCTTTGTAACTTAGGAAAGTGCTTGGTTTTACACCACCTTCCGGTCCAATTAATTTAATGAGAAGTTAACAAAACGTGGAGTTGAAATTATGGCGTATGTAATAATATTTTTTTACAGCCATGCGCTTTGGGGAAAAAAAATTTCAGTCCCCACTGTGATATATTATCATGGTAATCTAAGTCAAATTAGAATTGTGATCCCCACATTTTTCAACCACCAAATATAATATTGAGTTTCAAAGGATCCACGGGTACTAATAACTTGACCTTCAAATCTTTGAACTATCAAATTGATAAAAAAATAAATTATTATTATGTTATTTTTTTACTTTAAATTATTGATATCGGAGATAAGATATCTAGTAAACTCGGCCGAAGTTCGAAAAAATATAACATTAAGAGAAGGAGGTTTAATTTCTTCGTAGGACAAAGGAGATGTAAATTAATATATTAATTAAACCAATAGCATATCTGGCATAAGATAATAATTAAAAAGAGTAATTATCAAATGTCCTTGAAGTTTGAACTTATTTGAATTGCATTCTCCTCCATCCCTCCTCCATCAACAACTTAGAAAAAGTTGATTGATCAAACCAAGTTAAAAATCACAAACTTTCTCTCTCTAGAGGGAACTTCTCTCTCTTGCAATTTTTTCTGCTCCCTCCTTTTTACCACCTCCGGCACCCCTGCCGACAGTGGTATCCTCCCCCGAGGCCATGGCCTTGGCCAATACCCAAGATCCTCCTCCCCCCTACCTCCTCTCCTCCCCCACCCCTCCAAGGATGAGATCTCTATCCAAGCGGCTGAGGTCGCTGATCTACTGCAGATCTACAAAAATCTCTCATGGGTCGCCTCATAGCCCGTGATATCCTTTTAGAAACACTTCAAGCAGATCTTTCGTCCCTCCGGTCGACTGCTCTTAGCTTGGTGGATCTGGGGAACGGCTTCATCCTGTTCAAGTTCAACTCACCGGCAGATTGATTGTAGGTACTCACTCATTGTCCTTGGTCATATAAAGATAACGTGCTCCATTTATCGCAGGCAAAAGCTTTCTTTCGCCCACATGAAGAACAACTGTCATCGGCGCTAGTATGGCTTCAACTTTCGGGACTGGCGTATGAGCTTGGTGACCCGGAGACTATTATGCGAATTGCAGGGGTCTTTGGTAAACCACTCAAGCTTGATCAGCAACTCCATGCTGTGCGCGTATGTGTAGACCTTGATCTCGTAGCTCTGGTGAAACAAGGCATCTAGATCTCTCTGCCGGATGGCTCCAGGTATTTCCAATTGGTAACATATGAAAATATTCCCCTCTTTTGCTTTAACTGCGGTCATGTAGGACATGCTCTGGATTCTTGTCCGACTAGGCAGGGGGATCACGGCCTCCTCCCGGCGGGTAAGGACGGTATGTTACTCTACGGGACTTGGATGCGATCCTCGACATCGCGTCGCCGGCGTCTGACATTGACCTCCTCCGGGACTGATCGATCCGGGCACCCGCGTGAACTGGAACGCCCACTGTCTCTGAGTCTCCGCCAT
Source organism: Pontederia crassipes (assembly GCA_030549335.1). Taxonomy (NCBI): domain Eukaryota; kingdom Viridiplantae; phylum Streptophyta; class Magnoliopsida; order Commelinales; family Pontederiaceae; genus Pontederia; species Pontederia crassipes. The sequence continues at coordinate 17,656,772 of CM060184.1, read as the reverse complement.
CCCGCGGTTCAGTTCCCTGAACCGGCCCTTACCGCTATTGCCCTAGCCACGGCTGGTCCAACCCTCCACGTGGCAACCTCCACTCCGCAACTCACAATCTCTCCACTGAGATGCCTCACGTGTCTCGTGTGCCCACTTCTCCCCCATTAACATCTCACGTGACTAGCGATGCTCCCCCACGTGACCAACCTCTTAATATCTCGGCTTCTTCTCCATAGACGCTCCTCCCTCAAGCTACCTCATTGGGGGTTAAAACCCTAGTTCGTAGCGCTCCAAATTTTTCTTCTTCTTTTGTGCAGGGACATGATGGTTTGGTTGCTCAAGTGTTAGAAAGATTCCAATCCCCCCGGCAGGAGGAAGCGCTCGACTTCTCGGAGAATTGATATGAGGAGATCGACGTGGAGATCCATGTAGAGTCCATCCTAGATTCGCGTCGGAGCCGGAAGGCGACCTCCCATTTCTCCCTCCCCCCCCCCCCCACACACACACACACACCATCTATGCACTCAAAGCGTCCAACTGGCAAGAGAAAACAAGGTAAATCTAAGTCAATTCATGGAAGATCTAACTCCCTACCCTTCTTAGCGCAGTGCTCAGAGGAGGCCCTCCCACTATTAAGTTAGAAATGTGAGTCCTCTCTTGGAACTGTCGTGGTGCGCTTAGGAGTCGTGCTCGTGATCGCATCCGTAATCTCATCCAGGAACAGATTTCGGATATTATCATTTTGCTTGAAACACACACCTATGTTAAGTCCTCTGAACTAGTAATTAAACGCTTGGGTAGCTCATTGTTATTTCGAAGGGATAAGGGCATCTGGTGGTATTATAATTGCCTGAAAATTAGGCTACACTACTGTCTCAGTGGTAAATTCTTCTCACCAATATATAAATGCACTGGTCACTACTAATGATTTTTTTTCTTTTGTCTGCTATATATGCTAGTACATGCCCATCTATTAGGAATGGCCTGGAAACTCTCTTAGCTCTTTTGACTTTGATGACTTGCCTTGGCTGGTAATAGGAGACATAAATACTATTATCTTAGTTGGGGAAAAATAGGGAGGTGCCCCATTCTCACTTAAAAAATCCATATCTGTTTTTTGTAATTTCTTGCAAAATCAAAGTCTAACTGATATTCCACTAACTGATTCTCAATATATCTAGTGCAACAACCGGTCACAGGCTAGAATACTATGTAAGCTAGATCATGCTCTCATCAATTATCATTGGTTTACAATGTTTCCAAATATCTCCTTGAAAACTTTAACTAGGGGAACCTCTGACCACTCACCCATTTTGTTGGACACAAATAATAAGCCCCATAAATCTAGGAACTTTAAATATGAACACTTTTGGTTTGAGTATCAGAAACTTAGAGACATTGTTAGAAATGTGTGGACCAAAAGGAACAACTCCACTTCTACTCAAAAATCTTTAAATGACATTAGGACTTTGACTACTAAATGGAATAGATCCAACTTAGGGAAGCTCGAAAATAGGGCAGCACAGGTTCAACAGGAAATCACACGGCTAGAATACAAAGATGAGAGGCAAGGCCTATCTGATTATGAACTTCAAATCCTAAGATCCAAATACAGCTTTTCTCAGGCAAATTAGTATTAAATGGTAGTCCAAATCAAGAGTGAATTGGATTAGGGATGGAGATAAAAATACAAAATTTTTTCATCTGACTACCATTATCATACATAGGAGAAATAATATCACTCAGTTAAAAGATGATGCTGATAACTTATTAACCAAGGAACTTGACATTCAATCCTATTTTGTTAAGCATTACTCTCAGCTCTGGGCCTCAGACTCCCTCCCTTCCCCTAGAAGCAGTGACTGGCCACCTTTGTCTTTGCTTGGTCCTTCTTGGCACTCTAAGCTCACAAACCAAATCACTGATAAGGATATAAAAGATTGTTTTTGGCAACTTGCCCCTGGTAAAGTCCCGGGTCCTGATGGATTCACTGTTGAATTTTTTAGAAACTATTGGGATATAATTGGAAGGGATATCTGTAATGATATTCATTTTTTCTCCACTCACAATACTCTGCTAGCTGGAAATGATCTTACAACTATTACTTTTATTCCAAAAAAACCAAATCCATCTAGGGTAACTGACTATAGATCCATTTCCTTATGCTCAATCATTTATAGGGTCATTGCAAAGCTTTTGGCTAATAAATTGAAGCCTACTCTAAATACACTAATTGACAAGTCACAAGCTGTTTTTCTTCGTGGTAGATCTTTTCAAGACAACCTATTCTTAATGCAGGAGATTTCTCACTCTATGACTAAGGGTAGGAAAAAAACATTTAATCATAAAGGCAGATATGGAGAAAGCTTTTGATAGGGTTTCCTAGAATGCAGTCCAAATGGTATTAAGCCTAATGTCATTCCCTCCCAAGTTTATCACATGGATCATGGCATGCATAAAGTCTCCCACATTCATCTGTAATATAAATGGGACCTTTTCTCCACCATTTAAAAGCAATATGGGGCTTAGGCTAGGGGACCCCCTATCACCTTATCTGTTCATTCTTGTGTCTCAAGTATTCACTTTACTTTTAAATCAGCAGACAATCAGGGGAGCTATTTGTCCATTTAGCATTGGTACTCTATCTGTTAGCCATCTGCTTTATGCAGATGATCTCATTGTCTATATGTCTGCCACAGCTGCAAATTGCAAAAACCTAATAAGGCTTTTCAATCAATATAAGTTACTCACAAATCAAACTATCAATCTAGACAAGTCTGCCATCTACCTCCCCCCAAAGCAAAATGTTAGAAGAAAAAATAGAATCAAAAGTATCCTTAACATACTCACTGGTTCCTTCCCCTTTACCTACTTAGGGGCTCCTATTTCTTATAAGAGGTTGCCTAAGAATGCCTATAATCACATTATGTCCAAGTCTCAATCCAAGTTGTCGGGTTGGAAAATGAAAACTCTCTCTTAGGCAGGTAAAATTAATCTTATCAAAGTCACTCTTTCATCGATTCCAAATTACTCTCTGAGATCAATTTACACATATGTTGGCCTGTTCGAATCCTTAGAAAGATTATTTAGATCATTTCTTTGGTCTTCCTCTGGCGATAGACAAGGAATCCATCTTGTTAATTGGCAAACCACTCAACTACATCAATCTCAGGGGGGTTTAGGCATCAAATCTTTAGCCCATATGAGAAATGCATTGCTTGCAAAACATGTCATATCACTTCTTAACCAATCAAATGAACTTTGCACTTCCTTTATGATTCAAAAATATGGTATCCCTCACCCATGGCATGCTCATACTGATTCGGCAGGGGAAAAGTATAAACTTGCTTGGAGTTGAAAAATTCTTATGTTGACACTTGACAATATTAAGCTTGGCTTGAGGAAGCATATTGGTAATGGTTTCACTACATATGCTTAATATGATCCATGGGTGTTCAATACACCTTTTAGTCATATGTCTATATATGTAAATGTTGGGTCTCCTTTAGCTAGTCTTATCATTGCTGATCTAATATCTGTTTCAAATTGGAATTTAAGCCTTCTTGTTGACTGCTTTGCTCCATGCTTGATAGAAAATTTTTTTTCTATTATTCTGCCTGTTATTTCCTGTGATGATAACTTGGTGTGGACTCCAGAACCTTCTGAGATCTCTACTGCAAAGTCAGTATATAAAATGATTAGTAGGCCATCTGTGCCGCCACCCCTTCCTGGATGGTCATACTTTGGTTTAATGGGAGCCCCCACTCGCGTTCTGCTTCACGCTGAACGCAGACAGCTCCTTTCTGAGGTTCGGGGTGGGGGGAGCAGGCTATGTGGTTAGAGACTCATCCTCCAATTCTTTGTTTAATGATATGAACCAGGAAACGCATACATTGCAGCCGGCAATAGAAGATTGTTCTAGCAAAGTTGGATGATCAAGATAATGGTGTGGATCTCAGGCATAAGGAAATTGAAGATAATCAAGAATGTTTGGAATTTATAATTGATCCGTTACAAGATCGAGTTAGATCAGATCCAACTTCTCAACGGGTTATAAATTGGGCCGCATGAAGAGTCAGCATAACTTGGGCCAAATAAATCATGGTTTAACCATATTTATTTGGAATTTTCGGAATTAATTAAATATGGAATATGCTGATGAGGATTGTAACAGAAATTGAGTTTGTTATTTTGTTAAATTAGTTAGGTTACTTGTGGGCTAAGTTAGGGTATTTTCTTTCAGCCCAAATTCTGTTTCTAGGGCCTATAAATACTGTTACTCATTGTTATGTTAGATATCTTTGAATCAATAAACAATTTGGCTTAATTGCTTTTGCTGTGAGGGAACTCCTGCAACCCGTTCTTCGGGAACTTCCGCTGTTAATTACAAGGTTGGCTATCTTGTGGTTAAATCCATCTATTTATAATATCGATTGCTTGGTTCATTGTAATCTTGAGGTTGATATTCCGCTGCCTTGAAAATTCGTTTGATCTCGTTTCTTTGATTATCATATATTGTTCCGGTCACTCAAGGCATTGTTCTTGAGCATCGTATCAGTTGGTATCAGAGCCGCGTTTTCGATTCGGTTTTCTAGTTATCTTCCATTATCTTGTTTCCCCTTGTTTCAGTTTTTAGAAAAAAAACACCAAAATTCTGCAAAAAAAAAAAATCTGGTTTGTTTGTTCTTCAACCCTAGCCGTCATCCTTGGATTCTTCAAAATCTGTTGCAGTTTGAAAAAAAAATAAAAATTCTGGTTTGGTTCTTCAAATCCTAACCGTCTTCCTTAATTGTTTTCTTTTGTTCTTCAAATCCTAGCCGTCATCTATCCTTCAAATCTGGTCAAATCTGGTGCAGATTTGAAAAAAAAAAATCCAAAAATAAATCTGTTTATTTGTTGTTGAAACCCTAGCCGTCATCCTTATTTATTCTCAAGTTTTGTTGCTGTTTCAAAAAAAATCCGAAAATTGAAAAAAAAAAGATCGAGAAGGAAAGTGCAAGAAAGGAGAAGGGAAGGTAGGAAAAAAAAATTCTGAAAAAAAAAATTCCGAAAATAGAAAAAAAGACTGAAAAGGAAAGTGCAAGAAAGGAGGAAAGAGAAGAACAAAAAAAAATTGAAAAAAAAAATCCGAAAAAAAAAGAAATAGGAGAGAAAAAAAAGGAAGGATTATTTCTGGAGAAAAGTGCAAAGAAAATTGAGAATAGAACAATTTGACTCAAGGAAGGGTGATATTTGATTTCATTCCAATTCTAAATTTTTTGATACCTATTCTTATTTGACAACATTTTCCTGATTTCTATTCCAAATCAATTCATTACACATCTATCCTTATTTGGCAATCTTTTTTTTCTGATCTCTATTCTAAAATCAACTTCAAGTATTCTTTTGATCTTGCAATCATATTGATAAATCAGATTGATTCAATCACACATTGCCTTTGTATTGACTTGCATTAGTTCTCCTAGAACTTGTTGGAGGGTTCAAGAGAGGAAAAAGGCTGAGTGGTAAGTACAATTGAGGGAAAAAGCCAAATAGAGTTGAGATAAAATACGAGTGTCACCACTGAGTGTCACCACATGAGGTAGTGAGATTGTTTTTTACTAACTTTTGTGGTAGCAATTTCCTACAATGCCAACAGGAAAGGACAAAGAGCTTAATCCTAGAAAAGAAGCAATTGATCAGAGAACAATGATGGAAGTCATGACGCAACATTTCCAACATCTTGAAAATATGATTACTGAACTTCATGATGAGGTAGATGTTCAAATTGCACAACTACAACAAGTTATACCACCAAATCAAAGAAGAAATTGTCAAAGACAGCGTGCTCCTGATGAACATGATGAAGAGATGAAACAGAAAGATGATGGAAGTTGGAGAAAGCATAAGCGTGTTCTGATTGGAGGAAGAAGTCATGATCAAGAAAATGTTTTCTATGCGCGTTGTTGTGTTATGGATAGAACTTGTGGATTGATTATTGATAGTGAAAGCTGCGTCAACCTTGCTAGCCATTACATGGTGGAGAAGTTGGGGCTACCAACCTTAAAGCACCCAAAACCATACAAACTTCAGTGGATAAACGATGGAGAAGAAGTCAAAGTGACTAAACAGGTGCTTGTGCCATTTAAAATTGGAAGATTTACAAATGAAGTATTATGTGATGTTGTGTCAATGCATGTTTGTCATATCCTTTTGGGGCAACCATGGCAATATGATCGATGTGTGACACATGATGGTGCTACCAACCGTTATAAATGTCGCAAAGATGGGAGGAAATACACTTTAGCACCATTGCCACCTCAAGAAGTATACGAAGAGCAGATGCAACTTAAAGAGCGTGTAGCAGCCTACAACATTGAGAGGAAAAATTCGGTTACACAACAACACTTGAAGAAAGAAGAAGCTGATTGTTCAGCAACTCCAAACAGTTCTGAGAGTTGTGAGAAAGGCAAAGATGAAAAATATGAGTGCCACAACTTGAGTGATGAAAATGAGAGCCACAATAATTTTGAGTGCTTAGAAAGGCCACTTTCTGAAATCATTGAAATGCAACATTTAGATGCTGAGTATTATGAGAGTTGTGAGAATGTGAGAAGATTAGATCTTGAGTGTTTAGAGAGGCCACCTCCAGAGAGATATGAGCAAAAGGACTTAAGTGTTGAGGCAAAAGAAAGAGAGTTCAGTAATGTTTCTCCTAATACTAACCATCTTTTGTCTTTTGATTCTGATTTCTCCATGCAGATATGTTGGAGTGGAATACATGAAGTTATATTTCCTATCATTCAAGGATCTAAAAGAGACTGTAGTGAGTATATGACAAGATGTTTGAAAGGTCCATCTCCTTGCTTTGAAACTTTATATTTGTTTGATGTGACTAGTTTGCAAGGTTTAGTTGAGAGAGGTGTTCAATGCCATCCGTCCTTTTCATTTTCATATTTGTTGGGTGCTGGCTCATTTTATTTATGTGTTACAATGAATTTTTGGAATGAATATTTTCTAATATTGAGCATCTTTGATTGGCTTATTTTGATATTTAGATTTTTTGATAAGAGTATAATCTTATTCATCTCCTTGAACCAACCATTGTGTCTTAGTAAAAACATTTCTTCAAAAAATTATTGCAGCTTGTCATATGATTTTTACATCACAAATGAGACATTTGCATCCATTGGAACTTTGCGTGTTTCCCACAAAAGATCTGTGATTATTTTCTTAGGAGGTATTTTGATTTATAGTAATAATTTACATGATCATTTGAGTGGAGTACATGAAGTTATAAATTCTCTCTTGCAAGGATTTAAAAGAGATATTGAGTTTATGACAACTAGTTTGAAAAGACCAGTTCTTACTTTTCAAAGTTTATATTTGCTGGATGTGTCTGTGGTTTTAATTGAGAGAAGAATTGAGTGGCATGCAAACATTAGATCTGAATTTTCCATTCCATTTTGTTCTTCATTGAGTGCTGAAACACTTTATTTGAGCCATATGGTGAAATTTTGGAATGAATATTTTATAGTCATGAGTACTTTTGATTGGTTGATTTTGATTTCAAGATTTTCTGAGCCTACCTTATTCATTTCTTTAAATTTATCTTTGTGCTTTCCTAAGATCATTTTTGCAAATGATGGTTGCAATCTTTCATATAATTTTCACATCATGATTCGAAAATTCATTGCATTTGCATTAGTAAGACTTTTGTGCAATTTTCATCAAAGATTTGAGAGTAACTTCTTTGGAGATATCTTGATTAATAGCAGTCATTTGCAAAGTAATTTTGATGATATTTTGATTTGTTGCAAGGACTTGCATGATTCCCTTTATAAGCCAAGTTGTTTGATGCATTACAGATATACTTCACTTGCAGATTTTAAGGATCCATTTTATTTTGAGGGAAAAGATGTCCTTGTTTTGGAACTACTTAACAATTTCCTTGTTAGAACTCTAGTTCCATGGCATACATTCCACATTTCATTTGATAGGATCCTTATGCGCAAGGGAAGGTCTCCAAAGTTTCGCACCTTGTTTCTTAAAATACCATCGTCTCATGGGCATAAGATATTTCATCCAGGTGAGTATGAGAGTCACATTACTTTTTATAATACTTATGTCTTCTTTCTCTGCACTTGCAGGCTCTTAACTTGATGGTATGGATGAGAAATTGTGCTTGCAATTATCATTGAGATGCATCATACAGTCATCAGACACATGAAAGGGAAGTATCAATATTCTCATTATGCGTGTCCTAAATTATTTAACAAATTCACATATGTGATAGGTTATATTTTCCTTATTGTGCATGTAGATTCGAGGACGAATCCTTTTGAAGATGAGGGAAATGATATGAATCTGGATATACTCTCCTTATTGTGAATGCAGATTCGAGGACGAATCCTTTTGAAGAGAAGGGGAATGATATGAACCAGGAAACGCATACATTGCAGCCGGCAATAGAAGATTGTTCTAGTAAAGTTGGATGATCAAGATAATGGTGTGGATCTCAGGCATAAGGAAATTGAAGATAATCAAGAATGTTTGAAATTTATAATTGATCCGTTACAAGATCGAGTTAGATCAGATCCAACTTCTCAACGGGTTATAAATTGGGCCGCATGAAGAGTCAGCATAACTTGGGCCAAATAAATCATGGTTTAACCATATTTATTTGGAATTTTCGGAATTAATTAAATATGGAATATGCTGATGAGGATTGTAACAGAAATTGAGTTTGTTATTTTGTTAAATTAGTTAGGTTACTTGTGGGCTAAGTTAGGGTATTTTCTTTCAGCCCAAATTCTGTTTCTAGGGCCTATAAATACTGTTACTCATTGTTATGTTAGATATCTTTGAATCAATAAACAATTTGGCTTAATTGCTTTTGCTGTGAGGGAACTCCTGCAACCCGTTCTTCGGGAACTTCCGCTGTTAATTACAAGGTTGGCTATCTTGTGGTTAAATCCATCTATTTATAATATCGATTGCTTGGTTCATTGTAATCTTGAGGTTGATATTCCGCTGCCTTGAAAATTCGTTTGATCTCGTTTCTTTGATTATCATATATTGTTCCGGTCACTCAAGGCATTGTTCTTGAGCATCGTATCAGTACTTCATCGTCATACTTCTCATCGGCACTGGCAGCAGAGCTTTGGGCAATTAGATGTGGGATTCTCCATTGCATTCGACGAAATATATCAAATCTCAAGGTCAAGACTGATTCCTCGGTAGCTGTCGCTATCATCAACAACAATGCCCTATGACCATGGAGACGGATAAGTTACACGAATAGTCCCCCAACTTTGAGTCAATTTCTAATTGGTCCCCCAACTTCAATTTATAATCAGAACGTCCTTCATTTTTCATTTTCTTGCACGCTTAGTCCTCCTGACCGGTGATAGTGAGTTTCTCGGTTATCTTGCTTACGTGACGAATTTTCACTCCTCCACATCATTTTATATCTGCCACGTCATTATAAAAAATAAAAAATAATAATAAAAAAGGATGAAATTTTCACGTCATTAAAAAAAATTTTAAAAATAAAAAAAATTAGCTGCTGGGAGCTCGCGTGGCGACCGCCCCCCTCCCTCTCGCTCCCGCATTCTCTCCCTCTCTCTCCCGCAGTGCGGGAGCGAGAGGGAGGGGGGCGGTCGCCCCCCTATGGAGAGAGAGAGCTCGAGCTCCGACGAGCTCGAGCAGAGGGGGGCGACCGCCCCCCTCTCTCTCTCCAGCACGAGCCGAGGGGGCGACCTTCCTCTCTCTCCCGCACGTGCGAGAGAGAGGGAGGGAAGGGGGCTGCGGGAGAGAGGAGGGGGGCGATCGCCCCCCTCTGCTCGAGCTCCGGTGAGCTCGAGCTCGTCGGAGCTCGAGCTCTCTCTCTCTAGCCGTGCTGGAGAGAGAGGGGGGACTGCCCCCCTCTGCTCGTGCTCCGGCGAGCTCGACCAGCTCGCCGGAGCACGAACAGAGGGGGGCGGTCGCCCCCTCCTCTCTCTCCGACGAGCTCCCAGCAGCTTTTTTTTATTTTTAATTTTTTTTAATGACGTGAAAATTTTATCCTTTTTTATTATTTTTTAATTTTTATAATGACGTGGCAGACATAAAATGACGTGGAGGAGAGAGAAAATTCGTCATGTAAGCAAGGCAATCGGGAAACCCACTATCACCGGTCAGGAGGACTAAGCGTGCAAGAAAATGAAAGGTGGATGACATTCTGATTATAAATTGAAGTTTGAGGACCAATTGAAAATCGACTCAAAATTGGGGGATCATTCGTGTAATTTACCCCCATGGAGACTGAAGAACTTGTTTAGCAACATTAAAGCTGCAATAGATAGTTTTCATTACTTTAAATGTATTCACATTGGCCGTAACGCAAATTCGGAGGCGGATTACTTAGTCAAAATTGGTCGTAGATCGCAAGGTGATATTTTTTGGAAGGACAACCCACCCCCTGGGATCCTCAGTATTTTGTATCCAAATGACACTCTCTATAATAGTTAATTGCACCTTTTTCCTAAAAAAAACCAAGTTTGGTTCATATAACTAATTAAACGGATTATATATCCCAAGGTCGACGAAAAGTAATCGTTTGGAATTTAATTTCTGAAATAGTCGTTTGACCACTATCATTCTATTATTTATCTTAAGTCTTAACTTCGGATTAACTAAATGCTACTAATTTTAATAAAACATAGCAAAACTCAATATTTATTTTAGTAATTAGGCAAATATATTTATTTTTTCCTTTTCCGTAGTCATACTATGAGATGTTCATGTACTATAACTCATACTACAATTGAATGATGATTTTTAATGGTAATGGTATATATATGAGACCGTCGTCCATTTGCACATGGTTCGGACTTCTTTGGACGAAAAAAATTATAAATGTAGGTTTTTTTTCCTGCCACATATATCTCAAAAATACCAATGTACATATCAATACATATTTATAAACGTAAAATTTATATTTTAAAACTAAATGTTTCACATGAATTATGGAGGTACAACACAATAAAAAAAATATATACATATTTTTTGTTGTCATCAATAATCATCGAAACTATTTATAAAAAAAATAAAATAAAATATACATAAAATCGTTTCCCACATATTTTTTTGTCTAAAGCGTTTAACATTTACGTTAAACTCTATATTATGTATATGTGTGTATGATGATTAATTTGCGTAAATGTAACAAAAAAAACTGTCATAGACAGGCGGACACAAGGCCCATGCTCGCACATGCGAGAACAGCCAGCTGTAAGCTGCCTCAGTGCCACTACCTGTCTTGAGACAAATGTGTCATACTCATACATTAAACTGAGCTCTCATTATATATTTTTTTAATTATTGCGCGTAATTTTTTTATATTATGTTTTTTCTTAATTTCTCTTGTTTCTAACCGTATAATATATTTTATAATGTTAAATAATTAATATATACAAGTGTAAAAAAGTAGTTAGTAAATTTGGATTACCAGCACGAGTTAATGAAGTTATACGTTACAAAATATCTTGGAACAATTTAAATTGTAGGTAATATTCACCTTTAAAACTTGACAAGAAATAAAGAGGGCTTGCATTTACTTAATACCAGAATAAATTATATTAAGTTAATTATTTTTTTAAAAAATTAATGCATTTGACTGTTTCAATTAACAAATAACAAGTGTACCTGCAGAGTAAAAAGGCTTTACTCATAATATATACATTTTGTCGAATGCATTTTTTAAATGATGTAAATTGAAAATAATTTTAAAGAAAATAAAAATAGCACAAATGAAACACCTGCGTTGAAGATAATAAAGAGAAAATGCGATATTCTTGCCACTATATACATTGTTGTTATTACATATAATAACTTTAAGGGTTTATTTGACTTAATTGATATAAAATGACTGTTGAAGTGTTGAGAATAATTTAATAATTTAAGTTTATTTCAAAAAATAAATAATTACGTATTTGATAATAAAAAAATTATAAGTTATTATTTTAATTAAATAATAAAAAAATACTTACTATTATAATAGATAAAATATATGCAAAAAAGTTAGATATATATATATATATATATATATATAAAGTAAAATAATGCATGTATTGATTGATTGATCAACTTTTGTTTCTTTCACAAAATAAGTTGAGTCTTTCCGTTTATTTTTTTAACTTATAAGCTGATAAAATAAATGTTTATCAATTCTTTTTTCAGTTATCAAACATTTTTTTAAAAAAAAATACTTATAAATTATTTTAATTAACTTATAAGCTTAGTCCAGCACCTCCTAAATCAACAACAAAGGATGGCGAAACTTTGACTGGCTTTGTTACTTTATTTTATTTTGAAACCTCATTGAACTTACTAACATCAATTTAAGAAATACGTGAATTCAAAACGATTTATATGCGTGGATTCGTCATTTTTTTCACAAATCAATGTGATTCTTAATAAATATTTTTAAAAGTAATTTTATAATAATTTTTAAAAATCTGAATCAACAATGGTCTACATTAGCTTTAAGATTCACAAAATCCTCGATCCCAATTAATATTTATTTACCTGTAAACGTGAAAAGGAAAGTAAATTAATAATAAACATACAAATTTGCGTCAAAATAATAATAAACGCGGGGGGTATTAAAGTAATTAATGGATGCGTCCGCCACTCTGATGATTCGATCCTTCCACCGTAGACAAAATATTAACGAGAAAGGGCATTTAATTTGTCGAGAACGATCGAGTTACGGAGGAGAATTAATTAATTTGTTGTTAATTGTTGTCTTCGAATGAAAGCATACGGTCGAGGAACTAAACATATATAGCAAACGTCGACAGCAAGGTTTTGAATTGTGTTCGATCGAGGAACTATATAAAGACTCGTGGCTTTGACTCACTCATTGATTAACCACTTAAATATATAGATATCAAGACTTTATAATTTTGTTTCATCCGAGTGTCTGAAAAAAGAGGAAAAATAACTTAATATATCGACTACTGAATTATGTTGTTTTTTGGATTGCCACCGTATATACCACAACATCTAAAATTATCATATATATAAAATTTAATCAAATAAATTTAAATTAAAGAATCTCTAAAGTTTTATTAAATGAAACTAGAATTTATATGCATGAACTATATAATGCATCTATGTGGAAGATGAGGATTTTTTTTTCCAAAATCGAATGACACCCAACTAAATATTCGTATTAATTTGGTCAATTGGTTATAATTTAAATTTTAATAATTAAATATATTTAAAGTAACACTTTAGGATTGAGTTTCAAGCGCTCGGTAAGTACTAGTAGGGTCAGATTTGAGTCTTGTATCACGTTAGCAAGAGAATACTTTTTTTTTCTATCTTTCTAACTTTAGATTAGTCCGAGACGAATAAAAAAGAAGTAAATGTTGAAAAAAATGCATTGTTTTAAAATTATGTGTTAGGAAAAAATAATGTTTTGCATCCAATCTATACGCAATCATCCATTTTTCTCTTTAATTTCAAGATAAAAAGATATGTAGAATTAGAATACACCGTTATAGAAAAAAAAAGAAAGAAAGAGGTGTCCCTTCCAAGTCTCTCTCTCCCCCCGCCGATTGGCCCTCGGTGGCAGAAGCTCCAAGTGGAGATCTTCTCCACCTCCGAGGTGGAAAGCCAAGGGTCGGCCTCCCCCTCTAAATGAAGCCCGACTTCCCTCCTTCTTCCCTCTGTTTCATGCTCCTCCTTTGTTCTTCCTCTCACCTTGCTCATACTCTTATGTTTTCGTTGCTAGTCACGGACAAAGGACGACGGAGAGATGCCAGCAACTTTGTTCGATGCACGAGATGACGATGGACGGCAACGGCGAACCTGAGGGCAAACTGTGCGCGACAAATCGAAAAAGCTTAGGCATAAGGTGTGTGATTCGAGATCTCTATCATAGATCAATACTGGAAGATGAATGCATACTTTAAGAACCCATCTAAATGCAGAAATCCTACTGGGAAAGAATGGGCATCACGCCATATGATCTCCATGAAACTCAAAATCAATTCTTCCAATGATTTCATGCTCTGCTCGAATGACTATGCTTGTTGAACCAAAACCATGCTAGAAATGTGTGAACTTACATTCGGAACTTCTCATTTTACGATAGATGCTTAGAGCTATACTTGTGCATTTTAGCTAGTAGATGTTTTGCCAACCAATACTCGTGATGTGATGATCCTAGTTGTATTGCATCGGTGATTGTCGAAAAAATGAAACGAGAATGGTTTCAGCATGACAGAACCCGACCCGAGTTCATTGAAACTCGGCCCGGGCTACATTCAATCCGGACTGAGTTTTGTAGAGCTCGGCCCAAGACCATCATTAGCGTCGATCTCGAGTTCAACGTGAACCAAGGACTCGGCTCGGGTTCATTGCGGAGAAGGCGATCGGGCGAGACGATCGTCTCAACCCGACCACACTCTGACCCGGCCTAGGTATGACCTACACTCGGCCTAGGTTCTGCTCGAAAATTTTTGACTTGATTCTTGTTGGAACTCGGCTCGAGTTTCACCTATACTTGGCTTGGGTTCTGACTAACAAAACCATAATTTCTATAATTTGGACATCTAATTTACATGTTTGTCCCATAATTAGTCAATGTTAATCATGCTCAATAGATCATTTTACCCTTCATGATTGTACCGAACCCATGGATTGTTATGTTGACATGATTATGTTTTTTCATCGAAGTACGAATAAAAATGATTATGATCATTATGAACTTTCATGAAGAATGATTACAAACTATGATGAACGCTTATGACACGAACAAGAATGAAAAGAATGGTCGGCCATTCTCTCTTTCGGTTGATTATTGAATAATGATGAACGGACGTCCGCCTCCTCTTCGTATGACCGCTGAATGAACCCAAAGCCGATGATCCTTGACTTGCATGTGTCTGTTACATGGACCGAAAGATATGACTTTAATTATAACCCCGATTTGATAAAGTTTTCGTCCACCTGATTTAAATAAAGAAAATGAACTTAAAGATGATTTCGGAGCTATGCTCCATTCGGCCTTTATCAATCTACGAATTGAAAGAGAGGTCCACTGATGATGGAGAAGTCATGACAACCTTGTATGAGGTACTTCCTCACGTGTTACCATTTGCTCTGTCAAAATGGGAGTTTCTCCTGTACGGATGTTTTCGTCTAATGCGAGATTATCTTCTCCGAGGGATGTTTCCGTTTAGTGTGAGGTTATCCACACTTATGTTTATGCTTGATGAGGCTGGTTGTGGCACTGATCATCCGCTGGCTCATGATAATCTAAATAGTTGCATTTCGCGGTGTCGGCAATAGTATTCCCTCAAAGAATGAAGAACTCTTCTAAAGTATGAAAAATGAACACGGATGATGAACATGTAAAAGAATAAAAAAAGAAATGAAATGAAAAATCATGAATCATATTTCTCTTCATCGACTTTACTCTACTATGTTTTTACTCTTATATTGATTATATGTTCCCTTCATGCCATTTTTGATAGAACTAATCTATACTTTATACGAACTCACACTTAGCTTTAAGCTAATGATTGAGCTTGCTCCCTTGTATGATCCCCACGTGTTGATGTGTGTGCGACGATTTCGGCTCGGGTGGCACCTGCACATGATTTTGAGTCCAGTATGAGTTGCATGTTTCTACATTATATTAGATGTTGTATCTATTTGGATGGGACCTATCGAGTCATAATCGACCATAGGCATTTCTATGTTTAGTATTGTACTTTTTGATTATCTCATTTTGAGACAGATGGATGTATCTTTTTTACTTCTGCACTTTGCTTAGTAATGAGATAGTTCCTCATGCTGAGACACTTGAATGTACTTCTTGCTTTTGCATTTTGCTTTATATGAAAAGCTATTTGACATACTTTTATCTATTGATTTCCGCATTCCTCTTTATAGTTGTATTTTTATTATTTAGTCTTCCATTTACATGTCACTTATCTTGACAATTCGAGTTAATAAAAGAGTTAAAGAAAAATCGAAAAAATAACAACCGAAAGAAGATCTCAACATGTGACGAAGTCTAATTTCGGGGCTATGCAAAAACAATGCAAGAATAGCTTATAATTGAAGCATATCAGTGGGCGTGCATGCCCCATCGGACTACCAACATTTTATTCGGCAACTCAAGATGAAGATGAGAAGGATCGTGTGATATGAAGTTGATGAAAGAAAGGAGCAGTGTTAAAATAACCAATGACATTTGATTCAAATGATAATTTCACTTATTATATTAATTCAAAATTTAATTCTTCTCTGCTTCCTTTTATATATACCCTGATTAAATGAGTAAGCATTCACTTTGTTCCCATATGCATATATTATTTTTATTATAATCTTATATGGGACTGAATATATTGCCTTTACATAAAAGCAAGAGAAAAACATTTATGACACGTTAAAGATGAGGTCTACTTAAACTCCTTTGAATATTATTTAGAGATTGTGGTTTCGTTTAGAGATAATACTTATCTTTTATATTTATGATATACGTTACAAGATAAAATATAATGTATTTTGAAAGTTTATTAAGATAACAACTATAAATCATTTAATATATTTTTTCAATTTTTTATCGGACTTTTTGTTTCGCGCTTCCTTTTGCCTCCAATTTATTGTCATGGCTTTATGCTTAGACTCTGTTTAGTGATTCGAACGCTAATTCTTTTGTTTGGTAAATGACAAAAATAAATAACTTTTCGTATGAAAATATTGAAAAGCTACTTCAATTTAGATAGCGTTTTATAAATTTTTCTAATTTTATCTTTGTTCAAATACATTATTTCTTTCTAACTTACGTTATTATTTTCCCATGTTTTTTATTTTATAATAATTTAACTATATTTCTTTTTATATTCATATTTAATTAATTGCAAATTCTTTATATGTTAACAATGAATAAAAAATAATTTCACAATTAATACTTTATATTATATAAAAATTATTATAAATATGAATTTCTATATATTTTAACAAAAAAATAGTTGTGATCTTTTATTTTCTTTAATTAAGATATAAATACTTAATTTATTTGTATTATAATATAATTTGTATAGTGTTTAAATTAAATAATTTGTCATATGTCTGATTATATTATTTTATATTCATCAGCTAATTCTAACGCTAAGTTTATCCAGCACATATTTGTTACAACCTCTAACCACTAATTATCATCCGCTACCTATTAGTTAATTCACTATCCGTCACTTAAACCGCTGTCTAGTTGTCAAATCATTAATAACGTCAAACTTAGAATTACTTTTGGAACCTGATCTCAAACTGACCGTATTTTTTTAAAATTTTAAAATTACATTATTTAATATTACAATAATTAAATATTGTATTTTAAATAATGAAAATAAAATTCTATATATTTAATTTTTTAATATCTAAAGTAATTTATTTTACATATATTTTAAATTACATAAAAATTATATTAAAGAAAAAATATCGAATCAACTTTGATTGGAATTTTTTTTAACTGCGGTCGAAATCAAATTCGCTTGATCCATTGGACATTATGGACGCCCTTATGCTTTGCTAATATCTCTCTTTGTAAATATAGTGTACGCGTCTACTATGATTTAAAAAAAAAATACTACACATATAAATTGTAATTAAATCCATTCTATACATCCGATATAATCCTACATATTAAATTTAATAAATAATAGTTAACCGAATCCAAGATTGAAACGCTAGTATTAAAAGAATAATTTTTTGGGTTCTTTGTGTTTTTTTTTTCCTTGAATAGTGCTTGCAAGCAATTGAAAGAAAACTAATTGCACTGCTTGTCCAAATAATCTGTCGATGTTGATGGGTTACGTGGCTGGTTCTTTTTCCCCAAAAAAACACTAAAAATATTATAATAGTGTTTGATTGAGAATTATAATGACAAAAACAACCAAATTAATTTAATTACTTAATTTTTTTTATTTCATGTGGTAATTCAGAAAGTGGGTATCGCATCGAGGTCGTTATTCTAGAACAACGCGAATCAGCTCTCTTTTTTTGTCTAGTACATGTTTTGTCCTCTTCTTCTGATATTTAACTAAATTTTCATGTAAACCTAAATAATAAATCAAGTGAAATAATTATTGAGATTATGCTTTTCATGTGATAAACATTTTTTGTCCAAGAGATAAAAATTATGTCCCACGCTGACACGCTCAGGTATCCGAAAGTCCATTTCGGCCCAAACCTTATATCCTCACTTGGTTTGTAGCCCAATCCACATTAAAATAGAGTATAAAATCTAGATGTCGTTGCTGGGCACACTAGGTTTGGATCGAGGTTAGGACTAAGAATAAGCTCCTAATCCAGTAGGATTAACATTTTTTTGTGTGTTTCTTGTCACTTGGAGCACATGATCCAGCCAGCCATTGGAATATCTGATTGATTAAAATGGTTCAAAAGACTGCGGCTCTCTTACGTTTCATTTGACTTAGTTGATATAAAATAATTGATAAATTAAAATATTGATAAGTACTTTAATGATTTAAATTAATTTTAAAAATAAAAAGTTATGTGTTTGATGATAAAAAATATTATAAGTTATTATTTTAATTTAATATTATAATATAAAAAATATGTGAAGAAAAATTATGTATATTCTAAGAATAAAATAGTATATTTATTGCTCAAATTGATCAACTTTTTTTTCTTATACAAAATAAGCTGGATCCCCAGTTTATTTTTTCTGAACTATAAGTAGATAAAATAAGTACTTATCAATTTATTTTTTCTTTCTTTCAAAGTTTTATTTATTAAATAAGGAAAAAACATTACAATAACTTGTAAATCATTTTCAATGACTTATAAATTTAGCAAAGCAACCTAAAATGCTTTTGGATAAAAATAAATTTTCACTTTTTTTATGGATGTCGCTTTCGATTTACGGGAGGTCTCTGTCCAATCAAATTACTAACATGCGATTAATCTAATCGAAAAAAAAGTAATATTATTTTCTAACCAACTCTATTGTCAATTGAGCCTAACTTGATTTAATTTCACTGTGTTTATATAACGGTTCAAATAAATCTAGTTTTTTTCTTTAAATATTGACATGGTTTTAATTTATTTTTAAAAATTATCCCAGGATTCTGAATCTCTGATGTCGTCCGTAATAATTTATAGCACATGATACATGTATATATTAGTATTTTGAATGCTTTTAATCAATAAAAAGTACTCAACCATCTTAATAAAATATACTAATAAAAATATATAAGCCATAACTAATGATATCAATATTTATGGAGTATGATTGATGTAAATTTATAAAATATATTTATATTATCACAAAAAAGCATATAGAGTCCTAAAAGGTTATCTGAAAATTTTTACAAAGGTTTTTTAATTGAAAATTACCAGTAACATATATATAATTGAAAAAAAACCTACTGTTCAAAGTATTTTGTCTATAATTTATTTTCTGGAACTCTATTTTCAGAGAAACAAAGCTACAGCTAAGTTGGTTTGTCCCAGTGGTACAAATCACGCAGCTCGTGCAGTGCACTATGATAAAACGTTTTCGTGATCATAAATATTCTACTTCCTAAGAAAATTCTTGAACCAGAAGGAGGAACTTTTGGGGTGCCTCTTGAGGTTGTCCTTGTAGTCCACGTAGTTAATGCCGAAACGCACCGTGTACCCATTCATCCATTCGAAGTTGTCCAACAGCGACCATGCAAAATACCCTCTCACGTCCACTCCTTCCCTAATCCATCACAAAATGCATCAACTTCTTTATCAAATTCTTTGTTTCTGAAATGTACTAACAAGAAAAAAACATTGTTTGTTCTCCTTCACTAATCGATCGGGACTGATATGAGTTTTGGTATACATGCATGTACAAACAAAATGGTAAATAATGTGCCATTTTGTCCTCTAATAAATGCTTGCTTAGATGGAATTTTCAGTTGTCAGTGGACATCTAAGCATTAATTAAAATGGGATTACAAATTTTTTTCATACACTAGACTTGTGAACCTTCCTTTGTCATAAAAAAAAACTTAACTAAGGACATGAACAATCACAGTATTCAATATCGACAAATCATTTAGGTTAGTTAGACTTGGAAGAAAACAATTTTGTTTTCTGTGAAAAAAAATCCATAATATATTCCATAAGAAAATGTTATATAAATTTAAACTAAAGTGACCCTAGAACTAAATCCAGTCGAAGAATAATTAGGATTTTCTTATAACCATATTACATTAAAATTACATATATAATTCTTTGTCATTGCATTTAGTCTTGGTCGCATCTTAAATAATAACTGATCATAAGCAAATGTTGAATATGAAAAGTAAAATAACAGAACTTCATAGAGGAAAAGAAGATTGGGAGAAAAATATACCTGATGGCCTTTCGTACATAAGATAGATGTTGGTGGTAGAAGTATATTCTTGCATCGTCTTTGAGTGCTTCTTCAAGTGTTTGTGATTTATTGTTAACTTCGTCAACTCCTGCGAATTAAGACCATGCATATTCTGATCAACATTCGAACCGCTAATTGTAAAACTTGAACTACATATCAATTCGATATCTTGGCCAATTCACCGTTCTCAGTAATATAAATGACGGGATTGTTGTACTTCTCCTTTGTGTAGACCAGTAGTTCCTTTATGCCTTTCGGATACACGTAGAGCCAAGTTGATGCAGCCTGCAAATTTTTGTGATATGAACGATGAGCTGCGTATATGTATAGAAGTTGGCCAAACTTATATATGCATGAGACTGAAGGGACAAAAATTAATTAAGTGAGTTCTATTGGTTTACCTGTGGACCTATGGGGACGCCTTTGCGAACCACTGTTTCAAGAACAAGGAATTATGATCAAATCATTTAGCATAAAGTACTATGGACATGATGAGGAAAGCCCTGGCTTTCTTTAAGGTTCGAACATGATGAAGCTAATATCCACCGTCTTGATGGATGCCCCACCAATGACCCGCTCTAGATTGGGCTTTGCTCAATTCCGATGGGTCTTTTACGAGACCTAATATATGGGAGGTGCAGACTTTTTACTACAAAGGCGTAATGGATTTTTTATTTTCGCACGAGCCATGACAAAATTATTTTCATCTGGGTTGAAAACTGAGGCTTGGGATTTAGAGCAGGACTTCTCAAATGTATTGATTGTGATTACAACAAAATCTTTATTCTGAGTGACTCTTCAACTTTGATCTCAATTTTGCAAAGGAAAACATAATGTTCATGGTCCATAACATTATGTTGGATATTTGGCAATCGTGTGAAGTGTTTGAGTCTGGCTAGCAAAACTTGGTCGCACCATTTCTTTGGATATTTTTTGGAGGATATTCTACCTAGGGAAATCCTCCATCTGTTATATCAAATTATCATGAATGAATGAAATCTTATTTTGGATAAAAAAAAGTGTAACCTGTTTGGTTCGTTAAGGAATCGGAATCGTAGCTTGGCTTGATCGCATTGGATGGTACTACCGGAGCAGCAAACCTGGCGGTGTAGTAGTTAACTCCAATGAAGTCGAATGATCCTTTCACCATTTTGGATTGGGACTCTGTGAATTTGGGCAGCCTCTTCCCTACCAGCTTCTTCATGCTCTCTGGGTAGTCCCCATGGGTCAAGGGATCCATGAACCTGATACATGCATATATAGCTTTTTGTTCAGCAGTGAAGAGCGAAATATATCCATCAATAATCTATGCGATTTCGATCAAGTTATTATGGAACTCAATCCGGTAATAATTAAGCAACACATTATATATTGTTAAGAATGCCGTTGATACTCACCATCCATACATGAAATCCAGAGAACGGTTGGCTGCCTCGGCGTTGGACTTGGAACGAGGGTTATATGGGATAATCCAATTGGACACCAATGTGATGCCAATTATTCCCTTCTGGCTCTTCTGCACCAATCAGTTAAACAATCCGAATGTTATAAAATGGAATTCTAAATGTATTTCTCGATCTCTCGTATAGTCATGAGAGTTCAAATTTTTTTATCTGTAGATTAGCTTGAAAATTTTACTAACCTGATACTTGTCCCTGTACAGTGCTACTGCTTCGGCATGGGACAGAAGCTGGTGATGAGAGACGATGTAAGGCTCCCTTGCCGAGTCTCCGGCAGGACATTTGCTGTTGATCCAGGATGAGCAGCGGCCCGGAGCTAGAATGCCGCTGGCGTAGCCGCCGACGCTGTAGCTGTATGGTTCGTTGAAGGTTATCCAATGCTTCACTCGGTCTCCGAACTCCCTGAAGCAAACATCGGCATAGTCTCGGAAGTCTTCCCTGCACCAAAGGAGAAAACCAAACCTATATAACTTTGGTCCATGCTGACGCATAGAAATTAAGGTTTACACTTCTTTCAACAAATTATATATAATAACTTATCTTTGGAAAGTACTTAATAATGAACTATTAGATTGTTGGCAAACCTTAAACACCTTTTGACTCCGTTGGTGTATGGCGAGGCTAATAGGGCTGTAGATTCTTTTTTGAAAATCTTGGAAAAACTTCTTTTGAGAAAATACTTTTGTAGAAAGATCCACTCGAAATATTGTATCAAGACATTTCAGATCATTTTGCTACTAGTCTAATAGATGAATGCGGCTTTTCTCATATATAATAACTTTGAAACTTGATCATAAAAATCTCATTATAGTGTTAAATTCCAAGTCCGGATAAAGGAGGAGGATTGTATTAAGCCCCGACAGCCAGCATAAAATCCTGTCGAATTTTATGAACATGGATTACTAATAGAGCGGAATGACATCGTATGATCCATGTAGCCGACCCCACCTAGTGGGATAAGGTTTTGTTATTGTTGTATAATGTTAAACCCCAACTAGTCTAAGTACGTAAGACCTTGCAATTGTTGCATCAGTTGGCATATAAATTCTTGAGCTAGACACTTACACAATGCGGGGGCTTAGGAAGCCTTGGTGGAGATCTTCTAGGGCCTGGGGTGAGTCCCAGTGGAAGAGTGTCACAAAAGGTTGAATGCCTTCACAAATATATATATATATATATAAATAATTGGATCAGCATATATATGATTAAAATAAGGGACGGCTAATTCCAAATATATTGCTGATTGGAAGAATGACCATGATATATGAGCTCGTCGATGAGGTTATTGTAATACTTGATCCCTTCTTTGTTAACTCCACCACTGAGGCTTCCATCTGCCATTACAAATTTTGTACATGAATTTCATGTTAACTAATTATATATATGTTTGCGAAAGGGAAAATGCGTTTATTCTTAAAACAAAAGGAATTCTCATTCAACGGAAATTTTTAAGTACTTGACAAAAAAGTTAACGGGGGATCTGACGACAAGAAAGAAAAAGGAAAAATATTTACAGTCTATTTCATTTCATAATATAAACAATGTACTAACTTATGTTTTTCGGCATCTTTGCGGAAGCACAACAAGTTAACATAAAATTTAAATAATGATTTCTTATTATTTTCTTTTAAAGTCTACGTACATCTCCGTGAAATTTATTTCCATCCATATGAATGAAATTTTAGGTGGTAGTTGTTATATGTTTCTCCATTATTTTTCCTAAACTATGAATTGCCCCTCATCAATTATTTAAATGTCTTCAATACCATTAGTTTTTTTTATCTAATTTTTATTTATAATGATATTTTGTTCTCTATTATTCTTCAAATTAAATAACATAACTTAAAGGAATTCTATTATTTTAACTTTCTTATTTTCCTGATGCGTGAATGTCAAATGTCATATATGGAGTTTCTATATTTTAGGAGTATGTATAAAAAGAACTCATATATCAAAGGTAAGCATAAAATAAGTTGGAAAAAACAGAATATATAAAAAAATCTCCATAGTACAAGTTATAATGGTTTAAGCACGAATAAACTCCAAAATCAAAACAAGAAGACCGAGACACATAAATTCGAATTTAAGGGCCTACCTATTTTGGTTTCCTTTTTTCTATTTTATGATAAAACGTAAATGCCAGTAGCTTTACTTTTTTTAATTCTAGAAAATATTTGTGGGATCAATTTTCTTTTATGAGTCATGTAGTTCAGAGCATACATTATGGGATGGCTACAAGGCCCAGTTTAGCATTCATGTCTGGCCCATTTTCGCTCAAAACTAAAAACATGACATTACTTTTTCCCTTTCGGAGAAAAGTCAAATGATAATGATATATTCCTATTTTACAGAAAATGGAAATAAATATATTTTACAAAAATAAAAAAACAAATCAATTTACTATAACCAAATATATTTTAAAGTTTTATTTCAAAGAAATGTTATCATATTATAAAAATTAATATTAATTTTTTCTATTACAAAGAGTGGTCTATGAACTTAATGTAAAAAAAAAAGTAAAGATTGAAAATAAAATGATGCATACGTTCCACTGAGAAAATTAATATTTGTGATCTATCAATTTTCGAATGAATACATACACTACTGTGCTACACTTTTATTCCCAATCAATTATTGTTTTACTTATTCACAATGCAAAACTTTACTAAGATACATTGGTGATTCTCACCTTATTTTGATGCTATTTAATTGCGATTTTATTTTATTCTCTTCCAAGAGGATATATATATATATATATATATATATATATATATATATGGATGTGTGTGTGTGTTCAGAGACATGAGGGACTTGGAGATAATGTCTACGTCGTGGACTTCGAATCTTTGGGCAGATGAGGGAATGAGACATTTTGGGTGGTGGCAATTAAAAGAGCAATAAGGTGATCACTGCGTTGCGCTTCAGCACATGCTATCAATTCTTACGTGGACCTCCACGACTCCATTTGTTTTTGTCCCTGGTCTACTTGAGCGTGCTACACTATCTCCCTGTGAATTTTGGTGCAAGTTGTGCAATCATGCATTGGGCCTGCGTCTGGATGTCTTTACTTTTCAGGATGCATATCTTAATGGAGTGTCATATGTGATCGATCTCAACGAGAAAAAAAGGGAGTATGGAGTGCTTTTTTCTTCTTTTTTTTCTTGTCCTCTTCCCAATGAGGTTTTCGAGGACATATTCCGTTCCAATAAACAATTGGATTAGAAACTTTGTCTGCTTGCCATTTGAATAATTAGTTTCATTAAGATAACTTTTAATTTATAAGTGTGTGGATATGTCAATGCTTGATGAAAATAAATAAAAAATTATCATAACGTAATATGTTGTACTGCACCTCTAAAGTGCACGAATCCAATCGAAAAGTAGATCAAAATCACCTGAATATTTTTTTTCTTTTTGTACACACAGGTTTAGTCACGTACTTGGCAGTATCCTTGTCCAGGAGATGGAAAATCTGTAGGCGTCCAAGCCCATGCCTGTCATGATGGCTACATCTTCCTGCATGATTAAAGAAGACTCTCAGTACGTAAGAATCATTAAGATAAAAAAAATAAGGGCTCGAACATAGATTAAAAATAGACATGAACACTACAGAAGTAATTAATTTGGTGAAGCGGGCATACGCAAATGTGTACCTTGTAACGATGGTACGCGTCGATGGCAATATCTCCGTTGCTTCCATCTTCTATCCTATCTGCATGGCAACACACATTAATTTATAATATTGTGCAATCGAGTTCAAGAAATTTCTTGATCTGATTAATTAGAAGTGTCAAATAAATATTAATTGTATATATCCATGCGATCGCTGTGGATAAGCAAATTTTATCATTTTGTTGATTGCTTATCAAAATTTTTTTTTAGGTTTAACTTTTTCCTAAAAGATAAATTAAGTCGTCACTCGTCATATCTTTTTATATTTTTTTCTTTCGGTGTACTGGGTCTTTGTTTCTTTTTTTTATCTAACGCAGAATATTCAAATGTACATCACGATCAGGTGGACTACAAAGTCCACTGATGGCTGGTGCCGCAAAATTTTTCTTCGGATATTGTTGTGGAAAATGCAAATTTCGAGTTTACAACGATAAAAATGTGAATTATAGTCGTTTTTTTTTCTTTAGAGACTATTCTTTTGTCCATTAGCTACCTTTTGTAACTTTTGTTCGTGTCCGATGATTTTGGTCCACTACACCTATACATAGCACCAAAAGCTTACGTTAATTAGGACATGAGGTGATGGTAAGAGTTAAACAACTGGGTATTAGTGTAATGCTTTGCACCGCGGATATATATGTTCCAATATACGATCTTCTTTTTTCATGGCAGCTTCTTTCTAGGGGCTCGAAGTCTATGGATTCCAAGTATTAAAAAATGTCCGATATTTTGTCTATAAAGTATATAGATAAAACTTAAGGCAGGTTAAAAGGACAAATATGAAAAGTAATCTGGGCAGCATATTCTATATTATATGGTAGTTTTGTTTATGGAGTATTATATGCCACTTCTCTTGACGTGTATATACATCATGATCATATACCTGCAATCTATCTTTCCCTATTTGTGTAGAAATTATATTGCCTACTTGAACTCTCACCTTCTGAGGAGTTGAAGCAGAATAGCTCTGGCTGTCTATGGAAAACTGCAACTTTATGTGCGCGAATTTAAATATTGACTTTTTCAGTGAAATGTTGAAGGCGTAGTTAACTTGATCTAGTTCATTTTAGGTTCTAAAGGCTCCAAGTATATAAAAGGAATGGTGGCCGTCGCTCATATTTAAACAGGGATACAAATCAACCAGCACATATCAAGCAAGCAAGAACATATATATTTCTGCTGTGTGCATTCGCTCAAATGGAAACGCATATAACTAATTGCAATGACCAGCCTAGAGAGAGAGAGAGAGAGAGAGAGAGATCACCTGGGTACTTGTGGGTGAAGGTATCCCATATGCTTGGCCCCCTGCCACCTTCTGCTGCAGCACCCTCGTACTGCATATATAACGATTCGACAAAAGTTAAGAAGAAGAAAACAGATCAAAGAATAATCACCGCCCGTCTTAAACTTGTGAGATCACATGGAGTTTAACTACAGGAAAGCAACTATATTAATATGTATGCTATGCAGCTCGCCTGGTACGCGGAGGACGCTGTACCAAAGATAAAACCAGGAGGGAAGGCATTCCTATTCAGTTCTCCGGTGCCGGCGTCGGCATCTGCGCGCAAGAGCAGCCATGGGCCGGCAAGGAAGTAGGACGGAAGAAGAAACCTAAGGACAAGATGACGAAGAAGATGAGACATTTGGAGGGCCATCGTGCATGGATCAATCACTCTTTATGGAGTACGCCAAGTGAGCTGCAAGTAGTGTGCTTGATGCACCTCGACGCCTTTTAATATAAATAAACCATAGGAACATATATATTGCTTGCTCATTTCTTTTTCCCTCTGGATTCCCGCACTTGGAAATTTTGAAGTCTGGTTAAAGATCAAAATACCATTTCCCCACGTCAAAATTAATAAACTTAATTTAAAAAAATAAATCCGAAATTATTACTTCCTATATCCTAGTATGATTTTTTTATTAATTCGGAACTATTCATTTCTACACACGCGAGTATGACTTTCTCGATAAGTTCGACGACTATTCCACCGGTGCGCGACAGTTGTCACGTTTAGCTAGTTGGGTACGCTTTGTCGACCCAAATAATTGGATCATTATTATTAATTGTTTCTTCTAGATTATAATTATTGCAAATAAATATGAATGAATGGCACAAACTAGTAGGATTAAATAACCATTTCTGGGTACTATAACCAGGATTCAAAGACCATTGAGGTAACTAAGGTCTTTGGGGCTGTTTGCTCAAGATCCAAGAAATAAGATTTCCTTTTTTTCTTGTCCTATCAAAACACTCAACTGGTCATATTTTACAACTACGTAGTGTTTTGATAGAACAAGAAAAAAAAAGGAAATCTTATGGTTGTAGAATATGATCATGTTGAGTGTTTTTATAAAACAAGAAAAAAAAGGACAAACAATCCCAAAGAGATTAATAAAGAATGATGTGATAGACTACACTAAAAAAAATACTTTTTTCGACGAAAATTTTTTCACGGTCGGAAAATCTTCGTAATTTGTGACGGATTATTTTTTATGAAAATTTTTCACAATTCAAATCATAGAAAACTTTTTTCACGGCTCGAATCGTGAAAAATTTCCATGGTTTAAGCCGAGGGAAACGTGAGAAATGTTTTCCAAGTCTCAAATCGTAAAAAATTTTCACGGCTTGGGTCGTGCAAAACTTTTCCCACGACGTTCCATGAGAATTTCTCATGGTTTGAGTCGTGAAAAATATCTTCCAATACTTCCACCATGAAAATTTCTCACGATCTCAATCGTGGAAAACATTTTCCGCAACTTAAATCGTCGGAAAGTAAAAAATTCCGCCAAATTCTTTCGCCTATTTTTTTTTCTTTTCCCCCTTCTCTTTTTATTTTCGCTTCTTTTTTTCTTTTCTTTTTATTCTTCTCCTTCCTCTCTCTCCTCATCGACGTGCTCCTTCTGGACGACCGGCGTGCTCCTTCCAGGCGATCGGCGCGATGACCTCCGGCGACGACCAGCCTCCCTCCTTCCATCTCTCTACACACGTGGCCGGACCTCGCCTTAGCAGGCTGATCGTCCCACGGCCCGAGCCGTAGGAACGTTTCCACGGCTAGAGTCATGAAAAATTTTTACGACGAGCATTTTTAAGTCGAATCATTCTCGTCAAAAAATATGTTGCAAAGTGTATTTTTCGACGGATTTTCTCATTTTGCAACGGCTAGGACCATCAAAAAAAGGTATTTTTCTTGTAGTGTTAGCATGCTTTCTATATTTTGAAATAAAATGTCTTGATTAGGTTATATATACATATTCATTTATTTTTAATTAGGTTATCCTATGCATTAATCTGCCCTATTTGATATGTAATAATGCGTAAGAATAAAGTCTTGTTCTCATTTTTGTTGTCAAACATCAACTTTGCAAATAAGTGAATCTCACAATAATAATTGCATAAAAAATAGAAATAAATTTATTTTTGTCCCATCCAAAAATATCACTCTTAAAATGAGAACAAATATATATTATTTTAGAACTCATTAATATTTTACCTAACATGACATAATTCTCTCTTGAAAAAATAAATTTTAATTTGAGGATAAATTACACAAATTGTCTCCTAATTTTGGCTAAACACTTGGCATCTCAATTTCAATTTGTAACCGGAATCTCACCCAACTTTAGTTTTCTTGCACGCTTTATCTACTTGATAGTGGGTTTCCTAATTTTCTCGCCTACAAAGTCATCACATACATTATTTTTCTTTCGTTAATGTCATTTAAGAAAATAATAAAATAACATATAAATATATAATAAAATACTATTAAAATAAAAATAAAAAGCGACAGTCTCATTGATAAAAAAATTGGGGACGACACCTATAATTTACCCCTCCAATTTGAATATGAAATCCTCTCAAGATATCGAATCTTGATGTGGGCCCAATAATTTGACTGAAGGTTGCAACTTGTTTCCGACATTGAAGCTGCTCGATGGAAATTAGCAAATAGAATTTATTAAATACATTAGTCAGTGACAACAAGTAAAAAAATGATAGTGTCGAACTCAACAGAACTAAATGACTTAATTCATTTAATCACAAAGCAAATTAAAAATAAGTAATAAATGTTAAAAATGGATTTTAAATAAAATAAAAATTGATGAATAAATCCTTGGCCTCTAGGATGATAAAGAAATCAGAAAAAAAATACTTGAATAAAAAGTGTCAATTTAAATTCTTGAAATGATTAGAATTATCTAAATTATTGACATAACAAGATAAAACTGAGCCATCCAGAAATTGGCATCTCATCAACTCATCACAAACAAGCAAAATATCGTATCAAAACAAAATTAAGATTGTCGGTTGGCCATACCCTCAATTCAAATTAAATTTAAAATGCGTTTGTTTGTTTCTCCGCAAACTGTAAATCACAAACAACGTGAATTCAATTCGTCACACTATAATTATTGAAATTATGCCAATAATTAATTAAAAATAAAAATTAATGATCACACGATTGACTTCATGAAATTAAGAATTAATTAATATCTTTAAAATACGCATATCAACTCAAAAATATAATTAACTACAAAAAACATTATAAATGCACATAGTACTAGAATAAATAAGAAAATCAAGCACATTCTATGGAAGAAAAATACCTCATCCCCGCTTATGTAGTTGAAGAGCGCGTCCTCTCCCAAATTTTGGAGCTGCATTTCTAGCTCAAATTTGCAGAATATGATCAATATTATTAAACACACAATTATCTGTTACTACGATGAATATTATTAAAGTCAAACTCTTAAACTCTTATGAATTTTAAAGTTTAAATAAGTATAACAAATTAAATAAACATAAACTCTTAAATTTTATATAAAAAATAATTTACAAAATTTTGTAAATTTTATAAACTATTATATGGTCTGGGGATCCTATACAATTACATATAATTATTTATTTTGTACAATAAAAATATTTATAAAAACTTAAATATTTTATTTTATTAATGTATTTACGATTGATAATGAAATCAGTATCATAATTTAAATTTTTAGTGCTATCATTTCACTTATTTTTATTTTTTATCTTAATAAATATAATAATTGATAATTAGTTGTAAATGATAGTACTTATTTTTATTTTTTTCATATTCATTTCATATGAATAAAATAGATTAATTATTTATGATTTATGGATTATAGAATGTATTTGCATATGCATAAAAATTACTTAAATAATTAAATTTGTTTAGTGCATAAATTGTATACAATACGAGTTTAATAGATAAAAAATGTGTTTACTTAAATTCTACAACTTGACAACATTGATCATGACCCACATTTATAGTTTCACGGGACGCTGATCTGATCCCAAAGAAATAGAGTTGTCTTCAAATTTAAATCAGGGCACATAGAAGTTTCTTATCATGAAAAATGGTAATCACTTTGAAACATAAATTTAAAAATATGAAAAATAATTTTAAATGCCTCCTAATAAGTTTAAACTAATCCTAAGAAAAATACTAAGATTATGAGCCATTTTCTATGTCATACAAGAGAAGGGACGATAAAAACTTTTTAATTTATCATGAAATTAGCGGCTCTTTTTTAATTAAAATTTTAAACTTTAAACTTCATTCAAATTCACTTGAAATTGGTATTTACATGAAAATTAGTTCCTTTTTTTTATTGAAGTTAATCGAAAGAACTCATTTTTAATTAACTGGTGTATAGTGGAAATCCTTCTCCAACCAAATTCTCCAAACGATCAATTCCTTTTTTGAATAGAAAATTAGTTTCTTTTCTAATATTCTTCTTAATCTATATGTGAATTATCCTCTCATTAGGATTTGTTTAAGAACTAACACTACAAGAAAAATTCTGATTTTCGACGGTTCTTTTCCGACGAGCGTAAATTCGTCTGAAATACCGATGGATTTTTCGGCAGATCAACTTATCCGTCGAAATTATCATCGGATAACTTTTCGACGATTTTAGCCGTCTTAACTTACGATGGTTGAAAATTCGTTGAAATTTTTCGTCGAAAGTTTCGATGATCATAACCGTCGAAGATGCGAAAATCAGGTGACTAGTTTTCATGCTGGTCTTTTGACGGTTCACGTATGACGTATCCGTCGAAACTTTCCGCGATCTTAGACGTCGGGATAAATTACATGAATGGTCCCCCAACTTTGAGTCAATTTTTAATTGGTCCCCCAACTTTAATTTATAATCAGAACATCTCTCATCTTTTATTTTCTTACATGATTAGTCTTCTTGACCGGTGATAGTGAGTTTCTCAGTTGACTTGCACACGTGGCCAACACGTGAGCCGTTTCTCTCTCATCCACATCATTTAACGCTTCAAACCAGGTAAATTATACGGATCGTTCTCCAACTTTGAGTCAATTTCTAAATAGTCTCCCAACTTTAATATTATTGCACGATGCATTCAATTGATCGGTAAGAAACGTCTTCCGATTATCTTGTGATGTGACATAATAAAATATAATAAGAATTTTTAACTAGCTGACATCACATAATAAAAAATATTATAAAAATTTAAGGACGCGGACGAGCTAACAGAGGGAGAGTGTCAGCCCCCCTCTCCAAGCTCGCCCTTTGGCGAGTTGGCATAGGGGGCGCCGATCCCCCTCTCCAAGCTCGTCCACTGGCGAGCTTCACACAAGAGGTGCTAACGCCCCCTCGCGAGTTCGTCGACGCTCTTATTATTTTTATTTTTTATAGTCTCTCAACTTTGAATCGTTTAGAATCACCGACGAGTTCGCGAGGAGGCGTTGGCGCCTCTTGTGCGAAGCTCGCCAAGGGGAGAGCTTGGAGAGGGGGGGAGGGGGTCGGCGCCCCCTATGCTAACTCGCCAAAGGGCGAGCTTGGAGAGGGGGACCGACACTCCCTCTGTCAGCTCGTTCACGTCCTTATATTTTTATAATATTTTTTATTGTGATGTTAGCTAGTTAAATTTTTTATTATATTTTATTATGTCACATTGCAAGATAATCGGGAGATTGTTTCTTACCGGTCAAGTGGATGAATCATGCAACAATATCAAAGTTGGGGGACTATTTAGAAATCGATTCAAAGTTAGGGGATGATCCGTGTAATTTACCTAATTTGGAACGTTAAATGACGTGGATGACCTAAATGATGTGGATGAGAGAGAAATGGCTGACGTGTTGGCCACATATGCAAGACAATCGAAAAACTCACTATCACCGGTAAAGAGGACTAATCGTGTAAGAAAATAAAAGATAAGGGACGTTCTGATTATAAATTGAAGTTGGGGGACTAGTTGGAAATCAACTCAAAGTTGGGGGACCATTTGTGTAATTTATCCGAGCAAATAGTAGGCGGTTGGCGAAGCAGCGGACATGCATAGAGTGGCAGTCCGACGCGGATTGCCCATTGGAGTTGCTCACTTTTGTGGCCTAAGAAAACAAAGATGAGATGGAAAAAATTATGTTTTTATCTTTCCTTTTTTATTGCTAGCTCTCGAAGTAGTGACAACGATTGAGTCCGTGCAGCGTTAATAATTATGTGTTAACAAAGTGAACATCAAATCATCATCGAGCCTAATTTGCGTCTCATAAAATTATAATTAAAGGGACAACTTATGTGAATGGATTACTTGACTAATGAGAGGGAGTATGGCCTTCCATTTTTTAGGAAGGAGAGGAAGGAGGATCTTTCATAAATTTTTATTAAATTTCTAAAGCATGTGAAAATAACATGATTGAATGATATTTTTATATTTTTAAAATTTCTATTATGAATTTTATGGGCATGATCAAGACTAAAATAAAATGCACAAAATATCGAAATACATATGACATGCAATTGGGTAAATAAGCAAGTACAATATATTAAATCTGTTAGGGTAAAACATCAAAGATTGATAATCAAAATAACGAAAGAAAGAGAAGACGAACACAAAAATTTAACGTGATAAAACTCTCTTAATCAATGTGAACAAAAGAGAAACATCCAAGGACAAAGGAGGACGCCGTCAGAAGAAATCCACTATGAGCAAAAGAAAGTACATCATATAAAACCCTAACTCTCATATATAAAGGACCGTGGAGGGCTTCACCCCCGCACTCCCAACGAGAATTAATGACGGACTACGGGCTTGGACCTCCCTCCACTTCCGCTACATATCATCATTTTTTATTTTTTTTCTTTCATAATTTTGGGTACATGGTACATAAATTTAAGACACATAAACTAATATTCACCTTGACTTATATTTTACAAAACTCTCCAAAAAATAAATGCTCAACATGCTTTCCTTTGCAGAATGACCCATATGGGCCTAGCATGATCTTTACAAATACCCATCAAGTCTGAACAATAATCAAACATGATAACAAGTAAGCTCCTTATCATCATATGTGTTGGATTGTCATGGGTGCTAATTTTCTGAACTTGAATATCTTGCTTTTTCACAATATCAGGAATAAAATGATATCTCACATCAATATTCTTCGTCCTTTCATGATGTATTTGATCTTTTGTAAGATGTATTGCACTATGACTATCACAATATACGACAATAGCTTTCTTTTTCATAGTGAGTTCCTCAACTAATCCTCTCAACCAGATAGCTTCCTTTACAGATTCAGTGATAGTCGTGTATTCAGCTTAAGTGATGGATAATGCTACTGTATCCTACAAAATAGATTTTCAACTCACAACATAATCAGTAATAGTAAAGACATAACCAGTTAGGAACCTTCTTCTATCAAGATCTCCTATAAAATCTAAATTGGCATAGCCAACCAGTCCAGCTGAATTTCTATCAAATTCCAATTATATATCATAAGTGCCTCTTAAATACCTCAATATCCACTTAACAGCTTCTCAATGCTTCTTTCCTAGATTAAACATATATCTACTTACAACACTGACAGCATGAGATATATTTAGACGAGTGCAAACTATTGCATACATAATACCACCAACTGCACTACAGTAAGAAATTTTTAATATATACCTTTTATTTTCATCGGATTGTGGTGAACATGGAGCTGGAAATTTAAAGTGTGCCGCAATCAGTGTACTGACAGCTTTAGCATTCTGCATTCCAAAATGCTCCAAGACTTTTACAACATACTTCTGCTGAGACAGAAATAATTTTCATACGCTTCTATCTCTACAAATTTCCATTCCCAAAATATTCTTTACTGCTCTTAAATCCTTCATTTCAAATTCAGAACTTAACTTATTTTTCAAACTATTAATTTCAGATATGTTTTTCGCGGCAATTAATATGTCATCAACATAAAGAAATAAATAGATGAATGAACCATCGGCGAGTTGATTCAAATAAACACAACTATCATATTTGCTTCTAGCAAAACTAATACTCAACATGAATGAATCAAACCTTTTATACAATTGTCGAGGGGATTGTTTAAGTCCATACAAAAACTTCTTCAGATGACAAACTTGATCTTCTTTATCTTCAATATGAAAATTCTTTGACTGCTCCATATATATATCTTCTTTTATATCGCCATGTATGAATGCAGTCTTAACATATAGCTGCTCAAATTCAAGATTTTGCAAAGTAACAATAGCAAACAAAGTACGAATAGAAGTATGTTTCACAATTGGAGAGAATACATCATGAAAATCAACATCCTCCACTTGACTATATCCTTTTGTCACCAATCTTGTTTTGTACTTTGTCTCTTCATTATTTATTCCTTCTTTCTTTTTTAACACCTATTTGCAGCCAATAATCTTCATATTAATTAGTTGTTTTACAAGATCCCAAGTGTTATTCTTTTGTAGAGATTCCATCTCCTTCTATTAACCATTTATTGCAATCAGAACTTCGAATAACTTCATAATAAGAGGAAGGATCATGTAATTCAATATCTTCACCAACACTTAATGCATAAGCCACCAGTTCTTCAAACTCGAGTCTTTGAGGTGTTTTTATTTCTCTTCTCGATCTATCACGAGCTAGCATATATTGCTGTTGAGCTTGAGGTGATGTACGAACTTCAGGAGTATGAGGAGCATTATTCTTTTCATCAAAAGAATTTGAAAGTTCTAACTTCACATTCTCCAAAGTCTTCTATTTTTCTGTATCATCAATAATAGACAAATCTTTTCTCGAGTGAAGCATCGCAGATTCATCAAAAGTAGTATCTCTACTAATAATGAATATCTTGATTTCAAGACACCAAATTTTATAACCTTTAACATCAGATTTATAATCAAGAAACATGCACTTTCTAGTTCTAGGTTCAAGTTTTCTGTCATTAACATGTGCATATGCATGATAACCGAAAATTCTTAAATGTGAGTAATTAAGAGGATTACTTGACTACACTTTTTCAGGAATTTTCAAGTCTAAGAGTCGATGAGAAGATCGATTCACTAAGTGACATGCCAGGTTGACAGCCTCTGTCCAAAACTCATTGTCAAGTCCTGCATTTGACAGCATACATCAAGCTCTCTCTAGTAGAGTTTTGTTCATTTTTTCTCCGACTCCATTCTGCTGCGGAGTTCTCATAATTGTGTGATGCCTTCTTTGTCATAAAATTCATTGAACTTAGAATTTCAGAATTCTAATCCATTATCGGTCCTCAGCCTCTTCACAACTTTTTCAGATTGCTTCTCTAGTAAAGTCTTCCATATGACTTGAATGTTTCAAATACATCTTTATTCTTTATAAAATAGACCCAAACTTCTGTAAAAAAGTCATCGAGAAATGTCAGCAAATACTATTTTCTCCTTTCGAAGGAACCTAAAAAGGACCCCATAAATCTTAATGAATGTAATCAAAGGTTTCCTTCGTCTTATGAATGGCTGAGCTAAAGCTAACTCTCTTCTGCTTTCCGAAGATACAATGCTCACACAATTTTAATTTTTCAACTTTTGCACCAGGAAGAAGACCTCAATTGCTGAGAATCTGGATGCCCTTCTCACTCATATGGCCCAAACGCATATGCCATAATTTTGTACAATATTCCTCTGAGGTAAATGAGACTACTGCTGAACCCATCATAGTCGAACCTTGGAGAACATACAAGCTACCAATCAATATTGAGGTCTTTCATCAACACAAGAGCACCACAAAAAATCTTCATTCCATTAGACTTAATAACAATGTTGCAACCATTTGAGTCTAATACACCGAGCGAAATGAGATTCTTCTTCATATCAGGAACATATCTGACTTCAGATAATGTTCTAACAATTCCATCATGCATTTTAATATGGATGGACCCAATACCAACATACTTACAGGCATCATTGTTATCCATAAGAATGACTCCACCTTCAACAGATTTGTACATGGAGAACCAATCTCGATTAGGACACATATGATATGAGCATCCAAAATCGAGGATCCATTCACTTGATGACCTGTATTTGCTTGATGTCATTACCAACAGAACATTTTCATTCTCACTTTCTACTACACTAGCGTCTGCAATATCAGTTTCCCTTCTCATTACTCTCGTTGTTCCTTTTGTTTTTATTCTGTAATTTGTAATACTCTACTTTGATATGCCCCTTCTTCTTACATTAATTGCAGACTTTATTTTATTCTTCGA
This sequence comes from Pontederia crassipes, assembly GCA_030549335.1. Classification (NCBI taxonomy): domain Eukaryota; kingdom Viridiplantae; phylum Streptophyta; class Magnoliopsida; order Commelinales; family Pontederiaceae; genus Pontederia; species Pontederia crassipes. The sequence continues at coordinate 17,619,705 of CM060184.1, read as the reverse complement.
CTTGGATCTGGATCTGTCTTAATTTTAATTTTTTGTCTGATGTCTGCCTCTTGCGATCAGACCTTAGGCTCGATCATCAAATTTGCTACTTGATCCCAATTCGTTATCCAACTTTTCTTTGCTCACCCTTAACATCTTCAAATGCGAGTATGTACCTACTATAAATCATCGTATCTTTAAAGATTTTATATAAAAATGACAGAGAACAAAGAAGTAATAGGGCCTGATCTTCATCATCAACCTTTGCATCTATATTTTTCAAATCATTGATAAAGGCAACAAACTCACTAGTATGCGATTTGATCGATGTACCTTCGGCCGTACGAAAGGTGTATAGCCGCTGCTTCAACACGAACTGATTCACTAGGGTTTTCGTCAAATACAAAATTTTTAACTTCGTCCAGAGACCAGCCATCGTCTTCTCTGTGGGGACTTCCTAAACAACATCGTTCGTCAAGCACAACTGAATCGCAGACATGACCTTCTCGTCGAGTTCCTCCCAGGCGGACGCCTTCATGGCATCAAGCTTTTGATCCGACAACACCTTCTTCAATCTATTCTGAACTAGGATGGCAAGTATTCGAACTTGCCACAGACTGAAATTTGTATTCTCGTCGAACTTGTCGATATTGAACTTCATTGTAGTAATCTTCGCGAAAAGAAACTCGGCTCTGATACCAATTTTTTGGGGGTAAAATACCGAGGATCGATGAACAATTAAAATAACGAAAAAAGAAGAAGACAAACACAGAGATTTAACATGATAAAACTCTCTTAATCAATGTAAATAAGAGAGAAACATTCACAGGCAAAGGAGGTCGCCGTAAGAAGAAATTCACTATGAGTAAAAGAGAGTACATCATATAAAACCCTAACCCTCATATATAAAGGTCCATACCGTGGGGGCTTCGCCCTCGGCATCTCCCACAAGAATCAGTGACGGGCTACGAGCTTGGGCCTAACGGCCCAAGTCCTCCGCTTCCGCTATAGATAATCATTTTTTTTCTTTTTCTCATTTTTTTTCTTTTATAATTTTGGGTACAGGGAGCATAAATTTAAGGCACATCAACAAAATCATTGTTTTAAAACCTGTCTGATTGATCAGTCGAACCAATGTTTGAGCATTAAAATTCTCCTAAGGTTACCTCAACTTTAGGTAGGAGATTGATCTACTTTGATATGATCAAACTCAATAAAAATTTAGGTTCAACCAATCGAACCAACAAGTTTGGATGATCCGATCTGATCTCAAAAATTGAAAATTATTTAAAGCACATTATACACACACGATATATTAGGGGTGGAACACTCTAATAGTGAACCATCATGGAACGTCCCAATTTGAAGCATTGGTTTTAGATCAGCGGCCCAAATGAAAACTACCTATACCACTACTACAATAAATAGAACTATGTTTTATCTACTATTTGAAGATTCAAAGAAAGAGACACATTCGATCCGAGAGAAAAAGCGGTATGATCATCTCTTCCCTCTTGTGATACACATCAAGTTCTAGAAACAACCTGCCATCAGTTTGAAAATATATAATACAAAAAATGATATGTAATGTGTTAAATAAGCAAGCATGATACATTAAATCATTCTTTTAAATCTTGGCCCAATCGACCAGTCATGCCGATGATCGAGCATTAAAATGCTCCTAAGGTCACCTCAACTTCGGGCACGGTAAACTTTGATATGATCAAACTCGATCAAAATTTAGGTTCAACCAATTGAGTTGATAGATTTGGATGATCCCATTGGGACTCAAGATGAAACATCCTAATGGGAAAACTACTTATACCACCACTATAACAAATAGAATTGTTGCTTTATCTTCTATCTGAAGATTAGAAGAACGTGACACATCCGATTCGGGAGGAAAACAAGGAATGATCACCTCTTCTCGCTTGTGATCCACATCATCATAGACATCGAGTTTCGGAAACAACCCACTGTTTGAGTGCTTGCTCTATCCTGATGTTGAACTTGACCACTTCATCCTTGCTCTTAAGGTACATGGAGAAACAACATGCCATCACGTCGAGCACCTACTCACACTCATATGATCCCTCCATCGACCCAAACCACTTTGTTCTTATGTTGAGAATAATATATCATAGAACAAAATGTTCTTGCCTTTCTCAAAATTCAAAGTTCTCACTTTTTTTATTTTGTTTTTGTTGACAAGGAACAAAATCATTGCATTTGACTGAGAAAATTTTATGTTGGTGATATTTGTCCTCCTTGTTCTCGTGAACCAAACAATCCCTTAAGAAACCATCAAGCACTTCCTCGTACTTGTGTCCTACCCCTCGAGATTCCAAGACAAATGACCCACATTGGAGCACCTTAAACTCTCTGTGTCCGTCTCCTACACTAAATCAAGTATCTTCTTTCTGCTCGTGTTAGGAAATTTTTTATTTTCCTAACTTTGTAATCAGTTCGTACTGGAATTATTGTTTATACTTAAAAAATTCAAGTTGTAGGCCTGCAATTTCTTTTTATTCATTTGAGATGTAATCAAATATAGTGGTTTATGCTTTCGTTGATCACGAAAGTGTATGAAAAAAACTCTTAAGGAGGCATTTACTACATTATCTTTTCACATTACCTAACAATCTGTATTGCCTAAAGAGAGATTACCAATTATCAGCAATGTGTATTACCTTATTTACTATGTACAAATAATCTTTCCAACAATTTAAATGACACTATACAACTTTTACTAAAATACCTTTTATCACTAATATTAAGTTAAATATTATATAATCCAACTAAAAACTCAAATAAAATTAATAAATTAAATAAATATAATTATAAATATTTCATTTCTTTTTTAATGAAAATAATGGTAATGCATATAATATTTAAAATAATAACTAAATAATAATATGCAATTCATGTGAATAACAATAATAAATAATTTTAAAATGAATTAATATCATTAATTATGATGATAATATTATTATTTATTATTGTTATATGAATTTTTATATTATTTTTATATTTTATTTGTCTAAGATTGGAAAAGATAGAAATGTAAAGAAAATAAAAATAGACTGTCATTTAAATGACAATCTGGATGGACACCCCTCATATTCAATGTGGATTATCATTTCATGGGCAACCTACATTGATAGACAATCCAGATTATCTATAAATTAAAATAAAGTAAATAATGCAATGTGGTGGACTCAGATAGATAATCTAGAAGACGTGCCCTAAGTGACTCAAGAAGAAAAAAAGAAGTCTTAAATGACTCGAGCAAATCATACTATTTGAAGCTGACACTGGAAATGCAAACAGTCATGGATTGAATGAGATGACAAAATTTCCTGACTTGAAGATATGATCAAGAGAACAAAATATTTATATCTTCAACATGATACTACAAACTCGGCGTCCAAATTATAGACTACATAAACAATCAGAGATGAATGACTTATGGAGAGGACTTGCGACGAGAGGCTTGTGTTGTAGGATGGGTTCCCAGCAGAGAGGGAAGATGCTCGACGATGATGGGAACTCAGTAAGAGCTAAACAAGATGGGGTGTCATGGCGAAAATGAGTGGGATCATGGATTACGAGAGACAGAAGAGGATGGACGCTGCAAAATCCCCTAACCCCTCTTTGTCTTCCTCCGCCCTAGAGGCCAGTCGAATGCAGTCTAACTGGTCGCGCCCTGGGTCACGGTATCTCATTGGAGCACCTTCAGGCTTACATCACAAATTCTTAGGCTCTCGCTCATCCTATTCGGCTGGTCGACAGAGGTAAGGGCTATTTCCTATTTCTGTTCACTGATCCTGTGGAGCGCTTGTAGATCCTTTCGCAGGGCCCGTGTACGATAAATGGCACTACTTTACTGCTATCCCAAGCCTCTCCTTTCTTTCGCCCTCATGAAGAGTAGCTTCAGAAGCTCCCAGTCTGGTTGCGCTTCCTCAGCTTGGCTTGGGAGCTTTGCAACACCGTTTCGATTCAATGGCTTGCTGAGAACTTTGGCCAAGTTCTGAAGATCGAGGACCTTCCCACTTCGGATGAAGTTCGCATATGTGTAGAGATCAACATCTCCAAACCCATCAAGCAGGGTGTCTGATCCAGGTCCCGAACGGTATGCGATTTTTTCAGCAGGTCCTCTATGTCAACCTTCCTCTATTTTGCTTCAGATGTGGATGAATCGGACATCGGCTTGAGGAATGCTCCTTGCCTATGACGCGATCGTCGGCCGGTGCCTGCCCTGCCGCCCTCGCTGGTGTCCTACTCTATGGGCCATGGATGTGGGCGCACCCAAGTTGGCGACAGGATGGCACAGTGACAACGGATGTGCGAGACAGAAGTCATGCCCGAAGGCCGCCATCGAGTCAATGATCCGATCGTTCTGCACGGCCGAGCAGCTCTCAGGATGCTCTCTGTCGTACGAACAACCCAGATCTCTCGAGGCATCATATTTGCCCTAATTCCCCCTCACGTGACACCCCTTCACGTGACCCATCATCCAATGGGCAGATTTTTATGATCAGGTCAATGGCCCAGATCTAACCCCACAGATTGTTGGGTCACTCACATCTGTCCCGCATAGCTGCCCCGACCCCTCGACTTTGTTAACCCACTCCTCATCAACACCACTAACCTCTAACCTTAACCCTAACCCTTTGTCCTCCACGGCCTTCTCTTACTCTCCACCCTCGAACCTCCCCCCTCCAAACCCTCCCCCCATAAACCCTTCCTCCTCCTGGCCACAAAATGATCTTGTGCATCATGTGCTCTAGAAGTTTAGAGAGATCCCACAGAGCTCAAATAACCCCCTCGAAAGTCATGGCATATCTTAAGATCTAGTGGAAGGGGAGGAAGACCTTGAAGAGGAGGACCCCAATCTTCTCCCCCAACCGCGCACGGAGAGAAGTAGGAAGGCTACAAGGCGTTTCTCATCGTCCCCACCAGTCCTTCAGTCTCGAAAGACCGTGGGGAAAACCAAGCAAGGTAAAATAAAAAAACTCCCTCCTATTAAAATTATTGATATTCTCGCCTCTCCCCTTGTTTCAGAGTCTCGCCCTCCCTCCGGCACCTCATCATGCGTATAATCTCCTGTAACTGTCGAGGTGCTATGAGGAGCAAGGTACGTGACAGGCTTAAAGACCTCATACGTAGTCCCAACGCTGATATTGGTAGAATCTCATACTAATGCAGTTAGTGCTAGTAAAGTAGTTAAGAAATTGGACAATACATGGAGTAGTTTCTACGTTGGGGATTCTAACTCATCCGGTGGAATCCTCATTGCATGGTGCAATAGTGACATGAAGGTAACTCGCATCCACTCTGACTCACAAGCTTTACGTTTACTAATATCTTTTTATGACTTTTCTTTCCTACTTACATGTGTATATGCTAGTACTAGTCCCCCCTCCATTCTTCCTATGGAACTCACTATCGGACCTTAATCTAAATGACATCCCCTGGATTATTCTAGGTGACTTTAACACCATATTGGACCCATCGAGAAGCATGGGGGTAGACTATTCACCTTAACTAATTTAGTCAGATCACTGAAAGACCTTATCTTCACCCAAGTTTAGTTGACTTGGGGCTCACGGGTCCTCAGTTTATCTGGTGTAATAATAGGAAGGGTCCTGCCAGAATTTAATATCGCCTTGATCGTGTCTTAATCACTCACCATCGATTAACCAAGTACCCTGACATCTCTCTTAAGACCTTAAAGAGGTGTGCATCAGATCATGCCCCACTCCTATTTTATGCAAATCTTCAATGCCCTCTCAAGGAAAAATCATTTAGATATAAGCACTTCTGGTTTGAATACCCTGAAGCAAGCATAATTGTACAACAATCTTGGTCTAAGCTGGCTGACGGCTCCTGGACCCTCAACAAAACCTTACGCGATATCAAACATAAAATCCTAAAATTGAATAAAGAGGAACTTGGTAAGTTGGAGTTAAGGGCAAAACACAAAAGAGGATATCAATATACTTGAACTTAAAGACTCTGTAAGTCCTCTCTGTGACCATGATCTTGATAAGCTTATATCTCTCTATGGGCTGCATGCAGCTTTGCTTAGGCAAATTATTATCAAATGGTTGAGTAAAACTAGAGTATTATGGCAGAGAGATGGAGACAAAAATACCAGATTCTTTCACCTCACTACACTCATCAGACAAAAGAGGAACCTCATTACCTTTATTAAGGGTCAGGAGGGTAACAAAGTCACTGGGATCTTACAATTAGAAATATTACTTCCTGGCCAGTCCTCCCCTCCCTATCATTTGATTGGCATCCCTCTCACAAGTTCTATCACTGATCAGGAAATTAAAGACACTATATGGAGCATGGCCCAGGGAGAGGTCCCTAGACTAGGTGGTTCCACTATAGAATTTTTTAAGCATAACTGGAGTATAGTTGGCCCTCAGATCACTCAGCATATCTGCTCCTTTTTCCAGTCTAACTCATTACCATAGGGTGGAATCACACATCTCTCATCTTCATTCCTAAAAAGCCTAATCTCATCAATGTCTCTAACTATAGGCCCATTGCTCTCTACAATGTGCTTTATAGAGTCGTCTCCAAAATCATTGCTAATAGAGTTAAACAAACGTTGACACACAAAATTGGCCCAGCTCAATTTGCCTATGTGGCTAATAGATCTATCCGAAATAATATTCTGATTTTCCAAGAGATTGCTCACTCTATGAGATATGGTAGGAGGGAAAATCTTATTGATCAAAATTGATATGGAAAAGATCTTTGACAGAATTTTTTGGCAAGCTATCCTAATTGCCCTCAGACTCATGAACTTTCCTCAGGTTATCAATTGGATTGCCACTTGCATTACCACTACTACATTCTCCTGTAACATAAATGGCACACTCTCATAGTCTTTCTTAGTCTCTTGTGGTATCAGACAGGGTGACCCCATCTCTCCATACTTCTTTATTATTGTCTCTCGGATCTTCTCTACCCTCATTCGCTAGGCTGAGCAGCTAGGTTCCTTAACTCCTTACTCCATTAACCATTTCTCAATTAGTCACCTGCTTTTTGCTGATGACATCCTGATCTCCATGGCTGCAACATTGAAGAACTGCAAAACCCTCAAGAACATTTTTCAAACTTATTACCTACTAACAAATAAAAAAATTAACACATCAAAATCAGAAACATACTTCCCACCAAAATTTAATCATACTAGAAAACACAAAATTCTTCATATCCTGGACATGAAATATGGTTCTTTTCCATTTAACTACCTTGGAACTCCCATCTCTTATAAATACATCACCACAAAGAATCAGTAGGCTTTGATGCATAAAATATCAAATAGACTATCTAGTTGGAAAGCTAAGTCTCTATCCCAAGCTGGAGGATCACCTTAATTCGTTCTGTTATCCACTCAATCCCTATCTATCTGATGGGCTCCACTTACATATCAAACAATCTCATTGAGTTAATGGATAAGCAAATCATATTCTTCCTTTGGTCTCAAGATGGCAACAAGAAATGTTTACACCTCATAAATTGGGACACAGTTAGAATGCACAAACTCTCTAGTGGTCTAGACATCAAAAACTTCATGAGCCTCAAAATCTCCCTCATGGCTAAGAAGATCCTTGCTGTCCTAAATGGGACCCAGGACCTTTGGGTTCAATTGTACTTGAATAAATATGGGTCACTTCACCCTTGATCGTACTCCAATTCTGGAACACATGTTGCTTGATCATGGAAAATCGTCCTTAGCTCCTTAGGAAAAATTAAAATTGGCTTTAGGAAACTTATTGGTACTGGCACAACCACTAATTGATACTTTGATCCATGGCTCTTCAATATCCCCATAGCTTGGAAACCAACTTACATTACAATTGACTTTGATCCACAACACTTGATGGTATCTAATTTATTATCCTATGGTACTTGGAATCTTCAAGCATTACATATATTTTTTTGCTCTAGTTCTTATTGATAAGATTACTTCTATTTATTTGCTTACATATCCCTATGATGATATTTGGATCTGGGAGCCTGATCTGTATACAAATTTATTGAAGGGTCGATTCTGAGCCATGACATTAATTTCAAACTAAAACCAAGCATGAGAAATGCCAAGGTCAGGCTTGGAAACCAAGCATGTGTTGCTGATGTTTCACCCATATTATACCGATATGTGTGTTTGAAATTTATATTTCAACATTTGTTTCTTCCGTTCATTGTCACATACATCGTCATATTCTTTTATTTATAATTACTTCACATTTATTTTCATATTTGATTATAATTTATGTATAATTTATCATATTATATTATTTTACTTTATTGTATTATATTTGTTATATAAGACATTATGTACCTATAAAATTATAATAATCTCATTGATATATTTTTATTGTTTTTAATTTATATTATCCATTTTGACCATTTAGTTTGACATGATTTGATTGATTCGACGTGATTCCTTGATCAATCTTAGATAAATGTTCGACTTGAGGTTTTTTAACATTAAGTGAAATACATTTTTTTAGCCTTGACCTAATTCTCATGTTTAATCCCGACTAACTAACAAAAAAAAACGCACGTAGTTAAAGAGAAAAATATAAAAAATGAAAAGACTTTGGCATATCAAATGGTTGGAGGTAGGAGCAAAGGGGAGCTAGAAAAAAAATGAGGTGCACAGTAAGATTCAATCTCTAGCCACATGAAGGCATCTCGTGAACAACTCCAGCTCATATATATATATATATATATATATATATATATATGTCACTTGTGTGTCAAAATTGTAAGTTATATATATATATATATATATATATATATATATATATATATATATAAGGCATCTCGTGAACAACTCCAGCTCACCTATGTCACTTGTGTGTCAAAATTGTAAGTTGTATATATATATATATATATATATATATATATATATATATATATATATATATATAGAACATTGGCAGGCAGATGGGAGTAGGAGAAGTCAATAGTTGGTGGCAAAATCAATAATTAAAACGTCAGAAGCCTTGGTGGAAGGATACTTTGTGCAATTGTAAATAGTCGATAAAAGCTAACATTTAACATTTTGAATATTAAAGACAATTGCTTTATGGCTTTGAATGATTGCTACATTTAGTGAGCAAACTTTTTTCATGGTTTTTTTGGTATCTTATTTTTGTTTAAATAATTTAAATAAAAATAACATATCAAACCCTATGTATGAAATATTATAATTATTTATTTATATTTATCAATTTTTACATGAAATTATTTTTCTTTGAAAAATGAATTTTGTTGCTCTTTGAATAAACTCTTTTGAAATGTTTGGGGATCTTAGTTTTAAAATGTCAAATTCCTTGTTTCATTACATTCTATCAATTTAACTTTTGGTTCTATATCAACTTTTTCCTTATACAAGAAAAAAATGTAACACGTCTCTTTCTTATTTGCATCCAAACATAAATTTAAGCAACGAAGGTCTTTTCATATATATTAATTAATGCAACTATATAATTGTACTAGAGTAGACAATTGAAAAAAAGGGTAATTATGATAAACACAAGTTTAATTTCATTTTAATTAATTAGGGCAAGAGTATATCATTTATAGTTTCAACTAACCCATGCGATAATTATGTTTACATAATAGACATAGACAACATGACACCAATTATTCTGATACTTTGAGAAAATTGCCGAACCAAAGAGCAGATTTCTTTGGATATCTCTTTAAGCCATTTTTGTAATCCACGTAATGGATGCCAAACCGGACGGTGTAACCAGAACTCCACTCAAAGTCATCTAACAATGTCCACGCGAAGTATCCCTTAACCTTTGATCCTCTCCTGTCCATGATAATTCAATTATCCAACTCTTTAAATGAATTAAATAGCTCATGACCTCAAAGAGTATTGTTAAAAGAAAATTATTAACATTCTATATGACCTTATAGCTTTGTTGGGGTAATGCAGATGTTTCTTGTAGTAATATATCCTTGCGTCATCCGTGAGTGCCTCCTTTATTGGTAAAGTCTCATTGTTGACTTCATCAATCCCTATACATACATGATGTTCATTTTAGTTTAGATTAAATGAACTGATTTCATGTCAAAGTAACAATTAGGATGGATTGTTTGACATCACCATTCTCTGTAATGTAAATAGTTGGATTGTTGTATTTCTCCTTGGTATAGAGCACCAAATCTCTTATCCCTTTAGGGTAGACATAAATCCAATTCGAACCAAACTGCAAAATAATTAATCATAAAGTGCAGAAACACCTAAATATGATGTGGCAAAGTATAAATTTGGAGAGTGGGCTAAAGTTAAGTGGTGATACCATTGGACCAATGGGGACTCCATTACAAAATGCTGTATAGGAAAAACAATAAAAGAAAGAAGTTAGAAATCACAGTAAAAGGGTAGTCTCCTTGGGTTAAGGGATCCATGTACCTGAAAATCAAAGTTGAATGATCAACACAGGAAATGGATGGTTTACTTTTTGAATTGTTTGCATGGCAACGGTTAATCCAAAACTCGAGCCACTGCATCTGCATCTGATTTGGAGTCACTGAGTGGGACAAGCCAATTTGAAGTAGGGTTATACTCAAGGTTGTCAAGATCTCGATATAGATCTTAAAATCTTATGATTTTATGATCTTACAGATCCTTTTCGATCTCGATCTTATCTTGAGGATCTTATGTGTAGGATCTTATGTGTAAGATCTTAATACGATCTTAATTTTGGTCACACGGTCTTACGATCTTTTTCGATTCTATACGATCTCATATGATTAAAATAATTATTTAAATATTAAGTAAAAATATATTATGATAATAAGAATTAATTTATATGAAGTTAAATATATTTTTGTTCATTTTTAATATGTTTTTATATAATTTGACTCATGAATCCATAAAAAAATATCTTTGTGAGGTATAATCTAATATTTCAATACGAAAAATTTATCAAAAATATATTTATAATTTTAAAAATATACTATTTTATTAATAGGTAGAATCTTATGATCCTCGTCCGATCTTCGATCTTATGATCTACCTCCGATCTTATATAAGATCTCGATCTTGACAACCTTGGTTATACCTATTTCACCCTTTTGATCCTCGTGTAGTGGTGGGTGCATCACTCAATCGTCAATCAAAGAATTAGTATTAGAGCACGTATGGTGACCTTGCCACATCATTTAGTATTTGTATACCTGATATTTCTGCTTGTATAATTTTACATCAGTAGCATGTGAGAGTAGCTAGTGATAGGAGACAGTGTAAGGCTCCCTACTCGAGTCCCCAGCTGAGCAATTGCCGGCGTCGCCTCGGTTGTTTGGGGTGCATCGGCCCGGTGCGCATGCTCTCGACACATACCCGCGAGTTGAGAAAATCATAGGTTCATTGAAGGCGATCCAGTGCTTCACACGATCTCCAAATTCCTTGAAGCAGATGTCAACGTAGTGGGTAAATTACACGAATGATCCTCCAACTTTGAGTCGATTTTTAACTGGTCCTCCAATTTCAATTTATAATCAGAACGTCCCTCATCTTTTATTTTCTTGCACGATTAGTCCTCTTGACTGGTGATAGTGGATTTTCTGGTTACCTTGCATATGTGGCCGACACTGAACTATTTCTCTCTCATCCACGTCATTTAAGTCATCCACGTCATTATCCACGTCATTTAACGTTCCAAACTAGGTAAATTACACGTGTCGTCCTCCAACTTTAAGTCAATTTCTAAACAGTCCTCCAACTTTGATATTATTGCACGATTCATCCATTTGACCGGTAAGAAGTAGACTCCTGATTATCTTGTGACGTGGCATAATAAAATATAATAAAAAATATTAGGGTCGCCGATGAGCTCGCGAGGGAGCGTTAACGCCTCTTGTGCGAAGCTCGTCAGATGAGCTTGGAGAGGGGAGTTGACCCCCCCTATGCCAACTCGCCAAAGGGCGAGCTTGGAGAGGGGGGCCGACGCCCCCCCTCTGTCAGCTCGTTCGTGTCCTTAAAATTTTATAGTATTTTTTATTATGTGATGTTAGTTAGTTAAAATTTTTTATTATATTTTATTATATCACGTCATAAGATAATAGAGAGTCTACTTTTTACCGGTCAAGTGGATGAATCGTGCAACAATATCAAAGTTGGAGGACTGTTTAGAAATCGACTCAAAGTTGGGGGGTGACCCGTGTAATTTACCTAGTTTGGAGCATTAAATGACGTGGATAATGACGTGGACGACTTAAATGACGTGGATGAGAGAGAAATGGATCACGTGTCAGCCACGTATGCAAGACAATCGGAAAATCCACTATCACCGGTCAAGAGGACTAATCGTGCAAGAAAATAAAAGATGAGGAACGTTCTGATTACAAATTAAAATTGGAGGACCAATTGAAAATCGACTCAAAGTTGGGGGATCATTCGTGTAATTTAAACAACGTAGCCGACGTAGTCCTTGCTATTCACCATCATGGATAACTTATTTGATGCTTGAACAACTTATATGCATGCTTTAATTGATACAGGTATGATTGCATAAGCATGCAGAACTCACATGATTAGTGGGCTTAAGAAACCTCCATATTGGTCCTCTAAAGCCTGAGGCAAATCCCAATGAAATAGAGTGATGAATGGCTTCAAGCCTGTGTAATTATCAAGGTAAGGCATTACGAGAAGCACAATAATGGGCTATCAATGTCTAGCTGATTGAGTACTAGTAATACCATTGGATACAAGCTCATCGATTACATTATTTTAGAACTCAATTCCGAGCTTGTTTACTCTCCCTTGAAGTGATCCCTCTGTTACAGCAATCACCGATTAAGAAAGGAAGACGCATCGACCACACAATAAATTAAAATATATACAATCTTAACTGGGTAGGATTCTCGGCCAAGAGATAGACATTCTATATGCATCCACTCCCATCTCTTTCATGAGAGATATATCTTCCTGCAATTCAAACGTTCATCCAGAGCTTTTAATTTCCCAAGTCTCTTTCAAATAAGAGAAATATATGAGCAAATTAAAAGTTGCCCGAAGAAAAATGGTGAGGAAGTCACAAAATTTGTAGCGATGGTAAGAGTCTAATGTGACATCTCCGTTGCTTCTATCTTTTATTTTCTCTGAAAAATCACAAAAGAAATCAGAGATTTATATCATGTATACAAGATAAAGAGAGTATCATCTTCATCTTAAGTTCAAATGCTTTAATGCCTCAATGCTTTAATAAATTTTGAACCAAAGACATCCTAAAGCAAAATCTTACTCCTCATTCTTTTAGTCAGAATTTTAAATTAAAAGTGTGGGGCCCATCATAATGATGATAAGATTATTTATTTTTGTGAGGTCCTTGGATATTGATCAAATCTTCTTAATCTAATGGACTACCAAAAAGGCCTATAAGAGCTAGATATATTTATGTTTACTCTTAATGTTACACATGCTCCACAATTTTTCTTTATCCTAAACATTCTTTTCAACCTTATTAATATTTTATTTACATATATATTTCCCTTCTCTTTTCTTTCTACAAAGATATATTTATCTAAACATTCTTTTCAACCTTATTAATATTTTATTTACATATACAATTCCCTTCTCTTTCCTTTCTACAAAGATATATTTTTCCTAATCTTATGACGAAACATGATAAATATTCGTACATATAGAGGCCGCAATGACCCGAAATTGCCATATTTTGTAGCACTGCTGACTACCAAACACTAATGTTAATTGTTTAAGCATGCCATGGAAAACTTCTTTTTTTCTCCAGCGGAGACTATTTAATATTTATAGAAGAGGAATATAATTCATCACATTATGTAAAAGTCACTACAAGAATTTTCAATTTAGATGATGTTAGTTATTGTATCAAACGTCATTAATGCATGCTTAAATTTGCAACATTTAATAAACGTCTCCTAAAATTCTATAACTTTGCCCGCAACCACTCCGATCCCCCTCACGACCCGGACGACGATGACAGTGACGACAAGGATGGCGAAGAAGGAAGCACGGAGGTCGCCAATCATGATGTGGAGACTAAAGCAGCTGATGGCACTGGCGATTAAGATTGCAAGATGCGACGTTGTAAGTATTATCCTTTTATACTTTTTTATGGTGTTCAGAGTCTTGATATTAATATTAGAAAAAGACAGCTTCTTTTTCTACCTGAACTGTGTTGAACGGGTTGATATAAATGATGCAAAGCATAATCCCTTTCCATTTTGTTCTGTTAATTCTATTGCGATGTGAGCTTCTAATCCAAACTTCATGGATACTCAAAATGTATGTATCAAGAGGAAGCCACCCTTGCCCATAAGTCATTTGATATATTATCTTTGTATAAGAGCATTGCTGTTGCTTGTTGATACATCAGCGAAATGCATGAATTAGGTGATGCTACCTCGATTCATTGTCTCAGGAAGAATTGAATGTTCTGTTAAAATGGATGCAGGTGAAAGAACAATCAATCAGCGGCAAAGATAAAGACACACAATCAATCAACCAACATGATACTGCATAATAGAATTTGTGAATTCAGGCTTCCTTTTAGTATATCGGTGGGTTTCAGTTTTTTTCCTATTTGATTGTTCCTTTAAGGCATTCATAGTTACATAAGAAGTTGTTCTCCAATCTTATAGCTCAATATTTTTTAGTATATTGGACTTCTTTCACGTGTGGCAGGAAGGCAACCAGAAATCATGCAATGGAAATATTTGTTCACACAGATGCTAATGAATTTTCCACAGCTATCCTAATCCTTCCGCATATACATATGAGAGGCATTTTTTTTTCTATCCTTTTGAACACCCTCTTCAGCCTACAGCCTGGTACAAAGCTCTATCCTTTTGAACTGCCATATGGATTTTCAGAACTCATTGAATATAATGGGCCCCAATGTTTTATAATAGCTGGAAATCATGGTTTGTATTTGATTCTCCTACATATTCCCTTTTATTATGCATAATATATTTCATCATCCTTTATTTATCCTTTTTAACCATTTTTTTTAAATTTTGGTTACAAGCTCGGATGTTCTATTTTTGCATATTGGTTTAATGGGCTTTATACTTTTATGAGGTACATATGCCACAAATCTGGTTAGGTGGGTGGTTTATGCCTTAAAAGAAGTTATTTTTCCTTGCAACTTCCCAGAGGGTGGTGAATATTTGGTCTTGATCAGGCACTTCATGGTGTCATTGATGTCTATCAATTCAAATTCTTTGTAGAGTTATGTCAACAGAAGGTACCTTATTATGATGATTCTATGATTAATTAATTTTTTTCTTTCATATCATCTTTCATACTCTATAGAAGTTATCATCGAAATTGTCGCAGTTACTCATTGCAGTTGTGGTTTACTATCACTATAAAATTAAAATTATCTAAGAACTTAGAAAAGTATTTATGGAAGCTTATGAGTGTGATAAAAAGTTTGCAGGTCAATAAACATGACTCTGTAAGTATTTTGACTCATGAACCTACTTCATATTGGCCTTTTCTATGTTCCCTCAGGAGCATGCTCTATTGGCATATGCACTACTTGGGGACCAACATCTTCGCCACCCTTTCGCAGCTCATCATCCTCACCAGCTTCGGTGAGTTCATCAGTTGCCGCCACTAGGATGATCAGGCCATGCGCATCCAAGCCGAGACCATGCAAGCTGTCAAGCTCCATTGCGTCCAATAACTTTTTCGGACATCAACGGCCATGTCACATAATTTAATATAAACTCTTGGGCAGAAATGTAATTCACATGCAAATATATTAAATTTTCATGTGCTTAATTTCATCTTGTTATAATGTTGCACAAATTTAGTGCCCAAAAAATCTTATCTGTGTGAATGAAAATATATGACATAAGCTGGCTTTGGCATATTTTGTTGTTTCTTCACAGCAATGTTCTTTTCAAATGTGCATAAAAATTAGCAAATTAACTTGACATTAAAAAAATATCACAAATAATAAATTTCTTTTTTTTGTGACATTTAGGAAATGTCACCAATAGTTATGTTTTAGTGACGTTTCAACATGCTTTGAGTAATAATTAGTGACGTCTACACGTCACCTATTTATGTTTTTTGGTGATGTACAACCATCACAAAAAATTGAATTTTAGTGACGTTTAAATTTCTTATTACGTTTAATTAATAAACGTCATGAATACTTTTAGTAACGCGACTTCAGTTACGTCTGTAGCTGACATTTAATAAACATCTCTAAAATATTATTGTGACGTTTAATATGGTTTTGGTGACGTTTATCGAACGTCCCCAAATATAATTTTTGGTGTAGTGAGTTAAACATTTATGAAAAAATTCCTT
This sequence comes from Pontederia crassipes, assembly GCA_030549335.1. Classification (NCBI taxonomy): domain Eukaryota; kingdom Viridiplantae; phylum Streptophyta; class Magnoliopsida; order Commelinales; family Pontederiaceae; genus Pontederia; species Pontederia crassipes. The sequence continues at coordinate 17,603,369 of CM060184.1, read as the reverse complement.
TTCCATTTATTTATTTATTTCATCTCTATTTAACCAAGCAATATTGATGAAAGTTTACCGAATTACAAATACTATTTGATATATATCTTTTGATATGTACATAAAATAAGAAGCTACCAAAATGTATGATGATATATACGAGGGTCGAGCTTCCAAGGCTGCTTCATGTATTAGGTCATCAAATGCGAAAATTGTTATAAAAATTTATTTTCGTATCATATATATACTAAATTTGCGACTCTCATCTTCCACTATTCCTCCCATCATTCTTGATGTATTTTTTAGTGATTTCATATTTTTCTCTCTTTTCTTGTATACCTCAGTAATAAAGAAGTAAATGATAATGTTGTATTAAGTTATTCCATTAAATATCCTCTATTTAATATATTTTAATAGTCATCTCACAGAAAGGCATATACTCAAATATCTCATTTCTTTTTTTATATATTCCTCTTCTAAAATTTGATATGCTCAAATATTTCATTTCTGATTTTTTTATATTTTAGTTTTAATATTTTCTAAAATTTAATATTTATTATAAAGTGTGTTTTAACATTCAATATACTTAATGCAATCTGAAGTTTCTTATTTCTGAAAATTTTAAATTGCTCAATTACGATGGCATATGACACCTGGCATGAGAGAAAGAAATAAAAAATGAATGTTTTCCCAACTACGAATATTAAATAATTTCTATATTTACAATATTCATTTGAATGAAAAATGTCATTTTTTTCCTAAATTGTTGCGTGCAAGAAATATTTTTTACAATATTTTCATAATCAAATAGGCGACTGGATCAAATTTTTTATCAATTCATAGTTGGACCGGTCCGACCGAATTCAACTAGATTGAACTGAATTTTATTAAAATAATATTATTTATAATAATTATAAAGATATAATATAAATTATATGATATAGTATGTTAATATTGTACTAATAACCTATTAATAATATTAAAAATTAATATAACATAATTTTAATTTTTTAAAAGTTTTAATAATAATGATTAATATTTAAATATAAATAGATTATTATTTAATGATTATAGATGCTATATTAATAAAGTTTATCTTAAATTAATCTTATTTCTTTTTCTATAACACTTTCCTTTTTATTTCCTTTTTGTGACCTTTAATAATTTTCTATTTTAATGTTAGGCAATTTCAAATACTTACCTTTTTTATTTTCAATCCTATTTAATTTTATACATTCCATATTCCTTCCTTTTTTTATTTTTCTTATATTCCTTTCCTTTTTTTCCTTTTTTAACTTTTCTATTTTTATCATTTTTTTATTTTTTTTTCAAAATTTGAATTGAGCCGGTTCAATCGGTTTTCCTCGGTTCAACATCAAAACTAGTTTTGCACCATAATCATTGGATCACCGGCCGATTCGCTGTTGAACTGGCTGGTTTGGTCCGACCTTTAAAACATTGATTTTTTATGTTACCAATGCCTCTTGAGTTAATATATATATCTCTTAAAGTCTCATATTTGCTAGGTGTATAAGAAATATCTTATCAATAAAAAAAATCTATTTGATTCGAAGAAGTTGAATAAAAAAAATGAAATATTAGGGTATGAATATAATTTATGGTGATTTTTAATAAACTTAATCCCATCCGCTAAAATTAAGGTCCCACCGAAAAGATTGTAGAAGTCGGTTGTGCCCATTTTTTATTTATATAATTAATTAATAATTATCCATCATTTTACTATAGATATAATATTTTTTGTGTAAAGTTTCATTCTTTTTATCACATTATTGAACTTTAATTTGGTAACTTTAAAATTTTAGTAGTATATTTTATATTTTATATTTAATATAAAATTAAATATTTTATATTAATTTTAATTTATTATATATATTTTTAAAATATAATTATATAAAAGTAGGACCCTCGAAAAAATTGATCCACTAAAGGGTGAATTTTATTTTTAAAAATAGTTTGAGTGATTTTTTTAATTTAAAAAATCGATCCAAAAAATAGCAAATACTTTTTTTGAACAAAAACTCGATCTCACCCGAACTACTTTCACCCTTAATATTTACTATAATTTCTATATTAAAATTGTCATTTAAATAAAAAATAGAGAAAATATTTTTTTTCTAAATGACAGAATAATTTATATGTTAGCAAGATCACCTTTTAGAATGTATAACAAATAAATTGTTTTTTTTCAATAATTTATAACAACATTTTATTTTATGTTTTGAAAGGTTAGACAATCTTTCATTCTAAATTCATTTTTCTCTTTTTTTTCAAAAAAAAAAGATTCAACCTCTTTTTCAAAGGACTCCAATCACTTTATACATATTACTTCTTATGTTTGTTTCTTTTTTACAATACGAAGCTTATAATGAATATGCAAGTTTCAGTGCGTCGTTTGATTGTTGGTTAAGGAGCATTTAGAATAAGTGGAAATATTCACATAAACCGGCATTGTGACATTATTATGTAACGTTTTATTTCGCCATAGCATTTGGGAGACCACGCGAATCACACTATGCAAAATGACCGTCGGACTCTTGTGAGAAAAAATGAAATGCTCGGAATATAGAGCGGGGACATGAACAATAAAATTACATATCTACCATCGGAGAATAAATTATATTTCATCATTTTAGAAGAATATCGTAACTTAAAAAATAAATTTTCGATAAAATTAAACATGCTTTAAAATATGTGCTGCCCTTGTGGTCCGTTATCCCTATTCAGACATGTGTTTGACAGTTCGACTAAGAAGTTATCATAGTACGTAACCTCAAAACATACGGCATAAGTGGTCTCTTCAGTGTACAAATGTATTTGTATTTGTACTTGGTAACGTACGTTTCCTTTGAATTCACACCTCCTTGACATATTTTTTTCTCTTTTGTACCTTCTAGCTCATTCACACCTCCTTGGCATATTCTGGATGTCTTTTGTTCCTTCCAACTTGTCAATCGATTGTTATACTTCAAAAATAATTATTATTTATATGATCTTTGGACATGTGATCTTTATTTAATAGATTGTTGCTCCGAATTTTGGACATTTGATCTTGATTTCAGACATCCAAATTTTCTATTTTCAACATTATATATTTATATGATCTTCTTTTCCTCAAACCTATAGTTACTTTTTTAAAGAAACCTTTTTACATAATGCTCTAAAATAATAACTTTTAGAGATGATTATTTTTTTAAAAAAATAAAGAGAATTATCTGTAATTCATATTTTAAAAAGACGTGATTATAGTTAAATGTTAATATAGATTCAGTTTATATATTTTACTGTAAAAATTTTATGGAATTTAACTATTTGGCATATAACTTGTTTGATGTATGGAAGAATTATGTATCGTATGGATTAAAGTTAATTGAGTTATATGCAAGTCATTTATTGATATCTCAGTACAAATTTAATGAAAGTGTAATAAGATATTAAGCGAAAACGTTGTGTATAAAAAATATCCATTTTAAGTAAAATTTATAGGTAGGTAACGAATAATTTTAAACATTAAAAAATTCGTTAAGATATAATTTTAACATCAAATGTATGTTTCAAATTTCAACTATAAAAGGATCATAAAATCGAATTACAAAAAAAAATTTAACTTCAGTTGACAGCGTCAACTTTTGGATAGCAAAATTTAACTCCGAAACGAATTTATGGCCAACAAATTTTAATTTCACGAAATGAGTACATGTATTATTTCAAAAATCACACGTCATGCAATAATTATTATGGCTACAACAAACCACATAAAACGACATGACATCAATTATACGATTTTTTTGAGAAAATTACGGAACCAAATAGCTGATTTCTTTGGATATCTCTTCAAGCCATTTTTGAAATCCACGTAGTGGATGCCAAATCGCACGGTGTAACCAGAATCCCACTCAAAGTCATCTAATAAGGTCCATGCGAAGTACCCCTTCACCTTGGCTCCTCTCCTGTTCATCAACACATTAAACTTAAAACAACTCACCGCCAAAGAGTATAATTAAGAAACATATTATATATTAAGTTAACGGGACCTGATAGCTTTGTTCAGGTAATATAGATGCTTCCTGTAGTAGTCTATCCTTGCGTCGTCCTTGAGCGCCTCCTCGATTGGCAACGTCTCATTGTTCACTTCATCAACTCCTTATCATAGTATTGTTCATTTGATTATTAGAAAGATCGAATTAATCTTAGTGTTGATTCATAACAAGAATAAGAAAGATGTACTTGGCCTCACCATTCTCCGTAATGTAAATTACCGGATCGTTGTACTTCTCTTTTGTGTACAACACTATATCTCTTAAGCCTTTTGGGTAGACATAAAGCCAATTTAAACCAGCCTACAAACAGAAAACGAATCGTAGTTCGCATACAATTAATTGTACAAATAAATACATCACATGTGGTAACAATTTGTATATCTGAAGACTGAGTCAGAACTGGCCAGATTCTTACCGGTGCACCGATGGCAACTCCGTTACGAAATACTAAAGAATAAAATAAGAAAAAAGAGACAAAGTAGTTAAAGTTAAGTAAGCGTGATATTGTATATATTTCACTATGTAAAACATCATTCGAAATGATAAAGTTGTGATTGATTTGTTTGATATACAACGTTGGTTACCTGTAGCGGTAGTGAAGGAGTCCGTCAAATAACTTTTAGTGATAGAATTCGTGATCGGAGCACTAGAAGTATATCTCGAAGTGTAGTAATTGATCCCAATAAAATCAAAAGATCCCTTGACCGACGCGGACTGCTCCTGAGTAAAAGTGGGAAGTCGATCCCCGAGGACTGCTCTCATGGTAAATGGGTAGTCACCTTGCGTCAAAGGATCCATATACCTAAAAATTTTGATTCGAAAGGTATAAGATATATCTTTTATGACGCAGGTTCATAATTAATTGAGTTCTCACCAGCCGTAGTTAAAGTCCAAAGCTCTTGCTACAGCATCTGCATCTGATTTCGAATCACTGATTGGAATGAACCAAGCTGAAATATGTGTAATACCTATTTCACCCTTTTGTGCTCCCTGTATTAATGGGTGTATTGATCATCAATCGAAGACCGAAGAGGTAAGTATAAACTGGAGGATTCAAGCCACCTTGCCCTTGTTATTTACGTACCTTATATTTGCGTCTGTACAGCTTCACTGCAGCTGCATGGGAGAGCAACAGGTGATGGGAGACTGTGCAAGGCTCTCTACCGGAGTCCCCGTTCGTGCAGTTGCTGCCGCCGGCAACACGAGGTGTGCATCGACCCGGTGCGAACGTCCCGCCGCATACCCCAAGGACGAGAAAACTAATTGTTGATGTGCCTTGAATTATATACTCTGTACCTAAAATTATGAAAGAAAAAAAATGAAAAAAAAGGAGAAAAAATGATAATCTGTGGCGGAAGCGGAGGGCTTGGGCCGTTAGGATTTTATATGATGTACACTCTCTTTTGGCTCATAGTGAAAATTTTTGACGGCGGCCTCCTTTGTCCGTGGATGTTTCTCTCTTGTTCACATTGATCAAGAGAGTTTTACCACGTTAAATCTATGTGTTCATCTTCTCCTTCTTTCGTTGTTTTGATTATTCATCGATGCTCGGTGTTCTATTCCCAACAAATTGGTATCAGAGCCGAGTTTCTTTTCGCGAAGATGACTACAACGAAGTTCGACATCGAGAAGTTCGACGGGAACACAAATTTTAGTTTGTGACAAGTTCGGATGCATGCCATTCTGGTTTAGGATGGGTTGAAGAAGGCGCTGTCGGGTCAAAAGCCTGACGCCATGGAGGCGTCCGCCTGGAAGGATCTCGACGAGAAGGCCATGTCTGCGATTTAGTTGTGCCTGACGAACGATTTTCTTCAGGAAGTTCTCGCAGAGAAGACGATGGCCGGTCTTTGGACGAAGTTGGAAACTCTGTATCTGACGAAAACTCTAGCGAATCGACTTGTGTTGAAGCAGCGGCTGTACAACTTTCGTATGGCCGAAGGTACGTCGATCAAATCACATATCAGTGAGTTCATTGCCCTAATCAATGATTTGAAGAACATAGATGCAAAGGTTGATGATGAAGATCAGGCCCTATTACTTCTTTGTTCTCTGCCATCTTCATATAAAACCTTTAAGGAGACGATGATCTACGGTAGGGACAAACTCACGTTTGAAGATGTTAAGGACAGACTGCTGAGCAAAGAAAAGTTGGATAATGAATTAGGATCAAGCAGCAAATTTGATGATCAAGCCTCAGGTCTGATCGCAAGAGGCAGACATCAGACGAGAAATCAAAATCAAGATAGATCCAGATCCAAGTCGAAGAATAGAGATAAAGTCTGCAATTATTGCAAGAAGAAGGGTCATATCAAAGCAGAGTGTTATAAATTACAGAATAAGAATAAAAGGATTAACGATGGCAACGAGAAGGGAAATCAGAAGGCTGAAATTGCAGATGCTGGTGTAGCAGAAAGTGATAATGAAAATGTTCTGTTGGTAACGGCATCAAACAAATCCAGATCATCAAGTGAATGGATTCTCGATTCTGGATGCTCATACCATATGTGTCCCAATCGAGATTGGTTCTCCACGTACAAATCTGTTGAAGGTGAAGTCATTCTTATGGGCAATAATGCTGCCTGTAAGACTGTTGGTATTGGGTCCATCCAGATTAAGATGCATGATGGGATTATTAGGACATTATCAGAAGTCAGACATGTTCCTGATCTGAAGAAGAATCTTATCTCTCTCGGTGTCTTAGACTCAAATGGTTGCAAAGTTGTTATTGAGTCTAATGGAATGAAAATTTCCCGTGGTGCTCTTGTGTTGATGAAAGGCCTCAAAATCGGTAGTTTGTATGTTCTCCAAGGTTCGACGGTGATAGGTTCAGCAGCAGTCTCATCTACCTCAGATGAAGATTGCACAAAGTTATGGCACATGTGTTTAGGCCATATGAGTGAGAAGGGCATGCAAGTTCTCCGTAACAGAGGTCTTCTTCCTGGTGTAAAAGTTGGAAAGTTAGAACTGTGTGAGCATTGTATCTTCGGAAAGCAGAAGAGAGTTAGTTTCGGCTCAGCCATTCATAAGACGAAGGGAACCCTTGATTACATCCATTCAGATTTATGGGGTCCTTCTCAGGTTCCTTCGAAAGGAGGAAATAGGTATTTGCTGTCATTTATTGATGATTTCTCTAGAAAAGTTTGGGTCTATTTTCTAAAGCATAAAGATGATGTATTCAAAAAATTCAAGTCATGTAAGACTTTGCTAGAGAAGCAATCTGGAAAAGTTGTGAAGAGGCTGAGGACTGATAATGGACTAGAATTCTGTAATTCTAAGTTCAATGAATTTTGTGACAAAGAAAGTATTGCAAGGCATCACACAGTTGTGAGAACTCCACAGCAGAATGGAGTCGCAGAAAGAATGAACAGAACTCTACTAGAAAGAGCACGATATATGCTGTCAAATGTGAGACTTGGCAAGGAGTTTTGGGCAGAGACTATTAACCTGGCATGTCACTTAGTGAATCGGTCTCATCACCGATCCTTAGACTTAAAAATTCTTGAAGAAGTGTGGTCAAGTAATTCTCCTAATTACTCACATTTAAGAGTTTTCGGTTGTCCTGCATATGCACATGTTAATGATGGAAAGCTTGAACCTAGAGCTAGGAAGTGCATATTTCTTGATTATAAATCTGGTGTTAAAGGTTATAGATTATGGTGTCCTGAAATCAAGAAATTTATTATCAGTAGAGATGTTACTTTTGATGAATCTGTAATGCTTCACTCGAGAAAAGATTTATCTATTATTGGTGATACAGAAAAGCAGAAAACTTTGGAGAATGTGGAGTTAGAACTGTCAAGTTCTTCTGATGAAAAAAATGATACTCCTGATGCTCCTGAAGTTCATACATCACCTCAAGTTCAACAGCAATACATGTTAGCTCGTGATAGACCGAGGAGAGAAATAAAAGCACCTCAAAGGCTCGGATTTGAAGAACTGGTCGCTTATGCATTAAGTGTTGCTGAAGATATTGAGTTACCTGATCCTTCCTCCTATTTTGAAGCTATTCGAAGTCCTGATTGTAATAAGTGATTAATAGCAATGCAGGAGGAGATGGAATTTCTACAGAAGAATGACACTTGGGATCTTGTAAAATAATCCGTGAATAAAAAGATTGTTGGCTGCAAATGGGTGTTCAAGAAGAAAGAAGGAATCAATAATGAAGAGACAAAATACAAAGCAAGATTGGTGGCAAAAGGGTACAGTCAAGTGGAGGGTGTTGATTTTCATGATGTGTTCTCTCCAGTTGTGAAACTTACGTCTATTCGTACTTTGCTTGCTATTGTTGCTTTGCAGAATCTTAAACTTGAGCAACTAGATGTTAAGACTGCATTCTTACATGACGATTTAGAAGAAGATATATATATGGAGCAGCCAGAGGGTTTTCATGTTGAAGGTAGAGAAGATCAAGTTTGCCATCTGAAAAAGTCCTTGTATGGACTTAAACAATCCCCTCGGCAATGGTATAAAATGTTTGATTCATTCATGTTGAGTATTGGTTTTGCTAGAAGCAAATATGATAGTTGTGTTTATTTGAATCAACTTGCCGATGGTTCATTCATCTATTTGTTGCTTTATGTTGATGATATGTTAATTGCAACAAAAGATATATCTGAAATTAATATTTTGAAAAATAAATTAAGTTCTGAATTTGAGATGAAGGATCTTGGAGCAGCAAAGAAGATTTTGGGAATGGAAATTTCTAAAGATAGAAGTTCAGGAAGACTATTTCTGTCTCAGCAGAAATATATTGAAAAAGTTTTGAAACGTTTTGGAATGCAGAATGCTAAGGCTGTCAGTACACCAATTGCAGCACACTTTAAACTTTCAGCTTTATGTTCACCTCAATCTGATGAAGACAAAATGTATATGTCAAAAGTTCCTTACTGTAGTGCAGTTGGTAGCATTATGTATGCAATGGTTTGCACTCGTCCAGATATATCTTATGCTATCAGTGTTGTTAGTAGATATATGTCTAATCCAGAAAAGAAGCACTGGGAAGCTGTTAAGTGGATACTGAGATATTTAAGATGTACTTCTGATGTATGTTTGGAATTTGGTAGAAATTCAGCTTGACTGATTGGCTATGTTGATTCAGATTTTGCAGAAGATCTTGATAGAAGAAGGTCCCTAACTGATTATGTCTTTACTATTACTGATTGTGCTGTGAGTTGGAAAGCTATTTTGCAGGATACAGTAGCATTATCCACTACTGAAGCTGAATACATGGTCATCACTGAAGCTGTGAAAGAAGCTATCTGGTTGAGAAGATTAGTTGGAGAGCTCACTATGAAAGAGGAAGCTACTATCATATATTGTGATAGTCAGAGTGCAATACATCTTGCAAAAGATCAAATGCATCATGAAAGAACAAAACATATCATTTTGTTCGAGATATTGTGGAAAAGCAAGATGTTCAAGTTCAGAAGATTAGCACACATGACAATCCAACAGATATGATGACAAAGAACTTACATGTTGCCAAGTTCGACTATTGTTCAGATTTGGCGGGCGTTATGCAAAGATCAAGCTAGGCCCTCGTGGATCATTCGGCAAAGGAGAGCATGTTGAGCATTTTTTTTGAGAGTTTTGTGAAATTAAAGTCAAGGTGGAGATTTGTTGATGTGCCTTGAATTATATACCATGTACTCAAAATTATAAATGAAAAAAAAATGAAAAAAGAAGAAAAAATGAGAATCTGTGGCGGAAGCGGAGGGCTTGGCCCGTTAGGATTTTATATGATGTACACTCTCTTTTGGCTCATAGTGAAAATTTCTGACGGCGGCCTCCTTTGCTCGTGGATGTTTCTCTCTTGTTCACATTGATCAAGAGAGTTTTACTACGTTAAATCTCTGTGTTCATCTTCTCCTTCTTTCGTTGTTTTGATTATTCATCGATCCTCGATGTTCTATTCCCAACACTAATGGTTCATTGAATGTGATCCAATGCTTCACGCGATCGCCGAACTCCTTGAAACAGATGTCCACGTAGTCGACGTAGTCCTTGCTATCGATCGTCGAAAATTGGCAAGTTATTTTACACACGAGTAATGCATATGCATTAGTTACATAAGGATACATATGAATACTTCATTCTTTTCATTTGGAAGCATTGTGATAGAGCATACTCACACGATAAGTGGGCTCAAGAAACCACCATATTGGTCTTCTAGCGCTTGAGGTAAATCCCAATGGAAAAGAGTAACAAATGGCATCAAGCCTGAGAGTTTTCCAAGTAGGTGATAAGAAGAGCACAATGGTATATAATATGTGATTAATATAATGCCTAAGTGCCTAACTAATTGAGTAGTACCATTGGATACGAGCTCATTGATGACATTGTTGTAGAACTCAATGCCCTTCCTGTTTACTCCTCCTTTAAGTGAACCCTCTATCGCATATATATGCGTACACCATGTTAAGATTGGACCATAACATACGGAAAAAAAGGTTTTGTATAGGAAAAAGTTATACAATCTTACTAGGTAGGATTCTTGGCCAAGAGATGGACAATCTGTATGCATCCGCTCCCATCTCTTTCATGAGTGACACATCTTCCTGCATTCCAGAATTCCTTTCAACTTTTGAGTTTTTTTTTAAATTAGACAACTAAATTATCAAATCATGTACCTTGTAGCGATGGTAAGAATCTAACGCTATATCCCCATTGCTTCTATCCTTTATCTTTTCTGATCATGCACAAAAGCGAATCATGAATTGGTATTAATTAAGGAGAATATTCTACTTATCTTCATGATCACATTCACAAGTATATATATATATATATATATATATATATTTATTTAATATTTCACATGATAACAACTACTAGCCACATATTTACTTGTCATGCCAAAAAGAAAAGCTGACATTAGTTTTAAGCTTCCATACTATCCTACATTGATTAATTAATAACTTAAAATATCAGAAAAAATATTGAACATCGAGCAGCCTGGAGGCGTAAGGGGGCCCATTTCGGTCCTTGTTTTTTTTTTATTTTAAAAACTAGCATTTAGTACACTCATGGGATAAATTTTATGAATTATCTTCCTATTAGAGTTGGTGAATACTTCATACTCCCTTGTTTTTCACATTGGGTTCGCCCACGTGAGCTTAAGGGAATCTGAGTATTACCCAATTAACAATGCTGCTGGCGTACGAACGAAAGGGGGGTTCGGGGGGTCCCGCCCCCCTACGCCGGTGAGCGGGCGGGGGTTCGAGGGCAGTGCCCCCGAAACCTAAATGGATTTTGAGCTTTTGTTTAGTCGGCCCGTATGGTTCGGATTAGGTTTTTTCTTTGTTTGTTTGGGTTTTAAACTCGATTTGGAGAGGTTATTAATAACCTAATTTCTGGTGTAATCTGTGTGGCGGCTGTAAATCTAAATGATATAGTGAAACCTCTTTGCAGGACGTAGCCCTCATCTCAAAAATGAACCTGAATAAATTCGTATGTCTCCTCTATTTTTCTGCAATCTCTCTACGATCTTCTCTCCGTGTTCTCAAATTTTTCCATCACTTCCATAGATGTTATATTTATCCAGTCCTCAACCTAACTTTGTAATAAAAATGTCTTCCATCTTTCATGTACAGAGGGGACGTCTAATTGGAGAGAGAGAAAAGGAAGAATGCCCCCAACGTAGTGATGAGGCTATCTCAACGGAGAGAGAACGACTGCAGTACTGCATTTGGCGTGGCTGCCAAAGAACTTAAAAAGTTCAATTGCTTTAATCATTTGGCCTCGTTTGGCTTGAGTTTACCTCAAGGAGTAAGCTCTTATTTTTACAAATTTTGTTAAACACCAATTTTTTCTTGCTCCTTCCACAAACACCTTTTCCCATTGAATTATCTACTCCCAGAATCAGCTGCTCTGAGCAACAAAACTATTGCCAAACAAAGCCTTGATATTTGGTGAAAGATACTGTAGTTAATTTTTCTTAAAAAAATTCATAGATCACAACAAATAATTTGTTTTTTTTCTTAGAGATGACTCTCTTCTTCTTTCACGCCAAGTAAGGTTTTTTTCCACTCAGAGATTAAGAGCATCTTGCTCCCCACTTAGATGGGAAGCAGAGGGCATTAAATCGTTTTCCCAATGTTGCTTTGCCAAAGAGCTGCCCCCAAAGGAAGCCAACACCCCCCCAACCCCTTACAACCGCCCCAAGCAGCAATGGGACCTTGTCCTATTATTGAAAATTATTTAATATTTTAATTTTCGTATTATCTAATGTTAATGTGGCAAAGAGAAAATGATGGTGTGTCTATCAGGCGAATGATTTAACGAAAATCAGATGGGTCAGGAAGATTGTGAATGCAATAAATAAAAATGGAGGATATCCTTGCTACAAAATAAAGTTGAAGTAGAAATTTCTCGTAATTAGACACATAATATTTAACTTTGATGTTTGTGTGAATCGTGTATATATAAATACATTATATATATATGTGTGTGTGTGTGGAAGATGCAATTTCTTATATGAAAGTTTTTAATCACACATCACAGTCATATATTTAAAATTTGATGGCCATAATTAAATCACACACGGGCGGTGGTAAAAATTAATTGATTCACACATTCATTTTATCCATATATGATTATATATATATATATATTTATTTATTTATTTATTTGTTATAAGGCTCATAATTTTCTTAAGAATACTATTATGTAGATGTTTTCTATCCTTTGTTAGGTGTTGAGGTTAGCATACTTTTTTCTGATAAAGGCAATCAAGGAAAGAATATTTAGGATATCTCACGCTACAAAAAAGATTGGAACTTTCCGCAAATGTCCCCTGCAAGCCCAATATAAGTTCCGTCGCAAAGAACAATTTGCGACAGATTTTAGATGGATTTTTGAGCTTTGCAGAAATGCAAAATGTTTTTTGCAATCGATTCGGCGATCCATCCCAAATTACAAAGGAGATATTCGTTGAAAAATCGACAAGGGAAAAATGTTCTTCTCAATTTGCAAAAGAAAAATTCGTCAAAATTTACCAAGCACAATGGACTCTTCACAAATTAAGAAGGATAATCTATCCATTTTTCTTTCACAAATTAAGAAAGACATATGCCCTTCTCGATTTGAAAAATACCATCCCAAATTATAAAAGACAAAGGTCTTTCTCAATTTGTGACAGAATTCCACCTCTACAAATCGCAAAAGGGCTATACATCCATCACAATATACAAAAATGTCTAAAAATACTTTTTTTAAAAAAATAGTTAATTGAAATTGGAAATTAACTAAAACGATTCCTTCATTTCTAAATTGGGAGAGCTAGAGAGAGTGTACGAAGGGAGAAAGGAGGAGAGACAGAGATCAAGAGAAGGGAGTTAGACAGCAGAGGGGAGAAAGAGTGAGAGTGGAGGGACTAGGGAGAGTGAGGAGATTGCATAGAGAAAGAACGAGTGGGTATACATATTTTTGTGATACAATTGAAGAATCATTCCTTAAAAAGTTATTTTTATAATGTATGGAGGGAATTTGTGATAAATTTAGAGCACAAATTATTGAGGAAAAAATTCTATAAAAAAATAGCATTCTAACATAAATATTGGATCTCGAGAATCCAAACTTCTAAAATTTTAAACTATATTTAATAATAAATTATTTTTAAGTTATCGGCTGATTTAAAATCCAAAAGAGAAAAATCAGCATATGTATATTATAACATAGCTTCCAAAAGTTTAAACTATATTTAATAGAAATTTAAAATTTTCAGTAATGTTTTCTTCATAATTTGTGATTGAGAATGTGAGCTTTCAAACACTTAAAATATATTTAATTATATATTAATTTTTTTCTTCACAAAAGAAGAATCCATTAAATATTTATATTACAATATATTATCAATATTATGTTATCTCAAATCTTCAATGGTAAATCTTCGATTTTTTTCTGACAAATCGTTAGAATTATGAAAGATATAAGTTTCTGTTTAGATGAGAACTTTATGTTCCTGCCAAATAATTTAAGTCCTCTTGATCTCATCAAAACTCAAGTTTCAATCAATGAGTAAAATTTGGATAAGTTCTCGTTAAAAAATTCTTATTAGTGTTGATAACTTCGAAGTTCCGACGCTCATGCACGAAATTACCTTGTAACCTATTTGAATATATAAATCAAATCAATATGTAAGTTCTCTTTAATTAAAATTTTCATATTAAACACCAAACTATAATTAACACCAAATCCATAAATTCTCAATGACTCGTGATAACTTAAATTTTCCCGCCCAAATAGTGCCTAGAAACTTGTTCTATCACCACTGTTCGAGAACTGCCGTTAATATATTTTCGCCTCGTGTGATATCCGTCTCAATTGCCCATCATTTTTATTGACTGTCTTAAAATACTTCTTGCAAATATTCTGTCATATGTAACAATATATATATATATATATATATATATATATATATATATAATGAGAGAGAGAGAGAGACCTGGATGGGCGTGGGTGAACGTGTCCCATATGCTCGCTCCTTTACCATCCTCAAACGCAGCACCTTCGTACTGTCTCACAGCATATGGAGAGAAGAAAGGCATGCAAGAAATGAACAAAGATGACAAGATAGATCGAAGTCCAACTACTCGTGATAAATAGATGTGGTTTGCTATTATAATTAAAATAAAATGGATGACGAAATGCCCACTTGGTAGGAGGAAGAGGCAGTTCCAAATATGAAACCGGGCGGGAAGGCGCTCCGGTCGAGCTGCTCGGCCACCTCGTTCGCCTGCGTCCGACTCCCGCGGAAGCACGGCAACTGGATGGCCGTGATAAAGAAAAGGAGGCCGTGACGGCCCGAAATCGCCATTGTCTTGGGGGATGGACAGCTTCATCATCTGCCGACGGCTTTTTTATAGAAGACAAAGAGGATATTTCACTAAACTATTTATTAATTAATTATCTTCTCTCAGACCTCAATATACAAATAAATTTGAAGCAAGAGGGCCAAGTTGGGGTGCGGACGACGACACACACAGCTTTGCTTATAAAATTATTGGATGGATCCTACATGTCACGTGCATCAGCATTATCAGGTATATGACAATGACGGAGGCGGAAATTATTTTAGTGAGTTCACTAGTTATTATTATGTAATCTCAATATATAAATAAATAATTATATAATTTTTATTAACTATTTTTTAAAAAATAACAGTAAATATATATATCAATGTATTATTAAATTTATGCTATTTATAAACTTTTGCACTTATAAATTTAAGATTCATAAGTAATAACATGAAAAAAATATAAAAGAAATTTTATAAATCACATAATCAAATACGATAATAAATACATCAATTGATTTATTTAGAAGTTAATATATTTGAAATGGAAGAATAGTTGAATTTAATTATCCAAGATGAAGAGTAAATTATAATTTAAATAATAAAAAACTCAATTAGCTTTGTTTTGCCAAACGTTATAAAATATAAAAAAAGTTTAACAAAAATATGAACTTTATAAGATTGCATAGAGATATGATATAAATAAAGTAGATGTATTTTATATTTGCTTGTGATAATAAGCTTATGGTGAAGTTTAAAATGGTTGAAGAAAAAGGTGATGCGGGTGGGCTAAACTTTTTTTTTATAACGTCTAAGAGGTATTTGATTTCATAAATTAACGTCATTCACATATTATATATTGTAATAATATTATTTATGACTTATATTAATTTTCTATAATAATTTATGGCATATTATATATTTATAATAGTACTATTTATGTTTTATGTTTATTGAGTAATTATATATATTATAAGTATTTAAAATAAAATACTAATATATATTTTAAAATTTTTAATTATGTAGTCTCCATAGGGTTCATCGGATGACTTTTTTAAAATTTAAAAACCATCTGTGTTTTTCAAATCTAAAAAAACTTTAAAATTTTATTCAATTCTTTAGGTTTTCGATTTTTAGATATTTTTTATTACATCTCTGCCTTGCAATAATTATATAGATTACTTGATAATCTAACTTAAAATTACTTGTACCTACAATATTATTATGTTTACTTATAACATATGATGGGTAATGTGAATTATCAAGCAATCTAAATTATCTAAAAAGTGTCAATCTTAATTAATTAAGAGGAGAGTATAGTGGATTGAATAACTTTTTTTAAATTCAAATTTGACTTTAACCCTATTGGGGCATCTTTCTCTACGACGGAAGGTATACACAAAACTTTCATGCCATTTTTATTCTTGCTTTGTTGCTAGGTAATAGCCAATAGGAGTCAATGGATATACTGTTGATTAATACGGAAAACGTGTTTTTTTTATTTCTCTCTTCAACCTTATTTTAATTTCATCACAGGCAACAAGATATTTTTAAAGCAATATAGTATATGAGCCAGTGCCTTGTTTTAATTTCATCATTGGCAACATGATTTGGGTGATTTTCACGTGTGACATGTAGTGAAAGTGACCAATGGAAGCAAAAAATAAAAATAAAAATTTCATGTATCACTACTAATGCATTCCCAGATCAATCTTATTTATATACTGGAATTGACAGATCTATTGTTATTTTTTATCAATTAATTCATTAATCCAATATTTTGTATATACTTATTTGTGATATAATACGTTATATATTAACATTTAACAATAATACAATGTTTGCTATTTTTTTTAATCTATCTATGAATTAGCATTAATCCACTCTTTTGATTAAGCCATTACTGGTGTTTTTTTCTGAAGCTACTGAACATGTTAATTGTATCCATTTTTTCATTAGTTAATTAATACGTAGATTCCCAACAATTTTAGTATTTAAAAAGTAACTAAGGGAATATGAAATAATGATAGTACTTCATTAATTGGTCTGACCACATTGTCCTAATGCCAACCAAACACCAATAATTACTATTTTACTATTGTTCCATTGCATGTTGTTTTATTAATATATATTTATTATTTAATTTCTATTAATCGTAGTCAATAAGATGGATCAATTAATAAGAAAATAATTTCAACGATTCTTTTGCGCATTGATCTCTGTAACATTTTTAGACTTTTATATGTCATGTCAGAAGCATATTATGCTTTTCGATCTGCAAGAAGGAACAAATTATGAATGAAAGTCGTGATCCACAACTTAGTGGGCAAGTAAAAATGAGGATGATTTTTCATTAGAATTTGACATGCATAGCGAAGACTTATGGATCAAAGGATGATATATTGAGAACCATTGAAAAATTATCAAATATGAAAAATATGTGTATCAAAAAGATGATTGTAATATTTTTAAGCATATGCGCCTATCATGTTAAAAAAAATAGATTAATAAGAAGATAATTTGTAAGGAGTAGAGTAGACACTTTAATATGTTGTAGAATTCTATCATTTTATGTCATAATTCACTACTCAAGAAAGCATAATTCATCACGAAAAGCTCAACAGATTACCAATACAAATGGTTTAAGAAAATATTGTATATTTATTATTTTTATATTTTAAATCCACAAAATATTATATTAATTATGTATTTTCATTTTCTAGAATTATCTTGATGCTTTAGATCCAACATACATTAGATGTATTGTCCTCAATATTGAAAAACCTAAATATAGAATAAGAAAAAGCGAAATAGTAATAAATGTATTAAGAGTTCGCAGCTGAAAATGTGCAATTTATATATATTCTGCGTAGGTGGAAAGAATTATGGTATGTTTTGAAGGATACATGCATTATCTAGATCCAAAAGTTTAAAAGGTGCCACAAGGAAAAATATCATGTATTTAAGATAAAAATTATCTAATTTAAGTTATTATTATTTAAATGATGTTGGATATACAAATGGAGAGGGGCTTTTTACTCCATTTAGAGGTTAACGGTATCATATTAACTATTGGGGTTAACAAATCTACAACAATGATGAGTTATATACATTCCTTAGCAAGAAATGCCATTGAAATGTTCTTTGGATTTCATAAGATGAGATGGATTATTCTTAGAGAAAGATGTGTTTATCCTATGAAAACTCATGCAAGAGTTGTTTTAGCATATTCTTTACTTCGTAAGACATAAAATATTTATTGATCTGTAACGTCCCAAAATTTCATCCATCCTTCTCTTACCTACATAAATTGAGTTTACTTTGAACCGCATTATCTATAATTTCTTCTTCTTGAATATTTCTTTGCATGGAATGCGAAAGAAAAATAATATTAAATTATTCTATAATAGACTATGCAACCGAATCACCTTTTTAACTTTTCTTTCATAGTAGTCCTCCAAAAATTAACTAATTTTTAAATAACTTTAATAACTTGGTTAAGAGTGTTCACGGGTCGCCGACTCATGAACAAACTTGATCCGACTCGCTGAAATTTGGTTGAATCGGATCAAGGGCGTTTTGAAGGTCAAATCCGACCCAACCCGACTAGCTTTGGATGGGGTCGGGTGTAACTCGACCACTCAATTTTCTTTTATTTTTTTTTCTTACTATTTTATATTTATTTAATATAAAAATATTATTTAATATTTATTTTAAAGTATAAAATAAGTTTTTTAACTATTTAATATTATTTGAAAATTATTTAAAAATTTTAAATCAAATATATGATTACATTTAAATAAAAATGAAAAAATAAAATAAAAAATTAGGCTGATCGGGTCAAGTCGTGTCTCTATATAACACAAAGGTATAGCGTTGGAGTATTTCTATCAATCTGTCATGTCATATAGGCCCGAGTTAAACATCAAATTGCTTCGATTTGAATTATCCGAGGGATATTTAATATATATGGTCAGAGTTTCGAATCCTATTAAGAAGTCCACTAGAGATAAAAAAAATTTGAAAAAAAAAACAAGATGTTTCTTATGTCCTTTTCAGGTGATCGAAAAAAATTCAATTTTCATGTCTTTGATCATCCCCACCGATAGTTGAACTATGAAGTAAGGATGGAGGCGTGTGACACAATCCGACCCAAATTGATTTGGGTAGGGTCAGTTCATCGATGATCTAATCCAAATTAGATTCTATATCAGATTCAGGGGTCGACCCGATGTAATATTCATGATCTAATCCAAATTGAATTCTATATTAGATTGATATAATCAATTGAATATATGTGCTCTAGTATAGATTGTAATATCACGTATTGATATAATAAAAATTTATAAAATTTAATTAAAACACTAAAGTATGACTAATAATTATATTATGATAAAGCATATTCTCTTATGGTTAACTATGCATGTGATTTGTTAACATTAGATTTAAGACTAATGGACCAATCAAATGTCGCCAAGTGGCATATGGAATATATGTCTGTGTAACAATAATTAATATACAAAATATGTGAATAAATTACATGGATTATTTTATACTAATTAATATTTAATAATAATTAATTCATGTTAATTATGGGTGAAATTAATGATTTTGTATGTAAATTTTGATTGGACAAAAATATTAAGTCATAATATGCAAGCTGCTAGCAAAGCAAGTAACTTGTCACCTCATGCTTACCTACTTTTTCCAACTGCCTTTTACATGTGATAAAAATTCAAAAAAGTTCTTCCAGTCTCCGTTATATGTCTAGAACCGTCACCTAAATTTTCAAATCCTGATATGTTATGTGGAGGTCGAAGGAAATTTTGCATGACCGATCACTCAAGGTGAAAGTTCTAACCACCATAATCTGATGGTCCCTTTCATGAACATCTTTCATTCATCAATTCTTCTCCAAAAATTATCAGCTGTAATTACATCTCTCCCCATATTAGTCTTATTTTATTGATCTTTGGAATCAAGTTAATCAGATTTCTGTATAAAAATCTATGCTATCATCTTTAAGGTACTATTTTTGTCGAAATTGTTACCCAATTTTGTAAATTATGTATTAAATCCAGTATTGGATAGATTTATTTGATAATTTAGGGGCAATAGGATGATGATGTTAGGTTTCATTTACAGTTGGAATCACTCAAAAGAGATATGTGTGGGGAATGTTTTAAATATTTTACTTAGCCTTAATCAATCTATCAGAATAGAACTTAGGGCATATTATGTTAGTAGTTTTTAAATTTATTATGCTTAATCCAGAAAGATATAAAAGCTAAAAATTTTAGAAGTATAAATTTAGATAAAATTAAAAATACTAGAAAAGTGATGTTTTCTATTTTATATGAATCAGAATCATAAGGTCACTCAGCCTGTCAAAACATAGAAGCAACATGAAAGTTAGGTTGAATGTTGATTTTCTTGAGAAGCAACTATAATGAAATAAAATCTGAAACTTTTACAGATTAAGAATTTTGTAATCTAGAATTAAATAAGGTCATAATAATTTAATTTATTATTTATATTATGAGATAAATTTTATGCCATAAAATATGCAATTTGTCAGGTTATAAGATGAACTGATTGATCAATTAATTAAGTTATAGGACTAAAGACATGAGGGGTGTATAGTAATGATCATTATTGTGTCCCGGTAGGACATGTTGGTATGCACACCGTAGTATTGATAAGAATGTCATACGATTGGAAGAATAAATCACAAGGAAAGAATACCTCCAACTTTTAGTGGGAAGTGTTATACAAGCCTATGTTCATATAAACTTGGATTCCTGAGATTTGATCATGTATAATAGAATATATGAATTTTGCTTCACAAAGTATATAATATGTCAAAAAAGAAAGATGTTATACCAAATAGGGTTATGTTATAGGAATTGCATATTGTTAAAGTAGTAATATCATTTAAGCAGAATATATGATTCGGCTAGTGCCATGTGATAGATGTTTATATTGATTCCATGTTTAAATAGTATTATGAACATATATTATTATTATAGGAAGGAATACTAAGATAAGTAAAAAGGGAAAATGATCCTAAGGTGTAAGAATATAGAGGGAGCAAGTTAAAGAAGAGGTATGCATGGCGGATCCATATTCTTTTATAACATTCATTGTTATAAGCATTTGGTTATGATATATGCAACGTGAAATTTTATACATCATCGTGTATTCATAATAAATGATTAAATGAATACTTGCACAAATGTTATGCCATATTTTCTCTCATATGATAATTAATATATTATTATATGGATGTAAAATAATGTACGAAAAGTAAAATGATATTATATTGATATGAATAAGTTCTTACATGTGTATGAATAAGTTATTATATGGATGTATATGATTGCTTAATAGAAGCAGCTTAAAGTTTAACAATTTCATAATAAAATAATAAAATTAATATGAAGCTTTTTTACTTAACTTTTTTATCTTTCTTTATTTCCTTCATACTTGTACTTGTACTTGTTCCTATATTGAACTTATTTTTATTTCATGTCATATTCTTATTCATTTTCTTGTTCTTTCTTTTCTTGGTGTGTTGCACTACATATTTTACTTTACATGCACATACCTAAAAACTTGTATATGTGTTGTCCTAGGCGAGCTCTTCAACACTTATTAAGGGTAGCCATGGAACTTTCACGTAGTTCTTGAGAGATCATATTTATTTATGACCCATATTTGTAAACTTGTAAGGATTATACACCAATCCTAAATGGGTACTTAAAGTCCCAATACTTGTAAATTTATAAATTTGGACAATTTGATACACATGGTTTTTGATGTTTTACAGCTTTTCTTTTCTTCTTCTTTCAATCAAACTCTTATTTCTTTTTAACATCCACTTATCTTCTAATTTCCATAATTTTAAAAATAATAAATATTAATAAATTCTTACTTTTAAATTCTTGATTTTAAATATTATTTATTACCTTTATCTCTTAATTTCTACAATAAAATATTAAAATAATATTATTTTAATACCAAAATATTTTTAAATATTAAACTCTTTTTCTTACTTCATTATGAGTCATTGAATTTTAAATTTAATCACAAGAAATTAATTTTTAATTTTGAAAAATATTCGAGGTCTTATACCATTTGAGAATCAAGTAACAATGTTCACTCAAGAACAAGAGGATAGAAGTCCACACGGTGCTTCTCTCTCGTCGACATAGACGAATGTCCGATGGAACAAGTCATACTTAGTAATCATTTTTCGACATGATAATGTTAAAAAATAAAATAATAATAAAAAATAAAATAATGGGAGGCTCTGGTGGGCCGCTGGAGCGCGGGAAGGGGGGAGGGGAGCCCCCGCCGGCAAAAAGGAAGGGGGCCCCTCTTGCGCTCCGGCAAGAGGAAGGGGGGAGTTTTCGCGAAGAGGAAATGGGGGCGAGCCCCTCCCCTCCCTCGCGCCGACAAAGAGGAAGGGGAGTCCCTCCCATGTCGGCACCCGAGGATGGCGAAGAATGTCACGACCTTGAGTGGTTTAAACTCGAGTTCTGACTCATTACGAAATTAGTTAATTTAAGTAGTTGATTTTTATATGTACTATCGATTTCTAAAGAATAATAATAATTAGTTTTAATCATGAGTGACTATCTTATTATTGTTAATTAGCCAAAAATCGATATCTTAATTACTGGTTAACTATGGGATACTTTTATCTAGTGCCTATTATTTCTATCCAAGCTTGGGCACATTGACATTTTCCTATTCATTTGGTGAACCGACAATATGTGTCAAACTTATAATATCTTTACGATACAACTTTGTAATTATTGTCCTCTTATATCCACCTAAATTATAATTAGCTATCATGTTAGTTGAGCATTATATTGGCTCCTCCCTGTCGTGTTTTTCTTTTTACTTCCTTGAATGAACTCCACGTGTGTTCAGCCCACCACACAATGTTCATCTTTTATACAAGCATGCACTGCCTCAAAACCATTACCAAGAGAGTGATATATCCACGTGTGTGTGTGAATATATATTAAACGATGAACAGGGGAGGTAGCAAAGGGACGAGGAGATGGAAATTAGAAAAAAATAAAAGAGTGAGCATATTAAAGGTATGTGACAGATCTATTTAATGTCTATCTTGATAATTTTTCATGATTTGAATTTCTTCAAGATTAAATTATATTTTATCTATGGGGAAACATATTTTCCTATATGATAAAATGAAAATGAAAATTTTGTTACTTGTCCCCCACATAAGTTTAGTTTCCATGAAAGAAAGGATTATTTTGAAATTTTATGTATTTAAAATGTTATGTACCAACATATGAGCATATATGTGCTGTCCGAACAGAACCAATGGAATAGATTAAAAATTATGCAATAAAGCATATACTTATAACTGAATTATGAAATTTATAGATATTACACGTAGTTTAACTGATGTTCTAATTTAATTTGAAGCGGAGTTAAATAGGAAAATATATAAATGTTAGAGTAGTTACATTTATGTTTATTCGATTATGAAACATACCTATAACCACGAAATTTTTAGAGAATTGTATAAGATAATATAAATTATGAAACTAAGCTTGTTAACTCTCTTATGAATGGAATCAGGTCAATCATAATTTCTAGGGCGTGTTTGGTATAGGAAATTTTAGAAAAAGTTAGTTCTCGACAACTAATTGATTAGATTGAAAAGTTTGAGTTGGTATTTGGATGAAAAAAAATATAGGGATGAGGATTTAAAAAGTTGATTTGATACATATGTTTTAGTGGGTGTTTGGATAAATAATAAGAATTAAAAATATATTTATTATTTTATGAGATATAAAATTATAATAAATAAAAATATGTTATTAATGTTATAATTTACGTAAAAAGTAAGAACTAAGATTATTATTTTATGAGATATAAATTTATAATAAATAAAAATATGTTATTAATATTATAATTTACTTAAATCATTATATTATTAATAATATTTTTTTATTTATTTTATTAAGTCTTTTAAATGTTATTAATATTATAATTTATGTAAATCTTAATATCTAAATATAATATAATTTTTTTATAAAATTTAACATTTTAATTATAAAATATTTCTTAATTGTTAGAACTAAATATTTTATAATTTTTAATAATTAAAATTTAATAATTTATTTTATAATATTACTAATAATGTATTAATAAATAACTAAATTATATATACTTACGTTACAAAACAATTAAAAAATAGATGAAGTTAGGCATAAAGCAAAAAAAAGATGACTGAAAAGACATAAAGCAAAAAAAAAAAAAGATATGTTCTTTTGGCCATAATTCTGGCCAAAGGTCTCGTGACGGGAACTTTCAACTTTGAAAGTTCCTGTCACATATGTTGTTTGGCAGAACAAAGGGTTGTTCTGCCTTTTGTTCTGTAAACAAACACGGCTGTAGAGAAAATGGTATGTATTCATCTTTAGAGTTCTATCATTCTACCTATTGAAGTTGTTACCCGACTTTATAAAAAATGCTATTAAAACTAATGTAGGACATAATTATTTGATAATTTAGTGTTCCAATAATATTGATGTCAAGCTTCATATATGATTGGAATCATTTTAATAGGTTATGATTAGCCAAGATTATAAAGTATTAACTAAGCCTTAGTCAGTTTGTCCATATGAGATTTAGAGAAGATCATTGTACTATTTATTAAATTTATTGTGATCAGTTCATAATGATATAGACTATAATAATTTTATGATTTGAACCTTAGTAAGTCTACTTTTAGAGAGTATGAAAATGGTAGTTGTTTATGAATTTATATAAATCATACAATCAAGATCACTTTGTCAATTTTAAAAAACAAAGAATTAACAAAAAACCTAAGCTGGATGTTGATTTTCATGGAACCAACTGATGCGTGTAGAATTGATAGCAAGTGCACTAGTCGCTCAAGTAATAAAATGATGAGTATAAAGTATCGTTCCCACGAGGACAAGAAATAATTAATAACTTCTCCTACTTATAACTTGAGAAAAGATAAATATGTTGTTTAATGTGAAAATAAGTTGAATAAATAATAAAAATATAAGACTATGATCAATGGAGTTTAAAAGTATAGATTTGATGAATAGGACTTATCTTGACTGATGCCGCTACTAACCTATGAATTCTAGACAAAAGATGATGAATTAATAAAGTAAAATTCCCAATTTAATTTAACCGATATTTCAGACTTTAAACCCTATTTTGAGATCAATAAAAGAGAATAATCCTTTCGGTTTTTAATCTAATCTATTCAATTTCAAAACGCATTCAAATGGAATATAAAGTTAAGGACTTTCTCAAGTCACCTTAACAACAACACAATTGAGTCTCTTGCGGTTTCTCCAAGAGTGGCATGTAAGAGGAAAAATCAGAGAAAAAACTTTAGAGAATCTAAAAACTTCTTTTCAGATAATCAAAAGATTCAAATGAACAAATCTCAGGCAACAATTAATAAAATTTTCAAATATGCTATTGATCCATCAACTAATCGTACAAAGAATTCATAAAGAATAGAGTTCAATCAAGAAAATCCTAAAGAACTACTCTAATAAACTAGAGTACATCAATCTAAATAATGTTTCAGGAAAAGAAAAGAGAACAAGAAGAACTACTCCTAATTCTACCGTCCTTTTTCGAGTTTTCGACAAAACTTCGTTGTGGCCTCTGGATCTCCCTCACCAAGCCTTCAACCTCTGAATTACGCCCTCCAAAGATGTTCTTCCAAAAGATTTGGGGTCTTCTTAAATAGTTTTTCCCGTAACATGGCTCAACAACCCAAAATCTTATCAAAAAGATGGATAAAAAATGGCTTAAAATGGCCTAACAAAACCACCGGCACGATCGTGAAGATTGGGTAGCACGGCCGTGCCAGAACATCAATTTCTGGTATTTTTGCAGCACGACCTTGATGACATACTGCACGGCCGTGACAAAATGTTAGTTAGCCTTCAATTTGCACGGTCGTGATCATTTCTGTACGGGCGTGATAGAACGTAAGTTTCAAGCCTCCGATTTGCACGGCCGTGAAATTCATCCGCACGGCCGTGACAGAATGTTTGAATTCCTCTTCATTGCACGGGCGTGACGTTAGTTGGCACGGCCGTGCCCGATGCAAAAACTTATTTTCCGCAGCTTTTCCATCCAAATTCCAACGTACTTCCATTCCCTGTCATAAATTCAATCAAGCTTAAGTAGAAGTCAATCTTTTGGAAATTTCTCTATATTTATACTACTTTTTCCACTTTAAAACATGAAACACTCTTAAAGTTTAGAATAAATTGGCCTAACGATTATGCATGAATTCTACGCATCACCAACCATAAGGAAATAAAGTCTTAAATTTTTATTGACAAGTCTCGTTGTATCCTACTTTCCTGAGATTTGACTATGCATAATGAAATGTGAGAATTTGTTTCAAAAAGTATTTGTCATGATTATGTGAACCATCAATTATTTGAACTATAGGATTGAAGGCATGAATAATATATATAACTTTGGTAATCATCGTATGTAATATATGTTGGCATCCACATCAGGTGTTGATAAGAATATATATTATAGCTATATGGTATGTTACGAAAAGAGGGAGAGATGGATCGCACGAACACAGAAGAACACAAAGATTTAGGAGGTTTGTCCTAAATCGGGTTACGTCATCGGGAAGTGATGACTCTCTTTGTTATGAAATAATGATGATTACAAGGATGGGTCTCTGTCTAGTCACCTAGGAAGTTTATATAGGCACTCTCCTTTGATAGATGATAGGAATTACATATGGACTGGGACTCTAAATAAATCTCCTGAAAATAGGACACCTATCTCGTGATAAGGAAATAAATCAAATTCGAATCACATACAGAATACCCCTAGAGAATTCTGCCGAAGTGCCTGACTATGTAAGGGATCAACTGGGTTCAAATTCAAGGTATTATTAACAAATCTCCACCTTGACTTGAATCATCTTTAGAGCACATGAAATCATGTCACGTCGCCTCCAGCCCCACCTCGAAACTTTTACGAAGTATTGATGTTAAGCAAGTCCAAGCAATGCTGGAACTTGTCATGAGGAATAGATTTGGTGAACATATCAATTGGATTATCTTCAGTGCCAATCTTCTTCACCTTGATCCTCTTCTCAGTGAGGATGAAGTGATACCTAACATCAATGTGTTTGGTTCTTTCACGATGTACTTGATCATTAGCTAAACATATTGCACTCAGACTATCACAATGCACTATAGCCTGCTCTTGATGTAATTCGAGATCTCCAACCAAGCCTTTTAACCAGATGCCTTCCTTGGCAGCTTCTGTCAGTGCCATGTATTCAGCCTCTGAGGTGGACAATGTAATTGATGGATGAAGTGTGGCATTCCAACTAATAATTGTACTGCCCAAAGTGAAGATATAGTCTGTCATAGATCGTCTTCCATCAACATCTCCAGTATAGTCTGAATCTGAGTGCCCTACAACCAAACACTCATTATCACTTCTATAGATAAGGCCAATATCAGATGTTCCTCTCAGATACCGAAAGATTCACTTCACTGCTTGCCAGTGCTCTTTTCCTAAATCGCTCATGAACCTGCTGACAACACTGACTACTGACTGCATGAATAATGTCCGATCAAGTGCAAATCATGGCATACATCAGACTTCCAACTGCACTAGCATATGGAACCCGAGACCTGTACTCCTTCTCTGCTTATGATTTTGGTGCGAAGGCAACAGAAAGATGAACATTTGTAGCTGATGAAGTATTCAAATGTTTCGCTCCAGACATCCCAAACCTAGATAAAATCTTCTCAATATAATTTTTCTGAGATAAGAAGAGTTTACCCTGTGCGCGATCCCTTAGAATTTTCATCCCCATAATCTTTTGTGCTGTACCAAGATCCTTCATATCGAATTCTGCACTGAGGAGCTTCTTCAGATTCTGAATGTCTGTCGTGTCTCTGACAGCAATAAGCATATCATCAACATACAAGAGCAGATAGATGGTGGAGTTGTCCTTCACCTTCTTGTGATATGCATAGCAATCATAGGGACTTCGACTGAATCCCTTACTGATCATGAAGCTGTCGAACCTCTTGTACCATTGTCAGAGAGACTGCTTCAAGCCATACAGAGATTTCTTCAAACTACAAACTTAATTCTCCTTTTCTAGAATGGAGAATCCCTCTAGTTGGCTCATAAAATTATCTTCTTCAAGTTCTTCATGAAAGAAAGCAGTCTTCAGATCTAGTTGCTCGAGCTCTAAATTCTAATGTGCTACAAGAGCAAACATCACCCTGATAGAAGTATGTCTGACAACATGTGAGAATATCTCATTGTAGTCCACACTTTTTTTCTGACTATAACTTTTAGCAACCAATCGTGCTTTGTATCTTGTGCCTTTAATCTTGGAATTCTAGCTTTTTTCTTGAAGATCCATTTACGACAAATAACTTTTCTGCCTTTAGGCAACTTGACCAACTCCCACGTCTGATTTTTGTGAAGAGATTCCATCTCTTCATTCATAGCAGTGATTCACTGTTCATATTCGGCACATGTGATGGCATCCCTATAAGAGAACGGCTCCAGGGACTCCACCTCTTCAGCTACCTGCAGTGCATAAGAAACCATGTCCTCGAAACCATATCGTTTAGGAGGACCTACTTTTCTGTGATGACGTCTAGCAGCAATTGACTCCTCTTTAGGTTGCTCATCAGATTCTTCATCTTTTGGTTCTGTTTCTTGATGTGATCCTTCAGCATCATCCTCAATTGGAGTATTTCAACCTCCACCTATTTACTAACACTCTCTTCAGCCTCCACCTTCAACTGAAAAGGTCACGCTTCTGCTGTGGATTACTTTGTGTTCTGAAGAAGATAAGATTCTGTAGCCCTTTAATCCTGCACCATATCCCATGAACACTCCTTCTTTAGCCTTTGGCTCCAACTTCCCTTCATAGAGGTGATAGTATGCTGGACAATAAAAAACTTTCAGCCAAGTATAATCAGTAGGATTTTCTGGCCATACCTCAGTTGGAGTCTTGAGATCAATCACAGTCGTCGGACTTTGATTCATCGAGTAGCAAGTTGTGTTAACAGATTCAGTCCACAATATCCTATTCAGGCCGACGTTAGAGAGCATGCACCTTGCCCTCTCCAGAAGTGTCTTGTTTATTCGTTCTGCAACTCCATTCTATTGTGGAGTATCTCTGATTGTGCGATGCCTGACAATGCCTTCATCTTTGCAGAACTGATCGAATTCAACAGAATAGAACTCCAAATCATTATCAGTGCGAAGGCGCTTCACTTTCTTCGATGTCTGATTTTCCACCAAAACCTTTCACTGCTTAAAGGCCTTGAAGGACTCACTCTTGTGCTTCATCATGAATTCCTCAAGTAGTCATCAATCATGGACAGAAAGTACTTAGCACCTCCTAATGATGGAACACGAGAGGGACCCCAACAATCAGCATGTAGTCAAGTGTCGCCTTCGTCCTGTGCACTATTTTGCCAAACTGAGACCTTCGTTGTTTGCCAAACACACAGTGCTTGTAGAAGTTGATTTCAGTTATCTTCTTGTCTCTCAAAAGATCTCATTTGATAAGAATATTCATCTCATTCTGGCTCATATGCCCAAGCCGCATGTGTCACAGCCTGGACTTTTCTGATTCGGATGAACTAGCACTGCAGCAATGCCAGAGACTGTCTTGCCTTGCCATATATACAAGGACTTCTGTCTGACTCCTTTCAAAATCGTAGCATCACTCTTCATGTCCGTGATGATGCCTCCAGCAGCATTGATCTGACACCCTTTAGAGTCGAGGACTCAAAGTGATATTAAATTCTTCTTCAGTTGCAGAACATGGCGGACATCTGTCAGCGTCCTGACAAAATTGTCATGAGTCCTGATCTGTACAGAACCGATTCCAACTATTTGACATGACGCATTATTGCCCATGATGATATTTTCACCGTTAGTCTTCTGATAAGATGAGAATAATTCTTTATTCGGAGTCATATGGTAGGAACACCTCGAATCCAGAATCCAACTATCCTTCGTACATTCTTGATCAGAAACAGCCAGAACCAAATCATCTTCGAAATTCCCAGTTTCATGTGCCATCACAGCGACGGGGGCCTTCTTCTTCGAACAATCTTTCTTCCAATGACCTGGATCCTTGCAGTAATTACAGATGTCCTTCGTAGTGATTTTCTTCTTCTTGGACTTGAATTTCTTCGAATTCGAGGACTGTCCCTTCTTCACGGTTGATATCAAACTCGCGACCTGAGTCTCTATAGAATTTTCAGATGCCCTATGACGAAGTTCATGAGTATAGAGACTCGATCTTACTTCTTTCAGACTTATAGTTTTCTTCCTGATAATCATAGACTGAACGAAATTATCATATGATGGAGGAAGCGAAACTAACAGAATTAGAGAAGCATCTTCATCCTCGATCTTAACATCGATATTTCTGAGTTTCATCAAAAAATTTAACTGATCAAGATGTTCCTTCAGAGGGGTACCTTCTTGCATGCGGAGAGAGAATAGACGTTGCTTCAACAACAATTTGTTGGTGAGAGACTTCGTCATATACAGACTCTCGAGTCTCAATCATAGATCGGTCGTCTTTTCTTCATCTGTGACCTCAATTATCACCTCATCCGCCAGACACAATAAAAGCATCGAGTGCACCTTCTCCTCCTGTGGCGCCAAAGTTGCAAGGTCGATCTTTTTTTCTTTGCCCTTCGAGTCTTCCTCCTTTGCTTTGTTCTTCGACATGTTTGAGGGCGGCGCCCAGACTCCTTGTTGCTTAAAAAGCGTCCGCATCTTGATCTGCCACAACCCGAAACTATTTCTGCCGGTGAACTTCTCCACACTCACGTTGTGCGACGTCATCTCCCTGCTAATCGAGAATCACTGACGAACCCTAAGGCTCTGATACTAGTTTGTTACGAACACGGAGATTTACGAGGTTCGTCCTAAATCGGATTATGTCCTCGGGAAACGGTGGCTCTCTTCGTTATGGAATAATGATAATTACAAGGATGGGTATCTGTCTAGACTCCTAGGGAGTTTATATAGGCACTCCTTTTGACAGATGATAGGAATTACATACGGACTGTGATTCTAAATAAATCCTCTGAAAATAGGACACCTATCTCGTGATAAGAAAATAAATCAAATCCGAATCACATATAGAGACTCCCGTAGAGAAATTCTGCTGAAGCGTCTGACTATGTAGGGAGATCAACTGGGTTCAGACTCAAGGCATTATTAACGGTTAGATGAATGATAAAAAAAAGAAATGGAGAAACACCATGTGTGAACTTATGTCAGGTAAGTTGGTTTCTCCTACTTATGTACTCAACTCTTATTAATTCGGTGTGACATTGATTATTATATGTATTGTTATATATTTCTGTTCCTATGAAATGTATATATGGATGGTCATTTGGTTGTGCATTCGAAGCCTATATGTATGTCATGGTTGTATTTATAAAATACAATCATATTCCATTTGAATGAGTAATCGATATGATTCATCTTCTGATATATGAGATAGAAATGATACATGATGAATCATGCATCTGCATTTGTTAGTATCATGCATCTACATGTATAGTGGTTGGAGCTAAGTACTACATCGTCGATCACCATAGAAGCCAGTCCAATACATCATTCTGTTCTCCAAAAATGAAATGAGACAAGATGAGGCTGAGTTGTGTGAGGCTAAGTTCTACACCGTGAGGATGAGAGCCACCTCTAGAATCTGTATGAGCCACCTTCGAAAGTCATCTATTTTTTTCTGATATATTCCCAATAAAAATGGAATGAGATAAAATGGAGCTAAGTTCTAGATCGTGAGAAATTATGGTGGGAGCCACCTCTAGAATCTGTATGGGCCACCTCTAGAAGCCATCTATCGACTATACAAACTGACAAGTTGGTGATCCGTGCATTCATATGAGAGTGTTGCATTTGCATACATATAGATATGACTTAGATGATATTATTTGCATATTGAGGGTGATGCTTCTGATTAATATGTTATAAATGTAGTTATCAAATATATGAAAATACCTATTTTGATATTATGATTATCGCACGCTTTTTTGTGTCTTTTCAAGTTGATTAGTTGGTAACACGTAGATTACTGAATTATCAACTTGCTGAGTTATTTTAGCTCACTCAACATTCTC
Source organism: Pontederia crassipes (assembly GCA_030549335.1). Lineage (NCBI taxonomy): Eukaryota > Viridiplantae > Streptophyta > Magnoliopsida > Commelinales > Pontederiaceae > Pontederia > Pontederia crassipes. The sequence goes on along the minus strand of CM060184.1, from coordinate 17,571,309 downwards.
AACTACATCAATATTCTTGATGATTCCATCAATCTTAAATGAGGATACCCTCTTTTACAATCAAGAACTTCATAATAATAGCCATGCATCTCAACCATTTATGAATAATATGCAACATTAAAATGACTATTCAAATCATCCATAGAGTTTTAGTAAAAAAAAAACAATCAAGTACTACTTGTTCTGAAAATGCAAGCGAAAACATCAAGGAACCGGTAGCATACTTTAAGATCGATGCCATCTATTGATGTAGACACCAAAATGCAAAAAACATTTATGATATGACTTGCCATCGAGGGTTTGAATATAATTGAGTTGCAAATGATTAAAGCAAGAAATAGTAATGCTTCGTCTTCTTTTCACTAACATTCTTCTTCTCTCTTCCTATAACTACTAGGAAAATTTTTGTGTGGAGCGAACTTGAACAATTTATCTTTTCTTAAAACGTCAATGCTAGCAATTTAAATTTGAAACTGTGAACTATTTTAGTTTACTACTTTTATTAGATGAAACACAAGTAACATTTTATTTAATATATATATATATATATATATCTTAGTTACATTCTACAATGTTTTTGTTTTTAGTATAGAAATTATTATATTTTTTATTTGGTTTTCTATATGAAGAGTATTTTAGGAAATTGGTTACATTGTCTAGTAGTAACAAGGTAATACGAATTAAAAGTAAAATTACTTCTTCATAGTAAACAAGGTAATCTAGATTGCTAGTAATTTAACAAGTGATAAGCTTTGTTACAAGTTAATTATATCACCAATAATTTTAAAAGGTAATATAGTAAACACCCCCATAAAATTACACGGAGTATTGGGAATTCATTATTTTTAACATTGTTTAGTTGGTTTCAATTGTGATTCTATTTTTATGAACAAAATGGGAAACCAAACTATTATAGACTAAATGGAGGAAAAAGAGTTTGCTACCTCAAACATATACTTATCAATAGTTCGATTTTATAAGGTATGAAAATGATTTTTTTTAATTCGCGTGACCAGATCGAATGAAGGCTAATAAATACTTACATTTTCATAGTACTAAAAATAATAGTTGGTCTTGTTAATAATAAAATAATAATTAAAGTTAGGATTAAAATATTTGTTTTACCATAAATAGCCCTTGTAAAGGAACATCATTCTATGGGAAGGAAATATGTTAGCTTGCGTGGATAATCCATAGTACAAGTGACAACTAAAAAAAACTTGCATCATTAATTTCTACTATAATAGTCTAATTTTCAATTATTAATCCATCTTATTATTTTTTTTTCAAATCATACTTATTTATCAAGTGATTATATTCTTCCACAAATTTAGTTATTTTATTCTTTTGTATAGAGCGTCATGTTGCCCACGCATGAGCCGACATTTATATATACTAGAAATATGGTATGCACATACTTTTGATCATGTGATCTCTTACTAATTAATACTATTCATAAACTAATAAAAAAATCTATTACGGGGCTTATATTCTAATATTTTGTTATATATATATTATGAATATGGTGCGTAGGCACTTTTGATTGTGTGATATCTTATTACTCAATACTATTTATATATTGAATAATCAATTATTGGGATTATATTATAATATTTTGTTTTCCTCTAGCAAAGCTACTCTTCAAAGGGAATTCTAGGATTTAGCAATTGCTTTCCACATAAAACAACAATTGTGTATTTCAGCAAAGACAACCCTTCTACTCTCTTTGGATATTTGTTCTTCAAGAGATACTTTTTCATTTGTTAATGTTCCCGGTCCCAACTTTGATAATAGTGCAAATTTTATTTGTTTCATTCTTTGCAAGCCTATCCTCCACACTCTATATACTATTATGTAGTTTAGAATGTATTTTATCTTGTACATATATTATTTTCGATGCATGGATAATACATGACCTTCTCAAAATTAAAAATGACTTAAATTAGCATGCAATTTTTTTCAAGTTGTGTATTACCAAACCATAATAAATTTTTGATAAAAAAATATCATATTTAATAACTACAAAAAAATTATCGAATAGCCATGCAACCTTTCGTAAGTGCCGCCCATGTCGCCCTGAATCACACTAGTGTCACTACCAGCAATGACACAATAATGTCAATTGTCAATGCTAAAGTGATACCAATGTGACACTATTTATTTAATAAAAAAGGCAATATTGTGGCATTGTGGGAGCGATGTGGGTTGATCAGTTGTCTTTTCATTCTTGACTAGAGATTAGGGGCACAATTATTTACATAATTACACTCGGCTTTTTGGCTCCTAGCACTATTCTTTCTGCTAATTGATCCAACTTGTTTTGATTAGAGGCTCTCAGGCCATGGTAGAAAACTCCATTATCAGCAACACTAGATGTCAACTCCTTGTAGCGTTCTCAAGTCTCAAAAATTGTTTCATCATCCTCATGGACTAGAGTTCTCTTCTATATTTACTAGTTTTTTTAGATTGGTAGTACTTTCCTAAAACTCATCCACCATCTTAAACTTCTCCACCATCTGAGGTCATATACATTTGGATCCTACAAGCAAACTTTTAAACCAGATAGATGCTTTATCACGTAAAAATTGATGAAATAAAAGTAAACAAATAATATCAATAAAAGCATTATAGTTTTTAAAGTTCTAAGGTAGCTAAGAATTTATCGAGATGATTGTGTGGGGTCAACGATTGTTCCGAATATTTTCTATCATTCTTTTAATGTTCCTTCTCAATATGTGTGCAGACCTTTCAAATTTTAAGGTCAATTTCCAAGACAGGGATTGAACTTCTGGTTTGATGAGCTAGACTATCTTCCAAGATAGGGATCTTCAATTAGGTTATGCAACAACCAAGTATCAGATTAAAAAGGAAAAATAATATGCAAATAAAAATTCCAAAAAGAAGTCATGGATTAAATAGTTAATTGTAAATAATTGACTACTAATTAGGTTTGAAAATTTAATCTCAAAGTTGGAAGCACGCCAATTAGTTGTGAATTAAGGATTTGACACTTTCATTTTTGCTTGTGCTAGTGCCCCCACAAAACAATCACAAAAAATTGAGGGCTAAAATATTGCAACAACCAATTGGGAATCAAATCAAAATTGGTGGCCAAACTTCAAATTATTAAAGACTCAAACAAAATTCCAGCGACGAAAATATTTTATTAGATAAAATATGTGATAACTAGAAAATTAAGCTGTGATGATTTTTTTAGAACACTATCTTTTCGTCCGAAAAATATAATGTTGCAATTGAGATTTTTAACAAAAATCTGGAAGGCAAAAATATTCTAAAAAATTCCAAGAATTGTTAAGAAAATGCGAGTAAAGGAAATGACTATGAAATAGCTAATCGTAAATAGTATCTAATATTGCTTGATTGTTATGATTAATTGCAAGCTCTGAAAATAAGAAGGTGCAAGTCAACAATTGCTTGTCGGAAAATTTGAAGGACAAATTAATTAGAGAATCATGCAAAAATATTTCTAAGATATCGAAAAAAATTCACGGCCAAAATTATCTGAAAATGAAATGAATTGATTTTAATCAACAATCATAAAATCTGAAATCCTATGGAGCGAGTTCGACACAAAAATTGGCGATAAAAAAATTGAGGATTGTGTGGAACCAAAACGGATTCACACATGTGAACTATCATTGATTTACACAGTCCTAAATTCATTATAAATTCATCTTAAAAAATATTTATTAAGGATCACCATTAATCTATAAATCAATGTTAATTTCACACATGTGGATCCATTTTGGATCCACATATTCCTTAGGTCCAAAAAAATCACGGCTAGGAGTACAAAAAAGAATCAACTTGCTTATAAAAGGTCAAAAATCATGGTACGATTTTAAACAAAGTTTAGTTTAGAATAATTGTGAGTTAAATCACAAAACATTAATGCGACAAAATCACAATTGGAATCAAACAATTTGTATAATAATCATCCAATAATTTCAACAAGGTTGTGACTTATATCTCCGAAAATAAAATCATTATATTATTCACAAAAAATGTGTTTACAGCAAATTATTTACAACACGCTATATAAAAAAATCAAAAAAATTATTTTCATCTTCTAATAACTTATAAAAATAAAAAATTAATTTATAAGATATTTCACGGCAATGACGTCAAATATTTGATGTGTTGAATGTAGTAACAAAATCAATTTGCAACTCAAGTAACACCGTAAAAAAAGTAAAGAATGTCGAACTCATGAAGAATAATTATTACTTAATTATCTAATCTTATAAATTGATAAGAGAGAAAAATAAGGTTTTCAAAAATAGCTTTTTTAATTATAAAGTAAAAAGTAAAATATTGAAAATGAAATAATAATATAACATAGTGGTGCTGAAATTAAGTCGATGAAAATTGATAAGATATAAGCATGTGAAACAGAAAAGATAAATTTAATTTTTCAAGATGAATTAGAGTCTCTCTTAATTATTAGTCTATCAAGATCAAATTGTTGTTTCCACAAACAGTTGTCCACTAAACCTAATCAAGTAATTAAACTATCTTAATTTAATAAGAATTGAAGTCTCACAAATTGCATTTCAAAATTAAGGCACTTTAAACCTGATTTCTTGGATTTCTTTTTGTACTCACTCGAAGTATTCGATGTGCAAGAGTATTAGCATCTAACTAATATTTTCACATAGTATATATCAAATTTATGTTATTTATTAATTCGAAATAAGATTAATAGAATTAGCCTCATGAACACTGAAATTAAATAGTTCACAAATTACTATAGACTAATTTAAAAATTCAATTAACTATTAATTTCAAAAGCACTAAGCACAATTAATAATTGGTCGGAAAAGAATTGAATAATTAAATTGGTGTTCATGGTATTTTTCTTCAATTAAAAACATCATAAAATAAATAATCTAAAAATAATTAAGATAATCATAAAAATTCTCCGTCCCATAATATCTCTCTCAGCAGTCGCAACTCAGGTAGGAAGAAAACATAAACTTCAAGGCACTCTTTTATTGAGTTGCTTTTGACCGATATTAATAGGTGTGAAGGGGCTTCATGGTGATCAAGGGTGAGTTTAAAAGTCCCCATGATAGACTTTATTTTTGGCTTGGATAAAACTTTTAGCTATGTTACACTTTCTCGCTCGGTCAATCCACACATCAACAGGTTGTCATCCCTTGTAGCCGAAAAATTAAACGATTTACATGAGATAAAATCTTTTTTTTTTCAAAAGAATGCATATTCGTTAATCAGTGTCCCTTAAGGCATCACAATACAAGATACTTTGAAGCTCCGACAAAGGAACTCCCGACCAAAAAATATCATATGTTGGCTACATCTACCAGCCTTAGCAAGATAATCAGCCTCCATATTAGAGATTTGATACGTGTGAAAATGTAAGGTTGAAAGTATGAAAGCAGATGCCTCCTTTGTGGGGCGTTCGGAGGTCGGAGGGTAGGCTATATGACGCTAATACAAAATTTATATGTGCAAGTGGGTTACATAGATACTTCGACTCAGTGCTGGAGGTTGAATGGTAGGCCATGCTTCAAGGGATGATTCACTGTCAGTGTGATGGCATCTCGGTCATAACTCTGAAATCTAACTGTCGTGTGATTGTGGACCTCATCAATGCTCAAACTGATTCTAACTAGAGGTTGCAAAATCTTATCAGCAATATTAGACAGCTTTCCTTTTCGTTCACATATTTTCATTGTAAACATATTGATCAAACAACTAATGTTGAGACTGATTCCTTAGAGTTTTTGGGAAGAAGATCTTTTGGGATGAGGTTCCCCCTCCGGGAATTCTCAATTTTTTGTACGAGGACTCTGATTACTCCATTACTTAATCTACATTCACGTTTTGGTTAAAAAAAAGTATGAAAGATTTCTCCAAATGTTTAATACAATAGATCTAATTCTCCATGGACAAGCAGTCTCCTTTAGAATGATCTGAATGAGAGCTTTTGAGTCAGTCTCCACACATGTTCTCTAATCCAAGTTGAGAACACTTCTAAAACCCCAATAAGGTAGAGCCACAGTCCCGCCTGAGAGAACCTAAAAATAACACTGCACCATTAGTTGATCTAATTATATATCCTACTCCTCCTCCAGGATTCAAAAAGTATCCATTTGAGTTCAATTTGACTCAGCTGGGCGGGGGAGGCTCCCATTGTGCTTGGGTGAGCAATGGGGGGTAGTGTTGCCGCTGAAGAGTGGTATGAGTCATATATTCATGATAATTAACAAGTGCCTTTTCCTAGCCCCGACCAGTGGTTGTTCTGGTGGAACAGAAGTGTCCTTTATTACTCATGTTCCAAATAGCCAACAAGCAAAAAAAAATAGAAAGGAATTGAAATCTGATACGAGAAGGGAAGTCAAGAAAAATCACCCTCCTGAATCCAACTACCAGAAGTCTATGAATCAATAAATTGGATGTTGTATTTCATTTTTTGTTGGAAAGTAAGCCACATGCAACTCCTTACTCACACAACATTTGTTTCAACACAGATTCTAGAATAGGTTGGGTTAATTATAGGCAAGAATACGAGAAGGTAATCTTTTGTAGGTAGTCATGAATACATTAACTTTCACAGCAACAACTAAAGCTTGGGGGCAAGAGGAATATTCCACATTAATTAAGTTTTGCTCAAACTGTCAAAATCTCATGCAGTGGCACTTGATGGCTAATGAATTTGACTATAGCTAAGCTTCAGCTGAACTATGGCGTAATTAAATTTATTACTAACAATAAATGTAGTGCCCCGAGGGGCTCGACCCCGCCACGCAGTGCGACCTCCTCCCCCGGGGGGCGCCACATTCGATTCTTTACCTTCTTTACTTTGACTCTTTCTTTGATCATTACGTTGGCCGGACGATCAACAGAAGGAAAATGCAAAGCGGAAGACTGAACGAATATAATACTACAGCAGAAGACTTAATGAATACAATAATAACGCAGCAAAAGATTCAACGAATATAGCGGAAGACTTAAAGGAATAGAATAATACAACGGAAGACTAAATGACAAAAAGAATACGACAAAGTAGAAGCAATTGCGGAAGCTTAATATATTAAATGTTTAACTAGCCTTCATAAGAGGCAATAATGCATTAGTCACATACGCCCAAAAAGTGACCAAAATACATCTCAAAAAGGTACCTTAGTATGAGTAAACAATCTCATTACTAAACACAGTGCGGAAAGCAAAAAGGTGTACTCGTCCGCCCAAAAAGATATTGGCTCATGGATGCAAGACTAGTCTAGATAAAGTAACGACCCCGATCCATAAGGACATGGTAAGACCCATCACCATACACGACCCAACACATACAACGATAATACACATAACTACTACTCCTCTCCATAAGAACCATATGCAGTAACACGCCACCCCGCCAGTCCTCCGTACACGCAGCACCACCTCCCGAATGACCATTATGCACCTATGGGGATTACATAGGGGAGCAAGCTCAACCGTTAGCATAAAGTTAGGTGCAGGTTCAAATAAATCATAAATCAATTCTACCCAAACATAGCATGGAAATATGAAATCAACTTAATAAAAGATCAAGTCATCATGGATAGAATTCATCAGTCATGGCATGGATAGAGATCATAATAATAGTGTCATGTAAGAAGATCATAATCATAAAAGGGAAACACATTTTCATAGCCATGTGCCATGCTTGACTTTCATACATTCATACTTACTTGCTTTCATGCTTTCATTTCATTCATCTTTCATTCATTCATAACTTTACATCTTTACATTCATCTTCTATTTTATCTTCTGAAGAGTTCTTCATCTTTAGGGGAATACCACTACATAAAACTGATGATACAACTATCTAGACATCATGTGCACGTGGGGGATCAGTGCCACGGCGAACCCCGTCGGGTTTGGATGACCTCGCCGCTGACGAAAGGAGCCATCCGTGAGAGAAACTCCTGCCTAGATAGAGCAAATGATAACCCATGAGGGGGCATGTTACGAGGCTAGAACATCATCCCTCATCGTACATGTGCCTGCCTTTCGATTCGTAGATCGATCAAGGCAACAACATGTCTTCATCTTTCGATGGATCTTTGTTTGCTTAGGAAATCTAGTGGATGGAAGTTTATTTTAGAAAATCATATTTAAGATGACAAGATCATGACTTCCAATCCACACGACAGATGCCCAAAGGTCACGGATCGTCTGTCGAAGACATTTCGATCGACCGAAGGAGTGCGATCGTCGCTTTTCATTGTTCTTATTTATCATGTCATGGTTCATATTCATTCTTCATCATGTTCATGAAAGTCATCATTACTTTAGAATCATAGACATAATCATACATTAGAAAGTTCGATGAAAATCATTATCATTCTTGCGTAATTAGCATAATCATACTTAGTTTATTTCGTGAAGAGATATTGATAATCATAATCAGGTGAAAGGCATGGTTTCATATAAAATCAGGGGATAATATTTCATAGGACTAACATGAAAATAGATCCAAGGGTGTCCCATTAGTTCAAAAGTCAAAAAAAATCGTAAGTATAGAAATCGGCCAGAACCCGGGCCGAGTAAAGGAAACCTAGTCCGATTGGCCTTAATCGAGCTCGGTCCGTCGGATTGAAGACCGAGAGGAAAACCTGGGCCGGGTTTGGGTTACACCCGGGTCGAGTTGGAGGACGATTTGAGTCGGGAGAATCAATTCTCCCGATCGTCTTCTCCGCACAGAAACCCGAGCTGAGTCGTGGGTGACCCGGTCCAGGCACCTGGTTCGCCCCGAGCTCGAGCTCGACGTCCATGGCAGACTCGGGCCGTGCTCGGAGTAATCCGGTGGGGCCAGACCGAGCCTGGGCCGGGTTCGATCGAGTCGTAAAATAAGCTTCAATAGTTCATCTTTTCCGGCGATCGTCGGTCAAATACAATTAAGTTAACGAAGCTACCAACATTCAAACATGCATTGTGGGGCATCCAAAAGCTAAACTACACAGGAATCGTACTAAGCAAGAAGACTAGAAAACAAAAAGTATCGAAAATCAGTTCATAGGTTCATGTCCGTTCATAATCATTTCGGTTCTTCGTACGATCATTTCAATAGCATACATTTGTCGTTCACAATAGTTCAGTCATCATGTGCTTGTGTTCATGAGCATTATGCATAAACTTAAAGGATTTCGTTCATGGGTTCGAATCAGGCATGCAACATTCTTCAGGAGCTCGATTTATGAAATAGATCCCGAATCCTCACACCTGTTGCCTACGCTGCAGTCGTGAAGTCGTACGTAGTTCGTCCGTGTCCTACCCTACTCCGTAGGTCGTCGGAGATGATCGTCGGTGTCCATTCGTGCCTGTTGTTGTCCGCTCGCCGAGGAAGGAGCGAAATGGTCAAGGCGCAAGGTCAGACAACAAAAACGGGGAAAAACGGACGAAGGAAAAATAGGGTCCTTACTACGTAGATGTTCCTCTCCGAGTCCTACGTCGCTCTCGCCGGAGAAGGTCGCCGGCGTTCCCTGCTCGCCCCCTGTAGCTCACGCACCGAAGAAAGAAGAAACTTGAGTGAGACGAGGCTTGAGTTTGGAGAGAACGAAGAAGCAGAGAACGGGGAAGGAGAGGAGTCGGGCGCTTCTTTTATAGAAGGGAGGAACGACCGTTGCTCTTCCCACAGCGATCCGGTGGCCGGATTTCGTCCGCCAGGTTCTGTCATGGGGCTCGGCGGCAGGCTCGGCGGCAGGCGGCAGGCTCGGCGGCAGGGGAGAGAAACAGAGAGAGAGTGAGTAGAGAAAGGGAGAGTTGCAGCAGAAAATGACTAAAAGGAAGAATAGAAGGAGATGGAAGCAAGCAGAAAGGACAAAACTTGGAAAAAGGGGAGAGCTGGTTTACGTTTTCATCATTGTTTTTTTTTTTTTTTTGAGACCGAGTTGTTACAATAAAAGTGGGGTGAAAATGTTTATTTCGAAGCATGAATGGACTATTCCCAACGTCATAATGCCATAATTACGTTTACAACACACACGAACAACATGGCGCGCATCATATATTATTACGATCTCTTGAGAAAATTGCGAAACCAAAGAGCGGATTTCTTTGGATATCTCTTCAAGCCATTCTTATAATCCACGTAGTGAATGCCAAAACGGACAGTGTAACCAGAATTCCACTCGAAGTCATCTAACAAGGTCCACGCAAAGTACCCCTTCACCTTTGCTCCGCTCCTGTCCATTAATTAATTATCAACAAATTAATCGATCTCAACCCTTTAAATAAAAAATAAGTCGATCATAACCAAAGAGCATCATTATGAAAAAAAAGATATGAACAAGTTAAAGTTAAAGGCACCTAATAGCATTGTTGAGGTAATACAGGTGCTTGCTGTAGTAATATATCCTTAAGTCGTCGTTGAGAGCCTCTTTGATTGGTAATGTCTCGTTGTTAACTTCAGAAATCCCTATTAACATTGTTCATTTGGTTATTAAAAATAGTGAATTGACATGCGTGCATCTTAGTGTTGAAGCAGTCAAGTGACAACAAAACAAAGTGATCATTTGTCTCACCATTCTCTGTGATGTAAATTATTGGATCATTGTACTTCTCTTTGGTGTACAACACCAAGTCACGTATTCCTTTCGGGTAGATGTAAAGCCATTCCGAACCAGACTGCAAATAGATGCATGCAATTAGAGCACCATAATTGTAAACATAAATGATACGTTATAACAAGTTGTACGAGTCTAAAGAGTGAGCAAAAGTTTATTGTTACCGGCAGACCGATGGGGACTCCATTGCGAAATGCTAAAGGAAGAAAAAGAATATAATTTTTTCAGATAAATATTTAGTATGTAAAAATATTCTCAGAAATGGCAAAGAAAAAGAGTGAGTTATATTTACACGTGGTCGTAGCAAAAGAGTCGGTGTAATAGCTTTTGCTGACAGAATTAGTCATTGGAGCGCTATATGTGTAGCTTGAAGTGTAGTAATTAATCCCAATGAAGTCGAACGATCCCTTGACTGACATGGATTGCTCCTGAGTAAAAGTTGGCAATCGATCCCCAAGGAGTGCTCTCATGGTAAACGGGTAGTCACCTTGCGTCAAAGGATCCATGTACCTAAAGAGTTTCATCATGTGATTGTTAGAATATGAACAAGTGAACAATTCTTCTGCTAATCAATATCTCACCATCCATAATTAAAATCCAAAGCTCTTGCTACTGCATCTTCATCTGATTTGGAGTCATTAGATGGGACAAACCAGTTTGAAGCAAGGGTTATACCTATTTCACCCTTCTGCACACCCTATATTAATGTGGGTGTGTCAATTAATTAGTAGACAACAAAAGAATTTGTACGGATCACAAGCCATGCGCCTCATGGTATTGACTAGTAGTATTACCTTATATTTTTGTCTATAGAGCTTAACAGCAGCTGCATGAGCGAGCAATTGGTGATGGGAGACGGTGTAAGGCTCCCTACCCGAGTCCCCAACCGTGCAATCACCGCTGCCGGCAACATGGGGGGTGCACCGGCCGGGCGCCAACGTCCCGGCCGCGTATCCCATGGTTGAGAAAATTAGCGGTTCATTGAATGTGATCCAATGCTTCACGCGGTCCCCGAACGCCTTGAAGCATATATCCACATAATCAACGTAATCCTTGCTGTGGACAAGCAATGATGGTATCATTGAATGCATGCGTGGTCCATATGCATTAATCAGTAGAAGAAGCATAAAAAAATGAAGCATAAATTAGTAGAAGAAGAAAAAATATGAAGCATATTTGTGATATGTGAAACATGTAGAACTCACATTACAAGGGGACTCAAGAAACCTCCATATTGGTCTTCTAGTGCTTGAGGCAAGTCCCAATGGAAAAGTGTAACAAACGGCTTCAAGCCTGCGAGTTGTCCATCGAGGTAGGCGATGAGAGAACAGCAATGATAATGTGTGCTACATGGCTAACTAATTGAACAGTACCATTGGAAACAAGCTCATTGATGACATTGTTGTAGAACTCGATACCGAGCTTGTTTATTCCCCCCTTAAGTGTTCCCTCTGCCACAAAGATAAACATCAGGCTCTTCAGTGACCAAGGACGTATGTTAATTGAGATTGCACCACACGAACAACAACAATAAAAATAGATGATGTATTATATGTATAAAAAAATGGGTATATGTATTATAATCTTACTAGGAAGGATTCTCGGCCAAGAGATGGACAATCTGTATGCATCCACTCCCATCTCCTTCATGAGTGACACATCTTCCTGCAATTCAAAATTTCATTAGTGCTTTCGACTTTTGAATTATTATTTGGATTAAGATAAATAAATTATCAATTTACATTTCCCAAGAATGACGAAGAACTAAGCGGTGTTTACCTTGTAGCGATGGTAAGAGTCCAACGCCACGTCTCCGTTGCTTCTATCCCTTATTTTCTCTAAACAAGCACAAGAGGGGAATCATAAGTTGCCCATGCGAATATTTCTTTTTATGTGGTGCTCTAAATCGTTTATATTACTATCAAAGAAAATGTTAACTTCATCTCCAAGTTCAAATTCTATAGTGCTTAATTTCGATATGATCACGATTTCTATTGTCAACATGATCTCACGATAGAAAATACAAGACAAATATCTACTTTTAATTATGACAAATATTAAATAAGTTAAAAGTTTGAACTGTTGAATTAAGAGATAATACTGGTCGGGCTGAAAGGCCTGGCCCACTTGGCTTGTAGCTTATCTTTTGCCCAATTATTTTAATATAGAAATATCCGTCTTCTTTTTTATACCGGTGAAAGATTTATGTAATGTAAACATATTTGTCTTTGCTGAAAAATATATTAAAATGATGAGAAATTCCACTCCATTAGGAATGACCTCTATCAACACGAAAATACATGACTGAAAAAAAAAGTAAAAAAGTGAACTAAACATTCCATTAATATTTCTTTTCTTCATGATATAAGGTTATTCATCAAACAAATTTTCGTCAATTATGAATTTTGAATTGTGCATTCAATTTGTCGGCCTAATAATTTAACTTCCCACTAAAGCCTCAGGTCCCATCCATGTCTCGCAATAATTGAGCGTGAAAAATTCCATTTTTTTCATCGTTAGGGCCCACATTTTTTGGCGCTTACATTTGGATGCGTTCCTTTTTTTTCTGAAAGCGGCATATTGTAGGAATAAACAAGGGGTAATGTTAATCTTGATCAATTGATAGGAAGATTACAATCTTGAGTTCGAATTTTCAAATTATCATATTCATTAAAGAATAAATTATTATTTTATTTTTTATTTTGAATTAATCGAACATTAATAATTTCGAACATCGAAAGTCTTTACCGACATAAAAGAAGACTAGGGATAATGTTACATAGAAAAAAATATAAATTTAATAATCCTGAATATATTAATTTCGGAAGCTGTTAAAATTGTGACAGACTTTTAGCCCTCTAAATCAACATAAACCAATCATATCCTAGAATTTTTATGAGTTAATCATGATTAAATTGGTTAACTTTGGTAAATAAATGTTAAAGATTAAATCATGTTTAACTTTTTAACACTTGCACCTCCAGTTAAATTATTTAAGATAGACTTTGAGTACCAAAGCTAATTATCTTAATAGTTAGAAAAAAGCTCTCTCTTTTTTTTTCCTTAAAAAGTTGGAAATTCGGTATCTCATCCTAATGGGACCTGAGAAAACAAATAATAAATGGAACAACTCTACGAAGCTGACTCAATTAAATATTTCTCTGATGGCAGTAGAATTAAAATCAATATGTAGCTGACAAAAAAATTGGAGAAATAGGTATCAGTCGTAATCACATTATGAAATTAGATAAAAGTAGGGTACAGTGGTTCGTGGCCCTTGCACCACCCAATCATGGAAGTGAGCATGATCATGTTGCCATTATTGTACCTTCTCATGATATGGATTAGAAACGGCAAAAAAGAACTATGAAAAGTTTTTCGTGCTACTACAATGTTCCAATTTTAATGGTTTAAATATTTATCTTCTCCATTTCCATTAGATAAATCATAATTAATTTTTTTAAAAAAATATCAAATTAAGATGGGACAATGTACGACGATAAACAAAGGAGGATGTAATGGACTCAGAGTGATATGTTAATTCTTAAAAGAAAACTTAAATGAAACTACAAAATAATGAATGCACTTCGTTTAATCTCTTATTCTTAATAGAAACAAAATGTGGTATATACATTTTCCCGTTCATGCTTAAGAGTTGGTAGTTGATACAAATGCTATGTTATCTTTGCTTTTTTGGGTCTCCATTTTTCTCTTCTGACACATAATTTTCATAATAATTTTGTGTGTGGGGGAGAGAGAGAGAGAGAGAGAGAAACCTGGATGTGTGTGAGTGAATGTATCCCATATGCTCGGCCCTTTGCCATCCTCAAATGCAGCACCTTCGTACTGTCCCCAACACAAAGAGAGGAAAAACATGCAAGAAATGAACAGCATGACAATATGGAACTATTCCATCTTGTAGTAGTTTGCTATGTATCATGAGATAAGGACTGATACAGTGATATGTGCCTAAATCGTGGTCAAGTTACTTGATAGGAAGAAGAGGCAGTTCCAAAAATGAATCCCGGCGGGAAGACGCTCCGGTCCAGCTGCTCAGTCTCCCCGCTCACCGGAGTTGAGGTGCCGACGAGGCACCGCAAGAAGATGACCGTGATAAAGAGAAGACTGTGATGGCCAGGAAGCGCCATTGTAACAGTGACTCTGCTCTAGGGATGGGAAACTCATATGCTTGCAGACAGTATTTATAGAAGGAAGAACGTATTCATAAACGTATAATAGTTCATAAGGGTGGGTCAATGAATACTGAAGGAAATGTAGGTGTAGAGAAGAAGGGATCCACCATTATGTCACATGCATCATCATTAGTGCCGTATATATTTTTTAAAAAAATCTCCCTTTATTTATTTCATTTCTTCTTTATTTATTAAGGATATTCACTTTTAAGTGAGAATATCTATGAAGTTGTTGGGATGCTGAGTTATCTTCTCCAAAATAATTAATTTGCAGGCAGTACTTGAGAATTTATTTGCTTTTCAGATTGTTTAGTTGGCTTCCATTCCGATTAAAGCTTGTGAAAATGGGGCTACAAGGGGGGAAAAAAGGAAAAATCATTTGGAATTTAAAGACGATTTTATTTCTAAAACAGGAAAGTGAATTAATGAACTCTTGTTTTCTTGTTTACTTTAAATTCACATGTGAACAGGAGGTTGATAAGACAAAGGGGAAGGGGATAAAAGTAGGGAGAAATTAATGGGGCGGCATAGAGGTTGATTGGGTGGTGTTTTTGTTGGAGATGAAAATAGAAATTTGCAGTGGCAAAAAGGTGGAGGTTGTGATGAAATGGGATTGAACTCGGAATTTCAATGGCATAGTATTTTTTATAATACTTTCTATTTAAAAAAAACATTTTTTTACAAATCGTTGAGTGCACTTGTGTTAAATTTTACTGTGTAGATTTTTAATCCAAATTCCTTTTTTGTTTCATTTTAATATGTTCATAAGAATACGCTTATGAGTTAGATAACTAGGATTCACTCCATTTTTTGCAAACAAGGCTATCACTACACTGAAGTAACATATATGTTTATCTATGTACTAAATGAAAAGTCTAAATTAATTTGTAATCATATATTACTATATATCCAGGCCCCCCCCCCCCCCCCCACCCCACCAACCAAAAGCAAAAACCTCGGGCCCCCCCCCCCCCCCCCCCCAAACCATAACCTCGGTCTGCCCTGCACGTGACGGGTTCCTTTGTTTTAGGGCTGTTTGGGAACGTTGGAAAAGTAAAGAATTTGCAAAAGATCATGGTTTTTTTTCCAATCTCAGAAAAAATTACATAATGGTGTTTAGATGTTAAATTTCCTACGAAGGAAACTATGGTTTAAGGCTGAAAATGGAATAAAAAAATTATGAGATTGGAGCTACGTATTTTTTTTCTTTGGGCAATCACGTGTGTGAGATTAGATATAAAGCAAGGAGCGGCTGTCACTTCATTAATGTTTTTATTATTTTTTCTATAGTAACTTTGTGTATGCATTCATCTGAACATTTTCTTTAGTATTTGTACGCTATAGAATGGCACTTTTTAAAAATCAACATACTATAGAATTTTACAATTAAAAGGATAAAATACATTTTAGCCAAACAGGCCCTTAATTTTTTTGTTGACATGACACCTGCATTTTTTCAATTTTATTTTTCTTTTCTTATTTTTTCTATCATAAAATAATTTATTCATTAAATACAAAATATTTATAATAAAGTATTAATTAATATAATATTATTTATTACTTATTATTTAATTATATAATTTTAATATCTCGTTAAATATAATTTGTTTTAAAATTAATCTTTCATATTTAAACAATATATTTTTAATAAAAAATTTTCCATAAAAACTTTAATTTATATTTTTATTATTATTAATTAATAAAAAAATATTTTATTTATATAATACATATATTTTATTCAAATAAATATTAAAATTAATATGTCATATTTACATTTTTTATCATATCAAATTTTTAAAATTTTCATCATTATATTTCTCTATATCCAAACATACTCTCGTCAATTCTTCTATTTATGAATATCATATATCACAAGGACATGCATATGCAAAATTCTCACCTAGGGAACATGGGGAATCTTTTCCACGTGTAAATTGAGTGAATAATTTGTGCTCGTAAGCCACTTGTCATTTATAACGTGTTCGTTTTCATGTCCGCAACTTGATCTTTATCATAGATGCATATTATAATATATTCCTTGAATTTTGATACGTAAATGACATATATTATTCCTTAAATCGATGAGCTACTAGATATTGCAGTTTACATAAAACTTTTGGCACATAGATTACTTTTCGGGACCTACTCAAAATATAATACTGTGGCTTTTCAAAGACAATTCAATTCTGCGATTCGTCAAACAAAAAACTCATTTCTTTTTTAATAATGGAATAAGTGAATAACTTAACATTCGTTTTTCCCTTTTTGATAAAAAATTGAATGGAGGACTATTATGTAACAGAGCCTTAAATTACCTACTCTCAAAGTTACGTCATAACAAAAGTTTTTCGATATACCTACTCGGTTGGCCCATATCCAGTTGTAATCCAAGTTTGAATGGAAAATCGTGTCTCTGTATTATTATTATTATTATTTTTTGAATAGAAAACTTGTGGAAAGTGATACGTTCCCATAAAATGGATGATTTCCTAGTTCCTATGAATTTATTTTCCATTTTGTTTATTTCTCCTCCAGAAATTTCTTTCATGTTGCATTATAGCCATAACGAATATTAGTTTGTCCTTATGAATATCGGATTAATTATGTGTTTACTAATTTATTAATGTACAATAAACTTATGAAAATTAAGACTGCGAGTGAATCCAAATTATGAACATTGCATGATTACTGTACAAAGGGTTCAGTCTGAACTGTGAATTGTGCGCACCGAGATGATCGGCCAACATCAATAATCGCATGATTTCTTCCTTATCACACGGCACATTAAATTAAAGATGATTGACACAATCGGATAACAAAATTATATTCTAAAATCGTTAGTATTAGTAGTTTTAAATTTAAATTTTAAAATTACCATTTTGATTAGGAATTATTACTCTGGACGGGTCTCGGACCGAAAAAAGGATACCGAACTAATTATAGAAAATAATGTTTGTCATCCTTGCATCTACACCCATCCATTTTCCATCCGAAGTGCGATAGAAAATCGTCCGGCTCGCGGGGAGATGACAAAAAAGTCCGGCAAGAGGTTTTTGGTCCCTTGCTATTCCATCATGCCCTAGCCGTCAAAAGTCAAGCTCTGGTGACTCATCGGCGACAGTAAATCGGAGGAGGAGACGAAATAACGTCCCGAGATCCACGTGACTTTCACGTGCTCAAAGTCGTCCCAGAGACGTTACTTAATTTTCTATAAAATATTTTTTGCAGAATATAAACAATAAATGCGAAAGAATTTTTCAATAGTAACAACTAATAATCCATTATATTCAAAATAATTAAAATATCAATAAGTTCACAATTCTAATAAATGCGAAAATAATAAAAACTAGACCACTCGATTTAAAACATGTGCAACATCTGTTTGTCACTGAGCATAGTCACATGTAGGGTCATCATCTGTCAAAGTACTCTCACCTGCACGGATCCAGGTATAGAAAAAATATTAATGAGTATAAAAATACTCAGTACGTAGGATCTATTAAATAATCAATACAATAAGATATAATTAATGATGAATCAATTGAGTAATTAATACAATAATCAATTTAACAATATAACGATTTATCAATATGAGCAATTATATCAAGTTATGGTCAAAAGATTAATCAATAGAGATAGCAATTAATAACTGCTTAATCAATTAGATCGATGATTCAATATAACAATATGACAATGAAGCCATAGATCAATAGGAAGTATCAGAAAAAGGTCAGATGACTGATCAATATTGATTTAGCAATTAAATGTCTGATCAATATGACACTATTCAATTTAATAATTTTTAATTCAATATCAATGGTCATTGGTCAATAATAATTCCATTTGATTCAATGGGCGGAGGCAATGCCAGTCAACGTCAGTATCCAAATGATCATGTTCTATTCAATTCAATCAAACTCAATTTGATTCGATTTTAATTCACTTCAGTTCAATTTACAATGTTCGGAGTTATCCAATTTAATAGAGAGCGCTTAGTCAATTAAGAAAAACTCCATATCTCTTTCATGTAGGCCAGTGGGGAATCAGTGCCACGGCAAATCACTCAATAATATAGCGCTAACAATTATTCGTGAATGACGGGGAATCATGACCAAACATAGGACAGCCATAGCTTCTCTAAAAGATGATGGTGTCTCAAACCTTTAGATACACTATTTGCCTCATTCAATTCAATTCAATTCAATTCAATTCAATAACAATATGGCCTCGGGGCTTTGAGACAATTAGAGAACACGAAAATTCAGTAGCTTTCAATTTTTATCTTGTTTATCTAAGATGTCTATCTTTTAACAATTTAATTTAGGTGAAACAAGACCCAATCAAAAAGACCACTAGATCGGTATCATAAAAATAAAATATAATCACATATGATGATGATATGATGATAATATGATTTGATAAAATAATACTATTATCAATATGATAATAATATAATCAAGTATGATGGCAATTTAATCAGGACCAATAAATAATAATACAATTGATATATCATATTCCAATAATAATAACAACAAAACAATTATTATAAAATTGATAATAAAATAAAATCGATTAATAAAATAACTCTCAATTATTTTTCTTTTCCTTTTCTATTTCTTTTGTCGTTGACTTATAACATTCAATAAATATTTTTCTCATCAGAAAAATCATAATTAAAGTAAAATTACATTTCCTAACTAATTCCTTTTCTTTTTATACTCTCTCACGTTCACATCACCCAACACGCACTTTTTTTTTCTTTGCTGTAATCCTTCCTCTCTCTCTCTCTCAATTACTTGAGCAAAATCTTGGTTCTCTCTCTCACCTCCTCTCTCTATCTTATTACCTTGTGCTTCCCTTTTTTTTCTTCCTTCATAATCCTTCGGCACAAGTCTGCATGTCCTCCGGTTAGAAATATCTTTTGCACGAATTTCGCCATGGCCGAACTTATATTTTCTTCTTTCCTTCTTCGAACGATCTTTTCTTTATTTCTGCCACGAAGTAATTCCTTTTTTTTTCTAAACCATCACGACCCCTTTCTTATTTTTTTTTTCTTCTTCTCCATGCGCGAAACCTTGATTCTTCGCACAAGGTATATTTATTTTTTTTATTTCTACTATAATTTGGTTCGGCAGAAAATAATGCCGCCCGATATATTTTTTATCTAACATAATAAATAATCCTATGAATCCCCTACATCTGATTTCACGCTTAACCGTTTGACGTCGAATCACGTCTTATCGTCACCTCGACGTCATGTCTCTGTCGCTGAACACCGAGAATAAAAAAGAACGAAATTTCTTTAACGACCGACCCTCAAGATTTATTTATAAGGTTCTTAGATCATTATTTTCCAATCCATCTATAACTTTCAATCATAATTAAAATTTATCTTTTAATTAATCTATTTTAACAAATTCTGATTTATTTTAATAATTAAATAATTCCGAATTTAATTAAATATCTCATAATACATTTTTTATTCTTAATTAAACTCCTCCCCATTTTTTCCTTTATTTTCGAAATTATTAAATATAATAATATTAATGGCCATAATCCCCAAATAAGAATATTAAAATATTCTTTTATTAATCACAAAAAAATCTGGATTGTTACACAGAGGGGAACCGGATTATTTTTTTTTATCACCCAGCGAATCAGGGGCTTTTCCATCGCACGTCGAATGGAAAAATGGACGGACGTAGATGTAGAGACGACGATCCTCCTTATTTAAGTAAGAAGGATAAATATTATATCCTTAATTATATGATTGCCTAGTGAAGCTAACATTGGTCCACAAAAATATAAGGCCAATAAATAAGAGGGACAATATGCCTAAATTAAACTGTTTTTTATTTTGCTGTAGGTATTTGAACCAGATAGTAATGCCGTATGGAACTCTTGAAACGGACTTGTACAGGTCCCTATATGTCACGCAACTCCCATTAAGTCCAAGATTCGATTATCTAGTCATCTAGATTTTTTGTATTATCAATATATTATTTCAATAATACAGTGTGTTTATTTTTAGCATCATTTCAGATCTTAATCAGATATGCAATTATTCCAAAGAATTATTGCAATTGAACTACTACAGGGTGTGCATTTAATTTGATTCCAACAAATTGCATTTGCCATTTGATCGCATTAGCGTTATTCTTGAATTAAGGTTCGACAATTGAGAAGATACTCTAATTTGCATAATTTAGCAGGGTTAGTGAACTCTTGAGGAGAGCAAGAATTTTTTAATGCATCGTACAATTTTTTAACGGCGGATTTCTTTCTGCACGTATGCTCAGGCTGAGCATTTCCTCCGTCATCATTGCGAAGGATTGGGGAGCGCTCGACAAATTACGCACGGCTAGTGCTCTAGGTGTTCACTCATATCTGACTCGAATCGGATTCAAACAATTTAGTGCAAATTATCATCAAATATTTTTCACATATCATGGAAGAGATTGTGCATGTCATAACATTCTTTAATTTCTTCAAATGTATGCATTGTCGTGTACAAGCTAATTTTGCGACCGATCACTTTGCTAACATCGATGGCTGCAGTTTCACTTTTTGATATTTTTTTTAGAGGATACCCCCACTCCCAAACTCCTCCATTTTTTTTCTACACAACACCTCGGATGCTTTTGCCAATAGATGATAATTTAACTTTTTTTTAAAAAAAAAATATAGGTAAGCTGGAGTGACACTCAAAAGCATTTTCTTAGGGTGAGACCGGATTGCCCGATCGGACATTGTCGACTGATCACTAAGACGGCCTAGCAGAAGTCCTAAAATCGAACTTTTAATTGAACCATATTGAACCAATTAAGAACTAGTTAAAACTGATCAAAATCAGTGAAAACCGAAAAAAAAAACTAAGTTGAACCGTAATTTTTGGATCAACCAAAATTTTATATTATTTCTTTTGTTAAGAAATAATTTTATAAAGTTCATTATTAAAATTTTAAAAAATATCCAAAAATTAACTTTCTCCATAAAGGGTCTTCCTTTATTTATAATCTACTATTATCCATGTGAAACTATATTTGTACACTTTACTTGCTCTTTTTTTCATTTAGTTTAAAATTTACTAAGTTTTGAACTTTAACTTATGGATTATTATTTTATTCAAAATTTTAATATCATAAATGTGTATTATAATATAAGTTAATCATATATTTATGATATATTATATAATATTTGTTATATTAGATAAATTAATTAAGATGAATGGTGCAAACTTCTTTATTTACAATAAAACTATAACATACTTATTATAGTATAGTATATATATATATATATATATATATTAGTATAGTACTATATATATAAATATATATACACAAATTTAAAATTTTTTATTTAATATATAATAAGTTAAAATTCAATAAATCACTAATTACACTATATATTTATTTATAGAACACATTTTTTATAATCTTTTCATAATATTTTGGAAAAAAATATTTATAAAAAATTTAAAAAATAAAAAATTTATATATAATAATGAGATTCAATAGGATTTTCATTTACTAAGTGTGTAATAATTTTAACATCAAATCTTAAATTTAAATTTTATGATTTATGATTGTTATTTTTTGTATAATTATATTTTGACATAAGTATATATTTAAAATATAATAGCTTAATTTAATATATCCGGTCCAATCAATCGTTCAACCGATTCGATCAGAATTGGACAACGACATGATCCTAATAACATTGCTCGAAAGAATGGAGTCAAGGGCATCCCACCTATCATTTGCTGCAAGATTACTGATAATTCTGGTAGTTTGCACGAGACGAATCTACCTCCTGAACTATTCCTTATTATTTTGTTGACGTATAAGTTTGTTGTGTTCTATGCATTCCTTTCTTGTTACACGTCGTTATGACTTCCATCAAAATTTATAATGTGAATTTAATTATCTTTTCAAGGGACATTTCACATGTTTTTTCTTAATTATTTTCGATATATTTCTTGAATAATAGTTTAAAGAGTTATTAATGACGATAAAAATATTTTCATGACATAATAAATTATAAAAATAATTATATTTATTATGAAGATTAATAATGTTCAAATTTTACTTTTAACAAAATAAAAACACATGACATGTTCATTTCTCCCCAGTACAATATCTACACAAGCACTGGAAAGCAACAAGGTAAGTATAATAAAGCACTCGATCAGAGCAAGCCGTAAGTGCTGCCTCAAGTGTTGTGTCAGGGACAAAGCAATTATGTAAAAGCATTTAATGGCATGGTGAGTTGCTTTTGCGTTGGGTATTAATAAATGTTCTACATCCTCATGCACTTCTCTCTATTTTAATGATATAAGATGGCCCCGTTAACTATTTAGCATATTGGTAAACCATATAGCAGATTTCTTGGGATATCTCTTCTGTCCATCATTGTAATCCACGAAAGTGATGCCAAAACGCACCGTGAAGCCCGAATACCACTCGAAATTATCCAACAATGACCATGCAAAATATCCTCTCACATCCACTCCTTCCCTGTCAGTTGGCACAAAGATTGCAAAGTCTTATCCCAAAGAAAAAGTTACATCCATGGAGATTTCTTTGTATCCGAAGTTGTTGGCTGCAAATTAACAGAGCATAAGTTGGCCCAAACCTGATGGCCTGTCGAACATAGAAGATATGTTGCTTGTAGTAACTTATTCTTGCATCATCCATTAAGGCCTCCTCCACCGTTAGGTCCTTGTTGTTGAACTCGTCGATACCTATAGATGAAACAAAATCCAATGGTTTGAATCTTCGTGGTCACACACCTTTTGCTTGCTGTGTACATCCGGAACTGATTATTTAGATTGATGCAAGCAACAATAAAAGGAGGAAAACTGACCATTTTCTGTGATGTCTATCACTGGGTTGTTGTATTTAGCTATGTTGCATGGATACGGATACGGTACCGATATTCAGTATGGATATGTGTACGGAGTACGTCATTTTTAAAAAATATAGGATACAGGTACGTGTATAAATATATATATGTATATATATTAATTATTATATATGTAGATATTTAGTAATATATATATATATATATGATAACTCGTAATTTGCTAATGTAAAATTTTTAAATATTAATCAATAAAAGATTCAGAATAAATGAACAATTAAGAAAAAAAATATAATGATAGTGTTAGATGGCCCCAGCAAAGCCCAACCGTGAAACTTTGTCAAATACGTTCTCGTGTTATATAGCTTAGGGCTGTGAACCTAAAAAGCAAGGCGGCAGCCGGCAGAATTGGAGGCTGACTGCAAGGTTGGAGAAAGAGAACAAAGCCACCAGCGTGTTTGGGTCGGCATGATAAAGATGAAGACCATCACTGTCGAGAAGGCTGTCTTCATTTCAACGATGGAACACACTCGATGGCGTCAAGAAGCCATAAAAAGACACTTGACAACATAAGGTTTGGTTGCCAGCTATTTTCTTCCTCCTTTGTGGACGGTTTTTTCAGTTTCCTTCTCCCTCTTCTATGGACCGTATCTAGACGGACCCAGCTTTTAGACGTACCCATCCCGTATCCGCATGTATACATTTATTAGAAAAATATTTATTAATGTGGATACGCAGCGGTACGCCTACCCATGCGTACCCCAAGCGTACCCGTACAGGGTACTCGAGCCTTACCGGCGTACCCGTGCATCATAGTCCATTAGGAACATGAACAGAAGTTTCAATGACAGACATGGCACTCACACTATTTCTTGGCTTAAGAAACCTCCATATTTGTCTTCCAGGGCCTGAGGAGAGTCCCAATGGAAAAGGGTCACGAAGGGCTGCATCCCTGCAGAAATTGATAAACAGATTTTTACAGGACTGTAATATCGAGATGGAGAAGGCAATGTGTGGACTGCACCATTGGCTACTAGCTCATTGATCATACTGTTATAATAGTTGATTCCTTCCATGTTTGTTCCTCCGTTTAGGCTTCCATCTGTCAGATTCAAATGACATTACAATAATGCTAGCTGATTAAACTGGTCGTCTTTGTGAGTACTGGAATTTCTAGTAAGATTAATTAAGCTCGCTCACTTGGTAAGATTCTACTCCAAGATACAGAAGACCTGTATGCATCCATGCTCATTCGTTTTATAATGCTCACATCCTCCTGCATCTCAGCCTCAAAAGGGATTGAGTATTGTGTGGACCTATTTTGGGTCCACATATTCCTTTTTTCGCCTCAAAATGTCAAAAAAGAAACTGACTGCGGAGTAACATATGAAAGCTGTTGGAATTCCCAGTGAGACCAAGACGCGAAGCTGCACTAACCTTGTACCGATGGTATGAGTCGTCTGCCATATCGCCATTGCTTCTGTCTGCAATTAGTTCTGTGAAGAGCAAAGAAAGAGTTCATCAATTAAATACGAACAGTTGGATTGATTCTGTTTTTTAATTAATCAAGATCTTGCATTCCACATTGTCTCGGTCTAAGATCTCTTTATTCACAGGTCAAGTTATGTAATACTACGCTAAGATCATGTTCTTAAACTTTGATACCGCAGTAGCAATATGACAGAGAGTAACAAGAACGTTAGATCACTACAGCTGGTCGAAATCTGAATTACTTGATGATTATTCGTATGAAAGAATTTATCAGCAGTTCCAACATGCAACCACCGTGTCTCAGTTGGGAAGCTCAAACACGTAAATCAGGATGCTTTCGTCTTTTCATCTTTGTTTTACACAATTATTTTTATCGTCCTTTGCTAGAATCAGATGAGCCAACAGTGACCTCATTTAACTAGACATCTCGTGACTCCGATCTAATAAGACGACAAGGCATCTCTGTCTCTGCATAAGAGTCCGTAACGTAGTCGTTTAAAAAGGATGCTTGACGTTTAAAAAGGATACTATAAATTTTTTTGTAGTATCCCAGGTTTTCAGATTGTTCTTTTTTTCTTCTTCAGAAGGTTGCATCAATTCTTGAAAATTCTAATTCCTGAAACCCCTAATACAATGTCTTGAATCAAACCTTTGGTTGGTCTCACATAAATAAATATTGTAACATCTCCAAAATCAATTCTCCTGTCACGTTGATAGTCAGATTGATCAAAGAGCGCTACACTGTCTACTACTACTTTGACTTTGATCAGTCAACATGTGACGCACATGGCAATATAAATGATAGAGAAATATTGAATAAAGGGAGATTGCGGAAGAAATATCAAAAGATGTCATGTCTAATGGAATAATTCAAGCAAAAGGGAAATGCAGGTAATTCAAATAGTTCAAAGAAATATCAACACATGCAACGCTAAAAAGAAAAATTCAAATATCTCATATGTACAAAATCTGATAATTCAAATGCAGAACGATAAGGCGGAAAGCTTGTGGGTTCTTCATAAGTCATGTGCTGCTACTCAGCATTCTGCATGATCCACTTCCTCCTTAAGCAGGATTCTCACTTGTAAAATCTCAAAGTAGGGGTATGGAATTTCCGTGAGCTAACGCCCAGTACACAGATACATAGACGATTAAATGATAATTTGATAACAATTAATACTGATAAAACATAATCAATGATCAGTTTCTTTGTTCGTTGGTTACAATACCTTGATCTTTGTAGGCTATGGAACATACATATACAGTTCTGTACTTTATTCTTTACTTTAATAATATCATACCTTACTATACTTTACTCTGTTCATTATCATACTCTGTGTGGTACTACGTCTTTTACATTACTATGAGGTCCTTGATGTTTGTTATCTATGCGAGCTCGACTTTAATTAAGTGGGAAGCTAGATATGTCTCTATACCATGTGTTACCAAGATGCCCATGAAAGGGAAGGTATACACTAAGACATACCCTTTTTGAAATACATGTGGGAGATGACCTGCACCCCATGAACAATTATCGTTGTGGATCTGTAGGTTCACTGTCTCCTCAGCTGAGTTACCTGTCCCTCTAGCATAATGTAATATAATTCATATATGTCAACGTGGGAGAAGAGTGTGTCAATACGTCACCCTTGTTCGGAGCACAGGTGAGAGAGAGCCTGTGGTCCAGGAACAATTATAGTTGACATCGGCCAGTAGGTACACTGTCTTCTCAGTGCAGCTACATGTCCCTCACTATACATACCTTGATCTGTACCTTCAACGACACATAGTTGTCCCATTCTTTTATCTTTATTTTCCTTATCTTCTTTAACATGTGGGAGGTTTTGAATCAACATTTAGAGAAGAGGTAAGGTCTAATTCTCTTTCTATGGAAAAGGCTCGTTACACGTCTTACTAAGTGGAACCAGCCCTTAAATGGGCTAGTCGAGATTTGGGCCGAATTATGGTGGTTTTGGTCACTCAAGGGCATTTTAGTCATTTCTATTAAGGTCGAAAATTACTTTTGTAAAAGGACCGGTTGACCGTTAATGCAAAATCGGTCGATTGATATCATTGGACCAGTCGACCGATATCATTGGATCGGTAGACCGATCGGGATTTGTCGGTCCATTCACCTTGGGCCAAACCGGTTGACCGTCCTCTAGGAACCGGTCAGTCGATCGCTGCGCATCGGGAGGTCGCGGGATCGGTCGACCGACTTTGTGACGGCCTCTGTAGGATCGATCGACCGATGATGCGGCTAATGTTATCGGGTGGGTCGGTCGACCGACTAGCACAACCGGTCGACCGATTCTCTGGTTAAAACAGAGTCGCCGACCTTCGTTCTCGATTTCGGCTGACCTCCGATCGTCGGATCATGATGCAAATAATATGAAAAACATTTCTACACATCTCTATATCATAATGGAATCAAAGTTTACGACGTTTGATCTACATTTCTTCATCTAGGGATTTTTACATCTATAGTATCTCTTTTGATCGGATTCTGATCGACGTTATCGTCGATCTTATCGGTCGTCGGATGTTCTCAATCGACGAGGAGTGCGAGTTGATCCTTGTCCACATCGAGGAACATCGGTTCGTCCTTGCACCGATTCATTTATGCGTTTGCCGCTCGTTCGTGGTTCGTCAGTCGCCAAAAGGGAAGCAGGGGAGAGAAAGAGAAGACTGTAGCGGCAGAGGGGAAAAAGTGAGGGAGTCCTCCACTCTCCCTCTCTTATACTGTGGCTACACTCTCTCTTAAGAGAGTTAGTCGAGGGGGATTAAGTGGGGGTGAGGGAGAGAGAGTTTCGTG
Source organism: Pontederia crassipes (assembly GCA_030549335.1). Taxonomy (NCBI): domain Eukaryota; kingdom Viridiplantae; phylum Streptophyta; class Magnoliopsida; order Commelinales; family Pontederiaceae; genus Pontederia; species Pontederia crassipes. The sequence continues at coordinate 17,543,353 of CM060184.1, read as the reverse complement.
GGGAGAGAGGGTGAGGGAGAGAGAGGGGAGAGAAAATTGGTCTCATGACTGATTCTCTCATTTTTTTTAATTTCGTTTTGAAGTTTAAATGAGAAGAGAGCTAGTCATTACATCACTACTCCCTTAAAAGAAATTCGTCCTCGAATTTAGATGAAAGTTAAGGCTTACCGAATAATCTGAGAAATTTTTTTCGCATTTCTGACTCTAATTTTCATGTGGCCTCTTTGCCTTGATGGTGCTTCCATGCCACCTTGACCAACGTTACTGTCTTCTTTCCTTTTTGGACTTCTTGGTATTCTAGTATCTCTATGGGTTGCTCTTCGTATGTTAAATCCTCCTTGAGGTTCGGCTCCTCAATTTGAATTACATTGGCGTAATCGTGCTTGTATTTCCAGAGCAATGAGACGTGAAAAACATTATGCACTATGATGTATGCCGGGGGTAATGCCAACCTGCATGTCGAGTCACCAACCATGTCTAGAATTTCAAAGGGACCCACATACCTTGGGCTCAATTTTTTTTCTTGCTAAATCTCATTATGCCCTTGGTTGGTGAGTCTTTGAGTAAGACTTATTCACCGATTTTGAATGTGTGCTCTCGTCTTTTCTTATCGGCATAGGCCTTCTGTCGATCTTGAGCAGACTTCATTCTTTTCTTTATTAACTTTATTCGATCTGTATATTCCTATGTCTGCTTACGGAGTTCGATGATCAATAACTTTCTTTCGCCGACTTCTCCCCAGCATGTTGGGGAAAGACATGGTCGGCCATATAGAGCTTCAAATGGGGACATCTCTATGCTTGCATGGTAGCTATTATTGTACGAGAACTCAATAAGAGGTAGATGGTTGTCCCAATTACCATGCCAGTCCAAGGCACATGCTCGAAGCATGTCTTATAGTGTTTGGACCGTTCGTTCTGATTGGTCATCCGTCTATGGGTGAAATGTCATACTATAACACAGCCTTGTGCCGAAAGCATTCTGTAAACTTTTCCAAAATCTAGCGGTGAATATTGGATCTCTGTCGGACACGATGACTGAGGGAATTTCATGGAGTCTGACGATCTCCTGCATGTACAGATCCATTAAGCTATCCAATGATTGCTTTACCTTGATGGGCTAGAAGTGGGTCGATTTGGTGAGTCGGTCCACTACTACCCAAATAGCATCATGTCCCTTCTGTGTTCAGGGAAGGCCTGTGATGAAATTCATAGCGATTTTCTCCCATTTCCATTGTGGTATCCCGAGGCTCTTTAGTGTACCTTGAGGCTTTTGGTACTCTATCTTTACTTGCTGGCAGACTATACATTTGGATACATATTCAGCTATTTTCTTCTTCATATCTGGCCACCAGAAGCTTCTTTGTACATCCTTGTACATCTTCGTACTCCCAGGATGGATCGCGAATTCGGACTTGTGGCATTCATACAAAACTTCTCGTTGCAAAGCTGAGCTGATGGGTACCCATAGCTGGTTACGGTACCAAATGCCACCATGTGATGAGATGCTAAAATCCTTACCCTCCAGACTCATCTTGATCATCATGGACTGATAGTCGGGGTCTTCGACTTGGGCCGCAATGATCCGTCCATAAGGTCGGGCTCGATCCTCTGTATCATCATGAGCGAATCATTAGGTTTTACATGCGGCGCCCAATTGAAGAGTTCCTCCATCATCTCATATTGTTAGAGACGCATGAAGGCCACTCAGCCTTCCCACTTCCGACTAAGGGAATCAACTACTAAATTCGTCTTCACTGAATGATAGTTGATGGTGAACTCGTAGTCTTTCAAGAACTCCATCCGTCATCTCTGGCGCATATTTAGATTTCTCTGTGTGAACACATACTTCAAACTTTTATGGTCGGTGTATACTACGAACTGTTCTCCATACAGATAGTGTCGCCAGAGCTTGAGAGCAAAAACTACAGCTGCTAGCTCGAGGTCATGTGTAGGGTAGTTGACCTCATGTTTCTTCAGCTATTTTGATGCATAAGCTACCACCTTTCCGTGTTGAATCAAGACACATCACAATCCTGTGCCGCTAGCATCACTGTAAATTACATACCCACCATTGCCTGATAGTAATGTGAGTATAGGCGCAGAAGTCAGCCGCTTCTTCAGCTCCTAGAAGCTTTCCTCACACTTTGTAGACCAAATAAATTTTTCGTCTTTTCTTGTGAGCTTGGCCAATGGTAGTGTCAGTTTGAAAAAATCTTTGATGAATCTTTTATAATACCCTGTCAGATCGAGGAAACTTCTTATTTATGAAACATTCTTGAGCTGAGTTCAATTTGACACTGCCTCGACCTTGGTCGGGTCCACTGAAATCCCATCTTTGAAAATAATATGCCCAAGGAACATCATCTGGTCCATCCAAAATTCACATTTGGAGAACTTCTCATACAACTTCTTTTCACGCAGTGTTTCCAAAACAATCCTTAGGGTTGTGTTTGGTAGGAGAATTTGGAAAGAATGTTGGTTCTCGAGAACTAATTGATTTGATAGAAAAGTTTAGGTTGGTGTTTGGATGAAAAAGTGTAATGATGAATATTTAAAAAGTTGATGTGATGGATAAGTTTTAGTGGGTGTTTGGATAAAAATAAGAACTAAGAATATCATTTATTATTTTATGAGGTATAAATTTATAGTAAATAAGAATATATTATTAATATTATAATTTACTTTAATTATTAGAACTAATTATTTTCTAATTTTTAATTAATAACATTTAATAAATTATTTTATAATATCCCTAATAATGTATTAATATATTCTAAATTATATATACATACATTATAAAACAAAAAATAAATGAAATTAAAAAAAGTCAAAGAAGGCGGTTGATAAGACATGGAGTTGAAAAAAAACAAATGTTCTTGCTTCTGGCCGAATGTCACGTGACAGGAACTTTTACGTTGGTCGTTTGGGAACCTTTCGCGTTGTTCTCGCGAAAAGTTTCCAACCAAACGCTGCCTAGATGTTCCTTGTGTTGTTCCACATTGGATGAATAGAAAATGATGTCATCCACAAAGACGATCGCGAACTTGTCGAGGTGTTCGTTGAACGTTCGGTTCATCAGGTCCATAAATATTGCTGGAGCGTTGTCAATCCAAACGGCATAATGAGAAATTCGTAATGCCCATACCGTGATTTGAAAGTCGTCTTTGGGATATCTTCCTCTGCTACCCTGAGCTGATGGTAACTGCTCCACAGATTAATTTTGGAGAATATTTTGGCATTGGAGAGCTGATCGAACAAGTCATCAATGCAAGGAATGGGCACTTGTTCTTTACCGTGACCTTATTGAGCATCTGGTAGTCTATACATAGCCTCATGAAATCGTCCTTCTTTTTGACAAAAAGGATCGGAGTGCCCCATGACGAGACACTAGGTCTGATAAAGCCTTTGTCCAATAGCTCCTGAATCTGAGTCTTCAGCTCTTTCATCTCTGCGGGTGTCATGCGATACGGAGCCTTGGAAATTGGAGCTGTGCCTGGTACTAGTTTGATGTGGAAGTCAACGTCTCTCTTCGGTAGTAGGCCGCTAACATCTTCCGGGAACACGTCTGAAAATTCCCTCACAATGTCTATGTCTTGTGGGTTCTTGGTAGGAGCTTCCACCTTTGTCACACTTGCCAGAAATCCTCTGTAGCCTTACTTAAGAAGTTTCTGAGCCTTCATTGTCGATACCATGACCTTTGGTTCTTTCCGGTATATTCTTATGACCGTGACTTTTTCTTTAATATTTGCTCCTATAATAACTTTCTTTTGCTTGCACAGGATGTACGCATCATGACGAGTCAACCAATCCATGCCCAATATGACGTCATAATCCCTCATAGGTATTATGATCAAGTCAGCATGAAATTTCTTTTTGTCAATTTCTATCGATACCTCAGGTAGATATCTAATAGTCCGTAGTATTCCTTGTGGGGTAAGAATTGTCGTGCTGGGTTTTAGATTCATAGCAGGTTGATGCGTTCAAATTAAGCGCAAATATACTAGCAAGTATACTAGATCATATCAAGTAATAAAGAGTTAATAGAGTGTCGAACCCACGAGGACTAATTTAGATTCTTATCTTTCTAACTTAATTTTGTTAATCGAGAGAATAACAAGAATTGATTTGAGATAAAAGTAATCTGAATTGATGACAATCATAGATAATGATGCCTTTAATTAATGTGAGAAAAAGTTAGAACTCATACTTTGTTTTCCTATTGTATTCTCTTAATTATTAATAATTAAATATAGACTTCTTGTAGAAATTAAACGGATAAAAGGTATAGGACTCAAAAGCTTGAGGACCTAACTTCCCTAATTAAGAATATAATCAAAGCACGTTGAAAACTCAATCCACTTTAATATATTCTGAACTAAGATGCATTAATATGAACGGTTGCTTAAGCTAAATGTATCAAAAACTTGAGAACATAACTATCTTAAATAGAAGTGAAATCAAAGATGTCGAAAACTCGATCAACTCTAATCTACTTTATCTAAGATGCTTTAAGTTGCAAACCTCTATTTAATGATACAATTGTTAGCAATTAAAACTAATTTACTAACAAAAATATCAAATTAACAGAACTTGGCCCGGGTCAGAAGGAACTCGGCCTGAGCTGACACAAAACTTATTATTCGGCAGAAATAATGAAGGAACCCGGCCCGAGTTGCATCCAACTCGGCCCGGGTTCTTCACAAAGAAGAATTCCGATAGATTTCGCCTACAAATTTTATATGAAAATATATGAAATTAATGCAAGGAACTAATAAACTCATATTAAGCATGAAATTCACATCATAATCATGTTCTCAGAAGTCTACACAATAAAATATATTAATAGAAAATTAAAGTTCAACGTAATCTTCCTCTAGCAACTAAATTAATCCATAATCGGAAGAATTAACATTAAATTCGAGGGGAAAATGTAAAATAAAGATTAGAAATTTTAAATCAAACTCCCAAGAAGTGGTGGACATCTTTGAAAAAAGCCTTGGCTGAGACTATACTCCAAACGATCGCCCGAAACCACGAAATCTCTACTTCTTCGATTGATTTGCAGTGGCGCGCAATAGAACTTTGTCTCTCATTTCTGGTGCGGCTAGGGCTTCAAAATCCGAGATTGCATACTCTTTGACTTCGTGGTACATCCATATTTATACGAGTGGCAGCCTTTTAGGGTTCTGAGTTGAGTTCGCGATTTAAATCCAAGTTACAGTCGGCCGAAAAATCACGCGATCTGCCAGTTTGGCTGATTTGTACTAACTCGGGCCGGGTCTGATCCAACTCGGCCCGGGTTCAGTTCAGATTTTATTTTTGTGCAGCAATCGATTCGGAGTTGGATTTTAATGCCAACCCGGTCTAGGTATGATGTCAGCCCGGCCCGGGTTTCTTTTGAACTCAATTATATGTGGTCTTTGTGCTCCATTTTGCGTCTTTTTTCGATCCGATCGTTTTGCACCTCCAAAATGATGATCATGAGAATAAAATCAAACAGAAGTGGGTAGCTTTGGACTCAAAAGAAATTAAGAAAATAAATAAGAAAATAGATGCATGAATTGATAAAAACTACGAAAAATATCCTAAATGATGCATGTAAAACATGTATGAAAATGCATGCATCACAGGTAACCCCAAGGTTATAGCACATTCTTCTGATATGAAAGAATGAGCGGCTCCAAAATTAAATAATATTGTAGTAGGTAGCTTGATAATGCAGAGCGTACCTCGAATGACGTCAATGTCATTCTGCAGGGCATCCTCTTCCAAGTTGAAGAGTCTTCCTTGCACTAGGGACTTGCGCCGCGGACAATCAATGGAGAAGTGGCCCACCACGCCACAGTGAAAATAGGCACCAGTCTTCATGCGACACTCTCCAGCATGAGCCCTGCCGCAAGTGTTACATAAGACCTTCTCACCTTGAGCAGGTTGCGCCTGAGGGGCTCTGGGCTGCTGGGGTCTCTATGGTGCCGATCGCCTCCCCGATTGTTGGGGTTGCCTTTGTTGGGTTTGCTGTTGTGGTGGTGATTGCTGAGGCTGATGTGGTGGTGGTAGAGGTGGTCGGGGCAGTTGCTCATAGCGGGGCCGATCGTACTATTGTGGAGCAGGGTACGATCGGGGACGGTTATCTCGTCGTTGGTTCCGTCGTTGGTGGTGGTGGTTCCTTCTGAATTGTTGTTGTTGGGATCCCTGTCCCACTTTCAGCTGTCCCCTCTTGGTGCGTTGTAGCTCCTGCTAGTCCTTTTTCATCATAATAGCTAGTTGGGCTGCCTCAGTCAAAAGTTTACAGTTTCTCGGTCGTGTTTGTGCCCTCAGGCTCGGGTTCAAACCGTCGACAAAACGGTTGGTCTTCTCTTATTCGTCCATATTCAGTTTCGAATACTTCAAGAGACGAACATACTTAGTGTGGTACTGGGACACAGTCATTGTCCCCTGGTTCAGATTCAGGAACTCTTGCTACTTTAGCCTCCTCTAGAAGGCAGGGAAGAAGCGAACTTCAAACAACCGTCGGAAGTCTGCCCATGGTATCGCCCTAACGTCCGCAAACTCAATCACCTTGGTCACCTTCCACCAGTCTTTGACGTCCTTGGTGAGAGTGTCGATGGCCAATATCACTTGCTTGTGGTCATGGCAGTCCAAAATTTCGAATTTGTCTTTCATGGTATCGATCCACTGCTCGGCCACATCTATATCTCCTTCGCCACTATAGGTAGGCGACCTCAACCTCCAGAATTCCTGTATGGTACACGGGGAGGAAGCTGTCGTTCCTGACGTCCCGATTGAGGTGGGGCATTCTGGACCCCTTCATCATTGCGGTCTTTGACCTCATCCATTGGCTGTTGCATCTTACTTGGAGGAGGGATCTCTGAGAGACAGCACAATTGATGAGAAATTATAATGAAAGTGTCCTTTAAATCAAAATAACTTTTATTCCTTTATTGCCTTTGCCAAACCAATGAACAAATGTGCTTCACACAATGACAAATCCATCATAGTGAGGTCTTATTTCAAAAGAAAAATTAAACATCTAAAAGTTTTCCTTGTCTCATACTACTCGTTGCGTCGCGCGGTCTCCCCAGGTTCATCCCTGGAGATCCTTCTATGCTTAGCATCACTTGGGTACTCCCAGGAGTAATGCCCAAATTGTTCACAGAGTATGCAATAAGGGGCTTATTCTAGTGGCAGACTTGGAGGGCTATCCGAGCATGCTACCGCACCTTCCCGTTCCAGGCATTACATTTCTCTTCTTTGCTCATTTTCTTCAGACACTTTAGATGGTGGAGGAGACATCACTGGGTAGTTGCTCCCCACGCTTTCCAAATCAAAATGCTTCTGCCCCTCTGGAGTAAGAGGGTGGTGGGATCGCACTGCCACGGTCACGTCCACGGCCACGTCCATGACCACGTCCCTGTGTTTGCACTTGCTTTTGAGCTAGTGAAGTTGGGGGTGCATAATTGATTCAGCTACTCAAAAAATTCTCCTTCTGCCATGTACTATCTATAAAAATGAGTTAACTCAATCATATAAGTATAATCTACATGAGAATGTACTTACTACTTACTTGAGGAGTGGAGTCGCAGATGCTTGAGGAGCTTTGCACATGACTTTACCATGATCATGAGCCACAATGAACAATAAGGACAATGCAATGACATATACTCTATTACGAATAACAATGACACTGATCTATACTCTACTATGAACACTGGGAGCCAAGAACTTAGGTTTTGATACCAAACTTGTAACGCCCCCAAAATCAGTCCTCCTGCCACGCTGGCAGTCAGATTGATCAAGGGAGCGCTACACTGCCTACTACTACTTTGACTTTAATCGGTCAACATGTGATGTATGTGGCAATAGAAATGATAGAGAAATAATGAATAAAGGGAGATTGCGGAAGAAATATCAAAAGATGTCACGTTTAATAGAATAATTCAAGAAAAAGGGAAATGCAGGTAATTCAAATAGTTCAAGAAAATATCAACACATGCAAGGCTAAAAAGAAAAATTCAAGTATCTCATATGTACAAAATTTGATAATTCAAATGCAAAACGATAAGGCGGAAAGCTTGTGGATTCTTCATAAGTCATGTGCTGCTACTCCGGCATTCTGCATGATCCACTTCTTCCTTAGGCAGGGTTCTCACCTACAAAATTTCAAAGCAGGGGCATGGAATTCCCGTGAGCTAACGCCCAGTACACATAGATGCATAGACGATGAAATGATAATCTGATAAAAATTAATAATGATAAAGGATAATCATTGATCAGTTCCTTTGTTCGTTGGTTCCAATACCTTGATCTTTGTAGGCTATGGAACATACATATACAGTTTTGTACTTTATTCTTTACTTTAACAATACCATACATTACTATACTTTACTCTGTTCATTACCTTACTCTGTTATACTCTGTGTGGTACTACATCTTTTACATTACTTGAGATCTTTGATATTCGTTATTTATGCGAGCTCGACTTTAATTAAGTGGGAAGCTAGAGGTGTCTCTATACCATATATTGCCAGGATGCTCATGAAAGAGAAGGTGTACGCTAAGGCATACCCCTTTTGGAATACACGTGGGAGAGGACCTGCACCCCAGGAACAGTGATCGTTACGGACCTGTAGGTTCACTGTCTCCTCAACTGAGCTACCTGTCCCTCTAGCATAATGTAATATAATTCGTATATGCCCCATGGGATAAGAGTGCGTCAATACGTCACCCTTATTCGGAGCACAGGTGGGAGAGGACCTCTGGTCCAGGAACAGTGGTAGTTGATACCATTAGATACACTGTCTCCTCAATGCAGCTACATGTCCCTCACTATACCATACCTTGATCTGTACCTTGAACGATACATAGCTATCACATTCTTTTATCTTTACTTTACTTATCTTTTTTAACATGAGGGGGTTTTGGAATCAACATTTAGAGAAGGGGTAAAGTCTAGTCCCCTTTCTGTGGAAAAGGCTCGTTACATGTCTTACTAAGTGGGACTAGGCCTTAAATGGGCCAGTCGAGATTTGAGCCAAATTATGGTGGTTCTGGCTACTCAAGGGCATTTTATCCATTTCCACTAAGGTCGGAAATTACTTCTGTAAAAGGATCGATCGACCATTAATGCAGAACCAGTTGATCGATGTCATTGGACCGATCGACCGATATCATTGGATTGGTCGACCGATCAGGATTTGTCGGTCCGTTTACCTTGCGCCGAACCGGTCGTCCATCTTCTGGGAACCCCGGTCGGCCGATCGCTGCGCATCGGGAGGTCGCAGGATCAGTCAACCAGTCCTTAGGGATCGATCAACCGGTCCTCGGAGATCGGTCGACCGACTTTGTGACGGCCTCTACAGGATCGGTCGGCCGATCATGTTGAATCGGTCGACCGATGATGCGGCTGGTGTTATCGGGTGGGTCGGTCGACCGACTAGCAGAATCGGTCAATCGATTCTCTAGTTAAAACAAAGTCGCTGGCCTTCGTTCTCGATTTTGGCTGACCTCCGGTCGTCGGATCACGATGCAAATAATATAAAAAACATTTCTACACATCTCTAGATCATAATGGAATCACAGTTTACGACGTTTGATCTACATTTCTTCATCTAAAGATTTTTATGTCTACGATATCTCTTTTGATCGAATTTCGGTCGCCAGCGTCACTGTCATCGATCTTATTAGTCGCCGGACATTCTCAGCCGACGAGGAGTGTGAGTTGATCCTTGTCCACGTTGAGAAACGTCGATTCATCCTTGCACCAATTCGTTTATGCGTTTGCCGCTCATTCGTGGTTCACCGGTCGCCAGAAGGGAAGCAGGGGAGAGAAAGAGAGGACTGTAGCGCCAAAGGGAAAAAAGTGAGGGAATCCTCCACTCTCCCTCTCTTATACTATGGCTACACTCCCTCTTGAGAGAGTGAGTCGTGGGGGATTAAGTTGGGGTGAGGGAGAGAGAGTGTCGTGGGGAGAGGGGGTGAGAGAGAAAGAATTGGTCTCGTTTTTTTTTTTTTAATTTCGTTTTGAAGTTTAAATGAGGAGAGAGCCGGTATATAAAACACAAGAAGACAGAAAGCAAAAGGAAAAAAAAAAGAAGAAAAAGAGCAGGAAGTGATCTAACTGTGCACCCGGATGCTTATGGGTAAGAGTATCCCATATGCTCGCTCCTTTTCCACCTTCTCTGGCAGCATCTTCATACTAGTTCAGGATCACAGGTGCATTGACCAATTAGAAGGAAATGAAATATCAAATGATCACATCAAGAATCACCAAAGGAGAATGTGAAATTAACTGAACAACTTCTGAACAAGGATCAAGGGCAAGCATGCATGCATGAAGATATCGTCTGAACAGAGGAATTTATATTTCTGAACCTGGTAAGCTGAGGAGGCTGGTTAACTTCGGCGACTGCAGGATCGGGATGCAACGCCCAGCAGCAGGGATGTGGAGAGGATGAAACGAGCAGGAGGGGAGTTGGTAAAAGGCCAACAATGGCGAGAGGTGCCGACGTCATTTGCAGAGCTTGTTTTCTTTAAGTTGTTGAGCCTTTGAATCCCCTAACTTGTTGTGCCTCATAGTTAGAAAGTTTTGGAGTCTGCGAAATAAAAAGATAAATGGGAAATTTGGATGAACACTCGAATTTAAAATCATTTCCCCCTAAAATCTGTAAACCATTTTAATTTACAGATAAAATACATTTGTCAGATTTTTGCACGCATGCATGAAAAAGAAAAAAGAAACATAAGTGATTGATGAAGAATATATATATATTCTCAAAGAAACATAAGTGATTGATGCAGAATATATATATATATATATATATAGGGTAAAATGGAGGTGTGAAAGTAGTCAACTCTTCGCACCGTCTCACGAGCAATCTCGACGTCCAACTAAGATCCGACGACTACACGATCGCGCTTGCGTTAAACCATCGAGACGAGATCCATCGGCTATCATCGAACTCACTAGAATTTCTCCGATGAGTGCGAGTACGGACAAACTAAAGGGCGCCGGCGAGTGCGACACTCTGGCTGCGAGGAAACGCCTTATTCTCCCTCTCGGCGAGTGCAGGTAGGACAAACTGTGCGCAGCGGTGAGAGAAGAGGGAGACGAGTAGGAGGTACCAATTCTAGCTGCTGCAGATCGGAATCGCAGATCGGCAAAACTTTCCATCGGCGATCTGGATACCCTAGCCGGAGAGGGAGAGTGAGTTTTCTAAACTAATCTGCGCTAGCATAATCTGCAGGAGGGAGTCCTCCTCACATTATCTAGAAGTTTCGCCGATTGAGGTCTGAGAAATCTGCCTGAATGTGGGGAATGGTGGTGGTCGGCGAAACTTCCATCGACATCGGCATAATATGTTGGAGGGGGTCCTTCTTTACTTCATGGCTCCTCCTCTCCACCTCTTGCTCATCCTCATCCTTCCCGTCTACCTCAATCGACGACACAGCTACCGCCATCGACGCCTCATCCGACCTTGTCGCCCTATAGCACATCATCGCCCTTAACATTGTCCAGCTCTCTAGCGATGCCTCCTCCCCGTCGACCTCAAACTCCCCTTTTGAAATCTCAAAGCCTTGCTCGCGCCCGTCCCCAGGATAGCCCCACAGCTCCCTCGCGCTCCCCCGAAGAAGGACGGTGTCGAGATCATCGGCAGAATCTTGGGTCGGTGGGGTACGCCAGCCATCAGATCACCGATGCTCCCCTGGAGAAGGACAACATCAAGATTGCTGACAGAAACTTGGGTCAGCGAAGTACGCCAGCCATCATATCACTGGCGTCTTCTCGATATCTTCTCGTGAGATTATGCCTTGACGACATCCATCCACGCGCAGCTTCTTTTGAGCCGTCCGATCTCTCCTGAATTGTTCCATCGTGTGAACCTCTGAATTGGACGCACGATCGTGTGAACCTCGAGATCGTGCGTGACACGGTGCGAAGAGTTGGCCGCTTTGCACCTCCATTGTACCCACCCACCCTCCCCCCCCCCCCCCCCCCCCTCCTCCCCCCCTCAACAAACACACACACACACATATATATTGTCCACCAAATATTGAAATATAAAAAATTGAGAACAAGTATTTGATAATGGAACCAAGGTGGAACCACCACCTATTTTCCTTAGTTCCGTCAAATGCCACTAACGGTTCTATCAGCCGAGGCAAAAGAATTGAACTGAGGCCTCACGTGATCTCGATTTCAGCGCTCCGATCACCTTACATTGTAGCAGAATTAAAGTTTTTTTTAGTCACCATTATTCTTTTGAATTTCATTTTTCTTTTCTTTTCTTATTTTTTTCTCTCACACATTTCTCTTAAAATAATTTATTTATTATATGTAAATATTTATAATAAAAATTAATATAATATTATTTACTAATTATTATTTTATTAAAAAATTTCATTGTTTTGTTAAATATAATTATTTTAAAAAAGGATTTTTATATTTAAATAATATATTTTTAAACAATTTTTTCATAAACAAATTTAAATTTTAAATTTATTAATAACAAACTTATACCGTATATTTATAATAACTATTTTAATTAAAAACTCACCAAATAATTCATCACATCAACTTTTTTCTATTAACTAACTCATTATTTTTCATTATTACATTTCACTCCATCCAAATACACTTTGAATTAATCTATCAATTCAACTATTCACGGAGAGACTATTTTGCTAGGGGAACTAACTAGAATCGGACCTGATTCCAATTAATTCCCCAAACAAGAAGAGAGGGCCTGGTTCCTGAGATGAAATCCGACTCCTTTTTTTGTGTTGGAACGAGAGTTGGATGCCCTTGGTTCCAACATTCGTGGAACAAGGTTTTTGCCTCTTTCTTTTCTTTTCGTTTAATTTATTTGACCTTTTTTATTTTCTTTTCTACTTTTCTATTTTCTTTATCATTTTCTCTTTCTTTATTTTTTATACAAAATAATTTATTTATTTATTATATATAAAATATTTATTGTAAATTATTAATATAATATTATTTATGACTTATTATCTCATTCAAAAATCAATATTTCATTAAATACGAATTATTTAAAATGATTTTTTATATTTAAATAATATATTTTGAACAAAATTTGTGGCATAATTTTTTTTAATATACAATTTTTTAAAATTTTTAACAAATTTAAACCTATATTTATTATACATATTTTTAATTTAAACATCCACTAAAATTAATTCATCACATCTACTTTTTTTCTATTATATCAATTAACTTATTCATCATCATCATATTTTACTACATTCAAACACTTAACAAATTAATATGTCAATTCAACTATTTACCAACAACTCCGAGAAACTCCAATTGCACTTTGCCAAATGCCCCCGAGAACTTAGGAAAGCTATAGTTTTCAAACGCAGTCTTACAATTAAATCATATTTGACTGTGTTGAAATTGGACAATACCAAATCTCCGAGTCCAATAGTTTGATATTCCACCCAAGATTCTGCCCCAAAATTCTACATAGGACTTTTGTGGTATTTTTAGCCTTTTTTTATAGAATAAATGTTTTGATTTATCTGAAAATTTTTATTTTGCGTAACCCCCCAAAAAAACAATATCGCAATATAATTTTTCAGTATTTTATTGTGCTTTTCATATGAAAATAGAAACAACTTTCTTAAATTACGAATTAGTGGCAAACATGTTCCTGTCCATTTTTTCCCCTGCTAGGCTCAGAAAGTGGGTTTAGTTTATATTTATTTCACTTGATAGTAAGAAGCAATGAGATAACTAATTTTTATCATAAAAAATTACATTAATTTGCATTATTTTATTTGGTACCTAGAATATTTTTATACCATATAGGCATATATGATTACATTGATATAATACGTGCATAAATAATTCAATTATATAGTATCAGATTAATTCAATTAATTCAAAAATGGATAGGTAATATTTTTGGCTTGTGGACATATTATTCAGCTGTCTATGTGATGATGACACGTGTGAAGGACGAAAGAAAGAAAGATTTTTTACAAACTAATTGACCCACATGGCTGGTGATCAAACTATAAGCAACGTCAGAGGTCTTGGCAGGCACAGCTAGTTGTGCTCATTCTCTTTGGCTGTGTTTGGATGGAATTTTTTGCCAGAGCTTTATAAAGTTTTGACAAACACCTTTTGTAACGAGAATTTCGTGAACTTTCGTCACGTGACAGATGAGTTGAGTTTTTTGGACAAAAGTTCTGTCCAAAAAATTCTAAGTGGATGCGAGAACTATGTGTGACGCTCAAACTTTCTCACACGACTTTCTCTCTCCTCCTTTCTTTTCCTCTTCCCTCTCCCTCTCTCACTCTTTCGATCTCTCATCCCTCGCTCTCGCAAGTTCCTCACCGGGGGCTGTTGTTCCGACCGAGTTGCTGCATCTTTGCGTCGGTGGCAAAGGAAGGGGAAGGCGGAGGTCGAAGTCGTGCTTACGATTGCGGTCAGCGGGGGCTGAGGAGCTGCGGTGGAGTTGAAGGAGTGGAGGAGGAGGGAGGAGGAGACACGGGTGGAGTTGGAGAGGACGGTGGTGTGACTACGGGCGACGGAGCAGCTGCCTCTCTGCTTCCTCCTGCCGTCTCCAGCAACGCCGAAGCCTGATCTGCCTCCCCCGCTATCCGATTCGCCGCCGCCTGCCTCCCCCGCTGTCCAATTCACCGCCGCCTAATCTGCCTCCCACGCCTGATATGCCTCCTCCGGGATGGTGTGGAGCGGGCACTAGGATGCAGGGTTCGCGGTTGAAGGAATGAGCATCTGTCCAATGGAGATGACAATATGTTCAAGTTCTGCACAAGAATTTCATCCAAACAACTCTTGAGAACTTTCATTTCATATCAAAAACTTCTAAGAACTTTGGGGAACTTTCGTTCCCCAATCCAAACATAGCCAAAAGGAGTACAGCCCAAAAAAATGTGGATGACTTTGAGGTGCCTGTTTACCTAACTAGAGCTCGTTGTGCTCATTCTCAAAATGACAAATCTGAAAATTGTGGACAACTTTTAATCGACTAGTGTTTGAAACGTCAGATTCAAGTTTCATGATCATCATTGCTCCTAATCGGTCAAGTTTCTTACCAAGAAAATATGTTTAAGATCTTATTGTAGGGGCACAAAAAATTATACACTCCAATGAATGGTGTAAATTAGCCTTAAAACTTGATCTTGCAAAAGTCTTTTAGCATAGAGTGGCATTTTATCAAGGGTCATTTTCATAAACCATCCTTAAACTATCACGATTTTTCATATATAATATCAAATTACGAACTTATCTTTTTGGATCCCTAAACTATCATAATTTTTACAATTCAACTCTTTCGTTCACTTTTGTCAACTTTTACGATAACTTCATTTTTCCTCATTTGTGAAAAGTCAAAATTATCCATTCTCCCATCTCTTTTAATATTTAAAAAATAAAATATAAAAGAAAAAAATGCAGGGGCGACGAGGAGCGCCCCCGTGATCTCGTTGACCCGAGGGTGTCCACGCATGAGGAGGGGCGACCCCCTGCGAGCCATCGTCGGTGATCACAAGGGGGGTGGTTGTGGGCGTCGACGACCCCCTCTCTTTCCCTCTTGCCCTGCGCCGGAGAGAGGGGTTGTCGAATACTATGTCGTGCCATCGATCTCGCCGATTTCTTCCGCTTGGAGGCCCTTTTCCTCCCTCCATCCTCTGTTGCTTCCCTTCGCCAATAGCTTTCCGTTGCCGAGAAACTCCGTCCTCTGCCGCCATCGGCCACAGATACCAGGCAGAGCCTCGACGCCATCGTCCGGAAGATGCCCTCATCAATTGAGTTCTGGAGCGAGGCTGCCACCGCCTTCAACTGCCATCGCCGGAGCTCTTCCTCTTCCATCTCGTATGTCGATCAGTTTCTAGGGATCCAAGCCGCCACGACTCACAAACTCGGCAGAAGCTGCAGCGGAGAGCGGAAAAATGCGGTAGGGAGCGAGAGGGCTTCGTCTCGATGTCATCACGGCGGGAGCAGATTGTTAGTGCCGATCTTGACGTCGAGCTCATTGGCTCAAGCTACGATGAGTTCTTGTTGTCAGAACCCAAGTCCGCGATGGCCCACCACCCATAGGTGTGGTTGAGGCCTCTCTCAATCACGCCCGACGTCTCCGCTACAACGCGGTCGTCAAATTGACCTCCTCGTCATGCGTCACCGCTGGCTCCTCCGAGGGCAGCACCATCAAAGTTGGCGCCCGCTTGCCGCGTACGTTCAAGAGATGAAGAAGGCGGCCTCGATCTGGAGCAAGCTTCGCGACCTACGAAAGACGAAGTTGTTGTCATCACCCGGGGCGCGCCTGGCCGGGTTCCACAACTTCCTGTTCACGTTCGCTGGCGTAACCCTCAAACCATCGTGACCCACCCCCTCCGTCGGCCTCCATGATGCAATGACGACCACAGTGGATGAGTCGGCCTGCACGACGGCCTCGTCATACTACAGGTCCTGCCTCAATGAGACCGTCGATGTTGAGGACAACGTGGCACACCCCGGCCACGTCAGAACCTTCGACGGAAGGTCTTGCCCCCCCCCCTCCTCTCCCTTTTCCTGCGCTCGTCGACAAATCGTTGCCGGTCGCAACAATAGGGGGTCGACCGGCGAAGGTCGTCGCATATGAGGCCCGTGCCGATAGGGTTGCCCCCCCCCCCCTTTTCTTGTCGTCAAGGAACACTTCTTTTTTATTTGATGTATTACCATGGAGGGATAACTTCGGATTTTCATAACGAAGTTAACGAAAAATTTGACGCAAGAAGACGGAAGGATCAAATTGAAAAAAAAAATGATAGTAGGGATCCAAAAAAAAGTTTATAGTTTGAGGTAAGATGTGAAAAATCATAATAGTTTATGGGTGATTTATGAAAATAACCCTTTTATTAATGAAATCCTTCTTGTTGCAGTGGGCCAATTTTGAAATGTAACTATCTCATTTTTTTAAAAAAAAAAGAGATATACTATTTCTTAAGTAATAGAATCAGAGTACAAAATGTTTTAAAGCTCCGAAAGGAGATGTTCCAACCAAAAACTATAGCCATGCGATGTTCTACCAAAAACCATGGACACGCATCTCAACTTCGAGTGCACAAATGTCGTGTAATGGAGAGCACATTATATCCTTCCATCTTAGTTGTGGAGTGAGATATGACTGTCCATTTTTAACGTACATCTTCACCATATGTATCGAACATTTGAGCCAATCATTAATGATCTTCAACTTGAGGAAAGATTTTTTGTTGCGTAAAATTATGTAGCAAAATAAAATCGCTAGTAAGTGCACTAGTTGCTCAAGTAATATAGTAAAAGAAATAAAGAGTGTCGAACCCACGGGGAATATTATTAATTCAATATCTAATTTTATAAATTAATAAGAGAAGAAAAATATAGGTTTTAAAAAATAAGTTTTATAATTGTAAATAAAATAGAGAAAATAGGATAATAATAAGATAAAATAATGGTGTTGAAGTGAGGTTTTAGGATGATAACCAATTAAGGATAAAAATGTGAACCAGAAAAGATAAATTAAAGTTCTTGAGATGGATTAGAAATTTTTCTAAGTTATTAATTTACAAGATTAAAATCACAAAATCCATAAACTAATAATTATGTTAGTTAACTAAGTAAATCAAACTATCTTAAATTTAATTAAAACTGAAGTCCCACAAATTAATATTCATGCATATGAGATTAAAATTAAGATGCAGTAATATGAAAATCCTAGACCATTAATCACTACACAAACTAGTATAGATTAACAGACCACACAGATCTAATTCTTCATACACTAGTTATTAGACCTATGTCAATTTTTAATTTCACAATAAATTATTTAATAAACTAAATAAAATTTGAAATCAACTAGTCCACAAACTGGTAATTACTTAACTCACAAATCTAAATAATTAAATTAAATACATTAAACACAATTAAAAACTGATAAAAAAATTTTATAATAAAAATAAGGGTTCACAGAATTTCCCTTCAATAATAATCTCCTAAAATAAAATAACTAAAACCATGGAATTCATCCTAGAATTGCAGAAAGATAATAACAAAATAATAATAATTGGAAGAATTACACTAAGAATAAATCAGGATCCTGAAATGTTGTCGGAACGTCTGGATCAACCGTCGGATCAAATCTCTTTCTTGGTTGAAGCCTACAAACTCGCGACACACTATAGAAGAAAACCACACTTCAAAGCACGAATTGGGACGATAGCTTCCTCCTCTATTTATAGGTGCAGTCGGCGTAAATGGTATGACCGAATTTAACTTTGTGAAGATAAACTTTAGGTCCTTGAAATCTCGACTGATAAAACTTTGGTTAATGATAAAATATTATCCGTTTGGTGCCTGATGATAAATTCCTCTTTATTCTCGGCAACCAAATAATCACCTTGGTTAATGATGGTGGTTTTGCGCCCAATGATTGATTAATGGCCGATGATACTTACTAAGTGTTGGTTAAGGATAAACTTCTTAGATGTTACGGCATTGAATGTTGGTTAATGATGAAAAGCTTCTCAATGCTTTATCGCCCAATGATAGGGACATCACCTTGGTTAATAATGGAGTTTGTCTTGGTTAATGATAGCATATTGCGCCTAATAATCTCTTCATGGTTGGATATTACGACTGATAGTCTCCATAGATCTTGGTTAATGATAGTGGATTGCGCCCACGGTCGTTAAAGATAAACTTTTTATGATTATATTGAATTGGCGCCCCATGATGACCTACTTCTCGATCGACAAAACATAAAGTATCAACTTGATGTAATTAAATCTTCCTTTCATGCCCCGTAAGAACACTTTTAATCCGCTTCACGACCAAAAATCTCTTTCATCATGATAAAATATCGGCCGTTGATAACCTCCAAAATGTGTTTTGCGCCTAACAGAATAATATGTCCTCTTGATCATGCGTGAATTGGTATTTGAGTCGTAATCCTAAAAAATAATTATCAAAATTTAATTAATCCACCATAATTAAAATATTTAGATAATTAATAGTCAGAATCGATAAATCTGGAATTACCATTAAAAATGACATAAAACAATGCATGCCATGATTAAACTACCAAAAAAGTAACTGAAATAATAATATAAAATATGCTATATTTTGCATGCATAATTTTTCTTTAAAAAAAGAAATTGCATTCATTAAATAATTACTCCAATGGAATCATGGTACAAAAATCGGATGAGACTCAGTGGTGGGTTATCAGCCCCAAAATAGTTATTGTCACTTGTGCAACCAAAACTTGCAAGAAAATTAGATGTCCGAAATGTTTGGCAAGGGGCAAAGAGTTACATTGACGGGGTGTAGTCTATGAGTAAGCACCCAAATGTCAAGTAATAGCCCCTTCATTTTCCAAGGACACTTCGCTCCTTCTTGATGAGAGTACACGAGAGTGAGCATATTTGCATGTGAGTAAGACTTTTCTCAGCACAATTTTGGAGTCCCGGAGCATCGCCAACCCCAAATCTCCAAAACTGAGTCCAAGCAGCACCAAGATGATCCTGCAAAAGAGATTTGTCGTCAGAGAGAAGAAGAGTCAACACCTCCCAATCCAGTTGCTCCCAAGTAGGAGACATCAGAGTTAAGTTTAACCCAATGCTAGGGTAAGGGCTCCCATCGGACTCGTAGAGGATCTTGAGGGCAGTGTGCTTCAAGATTGTGAGCATCAGCATAATCGTATAACCAGTCAAAGCTCTTTCTTAACCCATACTTATGGATGCACGATGTGACCTGAAGTGGATGTCATTATACAGATTCCAAATTTTCCAAAAGCAATAAGCAAAGATGGAGAGAAAGATGCCAGGATGATCCATATCGAGCTTCCTCCCAAACTTGGAAGCCATGATGCCTGTATGAGGTGAGCTGGAAAGTGATGTCGAGTTTGCTTTGGAAGAGGGACAAGAGGTGGTGTGCCGTGGTACACTGAAAAAAGTGGTGTGCGTTCGTCTTTAGGGTCAAGCCACAGAGGGAGAAGGCAAGATCAATAGTGCTATAAAAAAGGAGAATGGTGTCAAGATTGGTAGCTTATTATGAACAAGTTTCTAAAGAAAAAATATGAGTTTTCGGAGTACAAGAATCAGTCGGCTTGGTCCACAACGGTCCTCTAGTAAAGTAAGGTGGCAGAGACTAGCATTACACAAAATTGTAGAGTGACTTTGTGTCACGATCACAGTTTAAACCTTGGTCTAATTCGCAAGCCGCGACATAATACTATCGATCAAATTCTTATAGCGGAAGCATCATATTATCATGTAGAAACATGAGAAATAAAGTTATCACACTATTGTTCATACACACTTATATTTAAACTCATAGCAAGTGCACACTCTAGTTCAACTCATACATTCAAAATAGTTTCTAAAGTATTTTGCTTTTACACATCATATAACACATTAAGAGGAGTCACACATCCTCAGAAAAAGATACAAAGAGATTAAGTCTTCAAAAGTGCTTCTAATCCGATAGGAGATTTTCAAGCACGGCCACATGACTGATCTACTGATCTGAAAAGTGTTAAAACAACATTATGAGCAAATAACAGCTCAATAAGTTGAAAACTCAAAACCTTTGTGTTACCACCTATTCAATTTAGATAAACTAATTTAGCATTTAAAAAAAAACTTATAGGAAACAAGCTGACATCTTGTTACTTACGAACAATTATCATATAATAAAGGATACTACATCAAGTAATCTCAGGAATAACATCTTTAGCATATCATATAGTGCCTCACATATTTGTTTCACTTCATATAACATTTCATATATCATATCATGAATCATGACATATCATATCATGTAATATGTCATGTATCATATCATATCATATTATCAACCGGTCAGAGGAACATATTACCCCGTAGGGTTTCATATCATCCCAGATCATGGGGTACATTTCCTGCAGAAAACATATCATTCCTGACCAGAGGCATCATATCATTTCTACCGGGGAACATATATTATCCCGTAGGATACCATATCAACTCATGAAAATGGGATACCTTTCCTACATAAGACATATCATCCCGGTAGAGAAAATATAATGCATGACAGATAAGATGCATAATACATGCATTAACCATATCATATCACTTAGAACACATATCATATAATTGCATTAAAAATAATCCACTCACTTTTTGATCATATAGAACATATAGTCAAATCAAATGACATTCCAAAGGACATAACATGAGTTATAATAATGATGGGTTACTTCTAGTGCACCTTGGTACACTAGAAATTTGTATGGTGCTAGAAACATCATGCATAATAATTAATAAACATGTGATATTAATACAATCATAATTTTGTATAATAATTAACAATATTTACAAAGCCTAATCCTCTTGAGATTTCCCATTTAAGGTATATTGTATAATGGCTCTACAAATTTCATCAAAACAACTATATTCTTCACCTACATAGTTTGCTGACAGATTGAATGATGTCGGGTGTAAAAGTCATAACTTTTAGAATACTTATGATAATTAAGTAATTATAATTTTCCATGAAACTAGACTCCACAAGGTTTAACCCATATAGATCTCATAATTTTATTTCTCATATATAGCTCTCAGAAAATCCAGAGATTTGCCGTTGTTCTCTTCTACTTTTCTGTTCTGACAGACTGAGTGATGTTTATTTTAAAACTCATAACTTTCGTTGTACATGGTCTATAAAAGTGATTCCACTTGGATTACAAAGATAACTTTAAATTATTTAATCCATATAAATTTCATATATTAAGTCTAAACATTTAAATTACTATAGTATTTACAATTTGGACTACTAATCCAAGAAAATAAAAAGGGCGACTTAGAGTAATTGACTCATAACTTTTCATATAAAACTCCAATTAATCTAATTCCAGATCCTATAGAAAGAAGACTCAATTAGGGTTCATTCTACTAAATTTCATAATTTTTTAAGCACTCTAAGATATTGAGAACATGTTGACAACTTTCGGATAGGGTTTGGTGTCCAGCAAAGAGGAAACTTCATGTAGGTGAAGTAGGGTTTGATCCACACTACAAGAACATGGACATAGAAGCACAAAGAGATCTTGGAGGCTCAGAAGAACAGAGTTCCATCTAAATTTCATAGGAATAATTCATAGAAAAGGAGTAGACAACTTACCTAAATGAAACCCTAACAAGTAACCCTTGATTTGTCCTCTTGCTTTCTTCTTATTTTCCTTAGCCTTAGTTGTTATTTTGCTGAAGTCGAATGGATGTTCCCATGGGGTACAGAGATAAGATTTTAGGCTATATATATCTTGGATACCGACCTACATTCGGTTGGAAGTGAGTTTCTAACTTTGCCCTTAGATAAGTAAATGTCTTGTCATTTATCCTATTATTTATTTTATTTATTCATTTACTTAAGACATTATATGTAAATAAGAAATTACCCCCCATTTTTATTCAAAGAAAATATTTAGGAAAATAAATTTCCAAAGAATCAAAATCTAAATTTTTGCCCGAAGAACAAAATCAATATTTTTTTTATTTTCCGATTTTGCGCTATCATTTAACCTCATTAATACTTTACTTAAAAAATATTAAAAATCATATTTAACATACTTTCATATATAGGAACAATTATCGGGATTTTAATTTTCTAAATTCTAATATTTTTGAAAAGTCATTTTCCTTGTCCTTAGTCATTTGTCATCAATTTCAGATGTTGGATTCTATGGAGTTAATGAACATATGCTCACACATTTATCGTAATTCATATCAATCAATAATATATGATTAAATTGTATAAACTTAGATGGATCAAATCATGGATATTACACTTTGCCATGGGTATCAGTCACCCAAATTAAATGTGCATAATTAAAACACACATATGGGGACCAAAGATAGAGGACAAGTGCGTATCATTCCAGTTTTCATCTACAAAAAGGTAGTTAACACTAGGACTGTCAAGTGGTATGTCCATGTTCACATAGGTAGGTATCCAGATGAGGAGGACTTGGAAAATCCAAGGATCAAGGAGGATTGAGATGGTGGCCTGTAACATTTTGTACATTTAAGAAAAAGGTGGAATTAATTTAAAAATGATGTTACTTTTTGGTCTTTGTGCGGGCATGGACAGCCAAAAAAATATGTATAAAAAAAGAGAGAGCATCGTCTTCTTCCTCCCTGAGTGCTACAATGTCGTGCGAAGGTTTCAGCTGCCGTCCTTCCGGCGTCTTGTTCTCCATCGTTCGGCCATCATTTTTCACACGAGAGGTACCAATGGAAAGAGAACAATGAGACGAACATTTTGTGATGAAGGTCAGTCCACTGTGCACAACGTAGTAAGCTTCGAACGTGAGGAAAGGGGGAAGTTTGTCGGCGACGTTTCTGACTTTGATTCACATTAATCTCTCTCCTAGTAAGTTGGACATCATTCTTAGGTCGATTAGGATTATTTTAGGGGTTTTAAACATATTTTTGCTCCCAATCATGTAGGTGGCCGAGTTGGGCTTTACGATGACATTTCCGATGAGTCCGATAGGGAGCTCCAGCTGAGCTCATCACGACGTTCTGAGATGTGCACACGTGAGAGAGAAATGGGTTCTGATTGTTATCCGATAATAGTTAACCGTTGATCCCTTTTAGGTTCGTGAATTTCGAATTTGATCGTTCTCTAGTGACTTTTCCAGTGACTCATCCTCATATCGTGGTTGGTAAGCGAATGGAGATGTACATGTGATTAGATTTTACTTATGTGAACAAATTTAATGTAACTTTATTTTATTATTATGAAGAAGGCATTTGGCGACTTTTCGACATTTTGATGGGTGCGACTATGGTTCTGAGAGCGGTGGTTGTGGTTCTTGTGATATGAATGTATGGATAGCTGAGAGTAATTATTTATAATGTGATTAAGGTCCTAATTAGAAATTGTTTAAAAGTTTCAATTGAATTTCACTTATAGGAAGGTTGTTAATTGGAGGGAAATTATTTGTTGATATTCGATTATGCTACTACTAGTCAACGAGGCATTCATTTTCTTCTTGGTAAGTGTTATAGCAAATACATAATAGGATATTGATAGGTTGTTGTGATGAGTGAATTACCAAAATTTAGTTTTATAATATTAATTAATCAAGTAATTGATATTGATAAGTTGTGTTTACTTTTGATTTGGATTTGGATGAGGAGATAATTTGGAACTTGATGAATCTAAGGTGAAGGAACGTATCCCAAATAACATGAAATACTTAACTCTTTGGAGTGATGACATTGTCCGATCCGATGTGAGACAGACTTTCATGATAGTTTTTCTCATACATAATCATACTTATTTGTATGGATAAATTACGCGATTGGTCTCCCAACTTTAAGTCATTTTCAAATCGATTCTCCAACTTTAATTTGTAACTAGAACGTCAATCATCTTTGATTTTCTTGCACGATTAATCCTCTTGACCGATGATCGTATGTTTTTCATTTGTCTTGCGTACGTGGCCACCACGTGAATCATTTCTCTCTCATCCATGTTATTTAAATCATCAATGTCAGTTCACACTAATAAAAAGTGAAACCCTTTCCCCATTAAAATATAATATAAAAATAAAAAAAATAAAAAATGGGGCCGGTCTGAGCAGGCCGGCACCCCGTGCAAGTCTCACCAGCGCACGAGATTCGCAGGGGGGCGCCGACCATGATCGACGGCAAACTCGCACGGGTGTCGACCCCCTCGGGCTGACCCCACCTTTTTTTATTTTTTATAATATATTTTAATGGGGGAAAGAGTTTTGTCTAAACGTCAAATGACTTAAATGACGTGGATGAGAGAAAAATGACTCATGTGTCGGCCATGTACACAATGCAACTGGGAAGCACACGATCACTAGTCAAAAGGACTAATCGTGCAAGAAAATAAAAGATGAAGGATGTTCTAGTTACAAATTGAAGTTGGGAAACTAATTTAAAAATGACTTAAAGTAAGGGAGCCAATTGTGTAATTTACCTTTATTTGTATGCTTCATATATGTGACATCATATGACTTGTGATTTCTGTCCTAATTAGTTTCCAATTGATCTTAAGGACACATGGTAGGAGTTGGAGTCTTTATGCATTGAGAATTCTTCCAAAAATATATTTTTGTGTTAATTTAGGTGTCTGTCATGCCCCTGCAATAGTTTTAAATCAGAGTCAGAGTCAAATTTTTCTTATCCTTCACGGGTCATGAGAAAGTTCTCACAGCCGTGATTCGGACGATTTTTCCTTCACTTGCACAACTTATATGTTTTCATGGCCCATAACTATATTTTAACGGCCCGTGAGTCATTGATTTTGTACGTGAATCACTTGTGACGACCCATTAAATATTTGTCTTGCAATCTCTTCGATGACTAATGGCCCGTTTAAAGCTTTATCACGGCCCGTTAGTCAATGATTTGTCGATTTCAAAGTTTCTGTGATGTTCATGAAAATAATATGACGACCGGTGATAGAATGCAAGAAATGTATAACGACCCGTTAGGCTCCTCTCACGACCCATTAATTAGTTAAAGACTTGGTTGCTATAAGAGCTGTGAGTTCTGTGGGGTCCGTGAAGATCCGGATGTAACAGTCGTAAATCATCTGTCGTGATCCATAAGTTGCCTGATTGATCCGTGAAGCTCTGCGATCGGCGTGAGGCTCGGTCTTCATGATCATGAGGGGTGCTTCACGACCTGTGGAATCTCTTTTCTGCTTCTGTCAGAGTCGTGAAGTCGGGTGTTCGAGGCGTGAGTTTGTGTCTCACAGCCCGTGATATATGACTCACGGCCTGTGATATTCGTTTCTTCTCTACAGCTTCTTCTGTGAGTATCGTGAGCAGTGGAGTGCGGGGCGTGAGCACACCTCTCATGGCCATTATGAATTTCATAACGGCCCGTGAAGGAAGTTGATTCATATTTTCAAAAGCTGTTTGAACTCCGTTTTGCGTTATTCTTCTTTTCTTTCGATTATCCGCCACTTTTATCCATTATTTTTGCAAAATCAGCCAACTAAAGGTAGATGGATGCTTCAAAGAATTCATACGAATAAATGTAGAAAGATATGCATGCTATGAGAAAATTACACGAAATAAATCTAAATGCAAATCTAATTATATGTTATAAAATGCATGCATCAACGTCATGCCAAAATTTTTGAAAATTTCCAGAGTTTAATGTTAGTTTTTTTGTTGAATATTTGAATTTGAATTTAAGCGATTGATTTTACGATTTCACCCCTTGTGGCGCCAAAGGAGTAGTTGGGCATTACATGGCCCCTGAATCGATCTATTTGCTAAAACTAGTCCTTAGGGTGTTTGATGCATTAAGGATGAGTCATCAAGACCATGCTTCCTTGGCTCTGATGCGGTAACCCCAGAGGTGGAACGGGTCATACTTGTTCATTACCAAGGAGACCCAAGGTGAGTCAACATTATTTAAGAGGTTCTAAATTCTCTTAGCGGTCAAAAAGCAATGTACAACCCTAAGGTTTCTTATTCTTAATCACCCTCTGCTCGTGGGAGTTGGGTCATCGACCAACAAACAAGATGGGAGCTTCACCAACCACTCGTAGGATTCCACAAGGAGAGTGAAATTTTTTCAAGGACTCCAAGGTACCACAAACGAGATGAGTCGCCCTGAGTGCATAGATAGGCATGAGCAAGATTGTCATGAATGAAATTTTACATAAGATCGGTGGAGGATCATAAAATCGAAGATCGTAAGTTTGGATCAAGAATTGTAAGATCCTACCTATTAATAAGAAAATATATTTTAAAATTAATAAATATACTTTTGATAAATTTTCCTTGTTGAAATCTTAAATTATACCCCCACTAAGTCATTTTTGTCTATTCTTAAGTAAAAACATATTAAAAATGAAGAAAAATATATTAAAATTCACATCAATTAATTTGTATCATAAATATATTTTAGATTAATATGTAAATAATTATATTAATTATATGAGATCACATATGGTCGGATAAAATCGTAAGATCATGTGATCCTAATTAAGACCACATTAAAATCATATACATAAGATTCTCAAAATAAAATCGAGATCACTAAGGACTAGTAAAAATGGAAAATCATAAGATCTTAATATTTAGATCAAAATCTTGGCAACCTTGAGCATGAAAGACAGGACCATTTTGATAAGGATAGCCCTACTAGCCTCATTGAGCACCATTTTGCGCCAGCCAACGAGCAAAGAGGATACCTTATCGATAATGAATTGATGTTCTTTGATTGGAATGTGCTTAGGAGAAATTGGTGTGCCTAGGTCGGGGAAGGAGAACTTGCCAAGTCTAAAGTAAGAATGGACTTAAGGAAGTTTTTCCGATGGTAGCGAAGGGCAAGGAGGTAAAACTCATACTTTCAAGTGTTTACTTTCTTATCAGTTAAGTAGTTATATATTCCAAGAATATACTTAAGGTTCTTATAATTTCTCTTAGTGGCTTTTAGGCATACAAGCAAGTCATCTGCATAGGAGGTGACTTAGGTAAAGGGATTTAAACTTGAACGACGAGATGCACTCGCAAGCCTCATGTTGAAGCATTAAAGAGAAGGATACCTGAGACACAAGGATAAGGATATAACAAGAGAGGGAATCCCCTTGTCGGATGCCACGGTGAGCACGAAAAAAGGGTGGAAGCACTGTGGTTTATGATACAATTGAACCTAGGGGATCTAATACAGATGTTGGTCCCGACTTTTTAGGAAAGTTCACAAGAGTTAGGATCATGATGACGGAGTCCCAGGAGATCATAAGCCATCTTAATGTTTGCTTTTATAAGAATAAATTTGTTCCTCCCAGAGTTGAGGAAGTGGGTCAACTCTTGGCTAATAAGAATGTTATCTCGAAGGTTTCTACACGGGTCAAAGGTTGATTGGACTTGGTCAATAAGACTATCGAGGGTAAGCGAGGGCCGTTAGAAATAACTTTTTAGAGAAGCTTATAAAGGACGTTACAAAGGAAGATAGGTCTAAAGTCCTTAACACTCTTTGGGTTCTTAGTTTTAGGGATAAAGATCAACGAAATATTAGCCCAATTAGGGGTAGAGAATTATGCATGAAGAAAAAGCTAATGGCGTAATTATTCTATGCCTGACAATGTCCCAATATTTTTTTATAAAACTCAATAGTGAAGCCATTCGGGCCTAAGCATTCCCCATAGGCATGCTCCACAAAGTGGAATGAATCTCCTTAGGTGTGATAGTGGCAGTGAGGGAATCCAACCAAGAGGGGTTGAGAGATGGGAGGGGTGGCAACATTCTTGTGGGATGGTTCTTGGTGGCAAGGGTTGCCATAAGTTTTGATAGTATTCTACAAGTAGGGTGATGCATGTAAAATCCAACATATAATTAGTAAATTCATGATTACCAATAATCTAGAAAAATATCTTGGAGTCCACATAATTCACAAAAAAAACAACTAAGAAGACATGAAGACGTGTGGAAGAAGGCACATAAGACTCTTAGGATGGTCAGCATCAATTTTAAATTTTGTTGGCGAACTCATGCTGCTATATACTATGTAGTCAGCCCAATTATCAGTTGAAGTCCTAAAAAAAGTTGAGAAAATTTACTGCAACCATCTATGGACAATAGATATGAGACATGCAAAATTCGCACGGTTAATTGGCAACTAAACACACTCACACGAGAATGGAGGCCTTGGTATCACATCACTCAAAACCCTAAATGATGTCTTCACGATGAAGACTTGCTATATATTCAACAATCAACCACATCAATTGTAGGCCGAAATACTATGGCCCAAGTATGATGACCCCTCTACATTACATATGTCATTGCACTCCAAACTCCCAACCATGGACACTATTTTCCAATTTAATACTCTATAGATATTTCTTGCAAATTCTGTGGACAAACATTGAAGACAAATGATCATTTCTTCCAGTGTCCATTTGCGCCCCAACTCTGGATGGTTTTTCTAGGATAAGCTAAACTACCTTTTCCAACTCTTTGACACCTAGGCATGGGTTCCTGGGTCCATGACTTCATGAGGGTACTGATTTACATCCACAGTCTTATAACACATTTTTATCCCTCTTTTCCTTTCGCCTATGGGAATTATGGAAATGATGCACATTTTCGTTTCAAACTTGCAATCATCGACGTGGTATGAGGGAAAAATCATTTGAATGAATTCATGATGAACCACATCTTGAGGCTTCTCCTTTCCTCCAAAACCCTATTGTCATCATGTGGGAGTTGCCGACACAAACTTGGATTAAATTAAACTCAAATAGTCTTTCATAAGCCATAGGAGGGACGATGAGCTATTTTAATCCTGCCAACTCATTAATCTAACTTTGTTTTTGCAAGGGCTTCAGTCAACAAGCTGGAAATCAAATCATGGGCCTCACTTATAGGAAGACAGTGATGTGGGCCAAATGGAATTTATATCAACAGTGAGGGCTTGTTCGGCGGTCTTAGAAATATATCCAACATTTTAAAATTTCCAAAGGAATATATTTTTCACTTTTAAGTAAAATCTTTGGTGATATTTTTCTCTAACACCGTGTTTGGAAGTGCATATATGAAACCCATGTTTTATTTCATCATCTTTAAACAGCACGAGCAATTCACGTCCAATCCTCCCTCAATCTCTCACCCCCTTCTGTATTCTTCCCTCGTTCGTCTCTTGCATCCTTCCGGTTCAGGAGTATCATGGAGGTTTAATGCGATATCTGCACAACGGCGGCGCCGATCTTCTGCTGCGCGGACGAGGCTGCCCTCTGTGATAGTTGTGACCTCCGCTTTCACTATGCGAACAAGGTCAAGGTTAGGTCCCCCACAAGCACCAGCAGTTCCTCCTCCACCCCATCTCCTCCTCCCACTCCACGCCGCTCTGCAACATCTGCCAAGTGCTTAATTGTCCTCAGCGTTCGTTGTCATTCCCCTATCTGATATTTTTCTTTTCCCAACATCTGAAATTATCGGATGGTTCTGCAAGCAAAGATGGGCTTCCTGTTCTGCATGGAGGATCACGCAACCTTGTGCAGGGACTGCGATGTGCCTGTGCACAGTGCCAGCGAGCTCACACAATAGATTCTCACCCATCTCTTCGCCGCCACGCCGCAGGTCTCCCACCTTTGTCCATCCTCCTCTCTGTCGCCGAGCACGATATCTTGTGAGCTTCACCCGCCAAAAAAGTTGGTAGGAACCTTGGCAATGAAGATGCGACCGAAGCCAAGATGAAACAGCGAAGGTTCTCCGACGAAAGAAAAAAAGTGGAGAAAAGAAAAGAAACTGAGAAAAATATGGCATCACAAGAAAAAAAAAAAAGAGAGATCTTGTCTGTAATGTTTTTCCATCATTTTATTTTCTACTCAAATTGACATTCAAACGATCATTTTGAATTTTTTTCCCATCATCTTAAAAGGAAACAACCTAAGAAGCTCATTCCACCGGATTATGCCACATCCAAACGGGCCCTAATTCAGATAACTTGGCCAAGATCATCGGCAAGCAGACTGGATGCCCTTGGCCATCAAGAACATAATGCAAGATATTTGGACTAGCATTGCCACCAAAAAGCAAACAGCAGTGCAGATTTTATTGCAAATTTCGACCGACTAAATGGCAACTCCAAATTGTATGTGGGTTTCGGATCATTTGGATTATAATCCCACAACACAAGACATTTTGCTGTAGCTCATGGGAATAAAAGTGATGGGGAATGGATGACTACAAAAAATTTAGAAAAAACTAAATGTAAATCGATTCGTGATGAATAGCTTAACTTATCTATAGATCTTTACAAGCGCCTTTCCTACAGACTTTTTGTATGATCATTCAAAAAGGAAGAAAAAAATGAATATAGAACACCATTCTGCGGACGAGTCCCCCGTATACCATCTAGCAAGTCTATTCAGACAGCAGCACATATTTTTCGGATGTATCTCTGTTAATGAACCATGCAGAATTAATGACAAGACTCGGCAAGTTTAATGACCACAGAAATAGAAAGTATAAATCGTACTTGTTTGTACTTTTTTCTCTCTTCCTGGATAGAGCATTGAAGCCTTTACCTTACTGGTTGCTCAGGACTTTGGAAGTAGAGCAGTTAATGGATACCATGAATTGGCGTTCAGTAGTTAACAAGTAGTTCAGTACTAGGACAAGACTAGCAAGATATTTTCTGTCTGTTGGGAATGGCTTGACAAAGCAAACACATTAAAGGCAACAAATAGCATATCATTGGGTCTACAATATCACAGGACATAATGTTATCCTTATGTCATCATCATAGAATACTAGTACTTCGGAACAAGGTAGTTTCCTTACACCAAAAGGGGCATAAGCATAAGAACGATCCTTCGGCCTAGAGCTGAAGAATTCCATGATATTAAAGTCCAAAATCTTGGGCAGCGATGTCCAAGCCACAGGTGTATGAAAGAGCACTACAGAGACCAATGCATCCCAGCGCCCGAATGGTCATATGATCGATGATCTGAATCATGGTCGACACAATGTCCATTTCCCTGCAGAGCCAACTCTAGCTCGCCAGAAAAATGAGCATTGCCAGCTTCAGGGACTCCAACTAGTCCCATTTCATGCTGAATTTCGTGTGAGTTACCCCTGCTACCATGGCTGCGGAATCCCCATGTGTTGGCCATGTAATTGTTGGAAATTGCTGGCTGAGCCATCGGGGTGTCATCGAAGCTGCTATTTGCAGTGATTGTTGGAGCCTGATTTCTGGTAGAGTTGTTGCCCCATTGTTGAGTTGACAGAAGAGAGAGAGCACAGCTAGAGTCAGAGACCCCTGCAATACAATCACTAGGGGGAACTTCAGTGGCTGGGTAGAGAGCCATTGCTGGAGGTCCCTGCAAGTAAGGATGAGTACTAACAGCAGCACTAGGGGAAGGCTCCAGAATTTCTTGCCATTGGTTCCCAGGCACCCGTTCGCCAGCCCTAGTTGTTGGCCAAACATCCCTAGGGTTGTTAGTCAGCCTCGGGTAGCTGAAGTCCATTAGAAAGCTTCTGAATCTACTAGGTTCATCTGACAAGAAAAGAAAAACATATATGAGACTTGAACAATATCAAATAAATGAAAAAGAATATCAAAACATCACCACGATAGCAAATTTCATGTCTCTGACCATGAAGGGAAGCGCCAATGCGTCCATAGCGTGATGCGAATGGTCCAGGAGGTGGCTTCCTTCGCCTCTCATTATGGCCTGCCAGACGTCTGCGACAGCTGCGCTTTCCTTGATCAAATTCAGGTAACTGGTGAAACCTGTTATTATGATAGTCCAGGAAACAGTCAATTATGATAATATTATATGGCCGAAAGGATTTCTTGCATCGTGTGAAACAAAATGGCATCTGAAAAGGCAACAGATGTGAGTAAAATATGAGGGGAGTATATATCTGGCCCTGAAGTTCAAGAAAGAACAAAAACAGACACAATAAAACATTTTGGTTAGGTTGTGTTTGGTAAGTTGTGAGACACTGTGCACAATGGAGCAGAGCTTTGTCCTTGTGGCAAGGAGCAGCCCCAAAAGTAAAGAAAAATATTGCCTCAGGAAATACACCATCTTGCATATTGCTCTTTCATGGTTTCAGTCGGCTAGCTTAGACAAAGTACCCCAACTCCACAAGTTAGCAATGTAACAGAAAGCAAAGTTAAGACAATCACCTACGCAAAGTAGGCCAATCATAAGACAATTTATCATAAAATGACATATGATTAACAGCTATATTTCTTTCCTTGATTGAAAACAATGTGTTTCTTCAAGCAAGATCCAAATAACCTCCCAAATGCTCATCAAAATAGCAGAAAATACGAGTCTCGTACAGGTGACAAACACACGCAGGTAACAATATTTATACAGAACAAAATTAACAATATTTGTTAAGACAGTACATTCTTATTCTAAAGCTCTACTTTAACAACCCAGTCGGTGTACAAATATAAAACCTTAATGCAAATTTGTCAAGAAGATGACTGGAAGGAGTTATTGTTGAATAGTTCGAGGATTGGTTCAAACGTTTATATCCATCAACAGGATCAAAGCTTTCAGAATCACTGGCATACAATTCTGAAACACATGTTTGTCCTAACAGTACATTGGAAGACAAAATAAATACTATTAAGATTATATGTTCACGGTTCTTCACAAAGCATAAGCATCTAAAAGAAAAGCCCAAAATAATCATTGCCAAGTGCACCAGTAAACTGACACGAAGAAAAATCTAGCAATGAACAAAACGAAATTTGTTTTGACTTAGAAGGCAATGATGAAACAATGAGTCGAATTCAATATCCACAAAAAAATGAAAGGAAAATGTTCTGCTCCAGTACGAAGTTCATCAGATGATCATCAACGCGATATCTACAACATCTAGACACCTAATCAAAGTGTTAACAAATTTAACATCCATCATGGTTCATGGAATTAACAAAATCACTGTCAAATTATCGCATATACAAAGCTATATGTATTATGGAAACAATGGGGAAGGTCGGTGAAAAAGTCTAAGCATGAGCACCATCCTCAAGTCGGTCTACTAGATAAAAGCACAAGAACATCCACTTAAGTCCCTGAAGTATCGATGTATCTGACGTAAATGAATGACATGACTGAAAGAACGAAAGAGATACAGAAGCCTTTTCCTTTCCTGATGTAGAGAAGAGAGGAACATTATTAGATTGCAACGCATCCACACCAAACAAATCCTAAATCTAAAAGTTGCTCATGCCGTCCCAGCCAGGCATCCAACTACGAAAGCTTGACAAGAAGGCAACCAAAAAGGCACAAAAACTTTAGAATCAGAAAGTTTTTTTCTGAAAGAAAAGACAGCATTGCATTTGAAGGAAGCCAAAGGTAACCTGCTACACTGCTGGCAGAATCTCTGTTCCAAGCCTCCGACAATGACCTTCGGCGCTTTGGAGTGCATGCCGCAAACCTTGTGCCTGCAGTAGTAAGCCTTCGCCCCGGTCAGATCCACCTTGCAACCTTCAACCTGGCACCTCGGGGGCTGCTGCCCCCCGCCCCCCGACCCCGTACCTTTCCCCTTCTTCCCTATCGGTGGCAGCGCCGGCGCAGCCACCTTCTCCGGCGGCGGGGGCGGGGGCGACGACTTGGAGGAGCTCCCGCCAGTGCCGCGGTCCTCGAAGTAGATCTTCTTCCCAAACTTGAGCCCGTGGAGAGAGTCGTTGCAGGCACTGGAGGAGGCCCCCGGGACCCCGTGGGAGCTCGAGTCCATGGTGGCAACACTGTAGCTCACAGCACCTCCATGGGAGATTCTCGAGTCAAAGGAGGAGATGGAGGACGAGGGAGGGAGAGGATGAGAAGGGAACAGGGGAAGGCAGCTGGGGGGCTTCTTTAAAAGAGACGGGTCAGTGAGGGCTTCGCATTGTGGGGGCAGGAGAGGAGGAGGGCTTTTTTGGGTCTTTCGGCCATGCCATAAAGCTGCTGACGCCCTGCCATCTTGGGCTGTCTCCATTAGTACCCTGATTAAACTGTCAAAATATCATACGCCGAATGAGATTTGCTATCTCTCTCTCTCTCTCTCTCTCTCTCTCTCTCTCTCTCTCTCTCTCTCTCCCTCCCTCCCTCCCTCCCTCTCTCTCTCTCTCTCTCCCTCCCTCTCTCTCTCTCTCTCTCTCCCTCTCCCTCTCTCTCTCTCTCTCTCTCTCTCTCTGCAACGACTGTTCTTCCACTCCCTTTTCTTTCTTGCTTCCTTTTTTTGCTAAATCTGTGTGATAAATCTAGTGACAAATGATACGCATAGATCTTTTTCGTCGGATGTCGGATCTATTAGTTTTTAATTAACTCGCTTTAGAGTAGTTATAAAAAGGTCACTTTTTATACGCACTCAAAATTTAGCATGATCAAATGAGAGACTTGCTAATTCTTGTTTACTAATCAGTTGTATCAACTAAACTTAATTTTAAAAAATTATGTTTTTTTGGACAATAACGCTTTCACCGTTTTTTTATTGAAATAAAATGCTAATTAGTGGTTTTTATTCATAATTA
Source organism: Pontederia crassipes (assembly GCA_030549335.1). NCBI lineage: Eukaryota > Viridiplantae > Streptophyta > Magnoliopsida > Commelinales > Pontederiaceae > Pontederia > Pontederia crassipes. The sequence goes on along the minus strand of CM060184.1, from coordinate 17,508,323 downwards.
AAGTAAAAAAAATTACATCCAATTTTAAGATAGCATAAAAACAAGACAACTAAAATTGTTAATCTTTTTAGTCCATCCAAATAACTTGCATTACACAATACATGTGTAGATATGGCCAACATACCATAAGATCCACAACAAAAGAAAAAATACATATATGTTATACATGATTATATGATTATTCAATAATTATGACTGTTATATCTAATTTCTACTGTGAGGAGTATGGCCTAATGACAATCACAAGATCATCTACTAACATATTGGATTAAATAGTGAACACATTATCCTCACTTCATTTAAAAATATGCGTATCCATCATAAATAAATATATGATCCGGGATGATAAAATTAGTCGATTCTTACTTCATCCTGCAAAAAAGGTCAATTCCGTTCCACACCCAGTACATTTGTAATTAGCATTTTTATGTTGATCTTGCGGTTAAACTTTCTCTTGTAAGTCATATTTTAATTTAGCTCCATCAAAAATAAATTTTGTTTTTTCTCCTAACAATCACATCACATCATCGGATTGGACTTATTAATCACCTTATGATTCACGTGAAGTAATCATCTATCTACCAGAAAATAATTTGTTTATGTGGAAAAATATTTATTTCCTTGGATTTATATTACTGGTGTTTATGATTATTAGTATTTAAGTAATTTAAAATTTGAGAGGAGATAAATCACGACTAAATTGATTATCTAAAATACTGAATTCGGACCTATTAATAAACACAACACTATTAATCAATCATCTAAATAAAAGCTTATTAAAATAAATTTTGATATCTCAAAGCATCATTCATCATCCAGCATTAATGGTAACTAAGATACTAAGGAATGAAGTCATGATTAATGGTGGAGACGAATCATTTACATATATAACTTTGGCACCACGTTAATATTTTCCTTTTCTTTCATATAAGATTTTAAAAAATTTAACATATCAGATCAAATTTTTTTCTCTTCTTCATTCAACATTTCAATATTTTAGTTATGATAATCATAAAATAAAATAACAAAAAACATAAGAAAATAAGAAAGTAAATAATAAAAGAAGATTCTTATAAGAATAATTCAAATTTTCTTGTGCTTAAAATAAAAATATTTTAATGCAATGTCATCATTCTTTTCTCTTTAAAAAAGTACAGAATCCCGTAGACAACTTCTCGCCTACTCTGTCTCCTTTCTTAACGTTTATTTTTTAATATCAAAATAATTAAATAGAAAGAGAAAATATTAATGTGATAATATATTTTCTTAAAAAAATTAAAGATTAACAAATTTAAATGTTCCTTGTAATGCACTTTTTATTTTATCATTTTGTCTCTTTTTATTTATTTTAATAATGATCGTAATTGATTTTTAAAAAAATATTATTTTCATAAACCTCCTTTAAACTATCATAATTTTTCGAATCTAACATTAAACTACGAATTTATTTTTTTATCTTAAATTATCATGATTTTTTTATTTTAATCATCCCGTCTATATTATTTTAGTTACGTTTTCCGTTACTTTTTATTTTTCTAATTTATAAAAAAATTAAATTACCTCTCCCTACATAACATATCAAATAATAAATATAAAAAAAGGAAAAAATTAAAAGGTAATTTAGTCTTTTTCATAAATGATCATTTTTTTATTTACCATTTTAATTCTTCCAACATTTTTTTTATTTTTTATATTTATTATTTCATATTTTTTCTAGAGAGAGATAATTTAATCTTTTTATAAATGAGAAAAAATAATAAAATTAACGGAAGACGTAACAAAAATAACAGAGTAAAAAAATTATGATAGTTTAATGACTAAAAAATAAGTTCATTGTTTAAAATTAGACGTAAAAAATATGATAATTTAAGAGAGATTTATGAAAATAATTTTAACAAAATTGAATAATAAATTTGTCCGTACAAAAACAAAAAGAAGGAGGGCAAACGGTAACATCGTTATTTTTCTATTTCATTAAAATCGTTACAAAAAATTGGATGACCTTATAGCAAATTTCCTATTATTTATTTATTATTTAGCATTTACTTTTTTTTATTCATCCTACTTTTTTATTATTTTATTTTTTAATCTCCGACTACATTTTTTGAAAAGTTGGATAATGTGGATACAAAATTTTGAATGAGCAAGAGAGAAAATTGTTAGACGCGATATTTTTAAAATTTAAAACTTTGACGCAGGCGAAAGAAAAAAATGTTAACATAGTATATCCAAGTTGGTTATTCATTAGAAGACAACCGACAAGTAGTTGGGATTATTGCTATTGAATTTTAAAAAAAATTGATAACCATAAAATTATAATAGGAAATTGAATGACTATCTTATGAATGCATATTAAGTTGGATAATCCTTTTTGAAATTTATTCTACTCTATCTTTATTTATATTACTAGTTATTAGGCAGCTGCTCTAATTCTTGAGTTCCAAGTTTAAGCTAGTTACCTTTCAAAGAGGTAATAGTGGCTTTTTTTCGTTTAAGCAGATGTTTTGAATTTTGAATTTTTATGAATGTAAAAAAATTTTATTAGAAGTTTTATCTGTTATTGTCTGGCACGCGACTCGAATGATCTTATCGGATTAATTAAACTTGATAGTAGATCGATCTTTCAATTTATGATCAGTGTAATTAATAACATCGCGTGAGTTGAACAGTCGGCGCGATCAGTGTAATTAATAACGTCACGTGAGTTGAACAATCGGCGCTACTTATCAGATACCGATAATTGAAATGAAAAAAGAAAAGAGTGTGTATTATTTCATATCTCCAAAGTTTTTTCTCATTTAGTGTGATGGGAGTTGTGATTGCATGCTTTTGCTTGGATGGCATGTGTTTCTTTACCCTTTCTGCTAACTTTTTTTTTCAATGTTTTTTCCTTTCCCCCAACCTCCTCTTCCACTTTTGAGATGGATTTGGGGAAGAACATTAGAGCCAATCGTCCCAATTCAGCGCGGCATTAATGATTGTGTGCATCATCGCGAATCGAGTCTTTCGGCCCATCATAACCCTGACTAATCTAATGTCATCTCGGACAACATGCCTGACTGTGACAAGTGAGACTCCCAACAAAAATTTTTTATACTCGTAGAGATTCAAACTCGAGACCTCTACAGAGCAGAACGATATGAAGCTACTATCCACTCCACCCAACCCCGTCGGTTGATTTGTTACTTTTTATCCTTCTGCTCCTTTGTTTATTGCTGTTAGAAGTCATTGGGAACCGGCCCTTCTGACTGCAAATCTAGCAAAACAATGAATGGATTTTGCCGCACAGTGAATTCCCAATTCTACCCCTCCAAAACCCACAGCCACTCGCTCCCTCACTCACTTCCAAAATGTGCTCTCCTTGCTTTGGTTAGCACGCCCTTCTCCTCTGAAGTCGACTTGAAGGACACCAAAAGCAGGAGACAACTATTGGAGGGGGAGAGATAGAGACGATGATGTGTATTGTTTTATTGGGTACATCACAGGCAGTCCATTTGAAGTAAAAATCTGCATGAATTTCCAGGGGGCAAATTTCTCATCATAATGTTAGATCCTTTATGCTTTTTTTGTCCAAGGCAGGGCCTGAGATTAGAACAATACTCATCAAAACAGGGTGGGAAAAAAAAGGGCAACAATGGAGTCCATTGCAAAGTACGTGAAGAATGTCTGAAACACGTCCAATTTTTAACGAAAAGCTTTAGACAAAGGCGACGGGATGCCCTCTGCTTCAGGTGAAAATTTAACTTGTGTTCAGCATTTTTTTCGCCCACCGGGGGAAAAAAAATATGGTCCTTTTTCTCGCCTCCATCTGCCGTATCTGCATCCCAAACTTAGAACTTTGAATTGGTGATGATGGAACATCACTTTTTTTTTTGCCCTCCGGTGAGCAAATTAATGCCGCTTTCTGACGCAAGCGACAGCAATAAATGGTTGATTTGAAGTAAAAGAGGCTTCCTTTTTATCTTTTACCCACCACTTTTTTTTCTTCTTTATTTGGTGGCAGAATTTAATATGACTGGAGATGCCATTTGTAATATATTTTCACCAAGTATACATATAAACTATTAGTCGAGATGCTAAAATGAAAAGAAACGAAAAGTTGTGGCTTGCAAGCTTTAGACAGATCCAAGCTGACTTGACTCACGTGTTCGTAGATTGCTCGCGATTTGTTTTTAAGATCACAGAGATAAATATTGGCACTTGTATACTATTCAGTATTAATACTTAAAGTGTCAATATATTACATAGTTTAGGAGTTGTGTGATGTGATGTTTCCCTCCTTGTGGTGTTTTCTTTTCTCCATTGCTTGATTTCTTTCGTCACAAGAGAGACTACGATACTATTAGTAATGGTACAAAGTTGATTGACATAATTAATTAGTTGAGCTATTTTTCAATCAATGAAAATTAATCATTTTGAATTTGATTTATTTTGGATTTACTTGAGCACCTGTGATTATATATATGGAAAATAGACCAAGTCATTTCTGTAATTCATGGTTTTTCTTTATTTTATAATGACATTGAAAAAAGTTTATTGACCTCTGACTAATTTGATTTGCAATATAAATGCTTGATTGAGAAGTTTAATTTACTAATAGTAAAAAGAGAAGGAAAGTTAAAATAAAAAATTATAGTTTATGCCTTGTTAGACGCTCGAGATAATCTTTTAGACCTATATCTTATCTAGTTACGTTTATAGTAACATTTTAGTATATTATATAACTTAATAAGAATAATATTTTTTACACCTTATTTTCGCCAAACGTCAATTAAATCAAAGTATGAACAAAGATAAACTATGCACAGATTCATCGAACTCTTGAGTGCTTTTTTTTATATGAAAAAAAAATCATAATGTTTTCATGTAGAGAAAATTTAATCTTTATTGCGGGAATTGGTGCTTTAATTTAAAAATCACATGTAATAGAATGATATTATATTAATTTTATTTACGGTTAAGGGATTGTTAATCGATGCAAAATGGATAATTTGAAGTTAATTTTTTTTATCATTTTATGAATATTTAATCTTTATGATACGAAAATATACTATATTACAACCAAAAGTTATTTTCATATAATATCTAAATATAAACAATTCATTATCTTATGTACATATATGTCATTTTATATAAATAAATTTATTCAACGGCCCAATTTATTAAACACTTACTTATTAATTTCTTATTTAAACATTTAAGCGTTAATCTTTATCTTATGTACATGTCATTACTTTATCATCGTTTTTCTTATTCTTTCTTTTTTTTTCATCATTGGAAGATAGAATCATTTGGCCATCGGTTTCTTTTTCATCGTTAAACATTGAAAAAAAAATCAACATTTAATAAAACTCAATTTCTCGTTGGGTGTAAGAAAAATTCGACTAAATCGAAAAATTTATCCAACTCGAAAAAATTGAATTAAAAAAAAATAAAACTTCAAATATAATTTAGGATAATTTTTAATAAATTAAAATTTACCTATCAAAATTAAGATCCCACCCAAAAAAATAGTAAAAGCTTGTGGAGCCCCTTTTTTATTTATCATTTTTATTTATATAATTAATATCACACGTATCATATGATTGAACTCTAATTTAATAATTAGATTATTTTTATAAATCTCTACTAAACTATCATGATTTTTCGTATCTAACATTGAACTACGAACTTATTTTTTTATCTCTAAATTATCACGATTTGTTCGCTTTAATCCTACCGTTTACTTCTACTACAAATTTCAATACATTTAATTTTTTATATTTATTAAAAGACTAAATTATCTCTCCCTCTAGAAAAATATAAAATAATAAATATAAAAAAAATTTAAAAATCACTGGAAGAATTAAAGTGGTAACAAAAAATTTTTGATATTTATGAAAAGACTAAATTAACCTTCTTCTAATTTTTTATTTTTTTAATTTTTATATTTATTATTCGATGTGTTATGAAGGGAGGTGTATTTTAGTCTTGTCATAAATAAAAAAATAAAAAATAACGAAAAATATAACAAAAATAGACGGAAGAATTAAAATAGAAAAATTATGATAGTTTAAAAATAAAAAAATAAATTCATAATTTAAAATTATACGTAAAAAATCATAATAATTTAAGAGAGGTTTACGAAAATAATTTTTAATAATTTTAAAATTTTAGTAATGTCTTTTATATTTAATATAAAATTAAGTATTTTATATTAATTCGATCTGTCAGAGGATGATTTTAAAATTTTAAAATAATTTTAAAATTTCAAAATAGTTTCAAAAAATAATGATTTTTCAAAATCGATAATTTGACATGCATATGTAAAACTTTTTTTTTTCTACTGACGGTAAAAATTTGATTGGGGCGTTGAATGAATGAAGCAGTGAAAAGTAGCATGAAAAAGAAGGAACACGTTACACAACAAGACTTTTACGTGAAAAAAAAAATGGAGAAAAAAGAAAGCAAGCCTTTCAGCCAAGAACAGTTGGTGCACAGTGCGGGGACAACGAAGGGTTGGGGGGTGGGACTTGGGGGCGGGAGATCAAACATCACATTGCACAGTTGCATTCTCCTCCAATAATTCCTTCCTCTCCCTCCAAAACAGTGGGCTTCCCAAGTTTCGAGAAAACAGGGTTTCTCTACAGCTTTCAACTTAAATTACGAGGTGACAAAAAAACTTCGCCAGAAAACAGATCCCATGACCTCAATTATCACGACTCAACAAATCGCAACGAGCTACGTACGAGTTTGTAGGCTGACCAAGAGAGCCAATAGTCTCAATTTAGTGACATGGGACTCTTTGAAATCTGAATTAGTCGTTGTATCCGATGGTAAATAAGAAAAATAACTTGTTTGATATATTTTTCCACGACGATTTAAAATATAAAATTCACTTTTAAACAAAAGTGGAATTCCACGTCACTAAGAGCCCTTTCTTACGTCACCTTTTCAATAAATTATTACAACTTAAATCGTATTATCATATTTTAAAATAACTAGATAATAAACTATAAAAAATTTAAATGAAGGAAAAAATTAAAATAATTAGAAAAAAATATAGATAAAAGAAGAAGAAGCAAAATTAATAGTTATTTGTAAAATATTTCAAGCAACAAATAATACGAATTTGAATGATATTTATTTATAATAAAAAATTTAAAAATTTCACAATATAATAGAAGAATATTAAGTCATAAAATTGATATATAAATTATTAAAAAAGAGATTACTCATTAATTAATGATTAAGTTTCACCATCTCAATTTTTTCCGATGGAATTCTAGTTTGAGAAGGCCCAATTGTGATTTATTAAAAAAATATTCTCAAATATACTTAAATAAACTCCTAAATTTTAATCCTTTTTTTTACTTTTTGATTTTTTGGATCGAGACTCGAGCATACTTCCAAGTGTTGTGGCACGTGCTATTTTCAATTGGTTTTCTTTAACTGTCAACTTTGTTTTTACCTGCACCTCTAAGCCAAAAAAAGTCTATTTACCAGTTATTATCTATCAAATCAAAACATTTTAACTTCTGTGAACTTTTTCAAAAGATTGATGTGAAGAATGTTGTATTTTTATAATAATTTCGTTATTTGCAGGAGATTATTATTATTATTATTATTATTATTATTATTATTATTATTATTATTATTATTATCAATTAAAATATCCTCAATTCATTCTTTTTTTATCATGAATCCGAGAGCAGAGCCACCACCGGCGCACAACTAATAGCGTAAATTCTAACTAACCTAATTATTATAAAAAAAATTCGGTACCATTTAATTCTTCCGGTCGTTTTTTAACGGACGAGATCCATTTGATTCTTCATTTTTTTGTGGATCTGATTCATCGTAATAAGGCGGTGGTGGGCTCGCTCGAGGGCCGGACCAGGACCACTCGTTGGTGCTTCGTCCGCTTCGGAGCGCACGTTTTCATAATGTTGTTTTCCGCCTCAATAAATCCGACGGTCCCGCAAATGGCCGGCGAATAGGAAACAGTCGATGTGCAAGTGGGAAAGCGACGGCTCCGGACCGCAGCACCACCCCCCATTCTTCCCCTTAGACTTCACGGAAAGGAGAAACTAATCCTTCCCTTCCCTTCCCATCCCTTCCCTTACCCATCCCATCTCACCTACCTCCCCATCTGTTTTACTTTTTCTTTCCCCTTCAAACTCCAAAGTACGGCATCTGTTCTTCCAAGATGCTCGGATCATTTGCTCCAGTGTTGTGTTGAGTTGTATCAATGTTGAGCATATACGGATTTGTACCTTAGCATTGATGTATTAGTACCAAGTTGGATCATGCTTCAGTCCTGTGTGCGAAATTATCATCTTTTCTACACCCCAAAAGGTGTGGCACTATTTTACAGTACTTTGAAAGATAAAGTATGAATGAAGTCATACGGGGTCATCAACTTATCTCAAGTATGTGCTAGTTATAATATTTAATTTGAGATGGATTAATTTTTAATTAGTTAGGAGTGGAACGAACTTTTTTTTTCTCATTTTTCCCTTCGAAATAAAAATCCAAGAAGAAAAAGAAAAATTACCTTGGCCTCCTTTCAGATCATTTCTCCCTTAAAAATTAAAATCTAAACATAACACAATATATTTACTGTTCATTTTTTCTCTTTGCCCAATCATCTTGTCATCACGTGTACTGTCGCCTTCTTTCGGGTACACGGGCCGGCCCAGTTTTGTTCCAAGAACTCTTAATTTTGAAGCCTTTTAAAACAGTGATATTTTTTTATTTAAGTTTATTTCCTCAGTAGTCATCAAGAGTGGATAATTTTTCCGATTGAACCTTTAAAGTAAGAAGAAAGTATCAGATCTCAAAATGGACACTGTTGAAAAATGTTGATGTTTTTATTTCCAATCTTGACTAGTAAACAGCCTTCTCTGTAGATACCACTGTTTACACTCGAAGGTCAGAACATTCATGCATACTCACGTAACCTAAATTAATACTTAATAGGCATGATTCGACTGAAAAGGAAATACACTTGAACTTTCATCCATACTCTACAATATTTATTTTTTGGGTATCAATCTCTTAATCGCAAGAAGGGAGCATATGAATGCAGCGAACCCTGACAAAACAGTCAGACTTAAAGCATGCATATTTTTCATTTGTTAATGGTTAAGAGCGACGGGAAGCAAGCAACAGCAGAAATGTCATTCTCAGAGGGAGTTGGATCATTAAACCTACAGCCAACCAGGAATCAGATCCAACCAAATTACTGCTCCTGAGGAGAGAGTGGGGCTGATGAAAATGCTAATAGGAGTATGATCATAGGGCTTGTTGCATCATTAGGCCCAAGGAGGACTCACTGTGCAAGCACGCATGGCTCTGGCTCTCTCTCTCTCTCTCTCTCTCTCTATATATATATATATATATATATATATATATATGCAATTTACTTGTACATGACATAGACAAGCATCTGAGGGAGAAAAGCCAAATGACTGCTATTAACATTCGGACTACATTTTTGTTGAGGGTGCCCCTTTTGTTGGACAAGTCCTTTCCAAATCTGTCGACACCTGAAATATTCTGCTTTGCTTTCAGAAAAGGAAGAAAAATTCCAGAGAACCAACAATTACATTGCTCAGAGCCTGATGCACTCCGCAGAGGACATAGGCCAACAGTTTGTGCAATGGCAGATCCGAAGAAATTACATGCTCACATGATATCAGAGAGAGTAGAAACAAACAACTTCATTTCTCTCTCTAATGCCGGGAATCTGCCAGTAATGAAAGGGAATGAAGCTTTATTTGGTCGAAAAATGATATCCAGAATGATGACCTCGAGAACTCGAAATGATCAAACGTTAGTGGGGCATCTACCATTCAAACATCAAAAAATGTCCGAATCATAAGCCACCATCCTTCTTACTTGCCTTTGTCTCCTGAAAATGGAATAGAAATTAAGCAATGTGAAGGGAAAACTTTGTTTTATTCTTTTTGCCCGAAGATTATTTAATCATAACCTTATGATATTGTATCCAATTGTATTGATGCATACATCAAAACAACAAATATAAACAATCAAATTTATCATATTACTCCATGAAGAAACATGACAATTATGTATCTTTGAGTGACTTCGAGAAGGAACATCAAAACTCCTACCTTCGCACATGGATATGAATATTTGATATCTCTTAATGTCTTCAGATTAAAGTAATAGTTGTGCATCATACCATCATTCAATACACATCCATGTATTTTGATTGTCATAGTAATACAAATTAATTGACAAAGGTCCATCATTCTGACTTCTTTTTTCTGATAACTTACTAAAATGATTGGTTCTACTTTTAATATTCATCCGGGCACCTAGTTTTCCAAACCTTTCCGCTCCTATATCCTACTTTCAGCTCTGCCTCCAAGTATCCAGCCATATGCTGTTCATAGCATCGCCCTCGTATCAATTCCTGCTAAACATCTCACGTTCACACCTGATATGTAGATTTATGCTGCTTATTACAAGACAAGATGTATAAATTCGGACATTTGCAAGATCTGCTTCTTATGCCACAGTTTTGCAATTTGTGAAAATCTTCATAATGACAAATGGATAATACAATGATGTGATACCCGAAAGAAGTGCAACCATTCTCATGCTTATATAATAAAGTTCATTAAATGGGAGATGTGTAGCATCAGCATTTATCAGTTCTATACATATGCATTACAAGAATCCCCCATCAATGGAGATTTTCCCATTTGTTCATCGATTGATTTTAAAAGGATTTAAAGTGATCACTACAACAGGCACTAACTATAACATTAATTTTGAGATATTGATTGCATGTTCAACATTGTGCTGCATGTAAAAAATATGATACTCTAAATTCAGAGATCAAAAGAGTTTGACAAAGGGTCTTGACGGAGATAATACGACTACAAGATCCAACTTTGAATTTGATCCATGAATCAAGACTAAGGAGACCTGATCACATTGAAACAATAAGCGGCAAAACAACTGCACATCTTAATTCTCATTAGATTAACAGAAATCATTACAAGATATCATTACCTCAAGCAACAAAGATAGTGCTCCCTTTATCTTCTTTTCATGTTCTCCAACATTAGCAGCACAAATGAAAAAGAGAGGACCATTAGGAGCTAGAATTTTCCATTTCTTAAAGCAAACTCCACCTGCATAACCAAGAATGTACAATATGTACCCACCGCAAGAAATACATAATGACTAGAACTAGAAGTTGCTTAAATGTAGACATCAGATGTGCTCTGAAACTAATGATGTACTGATACGGTATCGTCATGCAACATTTAACAATTCCAGAGAAAGTTTTAAATCTGACCAATCCAAGAATTTAACAAATAGGTGTGGTTTATTGCATTGGCTAAATAAAAAAGTAGACAAGGATGTCAACACTCTATGAGGTAAAAAGAAAACTTAATCATGACAATGCAGATTTTTTCCAGCTCTCAATTCAGGAAGGATACAAAGGAATGCTCCTGGTTCATAGTACATTTGTTCATGAACTTTGTAAACTAAGGACGAAGGGATAAGGTAGGCCGGACAGAAGAAAAATAACAGACCATATTTATTTTCAGCTCCCTTCTATTCCTGGGAATGGATAGGACCAACAAAATTTGTTGCAAATGCTCTACTTGCAGTCAACTCCGGCTTCAGCAGCTCTACGAGGCTTGTTCTTCCGTCGGTTTCCATTACGTCGAAACCCGTTAGATCTTGTTGAATCATCAAGGTCAGACTTCAACACAACATTATCCTCCAAAGCTGAGTCAGAATTTTCCTTTGCTTGTGTATATCTCCTCCTTTTCTTCCCATTCTCTGTTGCTGGAGCTTTTAACTCGTTGTTTGATGCAGTATGCTTCACATCGACCCCATCTTCATCTTCTATCATCTTGTCAGCATCATCTTCATCAATCTCATCTTTCAAAGGCTTCTGAGGCCTCCCCCTCCTCCTATAGGTGGGAATAACTTCTTCGCCACCACTCCCTGGATCCTCATGACTAGCGACCACCATCAGTTTCTTTCCTTTTCCTCGACCTCTGCCCATTGGACTCGCAAAACCGAAAGTTACAGAACCTGAATGAATTATGGGTACTGCAAAAAAAAAAAACAGCTAACCAGATAAGTACGTTAAAGAGAAACATTAACAACTGAATATGTCTCTTTGGACTCATGAACTGAAATGCAACAAGAAACGGGTCGAATCTGAGATGCGTCAATATAAGATGCATTGATCGAACATGCCATATGAAGAAAACTTGAATTAAGACAGATACAAGAAAACGTTAGACTCCCAGAAAGAAGATATAATACGGATCAGAAATTAGAAATCTCGAATCTGTATTTACTGTTAAACATAAGGAAACAGAAAAATAATGGTCTACCAGAAACTCATGTCACAGCAGAGAGACTCCCGATGAACAAAAAAATTAATGATTTAGAAGTGCCACTACATAAAAATTTTCAGCATCTAAGACACGTCAGTTTTTTAGTAATGAATGCCTGATCCGTCATCTGTCGTTCCAATATTTAACAGTTAGAACTGGATCGAAATCTAAGCCAATGGCTTGAACAGAACCAAGAAAACTCTCCTTTAAACAACGGTTACCAGTAAAAAGAACCAATTTTTATGTCATGGAATCCCATGACGGAAGTAAATAAATGGTAATTCGTTAAAAATAAGTTGCAGAAACCAAGTACTCGAGAAACTGACCTTAGATGAGCAACACCTCTCTGCCATTAATCTCCGATATCTCATTCCTCCGAATCCGATGAGCACTAAACCCAAATGAAGAGGATTGCCTAATAAAGATTGGATTTTGATGGCTGTGGCAGAAGGTAATCGAAGAGAACTGACCGTTCAAGATGCGATCTTGGCGTGAACGAACCGACCTTTCCAATCTAATCTGATGTACGAAGGACTTAAAAAACCTCAAAGACGAGAAGAGAAGGCTTGGTTGACACAAAAGTCTAGCATCTGAGCTCCGATGAAAGTCTGAAACAAAACCTGCAGAGGAGAGGGAGAGGAAGAGGGAGGAGTGCTGGAGAGGTCAAGGATATATAAAGGCATATCCTCAGTTTGTAGCTAAAACCTTATTATAAACAATGAAAAAGAAGTATTCTTCGCCAATCTATATATATATATATATTAAGTTTTTTAATTCTAATAGTAACAAAAAAGTTGGTGAGTGCCAATTAACAAAAATGAAAATGTTATTACAACTTGAATAGTTTATTTTCAAAGTATGAAGTTTGTGCTAGATGTGTATTTTATTTTTAATGTAGTAAAGATGGTTACAGATTTGAACTACAATTATACTGAGGAAGAGAATTAAGTTATTTTTTTGGAATATCAATTCGTAAGTAAAATATTTGGAATTTTCTTCTTCTAGATAAAAATGTGTATTTGTATTTCAGAGGGAAGGGGGCAACGAGGAATAGAATATAGTGGTCGACAATGCGTTACTACGAATCCATTGGACCAGATCTGTATCGCCATTCGCCGCCTTGTTTACCAGATGTAGCTTGTAGTTTTCTTTTTTTAATTTATTTTACTGTTTTACTATAAATATTTTCGCTCAGCTTTAAAGAATAAAACAAGGTATTTACTTGTTAGTTCATCCATCTGGGACTCTCTTTATTCAGATTTTACTAAGATTTTAGTTTTATTTGAAAAGACTAAACGATATAATTATGCTTCATTTTCAATCATTTTTTTAAATTTCAATATGATATGATAATATATATAGAGAAATATTAAGGTGCATACAGGTGTATACACTCATTCCCAATCATTAGATCAAAACTATTTTAATTATAATGACTAAGATTTAATCATCAATTATAATATTCATTTAATAAAAATTCCGGTAAAAAAACCAACTCTTCGACCTCGTGGTGATCTCGCTTGCATTGATCGCCTACCGCGCCGGCAAGTGGCGAGCGGCGACCGCGAAAGGGAGGCGTCGGCCCCCCACTACGACCTCACCGGCAAGGTCGCAGAGGGGGCCGACGCCCCCTTTCTGCTGCTGCACCGGCGAGTGGCGAGCGATGAGCGAGAAAGGAGGAGTCGACCCCCCTCCGGTGAGGTCGCATAGGGGGTCGATGCCCCCCTTTCTGCTGCCGAACCGACGAGTGGCGAGCGACGAGTGAGAAAGGGGGCTGATGCCCCCTTTCTGCTGTCGCGCCGACGAGCACGAAAGGGGGTGTCGGCCCCCTCTACGACCTCGCCGGTGAGCAGCGATCGCGGAATGGGGGCCGATGCCCCCTTTTTGCTATCGCGCCGGCGAGCACGAAATGAGGCATCGGCCCCCTTTGCGATCTCATCGGCGAGGTCACAGAGGGGGGCCAATGCCCCCCTTTCTGTTGTCGCGCCGGCAAGCAGTGAGCGCGAAAGGGAGCGTCGACCCCCCTCTGCGCCGGCGAGGTCGTAGAGGGGGGCTGATGCCCCCCTTTCTATTGGCGCACTGGTGAGTGGCAAGCGTGAAAGGGGGGTGTCGGCCCCCCTCTACGACCTCATAGGTCGTAGAGGGGGGCCGACACCCCTTTCGCGCCAACGAGTGGCTTCATTGACGGATGAGAAGCAGCAGTGAACCGGTGTGAAAACCATGAGATCACGGTTCAGCATGCAAGCCATCCGATCAACAGCGCGCGGATCCGACGGATGAGAATGGGTGAATGCGCTGAATGCACTCTAATATTCCTCATATATACATACATGCATGCATACATACATACATGCATACATACATACATACATACATACATACATACATACATACATACATACATACATACATACATACATACATACACACACATATATATATATATATATATATATATATATATATATATATATATAGTATCCTTGAAAGAGGTAGCTATATAAATTATGTAGCTATCTAATTTATCATAAAGAACAAGAAAAAAATATTTTGTTATTCATATACAATTTAGAATCCTCCTTAACAAAATTAATAACTAAAAGGATATGCAAATTGGATTAAGGAAATAATATGCTAATATTAGGTATAAATTATCATGTTTATTATAAAGGGATTTTATTATAAAAAAATATAACCACGCTATAAAATAAATGAGAATTTACTAACAAACATTTTTTCTCAAGTGGTGATTAGTTTGTCCTTGCTTAAGGAGCTTCAAAACATGTCGTGCGAAGAATATTGTCATTGGGAGTTTCACCACCTATGTTTAATCATGTGCTTTGAAATAACACAGATTACTTGAGTGATAGTGGATTCGATCTTTATCCAATCTCAAATATTGTGATGACAATCGAAAAAAATAAACAAGAATCTAAATATATATGTATTGGTTGAAAACAAGTCTTCATTTTGATATTGTTATACTAATTAGGATTGAAAAAAAATACACACAAATTTGGATTATATCAATATTTAATAAGGTATTTTTAAAATTATCCAAATAACTCATTTGTTTGTATATAATTGTGTGTTATCTAATGATTTAGTTTATAGGGAAGGAATGAGTAGTAATTAAAAAGAATACAATAAAAAACTGATGTGATGATAATAGACAAATTAATTAATATTTAATTTAAACATTTAATATTATATTAAGTACTATTATAAAGAAAGATAGAACAAATTAAGTGAAAATATTTTAAAAATTAGTTAATACAAAACTAGTATAAAAATAAAAGATCTTTTAGCCAGAGTTTCTCTTTTAGTATTGTAATATTTGAGAAGGATTTATATTTAAATAAAAATATAAAAAAATGTTGGATGGGCTTTAATACAGGAGAATCAATTTTCTTACTAAGGTTAAACTTTAAAATTGGTGAAGTAAACAATTTTATAAAAAAAAATTATGTCGATGTTTATATTTAACACAATTAGTTTTGATTCCTTGCAAAAGATTTATCCTCTTTTTTTCTTTCAATTGTTAGCCCAAATATCTAAATGTGATTATGTATTAAAGATCCACCCACCATATTATCAAACTCAAGCTCAAACGAAGATAATAAGATTGTTCCGTGTTACGTATCTAATAGTGATAAGTGAATTTCATCTGTTCTTGTACTATTTCTTTTAATAAAAAAAAATGAGTTACCGTCGAAGTGAATTAAATAAAAAGTAGATTTTATAATTCCTATACTTTATGGTAGTTTTATATTTTAGACTAGATATTCATCACCTTCTTCGTGCAAGGAGTTGGAATTATTTTTTCTGATTACGAACGTACACAAGTTAAATATTAAAAGATGAACGTTCAAATTTAAGATTTTTTTTTTCGATAAGGCATTTAAGATCTTTTAATATTTTAACTTTGGAAAAGTCTAATGGCTGGAAGTAAAATTATTATCTTTTCTATAATAAGGAAGGTTCATAAGATCCTTGGACTTGGTATATAGGAAAAAAAAAAAAATAATAATAATAATGTGTGTGTGCAATTAATTTCCATTACCACCGCAATTCGTCTGTGACGCGCTCTTGGATTTTTCCTACATTCTCCCTTCCTAGAACATGACGCCATTATCACATGCTGCGTGTACATTTTTTTATTCTAATAAAAGGACGTGTGGCAAAAATTACGTTATAAAATTAAAATCTTTTTAAAAAATGTTAATGAAATAGTCGTGCGCCTGATGTAGCATTTTTTTTAAAATATTTTTTTTTCAATTAAAACGATCATTGACTTAATACCAAAAACAAAAGGTTTGCGTTCCATTCATAACCCTAATGCCAACATGAGAGAAATTAACTAACTTATTTAATTACAAAATACTAAATAAAATATAATAATTCTACTTTCATAATAATCTAAGAAATAAATCAACATTGTGGAGGGAAAGAAAAGCCATTGGCCTCCCAGGTCAGGCGCCTAGCTCTATAAATAAGTATGGATTAAATTTAATGTGCAAACTCAGGTCAGGCGCCTAGCTCTATAAATAAGTATGGATTAAATTTCATGTGCAAACTGGAAGAAAATAAAAAAATATACAAATTTTTTACGGAAAAAAAATCAAATTTGATATTCTTGATTCATGAATTGAAAGATGAACCACTGCATCCTTAGTTCCATCAATTCCACTTTTTGCTCGTCTTAGATGCAAGAGGTGTTTGTTCCACATGAAATATATATTATGAAAAAATTGTCTTCGTTTGCCAATTAGAAAATGCTGATAGCGATAAGGTGAAATGAAATCTGAGAGTTCATTTTCTCTTTTCCATGGAAAAAAGGCTTAGAAAAAACTTGTATTTTCGGATGAAACACTTTATTATTATTTTTCTTTATATATAACATGCTTAGTTCATATTTTAAAATTTACAACATTGTTACTCGCTAAACAAAGAATTTTTTCTTATTTTATTTCCTAAATCAAATTCGAAACCGATATAAATCAATATATTTCCAGTCAAATTAGAAGAAACCTTTTTCTTGAGTTCCCACCTCATTGTCCGGGAAGCAGCGGCGCTATCACAAATTAAAATCTCGACTCACAATCGAGCCCGACTATCCTAATGTCGTCCCGGACAACATGACTATGACATGTGAATCCAAGTAAAATTTTTTAAAAAAAAATTCGAACTCGAGATATTTGTTTAAGCGGTGAAGAGCTTTAATCCGTTTCACCCAAACTCCTGCTGGTAAATTAGAAGAAACTTTTTTTGTTGCCTAAAATCACATTTCATTTTGATGCCTAGTTATGCAAACATTCAACTAAAGTGGAACGAAAGCAAGACACCTCTTATATATATCCTACATCAGTTAGTCCAAGGTGAAACAATCACACTGCCTAGGGACACTCAAGAGTATTGTAAACAATGACCCGATCTTATCATTACTGAAAACATTCAATATGTGCAGTCAACAAGGAACAGCACAACATAATTGCCAGTGAAGATTGCTGCTTCTTGTTCAAGTTGAGTTGTAAGATAATCGACCAAACATGTAGAAGTTTAAGACTAGTCAAGATCAAGGGCCAAATTCTCCATCATGTCATGGAGTTGTTGCCTCTTCATTTTGGAGAAAGTTACCAATAGTAATGGAGTAGATTTTCAACATGGCCATATCGTGTGGCAGCTCATCTCTTGTGAGACAAGTTCATTTGTTTGATAACTTTCTTCGATAAGTTGACCATCGAGGAACAAATTTGATACAATTAAAAGAAGATACATACGAAAAACTTGTAGCAGACAGGAAAAGAATTGAGGGCTGAATAGGGGGCCCTGCAGTCCAAAATGTCACAGTATGTAGAACCAACCATGTCTAAAAGGAGTGAGAGTGCAATATATACACAAACATAGCATGTCCCTGCATCCAGACTTCAGGACGGCTATATTGAACCAAGAGGCCACACTCTACCAAAGAACAAATCCAAGCATTATTTATGATTTGTAGCATGATTCTTCGTAATCATTAAACCATACATCTCAAGAAGCACCATTCAGAAGCTCAACGAGATAGGTTTCATGGTGCAGACAAACTAACACTTTGTCCAAATATTTTAAGTCATTCCATATATGAATAAAAAGAACTATTGATCCGAGAAGCAAGAAAGAGATTTGGTTTGATCTTATTAATTTCTTGAATGGAAAGGTACAACTTTAAAGAAAAAAGTAGTCACCTGGACAGTAGGACTGGAGGAATCTGCCATGCTATAATCTTGCTAAATTGATACTGATGAGCTAGAAAGAAGACATATTCCAAAGCTGACGAAATACATATATCCTGGAAAATACATATATCCTCGAAAGACATATTCCCTACATGTTTTCATTAGGAATGTAATTGAAACTAAAAGCCCAGATGTGATTGGCAGCTGAAACCATACACCACAACACTGCATAATTAAAAAAATATGTGCTGAAAATTAGTCCATAAAGGAAGCTATCAGGGGGAATGAGATATGGAGCCCAAGAGTTCATCAAGGCAGATAGATAGAAAACAATTTGCAATTCCAAAAAGTTCCTATGAAATATAAAACTAAAGCAATATCTGAAATAACTTCCCTAAAGAGCTTAGCCCTTCAACTCAATCTCAGTCTGAAGATTTAAAGCCAAATTTTAAGGGGAATATGAAAATCAAATTTTGCAACAGTCAAACTCATAATTTTGATGTTATTGAAAATTCTGATCCTTCGACTTTATCGGAAAATAATAGTTCTTCTGTTGTAAAGATTAGCTTTTAACAGGAAGGTCTTGGTCAGCTATAATGAATTTTCTGCAATCCACATTTCTAAGGAACAATCCCCCGCAGACTCCATTTTTGGTCCATGACCCACCTCCCTCTTGATTCAAGTTGAACTCAAATGGATCATTCGACATCTGAGGGAGCTCGACGGCGCAAACCACTTAATTAGATCTCCTACTAAACTTTAGCTGGAATCCTGCACAAATTGTCTAAACCTCCATGGTACATCGGCAACATCAACTGGGACATCTTTAGCTTGATCCCTATTTTTGATAATTTTTACTGAAACACATCTACAGCCAAGCTGATTGAGCTGCCATTTTTTTTTTGCCGACCTGAGACGAACTCCCATGGGGATGTTTTGGGAAGAGGGCTGACCTCCAGGCCTGCTCAATATTCTGTATTGTAACTCTATTGGTTATCTAATTACTAGATGAGTCCTACTTTTTACTAAAAAAATAACTTCAAGTACAACAAAGTACTTTGTAATTAGAGATGCCGACCTAACATGACAGGAACTTTTATTTTATATTACTTATTTTAGTTAAAGCTAGTGTTTTAGTCTGTTAGTCATCATGTGATATGCAAGTGACCTTTTAATTAGTTATAAAGGTCATGATTAAAAGTAGGTTAATCAAGGGTGCAGATTGATTTTGGATTTTAAATCCTTGTAATCCTGTATTTAAAGCTTTAAATAGGGATTTCAGCCGTCATCATCTATCTTTTATTAATACTACAAATTTTTATGGTTTTCTCATAAACTCTAATTGTTCCTCTATTAATCTTTCTCGTCTTCTAGCATGATTTCTTATTATTCTTACTAATTTTCTCTTCTTACTGCAGCAAAAGATCTTACAAAATATTAGGGTTTTCTTTATTGTTGAACCATGGTTGGACGTGGTAGAGGCCGGGGACATGGTAACCTTGAACAACAAGCAACGAATGATTGAAGATTTGTTGCAAAGTGTTCAAAGGAGGAGGGTTGTGTTAGGCCCCGACAGCCAGCGTAAAACCCTGTCGAATCTCATGAACATGAATTAACGAATATAGCGGAATGACGTCGTATGATCCATGTAGTCGACCCCACCTAGTGGGATAAGGCTTTGTTGTTGTTGTTCAAGCCTTTAGCGACAAGAATGTGTGGCAGCCCATATGGAGATTTCAGAAGGTGGCCACGATCTAACACCTACCGGATGGTAGTTTGGAGGATGATATTGATTAAGGGTATTTTGATAATCCCTTTCATGAAAGCTGGAGCCGATACAAATCTAGTGCGAGGTCAATTGGAATAGATTAATCCATGCCCTAGATCTAAACGGTGGTGGAATTAAGATTGAAATTGCTGATTTGTATGGAAAGATGCATGCTAAAGATTATTTAGATTGGGAAACAAGTATGAAAAATTATTTTGAGTGGAAATCTATGGCAAAAAATAGAAAAGTGCTATTTGTGACGCTGAAGTTAAAGGGCACAACATTTCAATGGTGGAAGAGAGTTGAAGGGCAACTTGAACGACAAGGTAAACTCAAAATTGACACTTGGGAGCATATGAAGATGAAGCTGCAAAAACAATTCTTACTCACTAATTATACAATGAATTTTAGCCGACCCCACCTAGTGGGATAAGGCTTTGTTGTTGTTGTAATTATACAATGAATTTATACGAGAAGTTCTATTTTTTGAAACAACGAGGTATGAATGTTGAAGAGTATACTTCAGTATTTTACAACTTACCAATTCGTTGAAACAAATGAGCAAATAACTGCTTTAGAGATGAGATGCCTATTGCTCGTGTGTGTGCTCTTGAAGATGCTCGACAACAAATTTTATTGGTTGAAAATCAAGTGTGACGATATGGAGCACATAGACCTTTAATGAGACGTTCAGGAGGCATTATGCAAAAGGGTCCTGGAGTTATTGCAAATACAAAAAATAACACATCTGCACAGAGAAACAGTCAAGGAACTCATGCAAATAAAAGTGATGATAAGGGAAAAGCTCTAATGTGTTAGAGTGGACAAAATAATTATGCACCCACGACTTTTAAAGGAAGCAACAATACACAAGTTCGTTGTTTTACTTGTGATGAAAAAGATCATTATTCTTATTGCTTGTCTATAGCAAAAAATTAACCCAGTAGAGCTGTAAGATGAAGAGTCAAAGCCAATTTATGATCAGTATATGGATGAAAGTGAACAAATAAATGTTCCCCTTGTTCAAGGAGAATTGCTGGTGATTCGAAGTGCCTTAACTTCTACATCGAAAGAAGAAGATTGGAGAAGACACAACATTTTTAGAACACGTGTTCTATGCGGTAGAAAGGTATGTGATCTAGTTATAGATGGTGATAAGATAATGTCATTTCTAGAGATGTAGTAGAAAAGTTGAGATTAGGTATTGAATAACATTCACATCCTTGCGCAATTTTAGTCGCTGCACGATGTTTGGTGCAATTTACTATGGGAGGTAATTTATAAGGTGAAGCTTTATGTGATATTGTGCCTATGGATGTTAGACATATTCTCGTGGGAAGACCAAGATTATATGACCATGACATGGAATATCACACTAAACCAAATACTTATTCGTTTCACTATGAAAATAAAAAGTACACCTTGCATCCAATGAAGGAGGAAACAATAGATACCGACTCATAAAAAAATAATAAGATTAATGACTTTTTGTGTGCTGAGAAGTTTGAATTAGTATGCCAAGAAGCTGTGATTGTATATGTGTTAGCAAACAAGATAATTGGATGCGAACCAATTGGAGGAATATTCCACCAACTAGGGGTGTTCACCGGGTCGGGTCCACCCGATGAACCCGACAATCCGACCCGACCCCACCCGAACCCAACCCGATGAGGGTTCGGGTTGGGTACAGGTTAGGAAATCCCAACCCGAGTCGACCCGACCCGACCCGATGACCCGACTTTTTATTATTATTTTTTTAATTTTTTTACTTATTTTTAGTTCGATAGTTGATTTAAAATGGAAAAAAAATATTAAAATAAAATATTTTAATTATGAAAATAATGCTCAAATATTCAAAAAAACATATTTTATATTTTATAATAATTATTAATTATTTTTTATATTAAAATAAATATAAAAAAGTAAGACAAAAAATAAAAAAAGAAAAAAGGGTGGTCGGGTGACCCGACCACCCGACCCGACCCAACCCAACCTGAACCGGGTTGGGTCGGGTCGGATTTGTACATGGGTCGGGTCCAACCCAACCCGTGAACACCCCTACCACCAACCACCGAAAGTTGAGCAAATTTTGAAGGATTTTTTAGATCTGATTGCTGGAGATTTACCACAAGGTTTGCCACCGATGAAAAGTATTCAACATGCAATTGATTTAATTGCGGGTGCTTCTTAGCCAAATCTACAAGCCTATAGAATGCTACCTAAACAATGTGCTAAGGTGCAAAGACAAGTTGAGGAGTTGATATCTAAAGGTCTCATATGTGAAATAAAATAGCACAAATGGAGGGGAACAAGTAAAGATTCTCCTCTATTCCCCTCTTTTAAATTTTATCCAAACAAGGGGAAAATTTTTTTCCCTTCCGTAAGGTATTGAAATCTTTCCTAAACAAATATATTGTTGTTTATTTTGATGATATTCTAATTTACAACAAAGATGTGAATGAGCACTTAGTGCATCTACAACAAGTTCTGAAAGTATTGCAGCGAGAGAAACTTTTATCAACTTGAAAAGGTGCTCTTTTATATCTCGTGAAGTGGAATTTCTCCTAAGGTATTAAACCATATCTAGGGAAGGTTTGTGCAATTTTGGAATGGCCTATTCTGCACAACATGAGGGATTTCGAAGTTTTCATGGCTTGACGTCATTTTACAAGAAATTTATCAAGAATTTTAATTCTATTTATGAGTCCCATTACATAATGCTTGAAGTATAATAGTTTTCAATGGTCAAATGTAGCACAAAAGGCCTTTGATCTCATAAAATAATTGATGACAAACACCCCTATTCTTGCTATACCTAAATTTGAGAAGTTATTTGTTGTGGAATGTGATGCATCTCATATTGGAATTGGTGTAGTCCTCAGTGAAAAATTATTTGATGCGAAGAGGTGCTACTCTATTTGTAATTTGGAATTTTATGCCTTAGTTAAAGCTATTCAACATTGGGAGCATTATTTAGCTTATCGAGAATTTGTTGTTTATTCTGATCATCAAGCTTTGAAGTTCCTAAACTCTAAAAAGAAGTTGAATGAAAGACACGTTGGCCGGAGTGCTTATCTTGATGATCAATTTTCTTTGAAATATAAAACTGGGTAGTCTAATGTTGTGGCGGATGCTCTTTGTAGACAATCCATGTTATTGCTGATGATGAGTATTCAAATGTCTGGTTTTGAAGAGATAAAAAATCAATACAAAACTAATCCTTATTTCAGCAAAATATTTGTTAACCTGGAAGTTCCTGGAAGTTTTGAATTATTGCCTTATCACGTAGGATATTGTCCTCTTCGGGCTTCGACCTACACGGTTTTACCAAAACGCGTCCTCCAGTATTAGAGTAGCGCAACGGCTCACCTCTATACTTGGCAGAATATTGTTCGCTCTACCCCCACCCTAGTGTCATACCCTTATTCTCTACCTAGAGATGGTGGTGTGTGGCATTAAGAATTCCTACTCGAATCGCTAAGTCAGCCCTCTCTCGTCGAAAGTGTCCCTAGGATCACAACTGCCCGCTTGATGAATGTCGCACAAAGGAACGCTCAAGCACAACACTCATGTCCAAACTCAGGACAATTACATGTATTTATACAAGGGAGGGAACAACCAACCGCCACCCCAGAATTCAAATACATTCAACCGTCGCACAATCGGGCGCCGCTCCATGGCGCCGGTTCACACCAAACCCCTTATGCAGCCCTGCGATCTTCTTGCCTGAAGTGCGATGCCTGGATGACCTTCCCACCATCCTCTGCTATCTTGATCATCACCGATTGTACAGAACACCCGCGAGCCTCCTGCTCTGGTGATATGCACTTCCCCCGCTCCTTGGCGCCATGGCGGTTATAACCGTCGCTCCCACCAATGGTCATCATCCTCGAATCCTCCTGCCTGAGAATTCCGCTGGCCAAAGATGTCCTCATGACTTCCCTCCACCTGAGGGGTGATTGGGACGAGGCACTTTGGTCCTAGGACATAACCGTCCCAAAATGCCAAAGTGAGCAGCCGGTACGTGCCGCCTGTGCGCCAGGCATGCCTCATCTTCCCCAGGAGCTTCTGCTCGTCCCATCCCTCTTGGATGGTCCTTATCAAGCCTCCTTCTCGATGCCTGACCTTCAGGATGCAGGCCTTCTAGTCCCAGGACGTCCCAAATGCTTCCTAGGACGGACATGGCCTCCTGGCGGCTCACCCTGCGTAACGGTCGATCGGTGTGCATCCAACGGGCGCCCGGTGACCCTTAGCGCCATCCGCCATGTCCCGGTATGCCCATCAAATGGGAGGGGTGACACTAGGTTCACGGTTTTGGGAAATCTATTAAGGTGCCTTGTTGGAAATTATGTGAAAAGCTGGAATGTGATTCTTCCGCATGCAGAATTTACTTATAATAATTCTGTCAATAGAACAATCAAGAAGGCACCTTTTGAAGCTGCTTATGAATTGAAACCACAACATGTGCTTGATCTAGTTCTTTTGCCACCAAATGTAAGAATTAGTAATGACGGAGAGGCCTTTGTTGAACACATTAAAAGAGTGCATGTGGAGATCAAAGCTACCTTGAAATCAAATAATGAAGCTTAGCCAATGCAACCAATCAACATCGGCGTCTTAAACATTTTCAAAAAGGAGACTTGGTCCTTGTATGCCTGAGGCAAGAGTGATTTCCTAAAGGCACTTAACACAAACTCAAGTCAGGGAAGTTTGAATCTTGTAATATACTAAAGAAAATAAGTTCAAATGCTTATTTCATTGAGCTTCCATCAAATTTGCAAATCAATCCTATCTTCAATGTCTCATATTTGTATGCTTTTGAGGGCTTTGATATGAACAGGACAGAAATTTCAAATCAATTTGAACAACATCCCAAAGTTTCGGGTAAATTACATGGATTGTTTCCTAACTTCGAGTGCGGTAACTAGACAGTCCCTAAATTTCAATTTGTAATTAGATTGTCCCCGAACTTATTTTTCTTGCACACTTAGTCCTTCTAACCATCAATAGACAATTCCTCAATTACCTTGCTGATGTGGTGTAAAAACGTAATAAAATAATATAAATATATGATAAAATCATAAAAAAATAAAAGGCAGCAACCTCGTGGCTGTCGCGAGCGCACACGAGAGAGCCGACAGGGGGGGGGCGGCACCCTTTCTTGCGTGCGCACGCCGCTGGCGTACGTGAGAAAGAGGGGGGCGTCGACCTTGGCGAGTTTCAGAAGAGGCCGGATGCCCCCCTTTTCCTCTCTCGTGCGCTGGTCAGAGCAGGCATAGAGGGGGGGCCGGCGCCCCCTCACTCTCGAGTGTGCTTGCCTGTGCGCACCAGAGCCGACAAGGGGGCCACACCCCCTCTCTCGCACGGGCGGGCTCGCCAGCCCGCATGAGAGAGAAAGGGGGCATTGGCCTCCCTCTACAACTCTTTGGCGGGCGAGTTGCATAGGGGGCCAACACCCCCCTTTTCCTCTCTCGCGCGTTGACGAGCGCACGAGAGAGGAAAGGGGGTGCCGGGCCTGTCTGTGCGAAAAGGGTGGGCCGACGCCCTCTTTCTCTCTCGTGGGCTTGCCGGCGTGCGCAAGAGAGCTGGCAGAGGGGCCGACGCCCCTTTTTCCTGTCTCGCGCACTGGTGAGCGTACGAGAGAGCAAAGTGGGGCGTCGTGTGAGCTCCGACAAACTCGCACAGAGGGGGGACCGGCGCCCCTCTCTCTCTCCCTCGCCGACGCCGGTGATGAAGAAAAAGGGGGCCTTTTTTATTTTTTTTATTGGGCCATGTCATCAATTTTACCGGGGAACT
The DNA here is from genome assembly GCA_030549335.1 of Pontederia crassipes. Lineage (NCBI taxonomy): Eukaryota > Viridiplantae > Streptophyta > Magnoliopsida > Commelinales > Pontederiaceae > Pontederia > Pontederia crassipes. The sequence continues at coordinate 17,482,161 of CM060184.1, read as the reverse complement.
AGTTATTGTCACTCAGGAGGACGACACATGCAAGACAATTAAAGGTCGAGGACAATTTCAGTAAGTTGGGGAACCGTTGAGATATTGATCCAAAATTAAAGGACGATCCGTGTATTTTATCCCAAAGTTTCTATTGATGTTATTGATGATGTTTTGAATGTTAAGGAGGTCAATTCTCGTAGGGGTAACAGTTATAGGAGATTCTCGGTTAAATGGTTGGGTAAATCTACGAAGATGAACTCAAGATTGATGCTGAAATGTATGCTGACGTTGTACAAGTTTTTGCAAAGGAGCCAAAAATTCAAGCTCAGGAGATTGATGCAGAGCTTTTATTTTAGTTGAAGCTGGTGTTTTACTCTATTAATCATCATGTGATAGGCATGCGACCTTTTAATTAATCATAAGGAACATGATTAAAAGTAGGCTAACTAATGGTGGATATTGATTTTGGGCTTTAAATCCTTGTAACCCTAGTATTTAAGGTTGCATCAGGTTTTCAGGCATCATCATCTATTTTTTATCAATACTAGAAATTTTTGTAGTTTTCTCATAAATCCTAATTGTTCCTCTATCAATCCTTCTCATCTATTTCTCATTATTCTTGTTGGTTTTCTCTTCTTACTACATCATGACAGAATGATATTCTGCTCTCTACAACATCTAACTTCTGGTTCAATATGTGTGGAGCTGCTTTGATCATATTGTGGACATGATTGGGTCAAGTCAAATTTTCACCAAAAAATTGGTAGCCTTCTTGAAGTTCACTGCCCTTACCACAAAATATTGAAAGTGCCTTCTTCAGCACTTTTGAATCCCTCATAAACTCCAATCACAACAAAAGGTCTCTTTTTCCTTTGAGAGATTGCTCATGCTCACCCAAATTTGGCAGTGGATTGACCTTCATGCCTAAAGCATCATTCTTAAGTTGAGATGGGCCTTCTTTTATAATTTTGCAAAGGCCATTTTTGCCAATACTCAAATAAGTACAAATGCTACTGACCTTCGAATGACAAGTACTCCAATAAGTAAGAATGCTATTGATCTTCTTCAAATGACAGGAACCAAGCGTTGTGTATGTCTTAATAAAAATTTTCTAAATACCCTTTGGATTCATTACTATTTCAATTAGAAATAGCAATCCCCGTCACAAGGTCCACCTTAAAGTACCAATTTGTATGTTTGGGAACTTTGATCAAAGGCTTTTGCTTTTTAATCCACCTAATGTTAGCAGCAACCCAACCAGCGGAAACACTATATTCCCTAGACCATCAAGCAAAAATTCTGGTTTTTCATTTTCAGAGCCCTTGCTCTTGTTTAGTAAAGCCAACTTCCACAAAAAAATGTAAAACTACAGGCATGTGGTTCCCCATATATGCACTTTTCTTGACAAGTTCCATAAAAAAATCTGACCAGCGAAAACACTACATCCCCTAAACCGTCAAGCGAAAGCACTACAGTCCCTAAACCATCAAGCCAAGTTCCATAAAAGAATGCGAACAGCGAAAGCACTAATTCCCTAAACCATCAAGCAAAAATTATGGTTACTCATTTTTCAGAGCCCTTACTCTTGTTTACTAGAGCCAAGTTCCATAAAAGAAATGCAAAACTACAAGCATGCTGCTCCACATATATGCACATTTTTCTGCAAAAAATCCTGAAATCCAATCTACGGTTAATAGAAATCTTCCGGAACAAATCGAGAAAGCAGTCTGAGAGAAGATGACTATTGCTCGAAATACCAAGATTTCAGATTGATCAATTTTGAAGAAATCAGTAGTTACCTCGAATTTTAGGTACAACTTTGCTTACCATAATCCAGCCATTGCTCACTACATCGCAAATTACCAAACAAGCCAAAGTTCCCTATTTTTTATGCTTCGAACAGGAAAGCACGATATAACCGAAAAATCAAGGGATTTATTGTCCGTTGGATCCTAAATCATTGAAACTCAACGGCTGTGATGTATTCATTTTTACTTTACTCTTAAATCTTCGACGGCTAGGGTTTTATCAACTCCGGCCCCCAGTCTTCAGTTCACTGATAACACCCCAAAGATCCAATTTTTATCCTGATTTAAAGAAGACGGATAGCTAAAACGAGGCGATGAAGAGATCGAAGTCGAATTCCTTCTGTTAAAGGCAAGAAAAGGTGTTGTTAATCTTTGTAGGAAACCGAAACTTTTCTTTATCATGGCTAAAATGGTCACGGAGTTGATTGGTCCTTTCTCTCGTGCGGTTGTTTCTGATGGAATTTTTGGTTTTCAGAACAAATCATATGTTAACTTGCAGTCGAGCATACGTTTCCCTAGTAGTTTAGTCATTCCAACTTCTCGCATTCTTCGAAATCCTCCATCTTTCAGTGTCAAAGATGTCATCTTTCGTAGAATCCATTCGTTTAAACATTTTCATAGTAATTTGAGTCATTTGGCAGTGAGGCAATCTCTTGATTGGCAGCAGAAACGTTGCTTTTCCGGTGATCAGATGGAGATGCCGAAGTCACTCCCTGATGGCAATGCTGGAACCCGAATGTCTCATGTTGACCGACAGGATGCGCAAAAAGCACTCCTTGATTACCTTCATGGTACCAGGGGTCTTCCCTTCGCTGATGCTGAACACATGAGTAAGAACTCGCCGGTTTTTCTCAAAAGCCTGCTTACAAAGCTTGAAAATGAAGGTAGGGGTCGCTCGCTCACCAGGTTCCTCCTTTATCATCCGATCAATGAATTCGAACCTTTCTTGGAGAGTTTGGGTTTGAATCCATCAGAATTGCAGCCTCTTCTTCCTCGCGATATTTTCTTTCTTAGTGATGATGACATTTTGCTGGAGAACTATCATGCTCTTTGCAATTATGGAGTCCCTCGTAGTAAGATTGGCAAGATGTACAAGGAAGGGCCTGAAATGTTCAGATATGATTATGGTGTATTGGCCTTGAAACTTCAAGCTTACGAAAAACTTGGCCTTAGCAAACCGGCCATCATTAAGTTAATTGTATGTTGTCCAACACTTTTAGTTGGTGATTTGAATTTGGGATTTCTTCAAGTGTTAAACGAGATGAAAAGCCTAGGCATTAACTTGGACTGGATTAGAGATTGTGTATCAGACAAGAGTATCTATAATTGGACAAGAGTTCTTCAAATTGTGAACTTTCTACTTGAAATTGGATGCAAAAAGAAGGAACTTGCTGTACTCATAAAAAAACATCCCAAATTCGTTTTTGACGATTCTGGAAAGAAAACTTATGAACTTGTAGTCGTACTACTCAAGTTGGGTCTCAAGATGAACGACATTGTCATTCTCTTTGTTCGGTACCCTCGGATTCTGCTTGGAAACTTCATAAAGAATTTATGGCAATCTGTGCATTTCTTGTTTGAGATAGGTATGGACACTGAGGACATTGCAAGGATTGTGTCTTCTCATGCTCAAGTTTTGGGATCTTGCTCTTGTCATAGACCTGAGACTGTTTTGGCAAACTGTAAGGTAACTACAAAAAGTCTGTGTGATATCATAAGAAAGGAACCCAGCCAGTTCAACAAGTTAGTTTCAAGAAAAAAAATGAGCATCTTAAGCCTATCCAAATTTGATGGAATCTTTCATTATGAGAAGACAGAATTTTTGTTAAAACTAGGCTTTGTTGAGAACTCAGATGAGATGGTAGTTGCGTTAAGTAAGTTTCGCGGCAGAGGTGACCAGTTGCAGGAGAGATTTGACTGCATTGTAAATTGTGGGCTTGATTACCATACAGTTGCAGAGATGATAAAACTAGTACCAGAAATACTAGGTCAATCAACAGAGGTAATTGAAAACAAGATTGACTATCTCTTGAACCATCTAGGTTATCCTCTTGAAGCCCTTGTAGCTTTCCCCTCATATCTTTGTTACAGTATGAATAATATAAAGCTCAGGTTTTCAATGTATAATTGGCTTAAAGATCAAGGGATAACAACACCTATCAGAAACAGGAAAATGGCTAAGTCTATGGTAGCATTGAGCACCATACTTGCGTGCTCTGAATCAAGATTTCAGAAATATGTTGTAGGCTTACACCCCAAAGGTCCTGAAGTATGGGAAAAAATGAAGAATTCATCATCTTCGAGCTAGAATAGGTGTGATTAATGGATATAACTTGGTCAATTCATAATTGGATCAGTGTCTGGATAATGGAGATTTCAGTGTTAATCAGGTGTAGAATATCCTGAGAGGGCGTGAGCAAAATGTGGACTCATCTCTGCTGATGTATCCTTGACGTATTATGAAGACCAGAGCCCCTTTAAAAACTAATAGAGCAAGATCTATTGGTGAATAATATGTCGAAAGGTTTGGTTACTAATAGAGCGGAATGACGTCGTATGATCCATGTAGCCGACCTAGTGGGATAAGGCTTTATTGTTGTTGTATATAGGTGGTCAGGTGTGAGCTGATTGCCACTGGATCCTACCCACTAGATGACTCTTCGGGTGTACTCAGTTTGTAACTTATGCCACAAGGAGGAAGATGTTGAGCACCTTTTTTCAAATATAGCATTTCTAAGGGGATTAATGAGTACAGGTTGGCTGGACTAATGTTAACTCAGAATCTTAGTTTTGGGCATCAATCGCAAGAGGTGGCTTTCTATGGCCTTCCTGGCTGCAATAGATTCAGGTTGTCTTTCAGGGGGAGGATGCTATGTGGACAACATGGTAGCTCATGTTTGTTCTCCCATCAGGCAGTGGACCTGATGGTGGTGGTGGTGGTGGTGAGGGGGTGGGGGGCTGGGGTTGGTTAAAGACACTAATGTGCCTGATTACTTGCTAGTTTAATAATGGTTAATTATCCTTTTTCTCCCTCAATAAAACTAGGTGTATCTACTGGTGCCAGTGCTGATACGGTTCTTTTGTAAGAATGAAAATTTCATTTGTATTGATTATTGATAGGATCTCCACATAATTGTGCTGTGTAGCTTCGACTAGCTTTACTTGATTATGTGGCATTAAATGGTGATGAGTCAAATCGTTGAAGACATAAAATTGGGCCATGTGAAGGAGTACCTTACTGCCAAGATGAACTAACATTTGTGACTTTGCTAAATGAATTTTCTATTGATTCACATGTAAAGCAAGACCACTGAGTTATAAATCAGCTGTGTGCAGTGAATCAATTGTTGCAGTTCAAAATTTTTGTACATCTGTAGCAGCCTTGATCATGAAGGGTGAGTTCAAACTTAGGTCTTCAATTTTTTTTTCTTGTCTCGCTATTTTGCATGCACATACCAAGTGAAATTCCTTGTCATTTTGTATTATTTGTCACGACTCACGAGGGGTTAAACTGTCCTTAGGAATGGGGTTGGGTGGAACTGTGGAAGTACTTAAGATTCATCGCGATAGTATACTTATATATAACTAATTAATTATTTTTGGGGCAATAATGAATTGAATTATTTTTAATGATACAGAAGTTTCAATATTAAATTTGTGAAATGTATATAGTCAAGTTATTTAGTGCACTAAATGACATTTATAGGATCGTGAGTATGCGTAACTTATAAAACAAACGTGCAATACAGAGAAAACGCTTTATTATTAGAGATGAAAAGGTGAGAGAAAAGAATTAAAATTCAAATACACCACAAGGCAATAACTTAGTTTTGTTTATAAAGACCTGGAATCAATGTTGTCTAAGTTCAAAAGTGTAAGTAAATTCATTTTTTTGTTCTTGTAGAATAAATGTGTAGAGTTTATGTCCCAAATAAGTTTAATTATACAAACATGTATCTGTTTGTGGTCCAAAAATCACAAACAACTCAGATTTTTTACTAATATCAAATAAATGTGAGAATAATTAAAATAAGTATTATCACTTACAATTAGTATTGTTAACTAACTAACAATTATTATATTTATTGATATAGAAAATCTACGAAAAATTAAAAAAAAACTAAAATTGTTGTACTAAACTTTCTAATCATGATACCAATTTCACTTTCAATCACAAATATATTGATCAAACAAAATATGTAAAATTTTAGAAACTTTTTATTGTACAAAATAAATAATTATGTCTAATAATAAAATTATATGATTTTAAAATTAATATTTATGTAAAATCTAAAAGTCTAAGTTATTTAATAGTTTAATATTGTAATTGCATCTTTCTGTTTGACCGGGTAGTAAGATGTGTGACCAGGCAGACTAATTAATTTTAACTAGTGTAACACCCGTGTGATGCACGGGGCATACTAAATTTAATATATAAAAAATTTAAAAATTATATTAATCATAAAAATATGCAACTATCAATAAATAAAGCATAATAAATAATGAAAAATATATATAAAAATAATTACCAAATAGTTCCTTCTCATCAACATTAATTTTCTTAAGTAATTGCCCGTACATAATTAATATATGTAAATATATGTGAAAAAATACATGATCAAAATCAATATAAAAGTTGAATGTAAACCAATATGTGTATCCCATGCTCTCAATTAAGACATGAAATGTAAAAAAGAAAAAAAATAAAGGTAAGAATATCTGTAAAATAGTGAGAATCATATATCTTTCATTCTTCAAATATAATTTTGCATGCAACATGTAAAGTCATGGATATCACTATAACCTTTCAATAGTGTCCAGATGCAAGCAATCTAACTTTTATTTTAGATTAATCTGTCAAATATTTTTTTATAAAATAATATTTTTTTCTTACAAAAGTGGCGTATGATTCAACGGTGTAAAATATAATAATTCAAAATTGACAAATCTTAATTTCTTTCAGAGCCTAGTAACTTTTATATATATGCAAAAATGATGCATGATAAATTATCCATGTTTATGTCAACATAATATATTATATCATCCAATCCCTGCCATATCACAAAGATATTTTTTTTTAAAAAAAGATAAGTATATCTATAACATAGTGAGAGTAATGTATCTTTCGTTCTTCAAACACCATTTCCAATATATCAATCCCTTGGAATATATAAAAAATTTGTCATGATATATAGTTATGCACATATATTAATTTTCATGGAATAAAAACTAAAAAATATAAAATTTATGAAACATATATTTTCATGAGGAATGGAACAAAATAATTTAAAAATATAATACAAAAATAGCTAGTTACAGAAATGGAAATGGTGATAAATTAAATAGAAATTGGTACAAACTGACAATTATTAATTTTTAAAGTAAATAAATTGATAAATGTTAAACATTGATAGTCAATTAATTTACAATAAAAAATAGGCTGGTCAAAACATGTAAAAGAACTTCTAAATATATGTATGTTTAAATTAATCAATATTTTTACAAAATGAAAATCCAATTGCGAAATTGCAAATTTCATTAAAATTGAGATCTAACCTGTAATGATATATTATTCTGCATAACTCAACAGGGGGAAAAACTAATTGCAATAAAAATAGGAGAAAGAGAGAACAGATTGCAATAAAAATAGGAGAGAGAGAGGGATCAAGTAAAGTTTGTTTCGACATCAATATTTATAACATGTCGAATTGTCAGTTATAACTACTAATCCATAACAAAACCCAATAGAAGTAAAATTTTCATTTCATATTGTAATATGATTTAAATATAATATTTATTGTAAGCAAGTTATTAAGTCTCACCATGATATTTATTGGTTGCCATAATTGCACCTCTCCTTCACTAACTGCATCCAAAATTAATTTAAACAATATGAAGAGATAATTTAAATAAAGATACTATAACAAACTAAACAATTAAGAATATTGAGAATGACAAAATATAATGGCATATATCTAAGAGAATTTGAACTATGTAGTGCAAGATAATATAGATAATAAAATTAAAAAATAACTCATATAAGTTATGATATAATTATGTTTTTACTTCAGTGCAACAAAGAGAAATATCTGTATACTCTTAATAAGGTATAAATTAGACTCTCAGGATCAGATAATAACTTATTAGATAATCTCAAAAGTTAAAGACTTTCAAGACATAACAATAAGATAATTGAATAAATATTTATCCTCTCGATGGATTGTGGATAGAGTTCCTTTGCATGAGAAGTGGAGACAATGGCTACGAAGATGGAGAGGATGGCTAATGGGTGGCATTATACACATAAATAGTGGAAATGATTGCTAATAAGAGGGCACGATTTTGTTGACATTCAATTATTTTTATATATAATAAAATCTTATATATGCATTTTATATTTGTGACTGAATTTTTTTAATACACTATTAATTTATAGAGACATTTGTCACACTCTCCTTCAATGCTACCTTCCTTTTAATAATATATAGATAGAATATCATTTTCTTCATGCTTATTATTCCCTCAATATAGTATACAGACGTAAAGTAATACTACTTATATAAAATGATAATATAATTAACTTAGAGATAATATGAATATATATATCTATTATTTATCATATATATAATAATTATATCTATTACACATGGGGCCAAATGTCATCATATTATATCATTCATATTTATTCTTATACTATATTAATATTAATATAGTATAGATATAAGATAAGATAAGATATATATATATATATATATATATATATTATATTCAAAATTATTATGTAGCTAACTAACTTCATAATATGATAACAACTCCACGTGCAAAATTATATAATTGCATAATTTAAGATGATTTCTATTTTTATGAAGAAAATATAATATTATATAATTTATTTTAGAAATATAATTATAGCATTTTATAAATAATTTAAAAAATAACTGTGGAATGTATCTTTCATAATATTATAATATATATACTAATATCCTAATTAGTTATCTATAACTGATGTAAAAAATGAGTGAGAAATAATTTTTTCATCAAAATAATATTCTAATTAATTATAATTCTTAAGGACACTTGTCACTTTCTACTTTTGCCAAATGTCAAGCTCTCCTTCCAAACTTCCTTGCTATTAATATAGTAAGATATAGATAGATAGATAGATAGATAGATACAGATATAAATATACATATATATAGAATATAGATATATAGACATATAATATTTAAATTATTATGCTGTAAAGTTTGCTATATAGCCGTATATAGTTAACTCATGAGAAAGAAGGTGGGTGATAAGGAAAAAATCAGGCATAGAGAAAATTGTGGAGTTAGTTATGGATAATTATTCTCCACTACTCCAATATAATATAATATATATGTATATATATTATAAATATTGTTATTAGATGTGGCTATTTTAACGATAATTAGTTACTTGTACGATTACCACATTTAATTATTATACATATATGTTTTGAAAATTTATTTGTAAAAAAGTTTAAGGATTATAATGTACTCTCTGATGCAAAGTACTCTTCTTTAATATAGTGTAGATATTATGATATTAGAAAATTTAAAAAATAATTGTATACATATTAAATATACAGTGAGAATGTGCGACTAATATCTCATACTACCATTAATTTTATTAATTTCATACCCCCACTATTTCCTTAATTATTTCATACGACTAATATCTCACTTTTACATCTTCTAAGCTAAATATTTAATTCACTCATAATTAAATACTATTATGCCCAACCGTTATGGATAAGTGATCCATTACTCCAACACAATTATCTTTAATAATTAATTATTATTCAACCATTATAATTAGTGAATCTCGTAATTGACACTCCTTGTTAATAATTAAAAATAAATAGATTAATTATGCTATAAAATACTAACAAAATTTTTTTACTAACACAACTGATGTTATATAATAGTTATCATATTTTTTGTTAGCATAACTTATCAATGGTTTTTTTTATCACTTGTCAATATATTATTATGCCAAATGTCAAGTTCTCATGCAAAGCACTCTCTCTTTAATATAATATAGATGCTTTTTCTATCTTCTATTTCTGTATTATCTTTTTTTTAGTAGCAATATATGTCTATGTAAAACTCAGTCATTATTTGTGATTGGATAAACATTTCACACACACACATATAATAATAATAATAATAATAATAATAATAATAATAATAATAATAATAATAATAATAATAATAATAATAATAATAATAATGGTTTAATGCTTTAGGAGGACTGCTACGAATGCGGCAATATCTCTGCTAGTCTGTGTAGCTTCCTTGTGCCAGAAAAGCTGTGTGGGCCATGTTTTCTTTCTCTTCTTGTCGCAGGCCCACAATCACGATTCTTCCGAATTTCACATGAATAATTAAATTAATCACATGAGCAACATTAATTAGGGACATATTTAGATGAAGTGAAAGGATGAACTAAAAAGTTGATGTAATATATAAAAATAGAAGTAATAGATTAATTTTAACGAGTGTTCGAATAAAAATATGTATGACAAATATAAAATATAATTTTATTAATTAATACAAATAATAGTATAAGTTAAATTTTTCTTAAAAATATAATATTTGAATGTAATAAACTATATTTAACAAAATGACAAGTAATTTAAAATATAAAACATAATAGTAATAAGTTATAATAAAAATAATAGTAATAAATTATAAAATATAATAGTAGTTTATTTGAATGTAATAAATTATTTGAATGGAATATAAAATATAATTTTATTAATTAATAAAAATAATAGTAAAAGTTATTTTTTATAAAATGACAAGTAATAAATAATATGGTATTAATATTTTTATAATAAATATATTATATTTAATACATAATTTATTTTGTGAGGGAAATGTAAGAGAGAAAAAATAAGGAAAGGAGTAAAAAAGAAAAAAAATAGAAATTTAAAAAATTGCTCTCACGTCAAAAACAAATTGGAAAAAAGGAGAATTCGTGTTATATAGCTTGGTTCCAAAAATAAAGTGGAATCAAAAAGTAAAAATCGACAGACAGTTGGTTCCACCTTAAATCTTATTTTCTCACACAGAACCGATTGAAATTAAGCATTATTTTCATTAGTTCCCATTACCAAACCATCCATGATAAATATTTTTTTATAACTTTTGACAAAAAAAATTTTTTTTCAGCACTTTGGTTGTAAATACTTCCACGTCCATGAAGTATGGTAATCTAAGAATGTTTCTAAAATCCAACTACCATGCCAACTAGATCATGATTCAACTAATTTAATCGGCTTCAAACGATTGAATCAAATTTTTATTAAAAAGTTATATTTTATTACTTTAAAATATATTATGAATAATACTATAAAAAATATAAAAATGTCTTACAAAATATTTTTCTTAACATTGAACCTTAATTTATATTTTCTTATTTGGTAAATGATATTTAAAGTAAATATTTTTAATAAATTTATCCAAAATCTGTTTCAAATTTATATAAGTTAGTATGTTTGGACAGACTCATTATATTAAAGTAATATGTGAATATTTACATTATTAAAAAAATGTGTCAATTTTGGAGCTCTTTATACATTATATTTAAAAAAGTTTAAATTGAATAATATAATTTTCTTTAAATTTATTATTATATTACAAATACTATATAATTTTAATAATTACTTAATGGAATAAGTCTCGTGAAAATTTATCTTTATGGTTCTGATTAAAAGATATTTGTATTCTTGTATTTTTATATTTCTTTTAAATTTAATTATTTTTCTGTTAATAACTTTTATTTCGTATCTCTAGATTACATCATTTTTCCTCCCTTTTTTCATTCAATTAATTTCATTTTTACTTTTTCTATCACTTTCCTTTCCCAGTTATTTTTTACCTTCCTTTCTTATTTAATTCTATCATTTCAATTTTATATTTTCTAAAAAATAAAAAATGGATTGAATTTGAATCGCTTTCGGCCAATTCAATTTGATTTCTTTAACTGTTGAAAATATGCCCTTTTGGGCACGCGCGGCCCACGTGGGCAAAGACAATCCACGTGCATCGTGCACGCGGACCATGCGATCGCACACGCCGTCGCACGATTGGGCACAGATCACGCTGACATCACGTGATGCGTTTTGCCTAACTTCTTGTCCAATCCTTTCTCCCATATAAAAGAAGACTCACACCAGATGTCCCAAACACGCTTTCATGGATCGAAAGGTACTTATGCTGTAATAAAAGTGTTCCGTTCTCCCGAAGTTCGATTTTCGATCCCGAGGTGCAAGTACATTTGTCGAGAGTTTGTGTAAAAGTCCCGACAATCTACTTCCGCTACAAGAAGTATTCTACAACCTCTATTATTTATATATGTTATAAATCAAATATCAATCTCAGAGTTTTTTTTATTTTTTCTCGAACTCGTGATTAAATCTGCGCATTTTAATTGATATGACCACAGCCGAGGGACAAAGTGGTCTTTGGTATGACAAATATAATATGGACAGGGGCAGACCCAGAAAAAAAAAGGAGTGGGACCAGGTTTGAACTGGTGACCTCTTCTAAGATTAACAAGTGTTGCTACCAGTAAGCTAAGGAGACTCGTGAGTAATAATAGCATACAACATTTATTTAAGGGCATCAAATATAACTTTTCACCCTAAAATTTATAATTTAACATGTATAATTAATAAAAAATTAAAAATTTAGGGGGGCCAGGGCCCCCCTCACCCTATATGTGGGTCCGCCTCTGATTATGGATGAACCTAAACCATAATATATTTTTTCTGATTTATAATAATACATTTGACGAATTTTTCAAATTTTTTTCTGCATATGTTGTAGCTGATGTCACCACGGCCACAAAGCGTCGGATGCTCTCAGTCAAATTTGACTCTTATCGAAGACAATCAAATCATACGATGAGGGAGCATATCTAGGAAATCCGTGAATTAAAAAATGTGAGACAAGTGCTCGATAACGAGCAACAGGTTTAGGCTTTGATCCACTCTCTTTCTAAAAGTTGGGAACACATGCGTTGTAACTTAATGCACAACGAAAGTGTAAAAAATTTTTGACCAAGCTGCTCGCCACATTGAAATAGAGGATGATGTCCTTCAAGCCATGAATCAATCCTTTGAAGCATTAGTTGTTGACGACAAAGAGTTGGTTCCAATCTAAAACAAAAATGTTGCGTAACTTGCAACCAAATAAGAAGAGCGGAGATGCTAGACAAAAGAAAGCCCAAAGTCACCAGTGCAAACGTGAAAAATGTGACGGTAAGATAGGCATAAATAAAGTAAAATGCTATAATTATAGCAAACGTGGTCACTTCGCTCGTGATTACACTGTGCCCAAGAAGGTTTGTCCTAACCACGATTATTTTTCTTATGTCTCTAATTGTGCCTTAATTGCTGAAAATCATCTGCCATCGATTGCATATTCAGGAGCCATCGACCATGTAATAAGAGATTGCAGGGTCTTCGTGGAATTTCGCCAAATAAGTGCGGAAAGCAAATGAATTTTCGTTGGCAACGACAAAAGTGTTAAAGTTAAATGCATTGGAACGTGCAAGTTAGAACTTCACAATAGCCAAATTCTTTATCTTCACGACGTTCTATATGCCCTGGCTTTCAAAAGAAATTTACTTTCTGTGTTAGCATTATATAAGCTTGGTTATGTAATAAGTTTTCAAAGAAAACAGATGACGATATGTCTTGGTAATGTTCTTCTATGCAACGATTTTCTCAATAATGGTTTCTATGTTTTGAATATAGCATCTGTCGCTGATAGTTATTCTTTTATGTCATCTGTTGTTGCGAATGAAAGTGCCAACATTTGGCATGCCAAACTTGAACACATTGGTCAAGATCGAATTAATAGACTTGTCAAAGAAGGCCCCTTGGGGTCTCTGCAAAAGTTAATCTTCTAACTTGTGAGAAATATCTAACTGGCAAGAAAACTATTTGTAAAGGAAAAACACGTCAAGTACTCATTACAATAATTCATGCGGACATATGTGGTTCGATGAATGTTCACGCATGATACAGTTTTTCTTATTTCATCACATTTATAGATGATTATTTTACATTATAGTGTCTATACTTGATTTCTCATAAGTCTAAAGCCTTGAATTATTTTGTACGATTCATGAACATTGTAGAGAATCAAGTGGATCGTAAGATTAAGGCCTTATGAACCGACCGTAGACACAAATATCTCTCTGACTTATTTAAAAAATTATATGATGAAAATGGTATAGTTAGGCAACTAACAATACAAAGAACTCCACAATAAAATGGTGTTATCGAAAGACGGAGTCATACCTTATTTGACATGGTTCGATCCATGATGGCACAAATTAATCTTCCGATTGCGTATTTAAGAGATGCACTATTGTCTGCTGCCTACATTTTAAGTCATGTATCATCAAAATCCATTCCTACAACTCCTTAGGTCTCGACAAGTCGAAAACCTGACCTTAGTTATTTGCGCCCTTGGGGATGCGCAACTTATGTTTTGAACAACTTTCGTAAGTATGGGAAGCTGGGTCCGAGAGGACAGAAATATATTTTTATAAAATATTGTGAGACCTCTAAGAGCTATGTATCCATAGGTGAAAGAGAAGATGGTACGATAACAAAAATCGAAAATAGAGATGTGACATTTATAGAGAATGAATTTCCTAAGGAAGGCGAGATAGACAAGGGGCTTCTTCTAAATGAAGAAGAATACTCCGAGTTGATGGCACAAGTGCATCAACCCATTGAGGAGTTCATCTTTTCAGTCACACAGTTTGATCCGAGTGGTAGAGATTTGCAACCGTCAACTGACCAACTTGAAAAGTTCTCTTCGACGGACTACTGGAAAACACGTTCCAAGCCGACGATTTGGAATCAAAGGGCTGCATGAACATGAGCCACATGAAGCCCACATAGTAAGTTAGGAAAATGAACTTGAGCACAAATCTATTAAAGAGACTCTCTCATTCCCTGCTAAGGAAGAATGAATTAAGGCAATGGAGAAAGAGTTAGGGTCCATGCAAAAAAATCAAATTTGAGACTTGGTCGATCTTCCGCTAGGCCGTAAGGCAATTGTGAACAAATGGATTCTCAAAATTAAACGTGACATAGATGAATCAATTGAAAGATATAAAACCCTCCTAGTGGCAAAAGGTTTCACTCAAACAATAGGTGTTGACTATAAAGAAACTTTTGCACCTGTTATAAGGTTTGCTTCAATTCGCCTAATATTAGCTATAGTCGCCTAATATTAGCCATTACATCAAATGGATATAAAAATTGCATTTCTTAATGGAGAACTAGATGAGGAAATTTACATGGAACAACCACAAGACTTCGTTGTAAAAGATGAAGAGCGCAAAGTTTGCAAACTACGCTAGTCCATTTGTGAACTCAAATAATCATCCAGACAATGGTACCTTAAATTCCATCAATCAATCATTTTTTATGTTTTTTATTGGAGTTGGTGAATACTTCAGGGCCCCTTGTTTCTCACACCGAGTTCGTCCAAGTGAGCTTAGGGAAATCTGAGTATTACCCGATTGCCTATGCTGCTGGCGTGCGAACAAAAGGGGGGGTTCGGGGGGCACCGCCCCCCGACGGCGGTCCCAAAATCCAGACGGGTTTTCGGCTTTTGTTTAGTCGGCCCATGTGGTTCGGATTATATTTTTTCACTGTTTGAGTCAGATTTTGAACCTGTTTAGGAGAGGCTTATATATAGCTTATTTTCAGATGTAATCTGTGTGGCGGCTGTAAACCTAAATGATATAGTGGAACATCTTTGCAGGACGTAGCCCTGGGTAATTTGCGTGCATCCTTTATTTTTCTGCAATCTCTTTGCGATCTTCTCTTCCTATTCTCGAGTTTTCCCATCAGTTTTAGCATGATTGATGAAGACTACTACGTGCATGTTCATAAGTCCGAGGATAATTTTGCTATCCTGACATTATATGTGGATGACATTCTAATAACTAAAAATAATAGAGATTTTGTCGTTACCATTAAATAATGGTTGTCCTCCATGTTTGAAATGAAAAACATGGGTGAAGCAACCAACATACTTGGATTGATCCAACGCGACCGTTTCAAACAACTCCTTGCTTTGTCACAAGAATCATATATAAAGAAATTTTTGGAACGATTACGCATGAATGATGATGCATGACATTTTATACATATTTATTTCATATCATTCAGTCTATTTTTTTATAAATTTATTCTATTATATATAAACTTTTCCTCATTTTTAATTAAAACTTTCAAAGAATCAGTTAATACCTAATTTATTATTTTTATTTCTACAGCAGCCAACACGGTCCGCGTTTGCCAGCAACACAGCCCATGTTTCCTTCAACATGATCCATGTTAGCCAACAATCACCATATCTTCAAAATCTGAAAGATTGGGAGGAAATCACTCTAACAATATAAAATATCTCCTATTATTAATAACACGATTCGTGTTGTTAATTTCACAAGATCTCCTCAACCAAATCATTATATTTTGATTCATGCGGCATTGATTCACGTTGATTCTTAGGAGGCAGATGCATTTTCAACTATAAAAAGGGTTCCATATCACCTCACTTAGACATCAAAGTCTAGAATTCAAAAATCCATTGCAAAGGCAAGAAGAGAGAGAGCCTCTGGTCGTCTACTCAGTGGAGATTCTTCCGGAGGAGTTTAGATAATTTTGAAGATATTATTTCTCATTTTTTTCTATCTTTTAATCTCTTATTTTCTCTCTACTGTTTCTTTATATATGTACCGGGCCGGGCTTGGGATATTGAATCCACACTGAATAGAGTTCTAATTAGAATCAATTTATGTTGGACTTTGTTAGATCGTTGAATAAGATTTACTATTCTGAATATTCTGAATATGTATGTTGATTTTAATGCTATCTTCTGAGTACTCGATTTTAACTGGTTGGTATTATCGAGATTTGTTCTTTTGATCTCTCTCAGTTGATTGATCTTTCGATAATCATTTCATATCCCATCTCTATTTACTCGGTTGAGATTTAAAGATTTGTGGATCATTAGCTCACTCGGTTGAGGTGTTTTTGAGATAGTATTGCATCGCTAAAGCATCTTATCAAAAGTTCGTTAGAGATTGATTCGGTTGAACCTTCTCTTTCTAATATTGTGATAAGATAGTTAGGTCATTTAGTTTGAGACCTTTACTTTTTGACATCATTTTCATCAGAAAATTCGGATTTGTTTTAGATCTTTTAGTGAAAGATATTGTTACCCTCATCTTGTCTGAACATTTTTAATTTATTTATTTTGAAACTTTAGGATGGATCAATTTTAATCTTCTTTGTTTTATTTATTTTGAACTAAATATTATCTCTTTTCCTCATCTGATTAAATTAAGATAAAGGATAAAGACAGACTAGTCCTCGTGTGTTCGATATTCTTCTCACTCTTTATTACTTGATTCGACCTAGTGCTCTTGCTAGTATTTGCGCTATATAAAATTATCACATCAACTGACTGTAAACACATTGATACTCCTATTATGAAAGGTGGGATTTTAAGCTTGGACATGTGACCTATAACTATAGAGGAATAAAAGGAAATATCCAATGTTTCCTATGCAAGTGTGGTCGACATCTTGATATACACTATGATGTGTATTCGACCGGACATATGTTTTGTCGTGGGCCTAAATAGTTGATATCAGGCTAATTCAGGACGCAACATTGGAAGGCGGTGAAGAAAATCATGATATACCTCAATGGTACTACAGATCTTGCACTATGTTATCATGGAGGAAGTCTATGACTTGTTGGATTCACCGATGTCGATTGGGTTGATGAACGAAAATCCACCTTCGGATACACTTTGTTGCTCAGCAATGATGCTGTTACTTGGCGTAGCAAGAAATAAGATTGTGTGGTACTATTAACTAGGGAGGCAGAATTCATAGCTTGTTCAGTGGCAGTACAAGATGCCTTATTGCTTAAAAGATTTCTTCAAAATCTGAGAATTTTTGAGAATGCGATGAAGAGGATGACTCTTCACTGTGACAATCAAGCAATCATTTCTTATGTGAAGGACGAGAAATACCATTGTAAAGGAAACATATTGACACGAAGTACAAATTTGTACGAAATCAATAAGTCAAAGAGGAGATCTCAATTGATTACATATCAACGCACAAAATGGTTGTTAATCCGTTCACCAAAATATTATCAAGAGAGGCATTCTTGAAACATGTAAAGGCCTTATGGCTGCATAGATTATAAACGTAATGATGTATTAAAATTTTCAATGAATAAAAGATAGCTTTTCTTTCATAGATTCATTATTGTAAAGTCTTATTATGCATGTATAAAGTACGTTTGTTCACTCACACGAACAAACGTTTTCGGCGCTCATGAAGATAGCGAGCGGAATAAACTATATGAATCATAATGTGGTTATTAAAATATGCTAAAACATGAGTTTTAGAGAGTCCATATATGACATTCAAATTTGGCGCTATAGAATAGCGAGCAATTTTGAAAACTCAGATCAAGCACTCAAAGGTAGCGACTGGACTTAAGTCTGTGCAGTGTATAATTTAAACAGAGCTGTACATATGTTAGTGGGAGTCTCCACCATAGTACTTGTGTTTAATAGCAAGTATGCAAAGTTTACCTAGAGACATGATGAATTGATTAGTTCAATGTCATCATGGTGTGTCTCTGACAAATGATTCATCTCCACCTGCTCTTAGACTTTTGACTATGTCTTAAGAAAAGAAATTAGTGCTTGCTACTTTAGCAGGGTACTCAAAGGTGAAAAGTAAAGTAGCATGTCGAGTCACATATAGGAAAGCAACTAGTTCACTACTAAAAGACATGAAGGCAAGAGAAAGAACTATCATGAGCTGCATCAAACTTTTACGTACAATTGGTCAATTATTTTTTCTTATGTTGAAAAATATAATGCATGTGAAAGATAATTACCGCAGAGCAAGACATATGTTGTCTTGGCTATACTGCAAGACAGATTTAGGGCATAACAAGTTACATGATTTGAGCATTTGTTGGCTCATGCGTGAGTTGTCATGAATCCTAACGGGCATGACATACGCTATAGAGATAGCTTAACGATTGAATCTTAACAGGTATATTTCTAGCTCTTATAAAATAGCGTGCTTGTGCTCATAAGTCGCATGGCACATTTACTAATTCTGGATGAACCAAAATACACTGGCCAATGTAAGCAAGTGGGAGATTGTTGGAAATATGCCCTTTTGGTCATACATGCCTCGCGTGCGGGCGAAGATGGTCTGTGCTAGCCTGTGCATGCATGGATCGCGCGGGTTGCGCACGCATCGCGTGCACAGACTGAACGATCGTGCGAGCCTGTGCGTGGACCGCTGGGATAGAGCGCGATCATGTGCGTGGATCGCATGATCACGTGTAGATCATGCCGGTCACGCAATCATGCAAGAAAAGTACGCTGAGGGAACACATCATCACGCACGATGGACGCGCGTGATGCGTTCTGCCTAACTTCTCGCCCAAGTTTTCTCTCTTATAAAAGGGGACCTATACTAGAGGTCCCAAACACACTTTTGTGGAGATTATTCTAAAGGTACTTGTGCTATGACAAAAGTATTCTGTTCCTCCAATGTTTTGTTCCCAATCTCGAGGTGCAAGTACATTCATCAAGAGTTCGTGAAAATGCCCTGACGATCCACTTTCGCTGAAAGAGGTATTCCGCAATCTCTATGATTTATATGTGTTATAAATCCGACATCAACATTTACAATTTTGAAAGAAAATGAAAGCCAAACGGCTGATTCACCATCGGATCAATCTAATCAGTGAGATTCGTATTTCAAAACACTGTCATTAGAGTGCAAAGCCCCACTTTCTATTGAAAAGAAAAGGGTGTGAAGTTCAAGTTTCTTTTCTTAAGAAAATGAATGCATCTCGGTGAAAAATAAATTCAAAAATATTTTCCTGTATCCAATTGCATAAAGATAAAAATGAATAAACCATGGACTTAAGTTTTTTAAACATATAACATGGGAAGGAATGTGAATAAAAGTCCATTACATTTTTTGTCGGTTACAAACATATGCGAGCAATTAACCTTATGAAAAATAAGTATTACAGAGAAGAGAATATTGGAATTCCAGGTAGGGTAGCACCTGCATCCACTATGAAGATGTTGCCTGACACATATTCGGATGAATCATGAATTAGATAGCGAACGAGTGATGTCAATGCTAGATCTAGGGTGCCGAATGTTCTCAATGGAACTGTTCTCTCAGCCACTCTACTTAACCATTCTGTCACCATAAGACGAGTGGTTATTTCAGACTTGAACAAACCTGGTGATATCGAGTTCACCCTTATATTGTAAGGCCCCAATTCCAAGGCCATAACCTGAATGACAATGATAAATCAAGATAAAAAAATAAATAAGAAACATCGGTGATGAAAATAAAAGAAATACTTTAGTATCCTTTTTATTGTACATGAGATTGCTAAAGCATCATACAGATTAATCATCAATGTATTTGATTTTGATATAAGCAGAGTTCGTCAAAATAACCGATTCAGTACTTAGATATAATTTTAGTAATGTCCAAGGGCTATTAGATTCATCCATGAACTAAGAACAATGAGGAAACATAGAAATAAATATTGAACAATAATCTTTATAAAATCGAAGACTTGGAGTTTGTTTGGTTTAAAATTCATTTATAAGAAGGAAAGGTAAAGAATAATAAGAAAATTGATGGGAAGAAAATGTAAGAGAATGAAGGCGAATAAGTACCCTTGTTTGATTGAGTCAATAAAGGGAAGGAAAGAGAATAGAATGAATGTTAAATGATAATTTAATTTGGACAATTTTATTCTTTATACACACATATATATATATATACATATATATTTATATGGTTAAAAATTAAAACACATGTTAAATATGTTTTTTTCTCCTTTTTATCCCGATTTAGGAGTGAAAGAAAAATAAAATATTCGAGGGAAGTCTCCTCCTTTTTCCTCAACTTAAATTCAAACAAACAAGAAGAATCGCCCCTCCTTTCTTTTTTGATTCTCCTCCTTTCACCATCAACCAAACATACCCTTAAAGAAAAAGAAATAGAAGATGAAACATGTAGCCAACAAGCTCAAGAGTGAAAGATTTAACACCCAAAAGTATAAAAAAGTGATAAATGTTTGAAAAGAATCTTCCCCTACCAAGCTCCCACCGAAAAAGACCCTATTCGAACAGCGATCTGAATTGGCCAACGAATCAAGTCAAAGCCGATTAAAATAGATGGTCGGACTGATTCACCATCGGATCAATCTAATCAGTGAGATTCGTATTTCAAAACACTGTCATTAGAGTGCAAAGCCCCACTTTCTATTGAAAAGAAAAGGGTGTGAAGTTCAAGTTTCTTTTCTTAAGAAAATGAATGCATCTCGGTGAAAAATAAATTCAAAAATATTTTCCTGTATCCAATTGCATAAAGATAAAAATGAATAAACCATGGACTTAAGTTTTTTAAACATATAACATGGGAAGGAATGTGAATAAAAGTCCATTACATTTTTTGTCGGTTACAAACATATGCGAGCAATTAACCTTATGAAAAATAAGTATTACAGAGAAGAGAATATTGGAATTCCAGGTAGGGTAGCACCTGCATCCACTATGAAGATGTTGCCTGACACATATTCGGATGAATCATGAATTAGATAGCGAACGAGTGATGTCAATGCTAGATCTAGGGTGCCGAATGTTCTCAATGGAACTGTTCTCTCAGCCACTCTACTTAACCATTCTGTCGCCATAAGACGAGTGGTTATTTCAGACTTGAACAAACCTGGTGATATCGAGTTCACCCTTATATTGTAAGGCCCCAATTCCAAGGCCATAACCTGAATGACAATGATAAATCAAGATAAAAAAATAAATAAGAAACATCGGTGATGAAAATAAAAGAAATACTTTAGTATCCTTTTTATTGTACATGAGATTGCTAAAGCATCATACAGATTAATCATCAATGTATTTGATTTTGATATAAGCAGAGTTCGTCAAAATAACCGATTCAGTACTTAGATATAATTTTAGTAATGTCCAAGGGCTATTAGATTCATCCATGAACTAAGAACAATGAGGAAACATAGAAATAAATATTGAACAATAATCTTTATAAAATCGAAGACTTGGAGTTTGTTTGGTTTAAAATTCATTTATAAGAAGGAAAGGTAAAGAATAATAAGAAAATTGATGGGAAGAAAATGTAAGAGAATGAAGGCGAATAAGTACCCTTGTTTGATTGAGTCAATAAAGGGAAGGAAAGAGAATAGAATGAATGTTAAGTGATAATTTAATTTGGACAATTTTATTCTTTATACACACACATATATATATATACATATATATTTATATGGTTAAAAATTAAAACACATGTTAAATATGTTTTTTTCTCCTTTTTATCCCGATTTAGGAGTGAAAGAAAAATAAAATATTCGAGGGAAGTCTCCTCCTTTTTCCTCAACTTAAATTCAAGCAAACAAGAAGAATCGCCCCTCCTTTCTTTTTTGATTCTCCTCCTTTCACCCTCAACCAAACATACCCTTAAAGAAAAAGAAATAGAAGATGAAACATGTAGCCAACAAGCTCAAGAGTGAAAGATTTAACACCCAAAAGTATAAAAAAGTGATAAATGTTTGAAAAGAATCTTCCCCTACCAAGCTCCCACCGAAAAAGACCCTATTCGAACAGCGATCTGAATTGGCCAACGAATCAAGTCAAAGCCGATTAAAATAGATGGTCGGACTGATTCACCATCGGATCAATCTAATCAGTGAGATTCGTATTTCAAAACATTGTCATTAGAGTGCAAAGCCCCACTTTCTATTGAAAAGAAAAGGGTGTGAAGTTCAAGTTTCTTTTCTTAAGAAAATGAATGCATCTCGGTGAAAAATAAATTCAAAAATATTTTCCTGTATCCAATTGCATAAAGATAAAAATGAATAAACCATGGACTTAAGTTTTTTAAACATATAACATGGGAAGGAATGTGAATAAAAGTCCATTACATTTTTTGTCGGTTACAAACATATGCGAGCAATTAACCTTATGAAAAATAAGTATTACAGAGAAGAGAATATTGGAATTCCAGGTAGGGTAGCACCTGCATCCACTATGAAGATGTTGCCTGACACATATTCGGATGAATCATGAATTAGATAGCGAACGAGTGATGTCAATGCTAGATCTAGGGTGCCGAATGTTCTCAATGGAACTGTTCTCTCAGCCACTCTACTTAACCATTCTGTCACCATAAGACGAGTGGTTATTTCAGACTTGAACAAACCTGGTGATATCGAGTTCACCCTTATATTGTAAGGCCCCAATTCCAAGGCCATAACCTGAATGACAATGATAAATCAAGATAAAAAAATAAATAAGAAACATCGGTGATGAAAATAAAAGAAATACTTTAGTATCCTTTTTATTGTACATGAGATTGCTAAAGCATCATACAGATTAATCATCAATGTATTTGATTTTAATATAAGCAGAGTTCGTCAAAATAACCGATTCAGTACTTAGATATAATTTTAGTAATGTCCAAGGGCTATTAGATTCATCCATGAACTAAGAACAATGAGGAAACTTAGAAATAAATATTGAACAATAATCTTTATAAAATCGAAGACTTGGAGTTTGTTTGGTTTAAAATTCATTTATAAGAAGGAAAGGTAAAGAATAATAAGAAAATTGATGGGAAGAAAATGTAAGAGAATGAAGGCGAATAAGTACCCTTGTTTGATTGAGTCAATAAAGGGAAGGAAAGAGAATAGAATGAATGTTAAGTGATAATTTAATTTGGACAATTTTATTCTTTATACACACACATATATATATATACATATATATTTATATGGTTAAAAATTAAAACACATGTTAAATATGTTTTTTTCTCCTTTTTATCCCGATTTAGGAGTGAAAGAAAAATAAAATATTCGAGGGAAGTCTCCTCCTTTTTCCTCAACTTAAATTCAAACAAACAAGAAGAATCGCCCCTCCTTTCTTTTTTGATTCTCCTCCTTTCACCCTCAACCAAACATACCCTTAAAGAAAAAGAAATAGAAGATGAAACATGTAGCCAACAAGCTCAAGAGTGAAAGATTTAACACCCAAAAGTATAAAAAAGTGATAAATGTTTGAAAAGAATCTTCCCCTACCAAGCTCCCACCGAAAAAGACCCTATTCGAACAGCGATCTGAATTGGCCAACGAATCAAGTCAAAGCCGATTAAAATAGATGGTCAGACTGATTCACCATCGGATCAATCTAATCAGTGAGATTCGTATTTCAAAACACTGTCATTAGAGTGCAAAGCCCCACTTTCTATTGAAAAGAAAAGGGTGTGAAGTTCAAGTTTCTTTTCTTAAGAAAATGAATGCATCTCGGTGAAAAATAAATTCAAAAATATTTTCCTGTATCCAATTGCATAAAGATAAAAATGAATAAACCATGGACTTAAGTTTTTTAAACATATAACATGGGAAGGAATGTGAATAAAAGTCCATTACATTTTTTGTCGGTTACAAACATATGCGAGCAATTAACCTTATGAAAAATAAGTATTACAGAGAAGAGAATATTGGAATTCCAGGTAGGGTAGCACCTGCATCCACTATGAAGATGTTGCCTGACACATATTCGGATGAATCATGAATTAGATAGCGAACGAGTGATGTCAATGCTAGATCTAGGGTGCCGAATGTTCTCAATGGAACTGTTCTCTCAGCCACTCTACTTAACCATTCTGTCACCATAAGACGAGTGGTTATTTCAGACTTGAACAAACCTGGTGATATCGAGTTCACCCTTATATTGTAAGGCCCCAATTCCAAGGCCATAACCTGAATGACAATGATAAATCAAGATAAAAAAATAAATAAGAAACATCGGTGATGAAAATAAAAGAAATACTTTAGTATCCTTTTTATTGTACATGAGATTGCTAAAGCATCATACAGATTAATCATCAATGTATTTGATTTTAATATAAGCAGAGTTCGTCAAAATAACCGATTCAGTACTTAGATATAATTTTAGTAATGTCCAAGGGCTATTAGATTCATCCATGAACTAAGAACAATGAGGAAACTTAGAAATAAATATTGAACAATAATCTTTATAAAATCGAAGACTTGGAGTTTGTTTGGTTTAAAATTCATTTATAAGAAGGAAAGGTAAAGAATAATAAGAAAATTGATGGGAAGAAAATGTAAGAGAATGAAGGCGAATAAGTACCCTTGTTTGATTGAGTCAATAAAGGGAAGGAAAGAGAATAGAATGAATGTTAAGTGATAATTTAATTTGGACAATTTTATTCTTTATACACACACATATATATATATACATATATTTATATGGTTAAAAATTAAAACACATGTTAAATATTTTTTTCTCCTTTTTATCCCAATTTAGGAGTGAAAGAAAAATAAAATATTCGAGGGAAGTCTCCTCCTTTTTCCTCAACTTAAATTCAAACAAATAAGAAGAATCGCCCCTCCTTTCTTTTTTGATTCTCCTCCTTTCACCCTCAACCAAACATACCCTTAAAGAAAAAGAAATAGAAGATGAAACATGTAGCCAACAAGCTCAAGAGTGAAAGATTTAACACCCAAAAGTATAAAAAAGTGATAAATGTTTGAAAAGAATCTTCCCCTACCAAGCTCCCACCGAAAAAGACCCTATTCGAACAGCGATCTGAATTGGCCAACGAATCAAGTCAAAGCCGATTAAAATAGATGGTCGGACTGATAATTATAAATTAGTATAAAATAATAACATAGATAAAAAATTAACATAGATAATAATTAAAATTCAATGGATAATAATTTATTTTAATCACTAGTCATAAATACAAGATTTATTAAAATGAACAATGATCCAAATCAAATATAATTTCACAAGAGATACAATATAAGTTTTAATATTTTACTACATTTATTGTTATAATAATATGATAATTCATATTAGTATCGAATTTGAAATACATTACATTTTCTTTCGAATGATGAACAATACAAATAAATAATTTGTTTTATTATCATTGATTTCAATTGTATATATAAATATAATGTCTTTCCCTAAAAAATATAATATACTAATAATTTGAAAATTACTTATGATAATTGGAAAGAAAATAATAATAGAATAAATTATGAGTGTACCATTTTATTATCATTGATTTCAATTGTATATATAAAAATAATGTCTTTCCCTAAAAAATATAATATCCTAATAATTTGAAAATTACTTATGATAATTGGAAAGAAAATAATAATAGAATAAATTATGAGTGTACCATTATTACAACAATAATAACATGATAAATTTTTCTTCAAATATTGAAGAGGAGAGGGGATTGGGAATCCAAAAATATAAATAATAGCTTTTAAAAACTTGGTCTAAACTCGATCGAGTCATTCAAACTCGTCGGGTTTACTAGTCCAACTTGATTTCTGATTTGAATTTGGCCATGTCAAAATGGGTCATCAACCATCCAGATTTTGAGTGACATCTCGAGACATTGGTCTGACTGGCTGAGTCGAACTGATCTGAATTTGACAACAATGCCTAAAACTCCATCTCACTCATGGCTCATAATTTTCCTCACCCACACTTGTTTTGCCTGAGGACAAGCAAGAGTTTATTTGGGAAGTTTGATGTAGAGAAATTATATATACTTTTTACTCATATTTAGTACAAGCATACAAGTTATGTTCTCATGCTCGAACCTATAATTTATTATCAAAATGCAACTTTTATTATTTCTCCATATTTATCTTATGATAATCTACATTTTTTAACATTATTACTTATTTTAATTATTCTTTGTGTAGAAATCTCAACCGATAACACATGAGGGCAGGTGGATATATGCCTCCGCACACGCACGCATAGAGGCATATAGGTGTATACCCCATTCTTGGATACTTAGGTGAATTTGAGACTAGACAACATACTTCAAGAAGCCATCTCGTTCAAAGCAACAAACAATTTAAGTGAGACACATTTTCACGTCATGCTTGCAAATTTTCTTGTACAAAGAAGGAAGTTTCCTCTATACTTTATAGACAAATGAAGACGAAATAGTAGTTAAAAAAGTTGTAAAGGTGACAGGAGGGACCACAAGATTCCTTCAGCTAGAAAAGTGGAAAGATATAATAAGGGGCATTTCCCTATGGTAACTTGAAATTAAATTACCTGGGTCCACCATATTGTCTTGTTTACTTTATTTTAATTTACAGGTAATTTGGATTGCCTAACAATGCAGATTGTCTATGAAGTGACAATCCACATTGACTAGGAAGAGGTGTCCATCACACCGACTGACAATCTATTTTTATTTTTCTTTCATTCCCGCCCTTTCCAATCTTAGACAAATAAAATATAAAATTCATATAACAACAACAAATAATATTATTACCATCATAATTAATTATATTAATTTATTTTAAAATTATTTTATCATTGTTATTCATATGAATTGCATATTATTATTTAGTTATTATTTTAAATATTATATATATTACCATTATTTTCATTTAAAAAACATATGAAATATTTATAATTAAATTTATTAATTTTTTTAGTTGTTAGTTGGATTATATAATATTTAACTTAATATTAGTGATAAAAGGGTATTTTTAGTAAAAGTTGTATAGTGACATTTAAATTGCTAGAAATATTATTTGTATATAGTAAACAAGGTAATGCACATTGTTGGTAATTTAATAGGTGACAATATTTTTGTTCGACATTGCAGATTAGTAGGTAATGTGAAAAAGTAATGCAGTAAACATCCCCTAAAATAAAAGCTGAACATGTGGCACAAATCCTTTGGAGTATAGAAGAGAGCTTCAGTTCAGCTGAGGAGGAATGATTGGTTGATTCCCTTAGCAGCTTTTGAAAGAAAAGGTGCCAATTTGTCTTCATTGTATTGGCCCAAACAGTAAACAACACCAGGCTTAGAGAAAACTAGTTGACAAATTGCTCCATACACGACAAGAAGGAAACTTCTTCTAAGGTATTTAAATGTGCTAAAGGACAAAGATGCAACTGGCAACTGACAGTGGGCAAGGGGATTATAAAGAGCAAGGTGGCTGCCCAAGAGAAGGGGGTTCCGAAGCTGGTTGAATCTCCAACCCATTGTTGCTACTGAAGGAAGATAGAGGAGGAGGCTGCAGTAGCAACCTCTCTTCTCTTTTTCTCTTACTTTTCCCTTTCTTCTTCTCTAATTTTCCTACTATGTAACTAAATTAGCGAGCTAGTGGTTGGAGAATGTGCGAACTTGGAATATTTTTGTGTTCTTCGTTTGATTTCTAACATATTTTATGTTCTTCGTTTGATTTCAAAGATAAGTAAGGTAATGTAATAATGTGCTTTCAAGGTTAATATTTTCTATCATTTTTTAAGTCCCATATTCTCCAATGATTGTCCCTCATTATAGGATGCATGCACATGATGTAGCTCATAGCATGTATTATTTTTATTATATTGTGATGCAAGTGATAGTATGTCTGAGTCTCGACGTACTCTAACAAGTGAAATTTTTGTATCCCATGAATCTGTATAGATGAAGAGGTATGGTGTAACGACCTAGAATTTTTATAGTTAATAAAAGAATATTTTAATATTCTTATTTTGGGAATATGACCATTGATATTGTTATAATTAATAATTTTGAAAATAAAGGAAAATAGGGAAGGGTTTAATTAAGGATAAGATGTATTATGGGATTATTTAATTAATTTTGGAATTTAATTATTAAAATAAATCAAAATTTGTGAAAAGAGATTAATTAAAAGATTAAATTTGATTGGGATTAGAAGTTATAGATAGATTAAAAATCAAGGATATAAGAGCCCTTTAAATAAATTCTTAGGATCAGTCGTCAAAGAAATTTCTTCCTCTTTAATTATCAATGTTCAACGATAGCAGCGTGATATTTCGGCGACAAAAAGAAAAGGAGGCGTGATGTCCCGTACAACAAGACGTGATTCGGCGTTGAACGGCTAAGACGTGAAACGAGATATAGGAGAGATTCATAGGTTTATTATTTGCAACAATTATTTTATGGAACGATTGATTTTGGTTCGGTTGGCCAATTTATTGGACAAAGAAAGAGGGTAAGATTTCTGAGGATATCACGGGAGAGAGATTAAAGCATGTCTTTAACGCCAAGTCGAAGAAAGAAAAGCAAGCTTTTGCCAAATTAATAGAGAGAGAGGATTACAGCAAAAAGAAAAAAAACAACGTGCGTGTAGGATGATGTGGAGAGAGAAACGTGTGAAAAAAAGGATATTAGCTGCCATGCAGAAAGAAGGAAACATAATTTTAATTCATTTATGATTTTTCAGAAAAGGAAAATCATTTGTTGCGTTTCTTGGCTAGTGTAAAACGAAAATCAAATAGAGAGAGAATGACATAAAAAAGGAGATTTTGCCGAAGGCAAAGGAGAGAGAAAGGGATAGGCAAAAGGAGAAGAAAATGGGGAAAGCGCCAGATGTATAGGAGAGAGGAAAATAAAATGAGAGGACGAATTGGATTCCTCTCTCAGCCGAGAAAGGAAGTAGAAAACAAATATGGAAAAAAAAGTTAGATGCCATCGGAGTTCTTGTTTCATTTTCTGGGTTTCGAATTTTAAAAAGAAAATCGTTTTATTGCATTTCGCAGGGATTGAATAGAGGAGAAAGAACGGAGATGCCGAGAGTTTTTTTTAGCAATTTTATTATATTATCTTGGTCTTATTATTATTTAAATATGATATATTGATTGTATTATAATTTATTAGCCTGGATTCTATTATCATCATATCGAATCATAGTATCATCGTACGATATCATATCATCATCGTATCTGAACATATTTGATTACATATCTAATCCTTTCACATCCAATAGTTTTTTTATTGGATCTTATTTTACCTAAATTAAATTGTTAAAAGATAGACGTTTTAGGTAAATAAGATAAAAGTTAAAAGATGTTGGATCTCTATATTCTCTAATTATCTCCAAGCTCTTGGATCATATTGTTTTTGAATTAAATGTGACAGATAGTGTAGCTAAATGTTTGAGACGTTATTATCCTTTAGAGAAGTTATGATTGTCCTGTGTTTGGTCATGGTCCCCCACCATTCACGAATCATTAATGTTAGCGCTATATTGTTGGGTTGCTTACCGTGGATTGATCCCCTATTGGCTTACAAAAAAGAAACATGAAGTTTCCCTTAATTGATCGAGCGTTCCTCATTGAATTGGATAACTCCAAACATTATAAATTTAATTGAATTAAAATCGAACCGAATCGAGTTTGATTAAAATCGAATTGAGTTGGATTGAAATCTAATTGAATTGAATAGATCATGTCATTTGGATACTGGCATTGATTGACATTGCCTCCGCCCATTGAATCGAATGGAATTGTTATTGACCAATGACCATTGATATTGAATTGAAAATTGTTAAATTGAATAGTGTCGTAGTGATCAAGCATTTGACTTTCTCCTGATTCTTATTATTGATCTATGCCTTTATTCTCATATTGTTATATTGAATCATCGATCCAATGCTCTACTGTTAATTGAACAATGCCATATTGATCAGGCAATTGTTAATTGTCACATTGGTTTTTTGACTATAGCCTGATATAATTATTCATATTGATAAATCATTATATTATTAATTTATTATTGTATTGATTGGTCAATTGACTCATCATTGATCATTTTTTTATTTTCGATTGAGCATATTAATTGTTTAGTAGACTATATGTACTGAGTATTTTTATGCTCATGATTTTTTCTGTACCTAAATTCGGGCAGGTGAAAGAGCTATAAATGATGGTCCTGCATGTGACTATGCTCAATGACATATAGATATTGCACATGTTCTACATCAAGTTGCCAAGTTTTTATTATTTTCGCATTTGTAATTGTGAATTTATTGATATTTTAATTATTTTGAATATTATAAATTATTAGTTATTATTAAAAAAGCCTTCCGCATTTATTATTTATATTCCGTAAAAATATTTTATAGAAGATTGTGTAGCGTCTCTGGGATGACTTTGAGTATGTGAAAGTCACATAAGTCTCGAGACGTTACATATAAGCTCGTCATTAGTCGACTTATGATGATGATGATTGCACATATGATAGTGGAATAGGCGATCCAAATCTTTTGTGACCTATAAACCTTGAGTCATAAACCTAATATGTGAATTTATCTATGTTATATGTATTATGAGAACCCTATCAGAGATCAGGCCTATGCAATTCATGACATAGTTATAAAGTCTTGGCATTTATGTTGTATTAAAGTTTTCCGATGTTATATTATCATTTAATGGTGTCCATTATATTATGTTTGGTTGTGTATTACGTATACAATTAGAATTATAAATTATAAAGAATAACATAAATATAGTGCCTCCTAAAATTAGATCTCAAAATTGGGGTTAAACATCACCTTCGTGGCAGCATTGACACCTGTTTTTGATGCATCATATGCAATTGCTCCCGGCGAATGTCCACGATTGAGACCAACAATGGATGAAATATTGATAATTGAGCCCTTTTGCTTTGCATCACGCATACGCCTGCAGACATGCTTAGAGACCAGCCACAAGCCAGTCAAGTTTGTCCTCACATTATCTTCCCAGTCTGCCTCAGACCACTCTAATGGAGAGTGCACGCCGCCTGTCAGACCGTTGAGAGTAGAAATTAATATACTATGGAGAAACTGCATGGCTATATAAGAAGCACATACATACAAACCATTTTCACAGTCTATGGAACGCATGATGATGTTTTCTCTTAGAGGTTAGAACCCATGAAATCACATTCGGTTTCTCAAACAGTCCCTTTAATTTCATTCTTAGAATTAGGATCACGTGATCCTAATTTTAAGTCTTTTGTTGACTTTTTGATATTTTTTGAAATGACGTTTTGCCATTTTTTTCAAACTTTTTTCTTTATCATTTTATTTTATAACTTTTCTTATATAAATAATAAATAATAAAAGATTAATATAATATTATTTATTATTTCATTATAAATTTTAAATATTTCATTAAATATAAATTATTATAAAAGTGAATTTTTATCTAATATAATTTTTGACAAAACTATTGACATATTTTTTAAAATATATTATGTATTTAAATTTTTAACAATATTATAAATTATATTTATAATACATATTTTTAATTCAATCACTTACTAAAATTAATCCATCATATTTACTTTTTCCTATCACATCAACATCATTATTCATCATCATTAAATTCTACTCCATCCAAATATAATTCGAACTAATATGTCAATTTAATTATTCACGAGAACTTTGTGAAATTCTAGTTCCCATTGCCAAACAGTCCCAAAAGGAATATAGTTTCATGGCAACATCATATAGAAAAAATGAAAACACAAAGACAGTGTTTGGTGAACTGTCAAACCCTTAATGCGATCAAAATTCTTTTTAATGGAGAACTTGAAGTTTTCACTTTCAACGTGAACTTTTATTTTATTCTTTTTTTTCAATTATTTATTATATTATTATTAGTAAAATATTATTAATTACTATTTAATCTTAATATTATTCATTAAACTAATTGTATATGATCTTAAATAATAATAAATTATATTTTTTATTTATTAATAAATTGTTATTCAACTTATAAAATATATTCTTTAACATAATATAAATATTTATCATAAATTATAATATTAATAACATATTAAAATAATAAATTATAATATTATTATTTTTCATAAATTATAATATTATAATAGTAATATAAATATTTTTTGTAAATTATAATATTAATATAAATATTTTTATAAAATATTATTTTAATTAAATAAATACATAATATTTTAATTTACTATATTTGTTTATACCTCATAAAATAATAATATTTTTATAAAATATTATTTTAATTAAATAAATATATAATATTTTAATTTACTATATTTGTTTATACCTCATAAAATAATAAATTATGTTCTTAGTTTTCACTTTTTATCCAAACACCTACTAAAATTTATTTATCAAATCAACTTTTTAAATTCTCATCATTATATTTTTCGTCCAAATACTAAACTTAATTTTTTTTCATCAAATTGATTAGTTCTCGAGAACCAAAACATAACCAAAGAGACCGTTTGATACATTAAATATTTAGTTAATTGATAATTTAAATAATTACTTAATTAAATTATTATTAGTTAAATTATTAATAATATCATATAAATAGATCACCATTACTTTAAATTCGATTTGCTCAAAGATGAAGATTATTCCATTTCAATAACCGCCATTGTAGAAAAACCATGTAAAATAAAAATTTAGAAAGAAGACACAAACTTGGTTTATGCCAGAAGAACATCTCCTGACATCAGCCAATATATATATATATATATATATATATATATATATATATATATATATATATATATATTCGGAGGGATGCAGAACATATCACAATCGTCTATTTTTAATCATACGGTTGGCAAATGATCGGCCTCTTCCCCCATGTTGTGCCTCGTTTGCCATTCGTCGAATGCATTGGACCTTCCCCTTTTCCTCTGTGTTTGGTTCATAATCCTTTCCCCAATCTATCCCCGTGAGCCAAGAATTGGATACATGATTTATGCTAGAATGCCCTTCATTTATCTTTTAAGACATTTTTTTCCTATTTATCTTATAGTATCAATCCTCCTGAAATTTCATTCACCAACAACATGCACTTTAAGAAAAGATTATTCAATCAAACTGAAGTAAAGGAATTACCTAATGGGAATCAAAAGAAGAAAGAAAAAGCTCATAACCACTGAACAACTCTCCTCAATCGAAGGCGCACCTACTGTTACTAGAAGTCTAGTCTCTCTCAGGCGATCTAACTAACTTACATTATAAGCCGAAAGGGAGATGTTTAGAAAACTTGATTCCCTATCCTGTCTTAAGAATCAGACTAAAAAAAAAAGAGAAAATCAAAATGGAATAAAAGAGAACAAAAGCTTTTGACGAAGGAACAACACTTATATATCCAGATTGGAATTGGACTTGAACCTAAATATCCGGCCACTTTCACTTTCATATCAAGAACGTCGACTTGCAATTGCAATAATTAATTGTTCACTTTCGGGCCTGGCTCATATTCACATAGATCACTCAACGATAAGAATAAGACCTCCAACTCCCGTTGAATCGAGAGACTCAGAATCTCAATGCTTTGGGATAATGCCCATCTTCAAGAGAAGATTACCAAATGACTTTATGTCCTCTTCGTTTCCCTAATATTTAATGAAAAGGGCCTTGCAGTCACTTCTTGCTGATGATGGGAGACATCGTCAATGAAATGGTCATCGCGTCAATGAAAGGGTCATCACATTGGATTTAGTTAGAAAGGTGGTGTTCGGCATGTCCATTGCTTGTGAACTTCTTTAGTAGGTGGGTAGTTGTGGGGATCCCATTCACGTTTCTTCTTGTCCCCAAACTTCACTCTTTTAACACTTGTCTACTTCCGAAATAGTAAGGCCTAATAATTGATTTGGTAGCATGCTTCGTTCGACATTCGTCAAATTCTATGGCGAAGAGGAGATTTGCTCTCTCCAGATGGAGGGTGCTGACCAGTGGTGGATGATGCCGAGGGAGAGGAAGCGAGGAGAATGGCTGCTTTGTGCGACGAAGAGGGGAGGATCAAATGTGGTTGTTCTTTGACCGGAGCTCAAGCTGTCTGGAATCGCCGTAGAGAAGTTGTCCGGTGAAGAAGATCCGCTCATCCAGAGCTGTCTGAACTGTGAGCTCTATTTGACGACGAAGATCTTGCCGGCAAAGATTTGTCCGCTGAAGATGATCACGAGAGGAAGCTCATGAGGGCTGCCTTCCGGTGAAGACGAACACAAGTTTTGCACAGTAGAGATTTGTCCGCCGAAGATGATCATGGACGGAGACTCGCAAGGGCCGCCTTTTCGGTGAAGACGAACACGAGCGGAGGCAAATTTGCATAGCGGTGAAGATGAACGTAGACAAAAGGAGATTGCGACCAGTGAAAATCGACTGTGCATCCCTCCATATAATGGGCACTATGGAAGTGCATATATATATATATATATATATATATATATATATATTTGTGAGAGCGCGTCGAGAAAGCAAACAGAAATGGCAACATCTTTTGGATGCTTTCTGTTCATAATCAATGGCAGAGCCGATTAACTTGTTAAGTGGGTTCACAAATAATAAGATTTAAAATATTTATCAATATAAAATATAAAATTTTACTAATTTATTTTTTCAATTTTAGCATTTGTCACACAAAGTACTTATTTAAAAACATTAATTTTTTAGAATAAATAAGAAGACTAAAATTATTTTAATTTCAGTTTTATACACAAATATATATATATATATATAATTAGAAATATTCATAAACATTTTAAATACGAATTGATATTAAAAAGTATATACTCAAGTGCAAAAGAAATGTATTCTTCCCATGATATAGAAAATTGGACTAAATAATAATTTTAATGTAAAATTATATAATGATCTCATTAAAAATATTTATAAATATATTTTCCCAATGGAAATTGCTTTTTCAAGATATTATTTCACATTATTGTTAATTATATTAAAATTATTTTTTAAAAAATATTTATGAATATGAAATAAAATAATTATTAAATGTATATATAACATTTGATTATGATGAATACTTTGTAAAGATAAATCAAAATATTATATATTCACATAATCTTCAATAATTTTGACCTCAAGCCCAATTAATATTTTTGGAGAAACTCAAAATATTAGGTTGAGAAAATTAAACTTTAAAAAAATAGTTTAGATATTAAATAAAATAATAAATGAATATTTACAATTTAGCATGTATATATTTTTTTGTGAAAAAAATAAAGTAGGCGATATGATGATAATAGTTTAAGATTCGATCGCTGAACCTTATAAAGATGCAAGTGCGCACCAAATCGATTAAGCGAGTGAAGATACTTGCAATATCACTACTTGTATAGTATTTATCCAATGGGTGCTCGTGCACCCAGGTGCACTGACATCCATGTGGCTCCGCCACCTGTAACCGTATATTAAACGAAAATTATAATTCTGACTCATTGAAACGAATATTTGTAATGCATTGATTATTTAACTTTCAAACGTCATGTACTAAATTTTAGTTTATTTACACGAGTAACAAGCCTTTTTATTCAACTAACTGTATTACCTAACAAGTTAACTATATTTCGTAGAACGAGTAATATTATTTTTCGGGTTGCTACGACTAAAATGCTCAAACACAGTGGTAGAAAATGCGAGTGTCGTGATACGCCCGAGATTACCTCGAATCCCGGCGTTATTTACCAGCGCGTCGATCCACCCGAACGCGTCCCAGGCCCTCTGCACGGCGGCGTCGATGGCAGCCTCATGGGCGCTGACATCAAGTTCGACCGCTGTGCATTGGACGTTGGCGGATTGCTTCGGCGACTCGGATGCGTTGTTGATCTCGTCGCAGAGCGACCTCAGCCGGTCGACCCTCCGCGCGGCCCCCACGACCCGGCATCCGGCCCCGGCGAGGTGCACGCACAGATGACGGCCGAGGCCGGAGGATGCTCCGGTGACCATCACCACCTTCCCGTCAAGGCGGCTCCATGGCATCCTCAGATCTGAGGGTCTCCGGGAATCGCCCATCGCTGGCGCCATTTCGTCTTCGTCGACTTCGACGGGGCCTAATGGATTCCTCTGATGCTGATGATGGAAATAAATATAAAATAGAGATTAACGAAACAATGCGGGTCATGCCAATCTCCTACATACCCCGTTCGCGTCCACGCTCGCCGCCCACGCCTAGGGACAATTATGTATTGGAAAGGAAAAACAAAATGCAGAGATTAGCAATCCTTTTCACCGACGTGTGGATCGATATAAGCCATGCAGAAATTCTTGTATGGCGTCACATACGCAATGGGCACAGTTAGAATCAATGATTTTGTAACTCTATGACGTAGCAAACAAATGTGTTTGCGCAAATTGTATATTTTAGTGTACTTTGCATAAATATTTAGTGTTGTCATGGCATATGTCAAGAGGATAATGACTCTTCGATGTGAACAAATTGGCGCCGACATCAGCAGGTCATACGTCATATTCGCGTAGAGGCGTATACTCTTGGATCTGTAATAAGGGCCGGAGTAGGAGGTTATTTCAAGATTTTTTTTTTGTCAAACACCTTCTTTTTTGAGCTGTGTGGCCACAATTATGATGACAAATTCTGTGGATTAAGATGAGTTAATCCATGTAATTGTCAAGCTGGTTGACAACTTCATGTTCGGGGAACAAAGTCTGAACAATTGTGCTTCTACTTCCTAACGGAGTAGGAACATTTTTTTTTTATTTTTTCCTTCTTCCTACAACTATTGACGTTGGGTTCCGCGAACCTAAAAAAAAGTCGTTTGATAAAAATAATAAGAATACTATGTTGTTAGCTAGGCTCGTTCCTTAATGCGGTCAAAATGAAGCAAAAGTATATTAATTGTTTCAAGCAACGAAGAAAATGAGTAAAATTATCGTTTTTACAAAATGATTAATAAACAAGAAAAATACCTTCTTTCATACGGTTTCGTCTGTTAGAAAATTGAAGAAAATCGTCTGAAACTTCCATTTCAAATGGGTTTACCGACGGATCGGTCAAAGAGGGCGTCACAAAACCATTATCGACGGCTCAAAAAAATTCGTCGAAAGTTTTGATGGTCGCAACCGTCGAAAAACTCTGACGATCACAACCGTCAAAATATTCCGGCGGCGGCAATCGTCAAAACATTCCGGTTGCCGCAATCGTCAAAAGTTCTGACAGTCTCTACCGTTGAAAAGTTTTATCGGTGGCAACCGTCGCAACGAATTTTTATAATATAAAAAAATTGCCCGCCGCCAGGTGGCCGATCCGGCCGGCCGCCTAGTACCACCGGCGAACGGATCGACCACTTGGTGTCGTGGCAAGATCTGATCGTCTCTACAGGAGGCAGGCCGGATCCGGATCTGGCAGGCGGGCCGGATCCGGCCACGGGAGGCTGGATCTGGTCACCCCAAGGCCAAATCCGGCCTCCAGGCGGCCGATCCCGCTGATCAGGCCGCTGGCGCCCGATTAGAGAGGGAGATCTGGCTGGAGCCGGAGTCGGAGACCGAGCGAGCAGGAGGAACACAAAGTGGAGAGAGAGAGGGTCGTCGGCGGGTCGTCATCCAGGCGGAGGTCATCATGTCGGTCACGCGGATGAGGGAGAGAGAGAGGGAAAGAGGTAGAGAGAGGGAAAGAGGTAGAGAGAGGAGAAAGGGAGGAGGTGATATATAGGGGTTGAAAGAGGATAACGCGGGAAAAGAAAAAAAAATAGCGGGAGTGGAGAAAAGTAAAAAAATGCAAGGGGAGAATTATTTTTCAATTATCGACGGGGAACTTTCGACGGAGCTTGGGCCAAAGAGTTCTAATGGTCCTAACTGTCGGAAATATTAATATATATTATGATATATATGATTATAATATTTAATTATTTTTTCAATTATCGATGGTCCGGACCATCGAAACGATCTTAGTTGTCGATAATTATAATAATAAAATACTACTTATATTATATTATTATATAATATTTAGTTATTTTTAAAGTTATCGACGGTCCAAACCGTCGAAAGTTCTGATGGTCTGACTATTGATATTATAATAATAAAATACTACTTATACTATATAATATTTAATTATTTTCAAAGTTACCATGGTCCAGACCATCAAAATTTCTGACTGTCTGAACTGTCGATAATTATAATAATAAAATACTACTTATATTATATAATATTTAACTTGTTAAGTTACCGACGGTCCAGACCGTCAGAAATTTTGACGGTCTGAACTGTCGATAATTATATTAATAAAATATTAGATAAATTATACCAAATGCCCTCCAATTTTCAAGTTTGCGCAGCGATGCCCTCCAACTTCACTTTGTAACAGCGATGCCCTCCATCTTCAAACTTATTGCATGGAATGCCCTCCCGAACGGAATACCCGATTTCCTGATCGGCCTGCTGACGTGGCGATGCACTCTCCCCGGCACGCAAAAGAAGCATTCGACGTGGCACCGCCACATCAGCAAATTAATAAAAAATAAAAATATTAAAATTATAATAAAAATTATTAAAAAAACTACTTTCTCTCTCTCCGGCGTCCTCGCCGGAGGGAGAAGAGGAGGCTGACGAAAAGCCCGTTGCGACCTCCGGCAAGCCCGCACTGAAGGAGGTCGCAGAGGGGGGGGGGGCAGCCCCCCCCCCTCCACCTCGCCGGAGGTCGCAAAGGGAGGGCGAGGCCCCCCCTTGCTCTTCGCCGGCGTGGGCTCGTCGGAGGTCGCAAGGGGCTCTTCATCGGCCTCCTCTTCTCCCTCCGGCGAGGATGCCAGAGAGAGAGGAAGTAATTTTTTAATATTTTTTAATATTGATTATTATTATTTTTATTAATTTACTGATGTGGCGGTGCCACATCGCATGCCTCTCTTACGTGACAGAGAGAGTGCATCGCCACGTTAGTAGACCAACCGGAAAATAAGGTATTCCCGATCGGAAAGGCATTCCATGCAATAAGTTTGAAGATGGAGGGCATCGCTGTTACAAAGTGAAGTTTGAGGGCATCGTTGAGCAAACTTGAAAGTTGGAGGGTATTTGGTGTAATTTATCCATAAAATATTACTTGTGTTATATTATTTTTTATTTATCGACAGGTCTGACCGTCGGAAGTTTTCGGATACGTATCCGTCAGAACTTTTGACGTTCGTTACTGTCGAAAAATAAAATAATAAAATAGATTTCATAATTTATTATTTTTATATCTACGGTTGTAACCGTAAGAAATTCCAACAGATACCTATCCGTCGCAAATTGCAAAGGACTTCTTTTCGTCGAAAAGTGCCCATCGAAAAATCCTAATTTTCTTGTAGTATAAGATTTTTAATTTTGTTCATTAATAAATTTAAAAAATATTTTCAAATGCGAATAAAGTACATGAAATAAAATAAAAAAATGATCACATGAAAATAATAATAAATTGATAATTGAGACACATAATTTAGATCACTACAATACTATGGATCTTGTCAAATTAGAATTAATTGAATCAACAATAAAGCTTAATTCTTAAAATTTAGTTAATCAATGTTTAGGTTTTAACTACTACATTAAGAATAATTAAAAGAAATTATTTTTTTTGCTTTTAAGTTATCTAATTAATAAAAAATATGCACTCAATCGAAATTATGATTAAGAGCTTTTTCGAGTCACCTTAATTACTACACAAATTAAGTCTCTTTCAATTTTCATAATTGTCACACGCATGAATAAAAGCAATTCTAGAAATTATTATGAAATCAATAACTTCTTCTCATATAAAAATCAATTCACAAATCATGGAATCAAATGAAAGCATTTGCACGTGAAATTATTTCATATTTCGATATGATGAAAAGTCATACAACAATGCATGATATGAACTTTTTATTATGTACCTAATTGAGGATTATGTGACATAAACGTGTATTTTGTTATCATGCTTATGTTAATTATATCAATGTGACAAATATTATTCGTTTATACACAAATCAATTGTATGGTTATTTGTTTGCTTACTACACATTCAAGTATGATTATTTATGCTATGTTTATTTTGGATGCATAAATATTTGTGATTATGAATGTGACATGTTTCATAAAACTTAAAATAAAAAATAAATTATATTTTTGTTTAACTTTGGAATAATTATGAAATGTAATAGTTCAAATAGGACTAAGACATCTAAATTGTATAATGATCATGGTAGTAATTTTTGTTGAGTGGTGCACAATATGCACATATTTAGGCAAGTACTATAAAAAATTGTAAGTGAAAATTTTAGTACCATCTTTTTCTGTGAACCTACTTGGTTTACTATTAAACGATGACATTTTTTCAATTATTCTGGTGTTGAGGTAAAAGGTGATAATATTTTAATTGGAACTTTGCAAATACAATGAAGAGCTTCCATCACAGAATCTTGATTATTCAAAATTATTAGAATAGTACCTTGGTGAAACATATTATTTTTAATGAATGATAATTATTTTTTGATTAGTGGGGGATGAGTGAGAGCATATAGACCATCTCGATGTCATTGTCTTAAAAATATTATTATGACATGATTTATTAATATATGCAACAAGAAGATACGTAAAAATCAGCTCATTTTTTCTTATGTATTGCCAAGTAAAAAGTTACACATGTCAAAAATGATGTATGTATAGCACAGGTAAATATTTATGTTTAATGAAAAACTTGACGATTGAGTTAGAAAATTTTGGTCATACATTTTAGGATGACTTACATTGTAGTGATCCTAAGTTACTCACTTTTAGTAAGAATGGTAAGCTTGTGCACATGTTTGATGTTTAGTGAAAATATCAAATATTTTGAAGAAGATGTTTATTTGAAGAATAATATGTAATTTTCAATTGTGGCAAATGTTCTCAGCATCAAAATAAAGATATAGCTACAATTCTTAAGAAGATGTCATATTTAAATAACAATGTATAAATATTAAGAAGGGCTCACATTACTCACATCGATGTGGGAAACACAGTGGCAAATACGATAAAAGCAAAATCATGTGCTACACATATGAAAAATATGATATTTTTGTTCGTGATTAAGTAAAAAATATATGACCGTATATTAGTTTTATTTTTTGAGAATATTATTTCATTGCTGAAACTCATCCTTTGTGAAATCTAAATTCTTAGAGTAACTTATCATGCAGTTAAAGAATGATGAATTCCTTATACAACTTAGTTGTTAAAACTAATGGACAAAATTGAAAACAATATGAAAGTGAGATTTAAAAGATGATGTCTTGCAAAAAAAAAATTGCAACAAAAGGATTTTTATCTTAATTGTCATATTATGTCTTTGTTTATGAGTGGATTGTGTATAGTATCTACATTTTATTTTTGGATAAATATAATTATGTATTTCGTATTTAATAACTTTTCTTTTTAGAAAATTATCTATGTCTTTGTTATTTTAAATATTCAAACTGAATATTAAATAAGTATGCTAAAATTTTTTGTTAGTTAATTTTTTGACATTTTGAGGTAATATAAATTTATACTAGTCAGATAAATATATTTTCTTGATAAAATTTGTTTGCATATTTTTTTATGCCAATGTCTAATTGAAACAAAATAAGAATTTTATTTATGAATAGAAAGTATGCAATAATTCATTTGTGATTTATTGAATGTCTAAGGTTACTCTATTACACATATGATTTACCTAAGTTGGTAACATAAATTATTTTATACAACTTTGTGAACTTAGATGGATACTCTATTATGATCACAAGATTTCGTTGACTAAATTGATATTACAAAAAGATTAAGACTTCTTTAAATAGTCTACGATGAAAATAATATAGTTATGAGACTAATTGTATTTTACAGTAATATGTGTTGTGAATATGATGAAACCAAAATTTACTTGAATGATTTTTTGAAGTAAAATGATGCAAATAAATTTCAATTATATATTTGGTATGTTGTCATTTTTAGCGTTGCCTATACTTCTACACATTCAGAAATATTTTCATGGTTGAACGAGATTAAGTCATATCTTTACTTTCAAATTTAAAGATTTAGAGTTGGTAATGTATGTGGATTGATTTATGGCTACGTTCATGTGTAATTCTCACATCTCAGTCCGAGTGGAAGTAATTCACAACCAACTCATGATAAATGA
This sequence comes from Pontederia crassipes, assembly GCA_030549335.1. Lineage (NCBI taxonomy): Eukaryota > Viridiplantae > Streptophyta > Magnoliopsida > Commelinales > Pontederiaceae > Pontederia > Pontederia crassipes. The sequence goes on along the minus strand of CM060184.1, from coordinate 17,439,470 downwards.
TCCCCTATTGCAATATAGGAGTAGAATTTCATGTTATCAATTTGATGTTGACTATATAAAATAAACATGAACCTAGATAAATGATAGAGGTTCTCTTGTGTCTAGATAAAGAAAATGAATTAATGCAAGAAGTTAGAGTCAAAAGAAAAAAATCAAGCCAAGGACTTTTTAGATCATCTGCAATGTCGAAAAGCAATAAAAATATAAAGGATTTAATGTTTGTGCTACTCTTTTAAGAGGTAGCATCATCATATTGCTATTAATCACCGTCTAATTCATGATGAATGGTAGTTTGATTAATTGGATATTTTTTTGATCCATCGTCCATCATGAAATGGACAGTGATTAATAGGGGTATGATGATGTTACCCCTTAAATGAAGTAGTACAATCATTTTTTTCCAAATATAAATGTTCAAAATAAAGTGATTCAAAAGATTAAAAAAATAAAAGTGATGAAAAATAATAGTCACGAAGGAATGCCGACTATATAGAACTTATTAGATTTTTTTTGTCATCAAAAGTCTAACTATTATTTCATATATATATATATATTAATGAAAATTACATAGAGTTATTTGAATGCTTCAATGTAAAAGTATATATATATGTGTGTATGTATGTATGTATGTATATTAATGAAAATTACATAGGGTTATTTGAATGCTTCAATGTAAAAGTATTTAAGTGTTATATATAAATTTTGATGGTTCCCTATATGAATTCAATATTCATCTAAATAATAGTATAAGTATTATTACGTGTGTATCCATTTGTCATGGATAAATATGTCATTATGACATTACATGTGAAGAAATATTGTGAATAATTAGAAGTAATAAGGGATTCTTCCATCGATGAAAAATCTAATGTCTTTCTATAGAAATATGTAAGACAGTTATTCACATCAGTGTGAAATTTAAATCATTTAGGTAAAATTATTACTTTACAACAAGAGTTGCCTTTCACTATGACGAATTAAATGTTTTATGGGAAGCTGTAAACCCAATGCTATCCTTGTTGCAAGAGATAAACTTAAATCTCATTATATTCCTTAAAACTTTATAGTAACAAAAGAAAATATCTTTTTGCAAGCACAATAAGTTGCGCAATTTGTTATTTACTTTTGTGTCTTTGGTCAAACAAAAAATTTATATACTAATACGGAGTGACTATATTGAATGACGATGAAGATAATAGGGGTGAAAGTAGTTCGGGTTGGTTCGGATTTTCGGTCTAAAAAAATCAACCGCTATTTTTCGGGTCGGTTTTTAAAATTAGAAAGACCACCCTAAAACCATTTTGAAAAAATAAAAACCACCCTTTAGCAGATCAGTTTTTTCGGGTGATTTTTTCGGGGCCATACTTTTATATAATTATATTTAAAATATATTTAATAACTTAAAATTAATATAAAAATATTTAATTTTATATTAAATATAAAATATACTACTGAAATTTTAAAACTATTAAATTAGAGTTTGATAATGTGATAGAAAAGTATGAAATTTTATACAAAAAATATTATATCTATAATAAAAGAATTATTACACATGTATTAATTATATAAATAAAAAATCATAAATAAAAATCGGGCTCCACGGCCCCTATGGTTTTTTCGGGTGGGGCCCTAATTTTAGCGGGTAGATTTTAATTTATTAAAAACCACCCTAAATCATATTCGGACCCCTAATTTTCGGTTTTTTTGGTTCAGTTTTTTCGGGTCAGATGGATTTTTTTGGTTGGTCGGATTTTTCTTACACTCCTAGAAGATAATAATGAGATATCTTTTGAGCATCATTAACTTTTGTTTTATAGTGTGATGGGGATTGGCTATAGGCTAGCTTGATAAATAAATGCTAATTAAGCAAAAGTATATCTCCAGTTGTGTTTTCATGCTTCAGAATGGCATTACAAAGATTGGCTAAAGCAAAACTGTATGTAATTGTCAATTATAAAACATGAGTTTCTTATAGTGAACCATGATGTGAAGTTCTCTAATTAAGCAAATTATTTTACTCTTGTATAGACAATGTCAAGTATGCCCTTTCTTGCAATAAGTATATCACAATTGTTTGATTAAAGGGTGGATCATTGTAAGAGGAAATAATGTCTACTATGATTTGACAATGTGAAAAAGATTATGTTAACGAATAAATATATAAGTATGAGATACTTATCAAGTCATGTTCAACTTACGCTTTTATATGTGCAAGGCTTATGCAATGATGTATTCAAAATTTTCTTGTGATGAATAAAGTCGTATTAACTTTATTATAGAGTTAGTTAATGATTTTGATAATGCACGTAGAGTATGTCAATCAAGCATGAGATTATCAAACACATGGATAATCGTCTCTAGCACTTAGTGTACAGAGAGGAAGAATGAAATAATTTAGTTTTCGATATATGATCTTCGATGTCTTCAAGATGAATAGATATGAGTTTATACATAATTTTGGTCATGTGAGAACTTATTATGCCAATCTTTTAGCGACTAATGGGAGGACTCAAGTCAGACAACATAGGTCAACATTTGGACTTTAGTCTATGTTATGTTTTGAGCTTATAACATATGTTTTTTCAGTGGGAGTCTCTATCACAGTACTTGATTATATACCTAGTACTCTAAGTCGACACTAAGACTTGACTAATAGCTTATAGTTTTCATCAGAGTGTGAGTTTTTAGGACTAAGAAGATTGGAAATTTCTCTTATACTCTTGACTATATTTCAAGTTAATGAGTTAGTGTTGCTAGTTTAATAAGGTACTCAAAAGCTAAAAGTATATGGGTCAATCAAGCGACGACTATAAAAGCAAATGACATAGAACTGAGAAATATGAGGGCAAGAAAAAAATTCACTAGTGCTACATGATATTTATAATGCAGTTGACCAAATATGTAAGCATACAAATATCAAATCGTGTACGATAAGTGTGTCGTTTGGATAGGGTTAAACGCTTGCTAGGCTTCCACCTAAATAGGCCAAGTCACTTGTAAAATAAAAATATTTAAGCATGACCTATAGCTTGTAACAATCCAAGAATATAGACTTGTTTGATTAATTTTTAATGCAAACCAAATATTTTTTTATGGTATACTAAATTAAATATATTAAATCTTATTTAATAAAAAATAATAAATATGAACTAAATAAAAGAGACACCACTTATTTACTTTTTTAACATATAATAAAAATAGTAGTATTGAACTCAAAATTAAAAATTTATAAGATGAAAGAACATTTTTATTTTTTAAAATTTATATATAAATATAACATATTAATACATTGATAAACCATAAGGCTAGGTCAATTATTGAAAGGTTAAGCCTCTTTAAGAACATAAGTTTTTATTTTATTTTTCAGCCTGACTTATTTTAATAATAGAACAAGCCAAGGCCAAAAATAGGTCGAGTCACGAGTGTCTCACTTACGAGTCGACTTATTTCTAGCCCTACGTTTGAAGTATGCAAGCAATGTATTTCGAATGCAAAGCGAGTAACATGGAGGTTTGAACGACTATATAATATTGATAAATCATAGTATTAGCTCACATAATAATTGAACAGCTATACAACATTGACAAGATACATCATGAACTCACACATTGATTTAACATTTATGTGATCATAACTTTTGACTCTCAATTTGCTCAATAACTATTTATCCCTAATAGGTCATAATTCTCCTTAACTTGTGAAAGTACTTGTGGATCACATGATCATTTATTATATGCAAATATTCATAGAAATAAGATATGACAAATAGCTCATTACGTGCCAGGAACATACGCCAATGATGGACTATAACAAACTACTCTGTGCAGTTGCCTCCCTCCCTCCAAGTGGTCGCACTTCTTCATAAAACTACAACATGCAAATATCTCAACTAGATGGTGAGAGGTTAAGGAAACCATCTATGCAACTCTACAAATACAGTTGAGTAATATAGATGAAGGGTGGTGAATCAATATTATCCAAATCGGACCGGACCGACCGGTTCAACCACGAACCGGCCAAAAATCCGGTTCGGTTTGATAACAAAACTATTTTTTTATGTTGAACCGAGAAAATCGATTGAACCAGTTCAATCCGGTTCAAGTCATATTTTGAAAAATAATATTAAAAAATGGTTAAAATAGGAAAGTTAAAAAAGGAAAAAGGAAAGGAATATAAGAAAGGTAAAAAAGGAGTGAATATGTATAAAGCAAAATAGGAATTGAAATAACAAAGATAAGTATTTAAAATTGAATAACATTAAGATGGAAAATTATCAATAAAGGAAATAAAATGGAAAGTGTTAAAGAAAAAAAAGGAATAATAATAATTTAAGATAAAATTTATTAATATAGCATCTATCATCAATAAATAATAGATATTAAATTAATAAAAATCTATTTATATTTATATGTTAATCATTATTAAAAATTTTAATAAATAAAAAATATGTTATATTAATTTTTAATATTATTAATAAGTTATTAGTACAATATTCATATATTATATCATATAATTTATATTATATCTTTATAATTATTATAAATAATATTATTTTAATAAAATTTGATTCAATCCGATCGAACCTGATCGGACTGGTCCAATCGTGACCCGATAAGGAGTCTGATCCGATCGTCAGTCCAATTCTGAAAACATTGTGGTGAATACATAAATATATTGTCCAATTCATTGTCAAAGCTCCGCCGTAATTGTGCGGTACATGGATTGTGTGTGCGTGCTTGTTTTTCTTACGTGATTAAAGTCTCGACAATGAGTCCAAAATAATATAAAAAATTTCGGTGATTCATTATTTTGCTGTGAGATATTTTGAATACCTTTTTAATTATTGTACCAATTTTTTCATTCTAAAAAAAATGATCTTGCTCCGGAGTGTATAAAACTGTCTGCCAATACATTCAAGTTACCTTAATTCTTGAAGATGAAATAAAATATCAAGGCGATGTACTAGTCGACGCAGATGAAATATGGTCCAAGGTGGATTTTATTTTATATATTTGTTCTGTTTTATATTAAATTTATCATTGTGTGGTATGGTAGATTGGTTGACTATCAACCTCCATATATTGACTCTCTTGGGTGTGTCCAGACTATTCCAGTTGAAAATTTTTTAATATTATTTCTTGATGATGGTTTCATATTTGTCATGATCATACATTCATTTCTCAAAGGATAGATTACCAATACCATAAATTTGTCACTCAAGCGTTGATGTTACCCTTTCTGTCTATGAAAGTCATCAATTTCCATTTCCAATAAAGACACCGCAACCAATGCCGTAAAATTCAACCCGGCATCCGAATTGATGATTGGGTCACGTTAAATCGATCGGATCGGATCAAATCGAAAGATCGAACCGGATCAAATCAATCGATCAGATTGAATAATATAAGCTAATAAAAAAATAAAATATGTTAAATAATTTTTTTCATATTCTTAATATACTTTGTAAGATGCATAACTAATAAATTAAAACATAATAAAGTAAAATAAAATGGTATAATAAGTCAAATAATATAATAAACTAAGTATCAATTAAATAATTATTACTGAAAAGACAAAAAAACTTCATAATTATACATTGAAGAAATATCGGTGATATATTATGAAAATGAAAAAAGGTTGGAGCATGAATTTTAAACATTATATATATATATATAATGTGTCCTAATTTCTTAAAATTTTCTTCATACTTATTATTTTATTTTGCCCCGATCAAGTCACCCAAACCCAGCGGGTTTTGATCAAGTTTGATTGGATCAACCTAAAGGGTGAATTTCAAGTGACCCGCAGATCATTTTCATGGTCGGACACCGATCTGATCGGCCGGACTGAGTTTTATAGCATGGATCATAAGTTCCATCAGTATTCATAGTATATGGCTTATATGGAATAAATTTCACTAAATACTCTTCGGCTGTGTTTGACTCTGGAACTTGGGCTAGAACTTGGTCTAAATTCTAGAACTTTTGCCAAACAGTCTATATGATGAAAACTTGTCAAGTTTTCGTCACGTAATGTATGACTAGAATTTTTAGCCAAAAGTTCGTAAAGTTCTTGCTATTAGTAAGAACTTTCCAACTTCTTGTTAATAGCAAGAATAATCTTTTTTTTATTTCTTTTTGTTATAGGTCTTTGGAGCTACTTTTAGACCTATAACCTATTATTTTAATAATATTATTATATGTATATATTAGATCTTATATTATATACATATAATATATATTATTATATTTATTTATTATTTATTACAATTTATTGTGTTATAATAAAATAAAATTTTCCATTATTATTTATTATGAAAAAATATTTTCTTGTTTAAATGTTGACATAAATATTTTTATTTATTTTACTTATCATATACCATAATAAAAATTAACTTGTATGATATTAGTATAATATAATTAAATCATTAATTATGGTATTCTAAATAAGTTATAATTATATAATTATTTTATATAAATATGATGTTAAATTTTATTTTATATTTCATTTTTTAGTTATTAATTAGTTTATCTTAAATTTTTTTTCTTCTATCTAATTTGCTAATTATAAAAATATTGTGTAATTAATAATACAAAAATAATCTTATAAAATAATAAAAATATTTATGTACTTCTTACTTTTTATCCAAATACCTACTAAAACTTATCTATCGAATCAACTTTTTCAATTCTCATCATTACATTTTTCCATCCAAACACAAACTTAAACTTTTCTATCTAATCAATTAATTCTCGGAAGCTAACTTTTTTTCAAAATTCTCATACCAAACAAAGTCTTCAACTTTGGGCACTTTCTTAGCGCTACCCTAATACTTCACTTTGTAACAAGACTATCCTTTTGAGCTCTGATCAACAGTTTCTTCATCATGTTGTTGATGTGGCGTCCATGCGGTGATTTTCTCTCCACCACACAAACAGTCATCTAACATGACATCGTCATCGAGAACCCTCCTCTATGACTTCTTACTTTTTTATCCAAACACCTATTAAAACTTATCCATCAAATCAACTTTTTAAATTCCCATCATTATATTTTCCATTCAAACACCAACCTAAACTTTTCTATCTAATCGATTATTTCTCGAAAGCTAACTTTTTTTCCAAAATTCTCGTACCAAACACAGACTTCAACTTTGGGCACTTTCCTAGCGCTACCCTAATACTTCACTTTATAACAAGACTACACTTTTAAGCTCTGATCAATGGTTTCTCCCTGTCATGTTGTTGATGTGGCATCCAGTGATTTTCTCTCCACCACACAAATAGTCATCTGACATGACATCGTCACTGAGAACCCATCTCTACGACCTCAAGCGAGGTGGGTGCACCACCCCTCCCCTCGACCTCTGGCACTGGAGGGAGGGGGCGGCCTCGTTGATGCTTGGCGTGCAAAGGGATGACGCCCCCTCCCCCCTTTTGTGTTGTGCTGTCACCTGTGCATGCAGGCAAAAGGAGGCAAGTGTCGCCCCCTTTGTGCGCGAGCTCGAGGGGGGGTGACGCCCCCTCCCTCCCTTTTGTGTTGCACGTGTCGTTGACGCACGCAAAATGGGGTGTGGACCCCCCCCCCCCTTTTTGCATGCGTGAGTCGGCGACGCGCGCAGCGCATAAGGGGGGGGGGGGGGGGGACGCGTCTGACGCCAACGAGGCTGCCCCCTCCCTCTAGCGGCAAAGGTCGAGGGAAGGGGTGGTAGTCCCTTCTCTTTTTAAAAAATATTATATTATTGTTTTAATATCATTTTTATTTTTTATTTTGTAATACTTTGCCATGTCGAATATGTGGAGAGATAATATGACACGTGACATCCAAGTAGATCGGACAATCAGTAAAACTTCTATATCCGATGAAAAGTATAGTTCGTGAAAGAAGTTAATAGTTGAAGGGTAATTGTAAATGTCAGAAACAAAAAAGATAATTAAAGGAAAAGATTGAAACCGGATAGAAAGAGATAAAAGTAAGGAACAAAAGATCAAATATTTTGTTTGATTCGTTTTCAAATTTCTTCCCTATAAGTAAGAGACCAAAATAAACCAAAAACCCCCTTTGATTCCTTACAAGTCGGCCCTAGTTTTTCCCCTATTTACGTGCGCCTTTCTCATCCTCACACGCACCTGACGACTGCCGCCCACATAGGAGGCCAACCAGAGAATGTGTACGCTAATGAGCGTGCGCCTGGACAAAGAAGAGCGGCTGGAATAAGAGGAATATGAAGAAGACTACATGATTAATTTCTTGGATAAAAACTTGCAAGGTATTGAACTATGGTAGATTCATCATAGAATCTTTATTTTAGGCTTGAAGCATGTTCTAGTTGCACTCTAGTCGTAGTACTATGATTTGCAATGATGCTTGATGTCGGCAATCATCGAAAAATATGACTGGAGTGCCCTACGCGTCCGCGTTGTTCTTTGTGTAATGAAACCCACTCGGGTTCATTGTGACCTGGCCCGGACAGGTCCACACCTGGACCGAGTTCATTGGAACTCGGCCTGAGTATGTCATTGTCGAGAGCTCCGAGCTCTACGACAAAGAAGAACCCGACCCATGTTGATGATAATCCGACCCGGGCTATAATCACGATTTCGTGATCGGGCGAATCAGTTGACCAATCTTTCGAAGTCCCAAACCCGGCCTGGGTATGATCAAAACTCGGCCGGATTATTTCATAGTTTGTCCCAACGATGCCTGATGAACTTGGCTCGGGTTCCACCCTTACTTGACCCGGGTTTCGATATTATTTAGATGATTTTTATGATCTTTTGATCTATGATTCGCATGCTTACTCCCGAACTTAATTAAGATGATTATGTTGTTAATACCTCTGATTTACTCTTCAAGATCCTATTTTGTAGTTTTGATGTAAACTTCTTATAAATATTAATTAAAAGTTACAAGATTAAAGACGAAAAATGTAAAATGGAGGGCTCTTTTGTGATGGACTGGTGACGATCAAGTATGGGCCGACTTCGGTTAGTTATGGGCCAACTACGGTTAGTTATGTTGGAGCAAATTATGACTTATAAAATTATATTTTGATGATACAAACCTCGAAAGGTTAAAGATAAATGCTGAAAAAGTTTAAGTAAAAATGGAAAACTTTATGCACCAACTTTAATTAAATAATTGACTATGATTTTGTTAGATTTTGGAAGAATGATAAATATCAAAATTGTAGATAATCATATTACCTATCCATAGAATCTAAGATTATCTAATTTGAATAATTGTGCAAAATGTTATGCTCAAAATATTGCAAGTTGATCAACCTACCGGTCGAAGCAAAGAAGGTCAGTCGAGACAATACTGGTCGACTGAATAGGAGATGTCGGTCGACCAATGAATACTGAGCTTGCCCGATTGATGTCGAGATGATACCAAATAATTTTTGGATGAATTTTCCACATCCTAAAGTCTATAAAAGGAGTGCCGAAATCAGAAGCAAAAGCAATCATCCAAATCTTGAAGAAAAACTTCAAGTTATCAAAGAAAGACACTTTCCTTGAAGTTTTTCATTTTAAGTTTTCTCTTTTTTCTCTCTTCTCCTCTTGTAAGCTTAGCATTGCAAAAGAGAGAAATATTTTATTTAGAAAAATACTGAGAGAGCTCCTATGTAAAAGAGATTCAAAATCTTACTTTTTGAGCGAGAGAAAATATTAGTTTTATTTGAGAAGAGATGAGCCTTACCTCTCGAAATGGAGAAAAGTCAATGATGTAAAGAGCTTTTCTTCCTTGCCCCATTTAGAACAAAGGAAGAGTTTTAGTGGAATCTTCGACGATCTCGAGGTCGAGAAGTCAGAGTGAGAACGTAGGTCAAGGTGTGGCCGAACCTCATCAACAACCACCGCGTGCATTGTGATTGAATTCTCTCTCTCCCTCGCATATTATGCTTATGATCTAACTTGATTTATTTTGAGTTAAAGACTTGTGAATCGATCTTAAACTTCCGTGATGTTTTTCGTACGATTGATACTTTTATTTTTAACACCAATTCACCTCCCTTCTTGGTGCTCTTTGGGATCCAACAATTGGTATGAGAGTTCCGCTCTTATTTTAAGATCTAATTATTTTTAAATCTAATCATTTTAAACTTTAATCGTCTTATTTTAATATTTAACCATCTTAAGAGCTATAGATCAATTAGTCATCCTCCCCTTTTAAATGCATCAAATTTTCAATATTGGAAAATTAGAATTCACGCATGCATTTATTCTATTGATATTAATATATGGGACATCGTTGAAAAATGTCATTATCTTCATGAAAAATTACTTACAAATTCGAACGAAAGAGAAAAGATTTTTGTAAAATTTGATTAGAAAGCTAAAAATATTTTTTTATTGTGCTTTGAATTCAATAGAGTTTAATCGGATTTCAAGTTGTGAAACTACAATTGAAATTTGAGAGAAGCTCATCACTACTTATAAAGGAACTAACAAAGTTAAAGAATCTAGATTGAATAATTTAAATCATCAATATGATTCTTTCAAAATGCATGATAATGAATCCATAAATGATATGGTCTTCGGTTTAATGATATTGTGAATGGCTTAGCCTCCTTGGGTGAGCCAATAACTAACTCTCAAAAAGTGAAAAAGATTCTCAGGTCTCTCTCCTCCGAATGGCATACGAAGATGATCATGATTGAAGAAAAAGATTTGAAAAAATTAAATTTTGATGATCTTATTGGTTCACTTCTAACTTATGATATCTCAATCCAATAAGATCAAGAAGAAAAAGCTCCCAAGAAGAAAACATTGGTATTGAAAGTAAATACAAAAGAAGAAGACTCAAGTGAAAATGAAGTTGACGAAAAGAAACTCACGCTCTACACAAGAAAACTAGATAAGTCTCTCAAGTTGATAAAAAAAGAAAGACAAGAACGAGAAGCCAACAAGAAGATTATACAAACATCACAAAGAAGAAAAACCTCAGAAAGGTAAAAAGAAAAAATATAAAGAGTCTAGCGAAACAAGTGATTCAACAAACTCTTCTAGTGACGAAGCATACCTATACTTAATGGAACATGACGATGAGGTAATTTCTAACCATTCAAATTATAATTCACCGAACTCTTCCGAAAGAAAAATCCTTCTTTAGATGTGAATAAAGACCTCTCTTATAAAAAGATACTTTTCAATTAAAGAGGAAAACAAAAAATTAATACATGAGATTGAAAAATTAAAAGAAGAAAAGAATGCATATTTTATGGAAAATGAAGAACTAAAAAATGAAATTGACACTTTGAAAATTGCACATGCTTGTGAAATTGTAAAACTAACATGTTCTTTAGAAAAAGTAAAGAAGGAAAATAATCTTTTAAAAAATTCACAAAATAAGTTTATTTCTCATGTAAGGAAAAATAATCTTAGGAAATACTTTGAAAATGAAAACTCTTATTGAAAATTCAATCATTCCTTTAATAGAAAATCACATTTCAAATGCTTTACATGTGATTTTTATGGTCATTATGCATATCAATGCAAAATAAGAAAATCAACACAACATGACATGACTTGGGTTTCAAAAGAAACATTGTCTAACAAAATAGGACGCAAAGAAATTTGAGTACCAAATGTTACATAACTACTTTTCAGGTGTGCCTCACATGCACAGGAAAGAACAAGTGGTGAAGGCACAAAGATTATGGTAAAAGTATCATTCACTTTTTTATTTCACCCAAAAATTTCAAAACTACTATTTCTTTAAAAGAAAAAAGGAATACATATAAAATAGAAAAAGATTGGTCATAATGATAGGGGAAGCATGTTAAAATCTTCCAACATTATTATTTGACATATGATATTATTGTTATATCAAAGTTTTATGAAATATTTTTTTGAATTTTGTGGTTCTCGTTATCATTCTAAAATAGCCATAAATTTAGGGGGAGCTATTTTTCTGCAAGTTTTTAACTCTTTATGATGCAACATTTTACTTGTTAACAAAAGGGGGAGAATAATCTTTTAAGGGGAGTCAAATATGGTCTCTTATATGCTTCATATATATATTGTCTTTTTTATGAAACAAAAGAGGGGAAATATGATATAAATATAGTTAAGATTTATGGGGAGTAAAATTGATTTTACAAGAATTTTACAACTTTTTCACAACTTGTATATTTTCAATATTTCTCGGTTTGTCTTCATAAAAAATGAGGAGATTGTTAGAGCAAAGTTTTTATGACATATAAAATTATATTTTGATGATACGAACCTCAGAAGGTTAAAGATAAATGCTGAAAAAGTTTAAGTAAAATGGATAACTTTATGCACTAACTTTAATTAAATAATTGGCTATGATTTTCTTAGATTCTGGATGAATAATAAATATCAAAGTTGTAGAAAATTATGTTAGATATTCATAGAATCTAAGATTATCTAATTTGAATAACTATGCAAAAAATTATGCTCAAAATAATGCAGGTCGGTCAACTTGATCGAAGAAAAAAAGGTCGGTCGAGACAATATCGGTCGAACGTATATGAGATGCCAGTCAACCAATGAATATTGATCCTGCCCTAGTTGACGTCGAGATGATACTGGTCGATGTATCGATCAATGAATCGGTCGATCGATCAAGCGTAAAAGCTGAAGAAATTGTGCAATGGTCACATAGACCGGTCAACTGGTCCATATGTGCAGTTGACCGACCTACGAGTCAAATGAACAGTAATGACCAAATTTGAAGAAAAAATTTGTGAAACAATTTCTGAACGAATTTTTCACATTCTAAAGCCTATAAAAGGAGTGTCAAAGCTAGAAGCAAAAGTAATCATCCAAGTCTTGAAGAAAAACTTCTTGTTATCAAAAGAAGATATTTTCTTTGAAGTTTTCATTTTAAATTTTCTCTTTTTTCTCTCTTCTTCTCTTGTGATATTAGCATTGTAATAGAGAGAAACATTTTATTTAAAAAAATACTGAGAGAGCTTCTGTATAAAAGAGGTTCAAAATCTTACGTCTTGAGCGAGAGAAAAAATTAGCTTCATTTGAGGAGAGATGAGCCTTACCTCTCGAAGCGGAGAAAAGGCGACGGTGTAAAGGGTTTTTCTTTCTTGCCCCGTTTGGGACAAAGAAAGAGTTCTAGTGGAATCTTCGACGATCTCGAGGTCGAGAAGTCGAAGCGTGAACGTAGGCTAAGATGTGGCCGAACCTCATCAACTATAATCGCGTGCATTGTGATTGAATTCTCTCTCTCCCCCTCATATTATTCTTATAATCCGACTTGATTTGTTTTGAGATAAAAAATTGTGAATCGATTTTAAGCTTCCGCGATGATTTTCGTAAAATTAATATTTTTATTTTTAACATAAATTCAACCCCCCCTGTTGGTGATCGTTGGGATCCAACAAGTTCTGGGCTAACTTTGTTAGTTATGATGATGATGGACGGGTTGAGGCAGGTTTCCCTTTGAGTTGAAATATACCTCATGATAAGCCAAAGATGATTAATAAGATGATGAAGATGATGAAAACATATGAATACAGAATCTTTCTTATGATGATTGACTTTTGCCTCCTTGATGATGATTTACTTACGATCTTACTGATATTATATTCGTATGCCTCTCTACATGATTATCGTATTCATATTATGATCATGTTTACTTACTTCTTATATGATGTTGATATCTTTATGATTTATGTCTAGTATTATGATCTTATGATTATCTTTACCTTACTTCCATACTGAGTTGTAAAACTCATATGGAGGTTTCTCTCCTGCATGTTCTTAAATGAAGGACTAGGCCAGAATGATGAAGATAGTCAACAGTGACCGATCGAGCTCGTTGGTGGTTTGGTTGCACATGGGTGTCTTGAGTCCTTTAAATTATGGGATAGATTTTCTTTTTTGCATGTTAGATTGATGTATTAGTTTCCTTTGGACTCTTATGATGTTCTTTCTTAGTCTTTCGCATAATATGATGTTATATTCTTTTTAGCATTAATATGATTATTAATCTTCCACTTTTATATAATGTTGAGTTGACCAGTCAAAGTCTTATTTTTGGTGGATATGATGTACACGTAAGGATGATCCGTAGTGTCCTGGAAACATATTCTGTCTCGTGGTGGGGTGCGATTCGGGGGCGTTATAGAGGCTAAAGTCAGGGCATTCTTATGTCATATTAAACGATGTCATGGTCCATGTGCAAGTGCCACGAGCAGTCATCGCGCCACCTGAGATCAAGTAAGTTTTATTTTAATTCCTAAGGTGTTGATGTTCATAAGATGTTATAATGTATGATGATGTAGATGCCTCCACGAAGCCGACCTCGAGGTAGTGGTAGGATTGCGAATCTGCAACAAGAGGGAACGGATTAGAATGAGGTCCAAATGAGTCAAGCGGCAGTAGAGCTGACAGTTCAGTCTCCACTAGTGCAGTCCCCACCGACACGGACACAATCGATTCAGCCTGCACCAGTATTGATGCCATCAGTTCAGTCTGCATTAGTATTGACGCCATCAGTTCAACCTTCTTTCATACAGCCTCCGCTTGTACAACCCTTGCCCGTTCCACCAGTGCCCTCTAAAGACACTATCCAGGCATTCATGAAGTTGCCCCCTCAGAGTATGATGACATGGGTGAATTTAACAAGGCTAAGGGTGGTTGAGGATTATTAAGGAAAAGATATGTCAAATGAATTGTGGTAAAAGTAAGAAGGTCCTATTTGTGACAAGCTGCTTAACTGATGATGCTTTAGACTGATGGAGGACTATTATGGACACCAAGTATGAAGAACAGGATGTCATCCTCTAAGAACGCTTCCATGAGGCTTTTGAAGCGAGGTACTTTCCGGAGTACCAATGTGCTCAGAAGCATAGGGAGTTCTTACAATTGAGCCAAGATCAGATGACTATACTTCAGTATCATGTTCAGTTCGATTGTTTGGAGAGATACAATTGTTGGATCTCAAAAGGCACCAAGAGGGGGTGAATTGGTGTTAAAAAATGAAATCTATCGATTTAGCAAAACCGGAAGCTTAAAATTGATTCTTTATACCTTTTAAATCAATGCAATTCAGTTCATATTACAAACACAATATGAGAGGGAGTGAGAGAGAGAATTCCATCACAATGCACACGGTGATTGTTGATGAGATTTGGCCACACCTTGACCTACGTCCCTGCTTTGACTTCTCGACCTCGAGATCGTCAGAGATTTCACTACTTCTTTATTTCAAATGGGGCAAGGGAGAAAGCCCTTTACATGATCACATTTTCTCCACTTTGAGATACAAAAAAATAGTGGAATCAGTTCAGCCTGCATTAGTATTGACGCCATCAGTTCAACCTTCTTTCATACAGCCTCCGCTTGTACAATCCCTACCCGTGCCACCAGTGCCCTCTAAAGACACTATCCAGACATTCATGAAGTTGCGCCCTCAAAGTATGATGGCATGGGTCAATTCAACAAGGCTAAGGGTGGTTGAGGATTATTAAGGAAAAGCTATGTCAAATGAATTGTGGTAAAAGTAAGAAGGTCCTATCTACGACAAGCTGCTTAACTGATGATGATTTAGACTGGTGGAGGACTATTATGGACAATAAGTATGAAGAACATGATGTCATCCTCTAAGAACGCTTCCATGGGGCTTTTGAAGCGAGTACTTTTCGGAGTACCAATGTGCTCAGAAGCATAGGGAATTCTTACAACTGAGCCAAGATTGACTATACCTCAGTATCATGTTCAGTTCGATCGTTTGGAGAGGTACAATTGTTGGATCCCAAAAGGCACAAAGAGGGGGTGAATTGGTGTTCAAAAATGAAATCTATCGATTAAGCAAAACACACATCGCGAAAGCTTAAAATCGATTCTTTAAACCTTTTAAATCAATGCAATTCAGATCATATTACAAATACAATATGAGAGGGAGAGAGAGAGAATTCAATCACAATGCACGCGGTGGTTGTTGATAAGGTTCGGCCACACCTTGGCCTACGTCCCTGCTCTAACTTCTTGACTTCAAAATCGTCGGAGATTCCACTATTTCTTTATTTCAAATGGGGCAAGGAAGAAAGCCCTTTACACAACCATCTTTTCTCCACTTCGACAGACAAGGAAAACATCTCCTCCTAAGAAGCTAATATTTTCTATCGCTCAAGAGGTAAGACTTGGAACCTTTTTTACACAGAAACTCTCTCAGTATTTTTTTAAATAAAATGTTTCTCTCTTTTACAATGCTAAGCTCACAAGGGGAGAAGAGAGAAAGAAGAGAAAACTAAAAATGACAACTTCAAGGAAAATGTCTTCTTTTGATAACTTGAAGTTTTTCTTCAAGGCTTGGATGTACATTTACTTCTGACTTTGGCAGTCCTTTTATATGATCTAGTATGTGAAAATTTCATTCAGAAATTGTTTCACAAATTTCTCCTTCAAAATTAATCGTTACTGTTCATTTGACCAGGAGACCGGTTGTCCGCATTAATGGACCGATCTATATAATCGTTGCGCTCATTTCTTCAGCTTCTGCGCTTGATTGATCGGTCGGACCATCAATTGGTCAGTTGACCGGTATTATCTCAGCACCAACCGGGGCAGGCTCAATTTTAATCGGTCGACCGGCATCTCCATTCGGTCGACCGATATTGTCTCGATCGGCATTCTTTGCTTCGACCAGCAAGTTGACCGATCTACAATATTTTGAGCATAACATTTTGCACAGTTATCCAAATTAGATAATCTTGAATTCTATGAATAGCTAACATTATTCTCTACAATGTTGATATTCATTACTCATCTAGAATATTATAAGACCATAGTCAATTATTTAATCAAAGTGTAGTGCATAAAGTTATCCCTTTTTTCTTTAAACTTTTTTAGCATTTAATTTTAAGTTTTCAAGATTTGTATCATCAAAATATAATTTTATATGTCATTAAAAATTTGCTCCAACAACAACACTCTTAAGATGAGCGATAGACAGAAGGCAAAGCATTTTTGCCAAGGCTTGAATCCGACCATCAGGGCAAACACTCTAGCAAACCAATGTGCAAATCTGAATCTAACGATCGAGTTGGTGACCACGATGGAAAGAAACTATGCTAGAGAATAGAAGTAGATCAGGGATGTGAAAGGAAAGGCTCCCATGTAGCCCCCTATGCAAAACTAAGCTCGATGGAATGAGCAGCGCAAAATCGAGGAGGACCTGATATAGGAACCAACATCGGGACAATAGGACAATGCCATATGAGCTTCGTGATGCAAATCGTCAGTAGCAATCTCAACGTCAAGTAAAAATGATGAATATGAAGTTAATATGTTCATGACGAAATAAGTTAATGAACGACCTTTGCAGCCCCAACAGTTTCAATAGCAGGCGTAGGGTGCTGGTGCCTGGCCATACTGCAGGAGATTTCACATCAGAGAGTGCAAGATAAATGCTGGAGTGTGCCTACATTGTGGCCAGCATGGACACTTCATTCGGGACTGTCCTACCAATAACAAAGATGATCAAGCCCCAGCTTTGTGTGGCGCTAGAGGAGGAAACAATCTGGTACAAGGAAGAGTTTTCCACATGGAAGAAGTTGCATTGCCGACATATGTTGAGGTCATCAGAAGTACACTATTCATAGCCAGTCTTCTTACTATCATTTTATTTGATTCGAGTGCATCGCATTCCTTTATCTCTATAGACTGTGTCACTGCGTGAAATAAGTTGTAGTATGGAGGTGATCACTCCTATAGGAATGTTACACGCTATGAAGTACCTCCCTGAGGTACCGGTGATGATACAATGCAAGAATTTTTCTACATATTTGATATTAATTCCTATGATAGACTACGATGTGATTATTGGTATGAATTGACTATCCTACGTAACGTAGTCATTTTGTGTAAGCAAAAGAAGGTAATCTTTAGTACCCAAGATAAACACAAATCTACTGTCTGAAGTACAATAGACAAAGAAGGAAATGTCATTATATCTGCTATGAAAGTACAAAAGATGATATAGAAAGAATGCAGAGATTTTCTAACAAGTGTGATGAATACGCAATGTTTTCATAACAGGACCGGAGATCGAATCGGATTGTCAATTGGGTCGTGGTTGAATCGGTCGGATCGGATTCGATCGGATTGAACCGGATTTTATTAAAATAATATTATTTATAAAAAATTAAATTATAACATGAATTAATATTATATAATTTATAAAATATAATAATAACCTAGTAATAATAATATAACAACATAAAGATATTACTTAAGAATTAACATTCATAAAAGATTGACTCTAACATTATTGATATTGAAATATTAATATTAATTTTATTGATTCCTTTAATTTTGATCTATTTATCTTTAATCATTTTTTTTATTTTCATTAGCTAATATCCGGTCATTTTTCATATTGTATTTGATAAAATATTAAATCTTTCTACCATAAATTACTCATATTCTCTTTATTTTTTTAACACTTTCCTTTTTATTTCATTAAATTCTCTTTACCCATAAATCATGCCATATCTATTTCCAAAAAATCTCTTTCCCCATAAATCTTGCCATAAATATTGAAATAGATATGGTTAAAAGGGTAAGCAAATTTTTTGGCCGATTTATAGGTGAAACTTTATTTATGTATGGTTAAATCGGCCAAACAATTTTCCTTTCTTTTTCATTTTATCTTTTCTTTTTTTGGCTTTATTTCCATATCATTTTTCTCAAATTCTTAAGTTTTGAAGTTGAACCGGTTTTTTAGCCGGTTCACCGGTTCACCGGTTTTCCGGTTCAACCGATTATTGACTGGTTCAAAGCTGATTTCAGTTTTAATGTTGAACCGAACCAGACCCGCCACCGGTTCGGGTTGAACCGGTCGGTCCGGTCTGGTTTTAATAACATTGTGGATACGGATGGTCTATCAATCCAACTACAATAATTGGATGTAGTTCGCGAGTTTCTGAATGTCTTTCCATAAGACATCTCCAAATTGCCACCACGATGAGATATTGACTTTGGTATTGATCTCCTTTCAAGCACTGCACCAATCTCAAAGGTCCCTTACAGGGTGGCACCGGTCGAAATACATGAATTGAAGAAGCAAATTCAAGAAGTTTTAGACAAGGGGTTTATCGGGCTGAGTATATCTCCTTGGGTGCTCCAGTGATTTTCGTTAAGAAGAAGGACGGCTCTCTAAAACTTTGTATAAAATATAGAATGTGGAATAAGGCAGCAGTAAAGAACAAGTACCTTTTATCGCAGATCGATGACCTTTTTGATTAACTATCCAATGCCATGATATTCTCCAAGATTGATTTACCAAGTGGGTACCACCAGCTTAGAGTTGCCGAGGAAGATGTGCAGAAGACGGCTTTTCGATCAAGGTACGATCACTATGAATTCTTAGTGATGTCTTTTGGACTAACGAACACCCCCACGGCTTTTATAGATCTCATGAATCGGATGTTCAGACCGTACTTGGACCAGTTTGTCATCATCTTTATAAGTGATATTATGATTTACTCGAAAAGCCCAGAACAGTACAAGGAACATCTGGAGATTATTTTGGAGAAACTGAGACATCACAAGTTGTATGGCAAGCTGTCAAAGTATGAGTTTTGGTTCGAACAAGTTATGTTTCTTGGAGACAATCTCGAAGAAGGATATTTTTGTGGATCCTTCCAAAGTAGAAGCAGTATCCCACTGACTAAGGCCAAAGCATGCTAAAGAAATCCACAATTTTCTCGAATTGGCTAGTTATTAGTGTAGGTTCATCAAGGACTTCTCAAAGATTGCATCTCCCTTGACGAACCTAACGAAGAAGGGTGTGAAGTATATATAGACACAAAAATGTGAAGACAAATTTCAGGAATTAAAGGCCAGATTAACCACTGCACCCATACTCACCATTTCGAAAGGTGCGGATGGGTATGTAGTGTACAGTCATGCTTGCGATACAAGATTGGAATGTGTGCTCATGCAACAGGGCAAGGTAGTCGCATATGCATCTAGACAACTGAAGAAGTATGAGGTGAATTATCTAACTCATGACCTTGAATTGGCAGCGGTAGTATTTGCATTGAAGATTTGGAGACACTACCTTTATGGAGTACAGTTGAAAGTGCTCACTGATCACAAGAACCTCAAGTATGTCTTCTCTAAATGGAACATCAATAGGAGACAACGAAGATGGATGGAATTCTTAAAAGACTACAAGTTTATCATTAATTACCAACTAGGTAAGGCGAACTTAGTTGTAGATGCACTCAATCATAAGTGGGAGAGCTCACTAGTTATCGTAAAGCTATAAGTATATGAAATGATGAAGGAGTTGAGTTTATGAAACTCAAGACCCGAAAGGAATGGAGAAGTACTAGATAAAATTTGGTGGATAGAATTATTAAGGCTGAAGCTCAAGACCCCAAATACGCAAAGATGTTGGGAAGATGTCAGAAGGAAGAAAAAAATTTCAAACTCTCAGCATATGGTGAGATCAGATACAAAGATTGTCTATGGGTCCTAAGTGATGAAGCTCTCAAAAGAGAAGTGATGGATGAATGTCATAATTCTTAATTTGTGATCCACCCGGGCAGCACTAAGAGTGCAAAGATGTGCAAAGAACCTTATGATGGAATGATTTGAATCGAGAAATTATAGAATACATTTCAAAGTGCCTAGTCTGCCAAGAGGTAAAAGTAAAGCACCATAAGTCTTATGGAAAGATCACGTCTCTTAACATTCCACAGTGGAAATGGGATGATATTTTTATGGACTTCATAACTTGTTTACCCTGTATTCAAAAGGGGCATGATGTCATATGGGTAATAGTTGATCTAACAAAGTCTATCCACTTCTTACCCATCAAATTTAAATAGTCAGTGCATAGCCTTATGGATCTATATGTACACGAGATTATCAAACTTCATGAGATTTCCACATCCATTGTATCGGATCGAGATACAAGATTCACAGCCAAATTCTGGAGGAGCCTACAACACTTTTTATGGAATGAGGCTGAATTATAGCACGACATTTTATCCACAAACGGATGGTCAAACTGAGATGATCATTCAAACAGTTGAAGATATGTTAAGAGCTTACACCTTTTGATTGGCATGGCAATTGGGATGATCACCTACTATTTATCGAATTTACTTATAACAACAATTACCATTCCAGCATTGACATGGCTCCCTTCGCAGTCCTGTATGGGAAACCTTGTCGTTCATCTACATGCTGAAATGAGATAGGTGAAAGGAAGTTCTTATATGCTAAAGAGCTGAAGCAAATAGAAGAATATTCAGCAAGGATCGAATTAATACAATAGAGGGTGAAGGCACGACAGAAGTTTTATGCTGATAAAGGTCGACGGGAATAGAATTTCAAGACAGGTGATCAAGTACTCTTGAAGGTTTCTCCAATCAAAGGAGTAATGAGATTCAGTAAAAGAGGAAACTCAGTCCAAGATAGATTTTTAAGTACTCGAGCTAGTTGGAAACGGTGCTTGCACATTAGCATTACCTTCATCCTATGAGTGAGTTCATAATGTATTCCACATCTCAATGCTTCGAAAGTATAAGCATGACGATGCAAATGTCATGAGGTACGAAGAACTCAATCTCAAAGATGATTTGACCTATGAGGAGCGACCAATCCAGATTCTAGAGGTCAAGGTCCATGTACCACTTGTCAAGATGGCTTGAAACCATCGTCAAGGTGACGAAGCAACCTAGAAATTCGAGTCTGAAATGCGAAAAGAATTTTCTACACTTTTTGGTAAGACTCTACTCTTACTAAATTCAAGGATGAATTTTATTTTAGGGGGTTTATGATGTAAGGCCCCAGACGTCAGGAACAAAAAAAGAATAAAAGGAAAAGATTGAAACTAGATAGGAAGAAATAAAAATATGGAAAAAAGATCAATTATTTTGTTTGATTCGGTTTCAACTTTCTTCCCTATAAATAAGAGACCAAAACAAACCAAAAAGCCCCTTTGATTCCCTATAAGTCGGTCCTAGCTTTTTCCCCTATTTACGTGCACCTTTTTCGTCCTCACATGCAGCTGAAGGTTGCCGCCCACGCAGGAGGCCAACCAGAGAACGTGGACGCCGACAAGCATGTGCCTAGACAGAGAGGAGCGGTCAGAGGAAGACTACAGGATTAGTTTCTTGGACAGAAACTTCCAAGATATGAAACTATGATAGATTCATTATAGAATCTTGATTTTAGGCATGAAGCATGTGCTAGTTGCTCCCTAGTTGTAATACTAGGATTTGCAATGATGCTTGATGTCAACAATCGTCGAAAAAGATGATTGGAGTGCCCTGCACGTCCACCCTATTCTTTGTGTAATGAAACTCGGCTCGGGTTCACTGTGACCCGGACTGGGCAGGTCCACACCCGAACCGAGTTCGTCGGAACTCGACTCGAGTCCGCCATTATCGAGAGCTTCGAGCTCTACGACGAATAAGAACCTGGTTTGGGTTGATGATAACCCGGCCCAGGCTATAATCACGATTTCATGATTGGGCGAAATGGTCGACCGATCTACCGAAGTCCCGAACTCAGTCCGGGTATAATCAGAACTCGGATCGGGTTATGTCACAATTTGTCCCAATGATGCTTGATGAACTCGGCCCGGGTTCCGATGTTATTTAGATAATTTTTATGATCTTTTGATCCATGATTCGCATGCTTACTCCTAATATTAGTTGAGATGACGATCACATGTCGTTAATGCCTCTGATTTACTCTCCATGATCCTATCTTGTAGTGTTGATGTAAAGTTATTTTAAAAATTAATTAAAAAATGTAAGATAAAAGACAAAAAAAATGTTAAATGGAGAACTCTTTTTATGATGGGCCGGTGATGACTATGTGTGGACTGACTTTCGGTCAGTTATGAGCTGACTATGATTACTTATGGGCTGACTTTGTCAGTTATGATGATGATGGACAGGTTGATGCAGGGCTCCTCATGGGTTAAAATATACCCCATGATTAGTCAAAGATAAATAATAAGATGATGAAAGTATATGAATACAGAATCTTTCTTATGATGATTGGATTTTGCCCCATTTATGATGATTTTTTTATAATCTTATTGATCTTATGTTCATACGCTTATCTACATGATTTATGTATTCTTATTATGATCATGTTTACTTCCTTCTTATATGATGTTAATATCTTTATGATTCATGTGTAGTATTATGATCTTATGATTATTTTTACCTTACTTCTATACCAAGTTTTAAAACTCATAGGAAGATTTCCTCCATGCATGTTCTTAAATGCAGGACTAGGTCAAAATGATGAAGGTGATCAATGTTCACCGATCGAGTTCATTGGTGGTTGTACATGGGTGTCTTGAGTCTTTTAGCTTATCGGATAGATTTCTTTTTCCACATATTAGATTGATGTAATGGTTTCCTTTGGACTCATATGATGTTCTTTCTTAGTCTTTTGCATAATATGATGTTATACTCTTTTTAGCATTAATATGATGATTAGTCTTTCGCTTTTATATGATGTTGAGTTGTCCAATCAAAGTTTTATTTTTTGTCAATTTGATGTACACATAAGGATGACCCGTAAAAGCGTATTCTACCACGTGGCAGAGTGCGATTTGGGGGCACTGCAGTAATCTAATTATAAATAAAGTTGAAGGATAGGGTTGGGAAAGTGCCAAAGTTGAAGGGCATCTAGTGAAATTTGCCAACTCTGATTTTTCTATTTTGAATTGCTTGAAGCTCCCAACAAAGATAAGGATACGAGACCCAACCATTTATTTGGGTAATTTTGTTCTTAATATCAGTCTCCCAAACTTTCTAGCTTGAATGATAGCCGACAATCCATGATGAGGGCTTCTCTTTCCGGTGAAAAGTCTCTTGGCCTTTTAGACAAGGATCTACAATGTTATTTGCATATATTCTTATTAGAGAGAATACGTACTTATGTGTGTTGCGATTGTTATAATGCTCTGTTTAAGAATTAGTTGTTGTATGATTGTGTCATTATACCACATTTTATTATACAATAGAATTCATACAGAATTTGTACTCTCCTCTTCATTATTTTCTTCTTATGTATGACGGAGGGGAAAGGATTATAATGAGAGGGACAAGATCAATGTTTTAAAAATCCATTCAGACCGGTCGGTTCAACTGGTCCGATCGCAAATTGGCCACAAAACTGATCCGATTTAGTAGTAAAACTAGAAATGATAAAAAAAATTGGGTTGCGCCCGCCCGATTCGATCTCAAAACCAATCCAGTTCACATCGCGCAGATGATTGCGCGGATGATTGCGCCCGTTCGATTCGATCCCAAGGGCTCATATCCACGTGATTTTTCCCATTCTTTTCCTTCAACCCTATGACCACCGACCAACCCTTTGTCCTTTTCTCCTTTCATCTTCTCTCTCTTCCTCGCCCCGATCATCTCCTACACCTCGACCTGCCGCTTCGCGATCCGCACGTCGACATCCCCCTCGACAGCCCCCGCTGCGCGATCTCACCCGCCGACGCGTGATCTTCTTCCACCGACGCATGTCCAGCCAGATTTCGTAAAGATCTGCGTCCCTCGATCAGATTTGCACAACTTCTGGCCAGATCCGTCGACCTCCAGCACACCGATCTCCGGCTAGATCTCACACAGCGGCGGCCCCCATGGCCAGATTTGCGCGCAGCGGTGACTCCAGCCAAATCCGTCAAACCTTTGCGTTGACCTCCGCAATGACCTCTCCCCTGTCCAAGCCTGATGCCATCCCTCTCAACCTCTTCACGCCGCCGCCGAGCTCGTCCGCCCACCGATCTTGCGCACCGCCAACGCCGACCTCGCTCCACCTCCGAGCTCACCTACCCCGCCACTCACAACCCTCGACTTCGCCATCGACGCCCGTACTCGCTCGCCGACCGATCTCGCCCACCGCCATTGACCTCACCTGCCACCACCGAGCTCGCCCACCCCGCCGCCCGCCACCATCGAGCTCGCCCACGGCACCGCCCGCGACCCTCGACGTCACTTGTCGATCGATCTCGATCACCGCTGCTAACCTCGCCTGCCCCGCGGCCCGTGATCATCGACCTCGCCCGCCCACCGATCTCGTGCACCACCGACGCCAACCTTGCTACGCCGCCGAGCTCACCCACCCCGCCGCCAGTGATCCTCGACCTCGCCTGTTTAGCGATCTCTCGCACCGCTGATGCCGACCTCGCTCGCCGTTGAGCTCGCCCGCCTCGCCGCTCAAGACCCTTGACCTTGCCCTTGACATCCGTACTCGCCTGCCAACCGATCTCGCCCGTCGCCATCGAGCTCGCCCGCCCCGCCACCCGTGACCCTCGACCTCGCCCGCTGACCGATCTCTCTTGCCGCCGTTGACCTCGCCTACCGCCGCCAAGCTCGCCCACCCCGCCGCCCGCGACCCTCGACCTCGCCCGCCAACCGATTTCGCCCGCCTCGCTCGTCAACTGAACTCGACGCCGATCGATCTCGATGCAGACCAATCTCGCCTGTCAACGCGACCGATTTTGTTTGCATTTGTGTAATCATAAGAGTGGTTTCAATTTGGAGTTGTTTTCAAGTTGTTTAGCTGTTACAATTTTTTGTTTTCTTTGCATGTATGGTAGTTCACTTGTAGCACATCCAGCTCTCTAATGCTTGTAGAAATTTGTTGAGTTGCAATCTAGAGTGTTCTCCGTATGATCATATATTATATGATCTATAATTGTATTTGATCTAATCTATAATATCATGCACTACAATCATGAGTGGCGACTGAGGAGGAGCGATATTGACTCTACCTCAATTAGACGGACGATGAGGAGCAATATTGACTCTGCCTCAATTAGACGGACTATTTGTCCCGAATAAATAGAATCAATATTGAACATCTAAATGATAATAAGAATTTCACAATAGAAAACTTTTCTACTAATTTTTTACATGGAAGCCAATTTCATTACAACAACAAATCATATGAATTAAGTATGAATTAATTATGGAATACAAATGAACCAATGAATTAAACGGCGGTCGTGCGAGGTCGACGGGGTGCGGCAGGCACGCGGCGGTAGTGCGGGGTGCGGCAGGGGTCGGCGAGCGATGGTGGTCACCGAGGTCGCAGAGGTCAACATGCGGGCGGGCTTGGCGGCGGCAGTGCATGAGCTCGACTATGGCGGTGCGCGAGCTCAGCGGCAGATGTGCACGAGCTCGACAGCAGGGGGCGGGCGAGCTCGGCGGCGGCAGTGCGTGAGATCGGTGGCGGTGGGGCGACACATAGAGATCGGCGCGGGTCGCAGCGCGCTCGAGGTCGGCAGCGACGCTCGGAGGAAGGCGCAGCGACACCGGAGACCTGCGTATGCAGCGGCGGCGAACTACGTATGCGGCTGCAGTGACCTCGAGCTTCTGCGGGCGAGGTCGAGCATTGGCGGGCATCTAGGGGCGAGATCGGTCGGCGGGCGAGATCGGTCGGCGGGCGAGGTCGAGCATGGGGGAGAGATCAAGCGTTGGAGTGCGAGATCAAGCGTGGGGGGTAGAGGACGAGATCGAGGGTCAAGGAGGGCGTCGGCGTGCAGATCTCTAAGCGGGCAGGGCCGGCCTACAGCGAGGGCGTGCAGATGCTAGCGTCCAGGGCTTGATCGGAGCAAGATCGGGCGCACAGGAGGCGGCGAGGGCATCGGCGAAGGTCAAGTATCAGAGAGAGAGAGCCAGCGTCGGGGGAGATCAGAGCAAGATCGGAGCGAAGGTTGAGTGTCAGCGAGGAGGTTGAGCGTCAGCGAGGGAGCGGGAGTCGGCAAGAGCGCCGACGAGGGAGAGAAGGTGAGTGGGCAGCGGCAGGCGAGGAGAGAGAAGGTGAGAGGAAAAGTGAGCGTGCATGAGTTAGTGTTGAGAGGAAAAAGAATGGGAAAAAGATGCGCCGTATCGGAGCCGTCAATTGTCAATCGAATGGATATAAACAGGCGCAAATCTCGGTCCTTGATGATTGATCCAACGCTTAAAATTTTAGGAGGATGCTTAGTTGGGAGCATCCCCATTAAACCCTTACATTATTTTTGTCGATTACAAACAAATGCAAGAAATAAACCTAGCCTGCATTTTGATGTCAAAATTTGGGCGAAATTTTTCGAGTTCTGATAAATTATGCTATACATCACCATTAATGGGGACTGAACATCGTCAGAATTTGAGTTTTGGTCGATGCCTCATTCTTCTTTCAAATTCGAGAACTTAAATTCTCAATGGAGGCAAGAATTCGTTAAAACTCAGCACACGTAAATTTTTTTATCTCTTGCTTTAAGTCACATCAGCTAATTTTAGTGTTGTGTTCTTATCTCCATCTGAGAATTTGCATTCAAACAAAAAGTATTATAGGGAGGAGAATATTGGAATTCCGGTCAAAATAACACCCGCATCCACAATGAAGATGTTCCCTGACACATATTCAGATGAATCATGAACTAGATAGCGAACAAGTGATGTCAACGCTGGATCCACGGTGCCCAATGTTCTCAGCGGAACTTTTCTCTCAGCAACCCTATTTAACCATTCTTTCGCCATAAGATCGGTAGTTATCTCAGACTTAAACAAACCTGGTGATATGGAGTTCACCCTTATAGTGTAAGCCCCCAGTTCCAAGGCCATCACCTGCATGACAATGATAAATCAAGATAAAAGAAAAACAAATAAGAAACATCAGTGATGAAAATCGGTTGTACATGAGATTGTTGATGCGTCATGACAGATTAATCATCAGTGTATTTGATTTTGATATAAGCAGAGTTCGTCGACAATAACTGATTCAATACTTAGATGCAATTCGGATAATGTTCTTTGAATAGCTAATCGATTCACGCATGAACAGAGAACCAAGAGGAAACTTTGAAATAAGTACCGATCAATAATCACCTTCGTGGCAGCATTGACACCTGCTTTTGATGCATCATAAGCAATTCCTCCGGGCCAATGTCCACGCCCGAGGCCGGTAATGGATGAAATATTGATGACTGAGCCCTTTTGCTTTGCATCACGCATACGCCTGCAGACATGCTTAGAGACCAGCCACAGTCCAGTCAAGTTTGTCCTCATAGTATCTTTCCAGTCTGCCTCAGACGACACTAATGGAGATTGCACGCCGCCTGTCAGACACATTCAGAGTAGAAATTAATATATTATGCGAAAATTCCATGGCCATATAAGAATCACATAAATACAGACCATTTTAATTTTTAACTCTGTCTATGGAACTAAGGCATGAGAAATCAAGGGATTCATGTGATTGATTATAAAAAGTAAATGTGGTGAATTAATTTTAATGGGTTTTGTAAATATAAAATATAAATTTATTAATTATTATAAATAAAAGTATAAATTAAATTTTTTTGAGGAAAAATTTGTTTAAAATATATTATTTAAATATAAAAGTTTTTTAATGAACTATTAATTTTTAAATAAAATGATAAGTAATAAATAATATTATACTAATATTTTATTATAAATATTTTATACTTAATAAATAAATTATTTTATATAAGAAAGGCAAAAAAAAGAAAATGGAAAAAGAAAAAAGTTAAAAAAAGAAAAGAAAAAGAAAGGTCAAATAAAAAAGTGAAAATAAAAAAAGCAAATGGCATTGTAGAAAACTATGTAAAAGAAAACACAAAGCTTGGTTTATGCCAGAATATCCTCTCCTGACATCAATCAATGTCTACCTCTCTTCAGTTCCTAGTAAGTAATTGTGAGAGCATGACGAGAAAGCAAAATATTGGTTCTGAACACATAAATCAGACCTACTACTAAAATAAATAGCAGCATTCTTTTAGATGCTTTCTGCTCATAACGATATATTAAACGACATCATTGCATCGAATATTTGTAACGTATTAGTTATACAAATGAAAAAGGAAAAACTTTTACGATATTTAACTTTGAAATGTCATATGCATATATTTGTAACAAGCATTTTTATTCAACCAACTAAATTATCAAACAGATTAATTATATCTCGTAGAACGAGTAATATTTTTTTCCGGGTTGCTACGACTAAAATGCTCAAACACAGTGGTAGAAATGCGAGTGTCGTGATACGCTGGAGATTACCTCGAATCCCGGCGTTATTTACCAGCGCGTCGATCCGCCCGAACGCGTCCCAGGCCCTCTGCACGG
This sequence comes from Pontederia crassipes, assembly GCA_030549335.1. Classification (NCBI taxonomy): domain Eukaryota; kingdom Viridiplantae; phylum Streptophyta; class Magnoliopsida; order Commelinales; family Pontederiaceae; genus Pontederia; species Pontederia crassipes. Next base: position 17,410,354 of record CM060184.1, on the reverse strand, counting down.
CGGCGTCGATGGCGGCCCCATGGGCGCCGACATCAAGTTCGACCGCTGCGCATTGGACGTTGGCGGATTGCTCCAGCGACTCGGATGCGTTGTTGATCTCGTCGCAGAGCGACCTCAGCCGGTCGACCCTCCGTGCGGCCCCCACGACCCGGCATCCGGCCCTGGCGAGGTGCACGCACAGTTCGCGGCCGATGCCGGAGGATGCTCCGGTGACCATCACCACCTTCCCGTCGAGGCGGCTCCATGGTATCTTCAGATCTGAGGGTCTCCGGGAATCGCCCATCGCTGGCGCCATTTTCGTCTTCGTCGACCTCGACGGGGCCCAGTGGATTCCTTGCAGACATTTCACCCACATGTGGGATCGATATAAGGCATGTAGAAATTCATGTAAGTCTGTAAGATGTCACGTAAAGTTGCAATCAATCGTTTTCTAGCTCTCTCACGTAACAAAAAATATATGTTAATGTTGTCATGGTACACGTCAAGAAGATAATAACTGTTTGATGTGAACACATTGTGTTGTCTCCCGAAGAAAATATATTCTCCCCACATTCTTGGATGGAGCTGAATGTGGCCTCCCAACAAAATATATTGTCCCCACATCCTTTTTTAAAAAAAAAGTGTTATCTTTTAAATTGCATAGTAGCGTGCTGATACATCCGTAGAGTGAGCCCCGGAGGTGGGGCTTCCTTCAAAAAAATATCGTTCAAAAAATTAAGCAAACGATCAAAGTTTGCTAAAAAAATTCGCCGACTGATTCACTTTCACGAAATACATATGTTATTTTTCATTCAGTACAATTATTCAAAAGACTGAAGCTCAAGTAGCATATTATAGTTGCGCCATGGTGTTAGAATGTCTTCCCAGTATGAGTTGCACTAAAATTTCGGAATTCGATTCAATGTATAGCCGCATAAGACCCATCGCTTTCGCTTTTTGTGCTCCAACAAGGATGCCCCAAAGCTCTAAATCCAAAATGATATTCGTCAATCTTCTGAGAGCCCCAGCACATAGAAAAGATCCATTAGGCAAATGAATAATGAAGCATGCGGCCCCCTCCTCATTCCCTGCCATCGAGGATCCGTCTGAGTTAATTTTTACCTGCCCGTGAGTTGGGGGCTTCCATATGACTCAGCGTGGGTCATGGGGCTGGTGGTGTGCCTCAGGATTGTAGATTATAGCATGTTGAGAAAATATGTTTTCACTTGTTATTCACCAAATACTAGTGCCTCCTTATTTATAATAAAGGTAGACAATACAAGAAGGGAGAATATGTTAAAATATTACTTTAGAATATCATGGATATTATCCTAAAATATCTTTGATATTATCTTAGAAAATTTGAGATACTAATCCTAAATAATATTGCAAAGATATGGAAAGATATGCAAATCATAACTCCGGTAGGACACTTCTTATGGAGTGCAAGACGCCTCAAAGGCGTAGGAAGCGCTCAAGGACTTAGGGTATCATAGAAACGTGACAGCAAAGCTGCAAAGATGACCCCGTGGGGTAGAGAGTTGCTAGAAAGCAAGAGGTGGAGAAGAGGAAAAAAGGAGAGAAACCACAAAAGTACATAACCTCGATCTAAGATAGCTGCTCTGATGAATAGAGGTCCGAAGGCAAGTCCGACGATAACATCAGCAAATTACCAATAACGGCAACACTTCCGACAAAGACGTCGGTGACAACCGACAAGACTTCGAAGAAGGAAATAATCTTCACCGCAAAAATGGAGACGAGCTCCGAACATCAAGTTAAGCTCAACCGACGACCTAGCCGATAAGCGCCGAGAAAAAAAATGAAAGCGAAGGAAACATGAAAGAGGCAAACATGAATGTGCACTGGTACGATTGATCTTGCAACAAAAGAAGGAGATGCGAAAATAGCGGGAGAGAGAAATATATAAGAAAACACAGACACACACAAAGACGTAGAAAGAAGAACGTGAACCAGAAATGTGGATCATCGATCCATAAATACAAAGATAAAGAACTTCGTACATCCTAGACTTAGAGGAGCCACGGAAGCCAACGAATCACTCAATAAGAGGAGCTCACACGGATCTCTAATCAACCGGTTCTGATACCATGTTGAGAAAATATGTTTTCACTTGTTATTCACCAAACACTAGTGCCTCCTTATTTATAATAAAAGTAGGCAATACAAGAAGGGAGAATATGCTAGAATATTACTCTAGAATATCAGGGATATTATCTCAAAATAACTGTGATATTATCCTAGAAAATTTAGGATACTAATGCTGAATAATATTGCAAAGATATGCAAATCATATCTCAACATAGTGTACTCATTATAGTCGATAAATACTTTTTTTCCAGATCTTTAGAAGGGTTGCATGTTGCCCCCGAAAATGTATGTCGTTTCTAGTGCCCCAATTGGCCCAAAGAGCGAAGGAAATTAAGGAAAGAAATCGTGCTTTTGATGAACTGTTGAGCGATAATCCGTCATCAAGCCAAGCTCCATGATCCCATTGGTCAAAATGCCCAAAGGTCAGGTTGAGCTTGGATTGACAGAGGGTCCAAAGCTGAGCAGCAAATGAAATGTGAAAGAAAAAAATGAGAAATAAATTCAATATCAGATCTGCACAATAGGCAAGTAGGGTTTATATTTGGGTTGAAACTAGCAATGATATCAAGCGTTGGGAGTCTACCATGAATGAGTTTCCAAAGAAAATGCTGGATCTTAGGAGGGGGCAGGAGCTTCTAGATTCGGTGAGCGACAGGCCGTCCAGGGACCGGCGACGACAAAGTATGGCGGCAAATGACTCTGTAAATCGAGTTGGCCTGGGCCGTACCATGGGCATTATTTTCACATATCCACTTTTCTTCATTGGCGTGCCATGAAATAAAAATAGACAAAATGCGCAAGCACAATAAGGGGCCAAACTGGTCATGCAGTAGGCGAACATTCCAGTTTCTATTTAACATGTGATCAGAGACATTATAACAAGTTAGTAATTGAATTACATACATGTTAATAAATGTAGGAAACCAAGCTAAAGGAGTAGGCGATATCCTAGGATCATAAAAAATACTTGTAGAAGAACCATTGGCAATTAATTTCATCATGCCAAGCTTAAGAACAGAGAGAGAATTCAAAATAATTTTTCAGCTCCATGCACAATTTTTCATATTGTAATTACCCTAGGGATGAATCACACCATATTTGTTAGAGACCAGCTCATTCCACAAGTTTTCCTTATTGTTCATTAGCTCTTGTACTTGCTTAGCCAGCAGGGCCGATTAATCATGTGTAAACTTTTAATCCCAAAGTCACCATCAGCTTTCTTGGATGGGAGCTAAATCTAGTGTCCCGACCAAAATTTATTGTCCCCACATTCTTGGATGGGAGCAAAATCAGGAATATATAAATATATATATATATATATATATATATATATAAGCACCCTTTGCTTCACACCCTGTGAAGCAATATCTCAACCGTACATATCAGATTGGACGGTTCAGATGAGATCTAATTAGATCTAATCGGATGTCGTCCACATTTGATATGACGATTGAGATTCATCTCACGAGTTGAACAGTGGCGAGCCTCGATGCAGAACGCTCCATCCCTCCTCCCTCTCTCTCTCACATCATGCTGCCAGAGTCGGCGCTACTGAAGTCGGCACTGGCAGAGCCAATGCTGTCAGAGTCGGCGTAGAGGCTCTCTGCTGGGTCGTCTCTCGCCTATGGTCGTTGGCGTCAAATCGGTGAGGCTCTCGCGATGCAGCCCTCTGTCGATCACCGGTGAGCCCCCTCGCCTTCATTCACCGGTGAGCCCTCGCGATGCAGCCCTCAATCGATCGTCGGCCTTCAATGTCGTTGTCTCTCTTATAGTCTCCTTCTCCCGCGTCATCCCATCGCCGACAAAGGAGGAGGAGGCGATCCTGGCGGAAGAGGAGGAGAGAGATAGAGAGAGGGAAGGATAGGGGGAGATCGAGAGGGAGGGAGGGAGAGGGGAAGATCGAGAGAGAGAGAGAGAGGTAGAGGAAGGAGGTTCACCGGCCGCCGAAGTCCCTCTCATCGTCGCCTTCTCTTGCATCATCCCGTCGCTGGCAAAGGAGGTGGAGGCGATCCCGGCGGAAGAGGAGGAGGAGAGAGAGATCGAGAGAGGGAGGGAGAGGGGGAGATCGAGAGAGAGGGAGGGAGAGAGGAAGATCGAGAGAGAGAGGCAGAGGAAGGAGGTTCACCGGTCATCGGAGTCCCTCTCATCGCCGCCTTCTCCTGCGTCATCCCATCATCGGCAAAGGAGGAGGAGGCGATCCGGATGGAAGAAGAGGAGAGAGAGATCAAGAGAGGGAGGGAGAGGGGAAGAGAGAGAGATCAAGAGAGGGAGGGAAACGAGGAGAGAGAGAGGCAAAGGGAGGTAGCTCCCCAGCCACCAGAGTCCCTCTCATCACCTTCTCCTGCATCATCCCGACGTCGATGAAGGAGAAGGAGGCAATCCTGGCGGAAGAGGAGGAGAGAGAGATCGAGAGAGGGAGGGAGAGGAGGTGATCGAGAGAGAGACAGAGGGAAGTGGTTCGCCGACCGCCGGAGTCCCTCTCATCATTGCCTTCTCCTGCATCATCCTATTGTCGTCGAAGGAGGAGGAGGCGATCCTGGCAGAAGAGGAGGAGGAGAGAGAGATCGAGGGAGGGAGGGAGAAGGGGAGATCAAGAGAGAGGGAGGGAGAGGGGGAGGTCGAGAGAGAGGGAGAGGGAAGTGGTAGCTGGCCGTCAGAGTTCTTGCTGGTCATGAGGGCACCCTGGATTGAGAGAGGGAGAAGAAAATGTTGCGAAATTAAGTAAAATATCACGAATATCTCACGCGCTTTTATCTGAGTCATCAGATTTGATTTGAATGACTGAGATGTTGCTTCTTAGGGTGTGAAGAAAAGGGTACTTTATATATACATTATACTCTTTCTCTCTCTTTCTATATATACATATATATAGAGAGAGAGTTTAATGGATATGAAACACCTTTCGTGTAACCTCGTGAAGCGCTTCCATTCGGTTCGTCCGTTTCTAATCCACAGCTCAAATTCAAACCTCCCATGGATGAATAAAAAAGAAAAACCACCTTTCTCTCTCTGTTTAATCTCTCTCATTCTCTTCTCTCTCTCTCTCTCTCTCTCTCCCCCCCCCCCCCCCCCCCTCCCCGCTGAATGGATGTTGTCTCCGTCTCTACTCCGTCAAGCAAGTTGATCCCCCTCTCAGGCAGGCGAGCACCTGGCAGTCATTCCCCAGGAGGAGCGAGCATGAACATCGAAGTCGAAGAGATCGTCGGAGATGCTGGTCGGGTGCATGGCAGTGCTTGGGTACTGCAGCCCCAAGTGGAGCGGCGTGGAAACACATTATCTTAGGCTCACATAAATTGTTATTATCGTGGACGCCCACATTTGGATCATCATCTTCTCCAGCTCCGACAAGATATGCGACCTTCATCGATCGAGCCAAATACCAAAGCCATCCTATCTCTCTCACCACCCCTGCTTTTCAATCTTCAGCTTCAAGCACCTCACCAATGAACTGAATAAGCTTAGTTCATTTTATCTTTTTCTGGGCTGTTAACTTTTTTTTTTTGTTTTGTGCACAGATGCTCATTGGTTTAGAGAAAGAAGTAGTTTTGTTTTTATAAGTTGTTTTGATGTGATCAGCAGATTAAAAATGAACGTCAAGATGAAAGCGCTTTCCGATATTACACCTAAAGGTTGTTTCACACCCATTAAAATTATATATATTAATGTACCTCCAGAGCGGAAGGTGATTTAACGGGGTGAAACACACTTAGGATCATTCTACAGTGAAATGGACCAATGAAAACTTCATTTTTTTATGAGAGGCTGAGAGGTCGAGCTTCCCAAGGTCTCACAAGTGTTCGATTTCGATCGGTGGGAGGCGTCTCCAAAAAATAGTGTCGAGGGCATGTCTTCCATTGGCGGCGGTGAAGCAGTTGTAGAAGAGGAGCTTGCAGAGGAAGGGGAGGGAGACAGGGAGGGTGGCACTGGGGATGTAGGAGAGTTGGAGGAGAAATCAAAGACATAGCCAAAGTTGAGCTTGAGAATATGGAGTCATCGGAGGGGAAAAGGTCGCAGAGGTCGTGTCGTCATCTTCTCATGAGATGAACGCCAACCAATAGATTTCATCTCGACGGCTTTGATAACGACGGATACTTGTTGTCGCAGGTCCGTAGAAGAGCGGTTCTCTTTGCGTGCAACAAGCTATCAAGCATTGTCTAATTCGCACACTCATTTTACTCGCTCATCCATTGATCAATGGCAACACCAGCATCTCCCCCCCCCCCCCCCCCCCACGTGAAGACGACCTCCCGCCGGAAGGTGACGACGTCCTCTGGTTGGGAGATAAGGATGTCCTATGATGACTACTCTCTCTCTCTCTTTCTCCCACGCGAAGACAGCCTTCGAGTGGAAGGCGACGACGTCATTTGGTTGGAAGATGGTGACGTCCTCCGGTGACTGTGTCTTCTAGTTGGAAGATGGTGATGTCCTCCGGCGTGTGCACTCTCTCCGACGATCCTCTCTTTCCCCCTATTTTCATTTTGTTTTCATACGCGAAGACGGCCTCCGACTGGAAGGTGACGACGTCCTCCGGTTGTTGGAAGATGGTCGGAAGCCACCCTTGCCCTCGTGAGAGAGAGAGAGAGTTCAGTAGTAGCTGGGGCAGAGAGAGAGCCCCTCATCCACACTTGCACGTGCCAAAGAGTGAGATTGAGTGCCAACAGCTAGCCTTGCACTCGTTGGAGAGTGTAGCACCCCGAGACTCGGTCTCGCCACGTGGCTCGACCTCATCCCGTGCGCTACTTTGACTCTTGACCTCTTTCTTTCATTCTTTGACTTTTTGTTGATCTGAATTGAAACACAAAGGAGAATGCAAAGCGGAAGACTAAATGAAATAAAATAATACAACATATGAAGGAAAAGTGCGGAAGCTAATAGATAAAATACCTTGACATATAAGGGAACATGCGGAAGCTTATAACAGTACTGCAAGTAGCCTTCGTAGGAGGCAACAATGTAGGAGTCATGTTCATCCAAAAGGTGACCAAAATACATCCCAAAATGGTGACTTAGTACGAGAGACTGTCTCATTACTAATCACGATGCGGAAGCCAAAAAGGTGTACTCATCCGCCCAAAAAGATATGGTGGCTCACAAGTACAACGCTATACTAGATATAAAAGCGACTATGGTCCATAAGGACTCGGTAGGTCCCATTTCCAAAGATACACCAACAGATACAATGAAAAATTAAATAACTCCTACTACGCTTGACTAGGACCATATGCAACAACAAATCCCGCCGAAACTTCCGCACGCGCATCACCACCTCACGAATAGTCATCACGCACCTGTGAAGATCACACATGGAAGCAAGTTCAATCGTTAGCATAAAGCTAAATGCGAGTTCATATAAATCATAAATCAATTCTATCATAATATAGCATGATAAAGAAGTGTAATCAACATAGAGAAAGATTAAGTCATCATGAATCGGTTTCATCAATCATGACATAAATGAAGATCATAGCATCAATATTAGAAGAAATCAGATCAAGAGAGAACATATTTTTATATCCATTTCTTTTCCTTCAGTCATTCATGGCATCAATATCCATTTTTAATAAATATAAAATTATAATTAATTAAATATGAATATAAAAGAAATATAGTTGAATGGTGATAAAATAATAAGATAAGATGAAAAATAAATAATTCATTTGAATGAGAATAAAATCAAAAAAATATAAACATTTAAACTCTAAATGCTAATCAAAGCAACTATTCAATATTTTTATTCAAAACTTAAAATTCTAGACGACATGCGATAGCGTGCTGCAGCCAAACCACAAGTTGTCTACCTGCTAATTAATTGACACAATGACACGTCAATGCTAAAAACATATCAGGAACGTTTAAAATATGTTAATTTAATTGCCCATTAATAATTATAAAGTTACTTTATTTAATTTTATTCCCACACAGCCACGCTGATAACAACGAATAATAAACTATAGTATCTCAACGCAACAAAAAGAAACACTAAAACATCTTAAATAATTATTTTTATTACATATAATAGAATCCAGATAATTGAAACTAAAAACAAAATTCTATTATATAAAGGCCCTCCTAAGCCTCCTCCCCGTCTCTAAATCCCAAGCCCAAGAAAAACGTTAAATAGATACCCAAATGCTTACAGCAGTCGTTGACGTCGTTTTAGTTTGGCCTTTACAGAACACAACCAATCCGTTCAAATAGTACGGCGCAGGCCCATAACAAAATAATAATATCGGGTTTTGTCGGTACTTAATTGCAAAATCCAAACGTACCCGCCTAAATCCCGCCTTCCCCTCGTCGCCGCCGATACGTGGCTCCCTTGTCGCGGTCACCGCCATCTCTTCCGGTGTCGTCGTCCCAAAATCCACTTGCTTTGTTGGTGTCCTCGTCTTCTTCCCTTCTTCAAACCATGACTTCCTTCTTCGGCGCCACTGCCAGCATCGAGGCCGGATGGAGATGGCGCAGCCGAGAAAGCTTCGGATCCTGGTGGCCGGTGGCGGCGTTGGGGGGCTTCGACGTACAGGTGTTCGAGAAGGACCTCACGGCCGTTCGAGGCGAGGGACGTCACCGAGGCCCCATACAGCTCCACAGCTACGCCCTCGCCGTCCTACGAGCCATCGACGCCGATGTCGCCCGGGACATCATGGCCGCTGGGTGCGTCGTGGGGGATCGTGACAACGGACTTGCGGATGGCGTCACGGGGAAGTGGTAGTGTTCTGTGCATTTGTGGTTTGAACGCATCTTCTTTTGATCTATATCAGTTCTTCGATTCATCAGTAATCGTTTCAGCCTCAGGCTTTCAGCTTGGTAACTAGAGTGCCACTTTACCACTTAATTTGATGCAGTGTGTATGTTTTATTGGCAATTGAGAAGAAAATCTAACACAGGTTTTGTTATTAGGAGACACTGATGTAAGTTTTCATGAGTTATGCTAAAAATACTTAATAGGAGTACAATACTATGAACATAGCTTCGTGACTAAACTATATGAAACTTCGCAATCTCCAGAATTATACTCCATTCTGTAACTTTTTTCGACAGGGTTGCGAAATTTGATCTCTTAACACCTGCTTTGAAGAATGGGCTCCCAGTGGCACTTGTAATTTGCAGCATAGAATTGCAAGGAATCCTGCTCAGAGCACTTGGACCTGGGACTGTGCTTAATAGGACAAACGCCGTGGACTTCAGGGAAGGATCTGAGAAGGTGTGCGTTTAGATCTGATTTAGCGTCAGCCTTTCAAATTCTCAAAGATTTGATTTTGCTCCAGAGTGTGTAAAACTGTTTGCCAATACGTTCAGGTTACCTTAATTCTTGAAGATGGAAGAGAATATCAAGGAGATGTACTAATTGGTGCAGATGGAATATGGTCCAAGGTGGATTTTATTTTCTATATTTGATCTGTTCATATTGAATGCTATTTCAAAATTTATCAGTGTGTGACTTGGGTGTTTCAATCAAGTGTAGGTGCGTGCAAAACTATTTGGGAGGCAAGTTGCACAGTATTCGGGTTTCACATGCTATAGCGGATTGATTGACTACCAACCTCCATATATCAGCTCTGTCGGGTGTGTCCTGACTATTTCAGTAGAAAATTTTGGAATATCGCTTATTGATTGCTTCATATTTGTCATGATCATACATTCTATTTCTTTTTCTTAGAGGATAGATTGCCAATTACCATAAATTTGTCGCTCAGCATTGTTGTTACTCTTTTTCTGTGACATTTTTCTCTGAAGGTATCGTGTTTTTATGGGATTCAATCGGTATTTTCTTGTCTCCGATGTTGGTTCCGGAAAAGTCCAGTGGTATGGATTCCATGAAGAACCACCAGGAAATGTGGACCCACCTACAGGCACATACAATCTCTTCCTCTCTATCCAAAGTTTTAGCTTTGACATTTATTTAACTTGTGTGCCAATTTTAACTTAGTAAAAAGTTATGTTTTTCAAAGTCACTCTCTACATTTGCTAATAGATAATTTTCAGTTCTGAAGAACAATAGTCACGCTTCACGTCTCTTGTTCATTCACCTCTATTAACCTCATAGATAGCCAATGGATAACTGAAGCAATTTCCTTTCCTGTGCATTGGCTTGATGTTATTTTTATTGGAATTCATTAGAATCATTACACTTCAGTGTTTTGGAGTATTTATGTTTTATATTTGTATATTAAATCATAGGCCATTTTTTAAGTCATACAGCATCCATAATTTGTAAAACATGCATGTATCTACAACTTTGTTAAAGAGTACATCGTATTTTCGCATTCATTGCTGTTGTTATTTTAATTTTTTTTCTTCAATGCTGCAAACAAGGTAAAGCTACCACAGAGTGGAATTATAGTAAGGATAAAGTAGATAGCCCCTCAGTAAAATGGGATCTATAGGCATCCAATGGGATTTGTTCACTTTTGTACAGTATTATGAAAATAGGAGAACATAACAATTCCAATTATTGACATTTGTATATCTTAATGTTAGAGTTTTAATTGGAGACACACTCCATGCTATAACTGTCCCTTCATCATTATCATCCATCTGCATGCACATAAAAAATCGTGTAACACCATTTAGGATGCAAGTGAAGAAAAAATATGGTAAGTTATCCTCATTTACAAATTGGTCAGTTTCTTTTGGATGTTACTTGGACATAGCAGAATGTGAATTTTCTTACATCGATTTTATTTTGATTCATTCGTGCATATTTTTTTTTACATCATCAAGGAGTGATATAAAGAATGAATTTGAAAATCCTGACTCAAAACTTCTGTCTTTCGAGATTAATTAGTTAGTTTCAGGCTTTCAGCTGGACCAAGTAAACTATTGTTTCAAAACATGATGTGCATTATCACTTTCAAAAAAGCATGATGTACATTATTGAATAAATAAAAAGTTTCTTTGAATAGGCATATGTTTTTGGCTGTGGCAGTGGGGGTGGGATGGGGAGGGTATTATATTTCTGCTGCACTTTTGCTTAGATTCTTTCTTTTTTGAAATAAATGATCCAGGCAAAAGAATGAGACTAGCAGAAATTTTCAAGGGTTGGTGTACCGAGGTTGCTACTTTGATTTTAATGACTCCTGAACCGATGATATTGCGTAGAGATTTATATGATAGGGACATGATCTATACATGGGGTAGAGGGCCTGTTACACTTTTAGGTGATGCAGCTCATGCTATGCAACCTAATCTTGGCCAAGGTGGCTGCATGGCTATTGAGGTATATGATCTGTCCTCCATTTCTTAGTACAAGAGAAGAAAATAAAAGACAATCTTCCTCTTACTAATTTGTTCCAAGAATCGCAAACAAAAAATTTAGGATGCTACCCATCTTTTGGAGGAGTTGGAAAGTGCTGATTCAAAAGGTGACTGCCATGGCATGAGGTCAAATGAAATATCTATGGCACTCACGAGGTATTCCTCGACTCATGATTCAGTAGGTTTCTGCATCCTGTATTGTGTTCGGAATGTTACTATATATTAATTCACGATTATATGCATCTAATGCTTGATGAACAGGTATGCTCGAAGAAGAATGTGGCGCGTTTGCTTATTACATGTTGTGAGCCGAATGGCACTACGAATGTCTTCTACCTACATGCCATACTTGGACTTTGGATCGGGATATCTATCTGTAAACTTTACTTTCTTACACATTTTCCATCCATGTCAATGCCTTAATAGTAGAGTGAAAATCATTAATTTTCATTTTAAAAATACATCAAAAGTTCCATCAACATTTTTAGTATATGGCTTATGATTCGCCAACACTGATTCATTTGTTTGGAATTTCTTGCAGCTCCTGACAAAGCTAATGATACCAAACCCAACTGTTTATTTGGGAAATTTTGTTCTAAGTATCAGCATGCCAAACTTTCTAGCTTGGATGGTAGCCGGCAATCCATGGTGAGTACTTCTCTTTGCGGAGCAAAGGCTCTTGGATTTTCAGACAAGGAGCTACAATGTTATTTGCATAGATTCTTATTAGAGGAAATAAGTGTTTATGTGTACTGCTATTGTTATAAACTTATAATGCATTGTTTAGGAATTAGTTGTTATATTATTGTGAATGTGAACTCAAAACCCATAGTGATAGCTCTTGTTTGATAACGTATGTGTGAAGTCCACAACGGCTGACTGCTGACATTAATCATTTGTATCAAAATTTTGCAGGTATCCAATCGTTTGCGAGAAAAAATTTGTTGCCTTGGATATTTTGTAGCTATCACGAGAGCAAATAGATCTGAAGGTCGCGTGTTCGATCCACGCTCACCGCAATATTTTTGTTCTTACTTTACTTATTTTGGGATTAAACCCTCTTTCATGATTTTATATGAAAATTGTCTTTCCCAATAGAATTAAGCGATATCTTTTTTGTTCTTTATGCAAAATATTTGCTTGGTCCATACTTCAATTATAATATGTTGTGATGTTCACAGTGATATTTTTGTTCTTTATACAAAGTATTTACTTAATCAATTTCAATTAGAAATTCAGTAGATTTCCGCTAGGACTAATACTTTGTTCATCATTTTATATGACAAACTTCTTTTCACGGTAGAATTAAGGAATATTTTTATTCTTTACCCAAAATATTTACTTAATCACAATTCGCAATGCTTCTTGCTCTTCATGTAAAACGTTTACTTAATCGTTATTTTCGGATTAAATCCTTTTCCATTATTTTATATGAAAATTACTTTTTCCAATGTTATGTAAAATAATTGCTTGATCCATTTTTCAATTATACTATGGTGTGATGTTCACCGCAAAATTTTTTGTTCTTTAAATATAATATTTACTTAGTCAACTTCAATTATAAATTTAATAGATTGCCACTGGGACAATATTTTTTTCATCATGTTATACGACTAATCTTTTATCCCAGTACAATTAAAGAATGTTTTTGTTCTTTACCCAAAATATTTACCTAGTCAACATGTCAATGTAAATTATTTACTTAATCGCTATTTTAATTAAAAATTTAGTATGTTGTCACTTGGATTAAATCCTTTTTCAATATTTTATACGTAAAATGGTTTTTTTCCAATAGAATTGAACAATGTTTTTTGTTCTTTATGCAAAATGTTTTCTTAATCCATTCTTTAATTATAATATGCTGTGACACTCACTACAATATTTTTGTTCTTTACACAAGATATTTATTTAATGAATATTTCAATTGAAAATTCAATGGGTTGCCACTAGGACTAAATCGGTTTCAGTCATTTTATGTCGCAAACTTTTTCTGGTATAATTAATCAATGTTTTTATTCTTTACACAAAATACATGTCAAGTAAAAATTCAATATGGCATTTTTTTAATTTTACATAAATATTTTGTTTAATTGATGTTTCAATTAAAAAATCAATATGTTGCTACAAGTACCAAGATTGTCACGTTCTAGAGTTTAATTGTAAACTCTCTTTTTTTTCTGTAAACTCATATTATAAAATAAACTCGTGAATTTGTAGAGTTTATATATTATTTCATTATTTTATTTATTTACACAAAATTTTTGCTTAATTGATGTTTCAATTAAAAATTCAATATGTTGCCACTAGTACTAATATTGAGTTCAAGTAAACTCATTTTTTTATTCCGTAAATCATATTATAAAATAAACTCGTGAATTCGTAGAGTTTATGTATCAAATAAATTTAATTATTTAACCAATAATTATATAATCATATGTACATATCTATTATTCATAATTATTAAACAAGTAACATATTTTACTAATATAATATGAAAGTAATCAAAATAAGTACCATCACTTACAACTAATAGATGTCAAGTAACTATTAAACATTATATTTATGAAGTTAGAAAACTTATATCAAAATTTCTAATATGATACTAATTTCACTTTCAATCACAAATACATTAATCAAATAAAATATTAAGATTTACATTTTTTATTATACAAATAATAGTTTTAAGTAATCCGTATAAAATTGTGTAGACACTATAAAAATTTATAACATTCCACCATTTTTAGGTAAAATCTAACGGTCGAAATCATCTATGAATTTATGCTGATTTGATTCATTTTACTTATTTAAATTCGTAAGAGTTTAAGAGTTTGACTCGAGAGTGTGAGCAATATTGACTCGGATTACATCATTTTGCAATTTTTTTTTGTTATTTATGCAAAACATTGGCTTAGTCAACATGTTTAAAAATTCAATATGTTGTGGTACTCATGGCAATTTTTTATTATTTTCTTTAACCTTTCCTGAACTATAATATTTTTTGTATTTAATACTAAATTATGAATTTAGCATATGATGTCCCTAAGTTTTATCATGATTTTCACCTAAATATTTCCATCTATTTTTTTTCATTTTTCTATTTATGAAATGACTAAAAAACTCTTCCATGAATTATTCTATTTTAATATTTAATAATAATAATAAATAATGATACACTAACTAAAAATAAGGTCTTTGGCATTGTCGATTTATCAAAATATTCAATTTTATTTTATACATTATTTTCATAAATTTCTTTTCAACTATAGTGATTTTTTTGCATCTAATCCTAAGTTATGAACTTATCATATGAAATTCCTAAAATTTATCATAATTTTTACTTAAGTCCTTCCATTTAATTTTTTGTTTTTTACTTTTTTATTATAGAAAGACTAAAATAATTTTCCACAAAATTTCCTCTTTTTAATGTTTAAAAAGAATAATATAATAATATAAAAAATGAAAATATTAAAAAGAAGAGGGTCTTTTATATTGCGGACTTCTCAAACTATTTTATTTTATTTAAACATTAAAAGAGAGAATAATTCATGGAAGAGTATTGTAGTTTTTTCATAAATAGCAAAAAAATAAAATAACCAAAAAATTAATAAAAACAGAAGGAAGGACTTAAGTAGTGTTTGTAGAATCAAACTGAAGTAGTATTTTTTGAAAAACATCAGGATGAACTGTTTCGACCCGGGCAAAATTGGGTTGAACCGAAAAACTAATTCAAACTAGTTTTAATAAAAAAAATATTATATGGAAAGAAATTATAAAATAAGGAAGGCATAATAATGAAATAAATGTGGAGAAAATAGAAAGTATAATTTATTAGGAAATAGAGAAAATTATGAAGTGTGGATTAGAAAAGGAAATTAATTATAAGGAAATTATATTTAAATTTTGTGAGGAAAAATAAAGGTGAAAGAATAGAAAGTATACAAATTAGGAAAATAATAATTAGGAAATTAAATTTGAAATTTATAAATAAAAAAGTAAATAAAATAAATATATAAAGAAAAAATATTCACAATATCCTAAACAATATAATAAAATACAAAATATTTAATTATAATTATGGTAATAAATATATGCTTAAAATTATAATTAATGTTATATTATGTTAAAATATAAATCATTACATTATTATTTAATTATTTTATTTTTTATACTTGTATTTATACTATATTTTTTGAAATAAATTAAAATATTAATATTAAAATAAAAATTAGTTAAATTCGGTCGAACCTTGTCGAACCTTCAAACCATGACCTAGTTGTTTGTCCGGTTCAATGTCATTTTAAAAATACTGAAGTAAAGGGAACGTTTTTCTATAAGTAATCTTTTTAAATTATTGATAATAACAAGTTAAGTTACATGTGCCAATCACATTTTATTATTGATTTTGTTATAATTTTTATGCAATTTGAATTATCGAGCAATGCAAATTGCCTGTGAAAATAATAATCATTGACTAAGAGGGGATATCCATCGAGATTGTCATTCAAGTGACAATGTGATTTTATTTCCTTTTCATTTATGCCATTTTCAATTTAAAATAGATAAAATATGAAATAATATAATAAAATTATATAACATCAACAATAAATAATTACCATCATTATTAATAATATTAATTTATTTTAAATATTATTTTATAATTGTTATCCATATGAATGGTATATTATTACTAATCATTAGTTTGAATATTATATATATATTTATTACCAATATTTTATATTTAAAATTTTTTATTAATTTATTATACTACTATATTTATTTAATTTATTAATTTTATAATTTGTATGTTCCAGTTTTTTGTCATACTAAATAAACTTTAACTTTATATTAGTGAGAAAGGATATTTTAGTAGAAAAAGATTCATTACCGAATAATCTTTGTTATAAATAAACAATGACATTTGAATTGTTAGAAATATTAGTTGTATATAGTAAATAAGGTGATGCACACTGTTGATAATTTAATAAGTGATAATCTTATATTGAAGTATATTGATAGGTAATATGGAAATATAATGCATTAAACATCCTAGTAGAAAAATAAATAAACTTTTACTTTATATTAGTGAGAAAGGACATTTTAGTAGAAAAATATTCATTACCGAATAATCTTTGTTATAAATAAACAATGGCATTTGAATTGTTGGAAATATTAGTTGTATATAGTAAATAAGGTAATGCACATTGTTGATAATTTAATAAGTGATAATCTTATATTAATGTATATTGATAGGTAATATGGAAATATAATGCATTAAACATCCTCTGATTAAATATTGTGGTAAAATATATGGGCATCATACCTTAAGTTGATGTTTCAAGATTAGATGTGAAAATTCGCTATAATATAAGGAATGCCTAAGAAAATAGTTCTGCATGAGCAAAACACACTTATATGTAGTTACTCCTTTCATATATGAAAACATGTTTTAAATTAGTACGGACAAAAAATTTCGAAAAGAAAAATATCAGTGTTAATATTTATGTGGGAGACATGAATAGAGGACTTTTTGGTTGCGTTTGGCAGCACGGAACAAATGAAATGTTCCCGTTGTCCTACCAAACGCAGTCATATGACGGGAACATTAAATGTTCTCGTCGCGTGATTTCGGCGGGAATATTTGGCCAAATGTTCTAGCTTCGGCAAGAACATTTGTTTTTTTTTCAATTTCACGCCATTTCAGCCATCCTTTTTTGACTTTTTTTTTCAAATTTCATTTATTTTTTAATTGTTTTATAATGTTTGAGTTATATAATTTAGAATATATTAATACATTATTAGGGATATTATAAAATAATTTATTAAATATTAATAATTAAAAATATAAAACAATTAGTTCTAATAATTAATAAAATTTTTAATAATTAAACTATTCAATTATTTTTTAAAAAAATTATATTATATTTGTATCTTAAAATGTACGTAAATTGTAATATTAATAATATTTAAAATATTTAATCAAAATAAATAAAAAGAATATTAATAATATAATGATTTACGTAAATTATAATATAAATAATATATTCTTATTTATTATAATTTTATATTTCATAAAATAATAAATTATATTCTTAGTTCTTCTTTTTTATCCAAACACTCACTAAAATTTATCCATCACATCAACTTTTAAAATTCTCATCATTATATTTTTTCATCCAAACACCAACCCAAACTTTTCTATCAAATCAATTAGTTCCCGAGAACTAATGTTCTACTAATGTTCCCGTACCAAACACAGCCTTTGAGTTTTTTTCTACTTACAAGACAATTTTTCTTCTTTTATCAAATTTTTATATGTTATTCCTTTTTATTCACCCTCCATTCAACACACTCACATTTACTAATTTTAAGAATAATGTTAATAAATAATAAGCACATCAATTTAACAAATATATTTTTTTGAATAAGTAACCATTGAACAAACATCACCTTACAAATTTATCGAAGATAAAATTATCATTGAATTGTGGTGTTGCACGAGGGTGGAACGTCTGAAGTGAATGGAGGAAATGACGTTGACGAGAGACGCGACATTAGAGAAATGTTTTAATAATTGGTTCGGATCGGTCAGTTCAATCGATCCGATTGCGATCTGATCATAAAATCGATCCGATCGCGAATTGATCACAAAATCGATCCGGTTTAATAGTAAAATCAGAAATGATAAAAATCGGTATATCGGGTTCAACCCAATTTTTAAATTATTGTAAAAATATTAAAATATGTAAAGATTTTATTAGGGTATTGAATGTTTAAATAGTTTTATATTAAAAATTGGAAAGTTATGGATGTGAAAGGATAAAAAAGGAAAAAAAATTCAAATTCAAATAATTTTTTTATTAGGGGATCGAATGTTTAAATGATTTTATATTAAAATTGGAAAGTTATGAACGTGAAAGGATAAAAAAAGGAAAAAAAATCAAATTCAAATAAAAAAATGAAAGGAAAGTTTTTGAATCTTGATTGGAGGAAATGAATTAAAATGGAAATAAATTATTAATTAAATAAAATAAAAATAGAATTATATATGGAAAGAGAACAAAATCTGATAATAATATATTAGTAATAAATTTAGATTATTATATTAAGTAATAATAAAAAGAAAATTGATAAAATAGAAATAGATTATTAATCAAATCAAATAAAAGAGATTTATATTAAGAAGAAAAATAAATTCCGATAATAATATGTCAGTAATAAATTTGAATTGACATTAAATTTAAATTATTATATCAGTAATAATCAAAATAAAAGTATTATTTAAATTAACATCCGGTAAAAATAATTATTGTTTAATTATATTAATATTTTTTATATAAATTATTTACAAATAATTATAAATAATATTATTATATAAAAATTCGATTGAATCAGTTGACTCGCGAACCTCGATTCGATCGGCTCGCGGATAAGCATTGGAGTAGGTGGATCCGTGTGAGGAGGAATTTTTCCACATGAGCGATCAAGTAATTAAAGAAAAGGAATTAAACATTTGGGCTTTCTACTAAGTTCTCGGGCCGTAAAGGAATACAAAATGGCCCATGAGCACGTGAAGGGTAATGCCACCGTTGCATCCAATCATCGTGTCTTAACTTTGCTCCCGCAGATTATTTTGGCAACTTGTGCTCTCACAGAACTCTCTCTCTTACCCTCTTCAAACCCTAGCTAGGGTTTCGCCTCAACGCCCTCCAACTCCGAGGACCCCGATCTGAAGCTTTCCGCAATGGATTCCCGTAAGAGAGGGAGGCCGGAGGGCGTGGGCAATGGGAACGGCGGCTTGGCCCCTGCGAAGCGCTTTAGAGGTTTGCAATTTGTCTTGTTCATTCTCCGGCTTGTGTATTATCTCTTAAGATTCTTATGATTGCTTCTTCTACAGTTCGGCAGATGTGTGTGCAGGTAGTTACTGGACAGATTATTACTTTATTTAATGCCGAAAATAGGTCTTTTCGGGATCTCTATGCTTAGCGCTGTCGAGTGTCGTTTCGATTCTCAGATGGAGCTCCTTAATTATGTCACTAGAAGAATATCGTACATACTTTTCTTTAGATGCATGTATCTAATTAAGATAAAAAGTTTTCATGAAAAGGTATTGAATATATAGTTTCAGACTTGTTGTACTTTTAGTATTTTAGACTGATTTTATTGATTTGAGAAAATTGCGGATTTTTTATAAATATTAGATTTAACAACTTGAATACAATGACAAACAATCTTCCTTGTTCTTTCTGGATCAGTGTGTGTATTTCGAAATACAAGGGATTTTGAGTCTCAATCTTTTCTACTATTTTTTTTTTAGAGAAATGTTGTCTACTTTTTAGTTGTGATGGAAGTCTGGTTTCTCATCTCTTTGGATTCTAGATATTGTGGTGTTTTCTACTATTTCTAGACAATGCATGGGAACCAAGTATTTTCAGTATGCTTGCATTCTCATTGTCAATATTGCATGTAATAAAAAACATTGGGTTCTCTTCAAATATCAATAAATAAACCATCGAGTTCCATCCAAGTAAGACATCCAAACTCGCAACAGGATATTTCATGGCCTTGAATTAATTGATTATTGCTTGAATTTCTTCAAAAAAAATTGTTTAATTGATTGTATCTTGGAATGGTTTTAAAAATCTGTCCTATTAAATATTTGAACATTTCTGCTCTCAAAAAAAATATTTGAACATTTCTAATGGAAGATTGATAGCATGAATTATATATTCTCCAACTATCAAAATAATCAAGTGTCTCACAGTTTAACTGAGAACAACCGATTAATTTCATGCAACAGAACCGGACTCCAATCTACCTGGTTTAGGAAGCAAATCGAAGCCATGCACCAAGTTTTTCAGGTTATAATTCTAACCCATTCAAGATGAATGTCACAAATTCAACTTGCATGACTAAATTACCTCTGAATTATATGTTTTGTTTGCATATTATCAATATTGGTTAAAAGTGTGCAAGACCAATTCATTGTCATTCAAGTTTTGATGGCTGGTCAATTTGGCGGCAATATGATTATAGATAGTATAAGAGAATATAAAGAACTTTAGGCAAAGCTATCCAAATCATCTATATTTAAAACTAGTAAGAAAATGTAGAGTATAAAATTCTTAAAAGCAGATATACAGCTTAGATTATAGTGCAGAAGTTTTAGCATTTCATTGACCTTTATTTTTCTTCTTTTTTTCTGTACTTCAAGTTTTTTTTGAGCAAATACTTAAAGGTTTTATGTAGTAGGTGTATCCATTGCTTACTTACCTTTCAAATCGGGGCAAGCTTTCCTACGAGAGAACTGTGACATGGTTTTTTTTTTCTCATTCCATTGTTCATGTAATGAGGCTCAGTTCCCCATTGTTCATATTTCGTCTTGATTTGTTAAAGATGCTTATCTCATTATGCAGTTTAAAACATCTGCCATAGTTCCTTTTTGCACTTACTATGTGCACCAGCACATCTGATTTACGCAGACATGTCACTGCAATGGTTTTCTATTGTGTGCTTGAGATTATATGCAAAAATGCCGTGATTTGGAAATTTTAGTTAGATTGTTTAGGAAAGATTGCAACCACATTGGCTTTATGGAAATTGTTCTTTGTGCTAATGAAATTTATTGGATCCATTAATTATGTAAGGGTTATTTATCTCTTGTAACATTTCTTGCTTTTTATTCATGTCTTCTGGAGGGAGATTCCTTTTTATACTTGATTGTAGTTCTGTTTTCTGAATTTTTTGTTTTATAGTGTTTTGTAGAATTCAAACATGTGTGTTAATCAAATTAGTCAGTTTATTAAAAGTTCATATCATTCTGGTGTTAATTTAACTTAAGGTAAAAGCAAGCAATTGTTTGTTTAAAGTTGTGTATAATTCAAAGCATCCAAATATTTTGCCCATGGGACTACTAAAAAGAAAGATAAATAGAGAACAAAGATGCACACAGAGTTCCATTAATGATTCTACCCTCTGATCCCACACAAGAGGGATCAAGGTCCCAACTAGTCCATCTAAAAATTGTTTAGAAAAGTATCTGACCATCTATTATTTGCCTATACATACATCTTGAGTGGATTCTGCCAACCTATCACCTGTTTGCATGTAGAATCTTTGTTGATGCTGAAGAGATATCCATCTAACTGACTGTTGTATGATGTTATACCATTGTGCTTTGTGGAATTTTGTCTTGATACTACAACCATTCTCGCATTTTTCCAGTCTTTAGAAATGCATTTGATTGGGCCTTAAACCAGAAGTGTGGTGAACTTGGTTTCTTCCATCATTAAAATGTTGGCCTACATTGTATAACATTTTATGCTTACTTGTATCCGTGACAAATTGTTATAGCTGTCCTGCATGTTATTATGTCTAGTAACGAAAGCACTTTTGGGGGGCTTGTTCACTGGATCCATTTCAAGTTTAAGTTCAAGCAATAAATAGTGAAAATGGTAAAGATCTCAGCGATGAATCAGTAACTTTGTTCCAATGAGAATATGGTGCCTTAAGTGTGGTTTCATTTTTGTCGTCATGGGTTATTGATCCGATTGTGATTCTTTATTTTCCAGCATCTAATATTTTAATTCAGTGAGAAAATGATTGTCATGGTGGACAAATTCTGACTGGTCATCTTTAAAGCAAAGAACTAGTTGAAAATCAAGTATTTTTATTTTAATTTTTGAGAAACCCACTTAAGATAACTTTTGAAGACTGTTATTATTTATGTTTTACTTCTTCTGGTCACTGATCTAGGATCCATGTCCAAGACCACTAGCACCCAACTAATCATGTGTTTAAGTCTTGCTTTTGATGTTGAATGTGACGGAGATGTGTAAATATTGTTTTGTTATCATGCAGCACTTCTGGGTGCCCATTTGGTGAAGGTTGTCACTTCCTGCACTATGTCCCTGGTGGCTATAATTCTGTTTCACAGATGATGAATTACAGCAGCCCAGCTATGACTCCTTCTGGAAGAAACTTAATGCCATCACCTGCTGCCCCAAATGGAATTTCTACTCCAACTGTCAAGACACGAATATGCAACAAGTACAACACAAATGAAGGATGCAAATTTGGTGACAAATGCCATTTTGCCCATGGAGAGAGGGAACTTGGAAAACCTATTCTTTCATTACATGATGGCCACATGGCACCACCAATGGGTGGAAGACTTCCACCCCGCATGGACCCCCCTCCTACTGTTGACTTGGCAGCTTCAGCTAGTTTTGGTGTCTCAGCTACTGCCAAAATTAGCGTTGACGCCTCTCTTTCTGGTGCTATCATTGGTAAGGGTGGGATGAATACAAAGCATATCTGTCATGCTACTGGGGTCAAGTTGGCGATACGAGAACACGAATCTGATCCCAATCTGAGGAATGTTGAGCTCGAAGGAACTTTTGATCAAATCAAGCATGCAAGTGCTTTGGTGAGAGAACTCATCGTCAATATTAGCTCTAACCCGGCGATCTCAGGAAAGAATGTCAGGGCCCCAGCAGGCACAGGAAGTAACTTTAAGACGAAGCTTTGTGACAATTTTGCAAAGGGTATCTGCACCTTTGGTGATAAGTGCCACTTTGCTCATGGAGAGAGTGAGTTGCGTAAAAATGCTCTTTGAAATGTGCCTTGGAAAATTTTTAATGTAATACTAGCCTCTTCTCTTAGTATATTCGCTTTTATATTAGGAACTGTTATTCAAGTTATAGGTGCATAAATTAATTACCTTGGGGTGTTTAAGAACTAATTTCTTGTTTCTGCTTTGGAGTAGCTACCCTGGAAGGAGCGTGTAAGCTAGTCTCATAATCTGTTTACTCTGTTCATGGGGTATTTTAAGGTTTCAGAACTTTTGTATCGTTTGACTGTGTTTTACCCTATTATTGCTGTATCATTGAGTTGGAGTGGACATGACTTAGTTGGATCATTTGTTCTCGTTTGCTTGCGTGCATTGGAAGTTTATCTTTGTATGTTTTCCTCCGAGTACTTGTTTTTGTTTCTACCCCATTGCTTGTTTTCAACATGACATGCTCTGTTTTCAACATTCATGTCTTGTATATTGCTCGAAGGCTGTTAAAATTTAATCCTTTTTCAAATTCAGACTCGTTAATTCTAAAGTAACAATTTTGAAATTTAAATCTGGAGTTCTTTTCAAATAGAATGGTACTATAACGAGCCAACAACGTAATCTCAACAATCCATGGGAATGAAAAGCTTGCGTTCACCAAGGAGGTAAAATAAAGCACCGTGTCGATGGAAAATGAATGATGAATCCATGCAAGAAGTCATGAGCAGCATGGGCGGCAACAACAAAAAGGCCTGTTTGTCCTCCAACCCGGGTTGACTTGTAACGTGCAAGTGCATAACTCGTAGGATGTGAACTTTCCTGGTTCATCCCAAAAAGTATTAAGATATGTCATTCTGCCTATGTTGCCCAAAAGTAGCGACGAAAGACGCCCGAGTATGCACACTTTATTATTAAGGGTGTTCACGGATTTGATACGATTCGTTCAATTTTAATCGGATCGGTTTGCAGGTCGGATTATTGCATTCAGATTGAAATTTTTTGACCTGTATTTAATTTGATTCAAATTGGTTCGAGTTGAGTTGAATCATCGAATTCACCGAGCCACGAACTCTATGAACACCCCTACAATTGACTCCCAAGATTTCAGCATGAAATTACCTACACCGGAAGATAAGAACCGGAAGATAGGAATTGAGCGTTCAATGGTGAATTCTATTCATGGGCACTTCCTTTTGATCTGTGAGTGGATCTGAGATTCGAATCCCGCCAAGTCAAGATCTCCAAAGTGGATGTCTTGAAACTTCCTATTTAACTACACAATCGTACTTTTCCTTGTTGCATTGGCATTCGCTTAGGCAAGCTCCTACGGATTGACAAATTCTCGATGAGTGGAGTGTGTGGAGATTCTGCAAGACTCACTCTTACAAGTCCATAGAAATTAGATGTGAAATTCATAAGGTCATGTATGAAGATATTAATTTCTTATGTTCCAAGTGTGGATGTATCGAACTCAATTAATGCTCAAGTTTTGGTTGTACCAAGTAAACCACATTGTCACAAAACATGAAAAACTTTATGTACATTTTTTTTTCTAGTTGCAATTGTCAAAAGTCGAGAGCTCTTGTGTGTTCGTCGAAGGTTGGTTAGAGCAAAAGAGGAAAGTGACGCAGGGGAAAGAACAAAATGGAGGAAATAGATAAAAAGGGAAAGGTTTAAGAGTTTAGATTCAAAGTGAAAATGGATTACAAATTATCAAGCTTCGTTTGCATTACACACGCACACTCTATTTAGGATATAATAGGTGTCCCCCAACTGAAACTGGGGACACTCCACCCATTAAACGGCGTTCGTCCGAAGCGCATCGGATGAGCGCAGACCTAAGCTTGGTTAAATTAGCAGATATGGCGATCGGAGGCGGCTCGCGGAGAATGGAAAAAAATCGATCGCGCACCGGTCCGGACCGAGGTACAAAAGCGCGGCAGTTAAATATTTTCACCTCTTTTACTCTCTCCGTCTCTCTCTCTCTCTTGCGATGACTCGGCGACAGAGCATCTCCCATTTCCTCCTCTCCATGCGGCGACAGAGCATCTCCCCCTCTTTTACTCTCTCGCGGTGACTCGGCTTTGGAGCGCCTTCCCCTTTCTCCTCTTCGTGCGGCGAACTCTCTGACATCCGTCCAGATCTGCTTGCCGTCGACCTCGTCCATCCATATCTGTCCGCCGCCAACCTTTTCCATCTAGATCTGCCCGCCGCAATGAGATCTGTGCCCCGGCGATTGCGTCCATCCAGATCTGCCCGCCGCCGACGAGATCTGTGCCTCGAAGACCGTGTCCGACCTCGTCCATCCAGATCTACCCGCTGCCGATGAGGCCGACCACTTCAACGCTCGTCCTCGTCGTGCGGAGACCTCGTCCCCATCTGCCTGTCGTCGACCAGATCAATGTGCACTCCACCGACCTCTGAGCACGTCACCGACGAGCACTGCGACCAACCAGATCTGCGCATCCTCTCGCCGCAGACATCGCCCGCGCTCAGATCCGCAACACCCGCCGATCCTTTTCCACATCAGATTCCCGACACCCCGGCCAGCAACGGCAACTCCCGGGCAGATCTGCGCGCAACGACGACTCCCCGGCCAGATCTACGTGCAACGACTCCGCGGCCAGATCTGAGCGCAGCGATGACCCCCGCCTACCTCGCGTAATAGCGACCTCCTCGCCGACCTCAAGCACGACGAGCATCGCCGACCTCGAGCTCCACCGCCGACCCTCCTCATGCCGCGACCCTTGCCATGCTCTGTGTGTCGCCGCGCCCGTATCTGAGCTACACCGCTGCGCTGCCGACCCCCTCATTCCATGACCCCGCCGACCCCCATCACACTGCGCGACCCCACGCACATACACACTGCATTAGTGCCGTCAACCTCGAGAACGCAGAGCGCCGCTGACCTCGAGCATGCCTCCGGGCTCTGCTGCGGACCCCCTCATGCTGCGACCCCCTCCATGCTCCGGCTGTCTCCACGCCCGCCTCCGAACTACGCTGCCAAGCGCCACCTTCGAGCTCTGTCGCCGACACCCTCACGCCGCGACCCCGCCGACCTCCGTCATGCCATGATGCGACCCCGCGCGCACACACTGCATTCACATTCTTGTGTATAGATTAACCTCTTTATATTTGCTTATTTTGTTGATTTTCCCCCCTCAAATTTCAATGAGCTTGTTCATTGACGTATGTGGAATATGTAATTGATACTTTGTGGTTCTTAATGTTCCCGAGAAAATTATTCTTCTAGTTGATACTTTGTTAGCGTTAAATAGTTTCTATGTTGACAATTAATTTATATAAAGGAGACATTTTGAGTTTGAGAGCTATCTGATTGCATTTCATTTCCTGTAAGAAAGTGTTTGTCCTAAAAAAAATGTAAGCATGTCGCTTTGTCCTAAAAAAACACAAGCTCGTCGGAGGAGGATTCTTATTGTGTTTTCGTTATCAAAATTAGAATAATTTTTGCAACAGAAGTTGACAAAGTGTTTAACAGGCTCACATAAGTGATCAAGAACATAAACATCACATATGTTACATAATTGTGACATAAACATGATTATGATTGGTACATCACAAATCATTAAAATAAAGTCATGGAGAGTGTTGGTGTCGCCGGCAAATCATATGATTAGGAACCCATCAATCTCGGTCGGTGAGGGTGTCGCCGATGTGCAAGAGGTTGGTGGAGGGCAGGCGCTTGGCAGCGGAGCTCAGCGGGGGAGCAGCGGCGCGGACAGGGAGGCGGGCTCAGACAGGGGTTGCAGCATGCTCGGTGGCGCTCGGCGGGGCTCATCGACGGCGCTTAGTGGCAGAGCTTGGATTTGATCGACGACGCTTGGTTGGGTCACGGATCTGGTTGACGGGGTAGGTTGCGGCGCTCGGCGTACTCGCGGCAGGGGTGCTCAAGGTCGATGAGGCTTGGTGGGGCTGAACGACGGGGTGGGTCGGCGGCACGAGGTCGGCGAGGGTCGCGGATCTGGCTGGAGGGTATGGCCGGAAGGTCGCCGCTACGTGCAGATCTGGCCGCGGAGTCGCCACTGCACGCAGATCTGGCTGGAGGGTCGCCATTGTGCACAGATCTAGTCGGAGGGAGTCAGCTATGAGAGGAGGTCGACGGTGAGGCAGATCTCGGGCAAATGGACGTTCCTCCATGTTGTGCTCGACGAAGGGAGTCGCAAGAGGGAGACAACACGCGTAGATCTAGTCGGGGGTCGCGGGGTGTTGCGGATCTGAGCAGGGCGACTTTTGTGGCGAGAGGATGCGCAGATCTCGCTGGACACGATGGGGATGTTGTGCTTGTCGGCGCCGCACAGAGGAGAGTGAGGAGGCGGGAGAAGATGAGAGTGAGAGTGAGGAGGCGGGAAAAGAGGAGAGTGAGGATGCGGGAGAAAGAGAGGCGCGAGAGGAGAGAGAATAAGGGTTTGCGAATGAGGGGCAAAATCCTTGGGTCGTCCATTTTTGTATGTGCCCGCTCGAATCGGACTGCGCACGAATCGAACCGAACTGCACGCGATTGGACTGGATCACAAGAGAGGATCATGCACCTTGAACCGTCCGCATCTCGTGTTGCGCATTGGGTGGCAGCGGACAAATGGGGACAGTGTCCCCCCATTTCAGTTGGGGGACACCCATTATCCCCCTCTATTTATGCTAATGCTAATATGATATCACGAAACTATACTGATATTATAATACAACACTGTTACAAAGTACAAGGTGAAGAAGATGGCAGCTTGAGATGAACTGTGACGTAAATGAAGTTGATGGCACCGACAACCATGCACTCCAACATGCTCCCACAAGTTGGTGCCGGGAATAAATTGAACGGCGGCAACTTGATCTAGCCGGAGGGAGTCGACGGTGAGAGGAGGTCGACGGCGAGGCAGATCTCGGGCAAACAAACGTTCCTCCATGTCGTGCTCGGCGAAGGGAGTCACGAGAGGGAGACAACACGCGTAGATCTGGTTGAGGGTCGTCGGGTGTTGCGGATTTGAGCGCGGGCAACTTCAGTGGCGAGAGGATGCGCAGATCTCGCTGGTCACGGCGGGGATGTTGTGCTCGTCGGCGCCGCACAGAGGAGAGTGAGGAGGCGGGAGAAGAGGAGAGTGAGGATGCGGGAGAAAGAGAGGCGCGAGAGGAGAGAGAATTAGGGTTTGCAAATGAGAGGCAAAATCCTTGGGTCGTCCATTTTTGTATGTGCCTGCTCGAACTGGACCGCGCACGAATCGAACCAAACTGCACGCGACTGGACCGGATCACAAGAGAGGATCATGCACCTTGAACCGTCCGCATCCCGCGCTGCGCATCGGATGGTAGCGGACAAACGTGGGGAGTGTCCCTCCATTTCAGTTGGGGGACACCCATTATCCCCCTCTATTTATGCTAATGCTAATATGTTATCACGAAACTATACTGATATTATAATGCAACACTGTTACAAAGTATAAGGTGAAGAAGATGGCAGCTGGAAATGAATTGTGACGTAGATGAAGTTGATGGCACCGACAACCATGCACTCCAACACGGTCTCACAAGTTGATGCCGGGAAGAAATTGAACAACGACAATTTGATGAGCTGGGACGGTGGTGACAAATCTCTCGCAAGTATACGGAGTCAATGTCGTAGTATATAAAATATCATCCCAGAAAGAAGAATTCAAGTATTAGAATTATATGATTTTAAATGATAACTAAACGGTCAGAAAGAGGTGAAATAATAATAAAAATTAAATAAAAGTGAAATGTCGAAATGAGTGTAGAAAACGATGAGAAAGAACGAGATTATGAGAAACAAATGAGAATAAAAGTTCTCGAATTTTTAATCCACCTTGAGTATTGATTATGGGGAAGTTAGAGATAATAAAATCATTAGTGTTCTACTCAATCTTCAAAAGTCATGCATCTTCTTTTCAGACAAACACAATTCTAATTAAAATAATAAACGCCTTCTGTCGTGATCATTTAAATTATTTTAATTACATTATAAACCAAGATTCATAAGTAAAATGATTATCCTTATTTTTAAGAAACAATACATTTCATGTCATTCATTTGAACTAATCTTGATGAAATACTTTCGTAATCAAGAATATTAGGTCGCTTAATTAGGTGGCCAATCTAATATAAGTATTTCGTCAAGCACATAAAAGACAAAGAACACATCAAATCAAATAAAAATATTCCTTAAAGATCAACCATAGGTTTCATCAAACTCGAGAAAAAGAATTTTAGCCAAGCATAGAGAAAGAAATTATCATCGAAATGTAAGAATTCATGAAAAGAGAATGAGATTAAGTTTAAGAAAAGTAAGATGCAGAGAAAAATAAGAGTTCGTCCCAACCATTTTGATCCCCTTAAAAACAAGGTTTGGACCCCTATTTTCGTCTCTCCAAATCCTTTTTATAGTCTCCCCAAATTAGGGTTACAAAATGGCCCAAAATACCTCCGAAATGAGCCTAATATAGTCGAACTACATATGATACGGCCTGGTTAAAGGCGCTACAGTCTGGTTGTATCTTCCTCAAGATGATACGGTTTGGATCACTCCAATACGGGCGCGACGTCTCCAATACGGGCATGTTGTATTTTTCAATGCGAGTGTAATACGACCGTCTTCTGCTTGATACGATATGTTGTCCCTCAATACGGTCAGACCGTATTTTCTAGTTTGAGTGTGATATGGCCTGGCAACGTCCAATACAATTGATCCTGATAACAATACGGGCTGGCCATATTGTTCCCATTTTGTGGTGCTTTTACGCTTTTCTATTGATATTCGGAAGTCCCTGAAATATGTAAAGAAATGATATAAACTCTAAAATCTTCAACATATATAATCAAATAAGCAGAAGAACTTTAATAATCAAATAAGTATAACTTTAATAAGTTGATAATTATATTAATATTAATGCATAGATACTCAATTATCGGGTGGCAGTAGAACAACTCGTCGAAGCTGCAAAGAAGAGAACGCTCCATCGAACACCTGCAAGTTGTTAGCTGGTAGCAAAGGAACAGAGCCATCGAAAAACAAAGAAGAGAAAATATGGCGGCAATGAAGAACGCCACGACTAGAAGCACCTGCGACATGTAGGACTTCAGTTGAACAATTATGAAGAAGATCACAATTGCTGGACAAAGCGATCAAGAAATGAGCGAAGAAATGTGAAGAAGTAGAATGAAGATAAAAAATGAAGAAAATTGAAGAACTCAAAAGGAGAAAGGAACATGACGAAGAGAAAACTGAAATTCCAAAGGACAACAACCGATGATAGGGAGGTTGGAGGAACTAGATGCCAAAGGACATCCAACAAGCTAAAGGAATTCTAATCGTCGATGACGACGTCGGTAAAATTAAGATGACACTCCAAAATAATGAAAATCCAATGACAACCTCGGAGATGAATTATTGATTACCACCATGGATTTGGAGTTCTAAAGAAGAAGAGTTCGAAACAAGGACAATTCTGACAACCTCTAGACGACGTTGAAGAAAATAATGAATGATGAAGAAGGAAAAATAGAGAACGACAATGATTTCCAACCAAAGAAAAGGAAAAAACTGAGACAGAAGGATGAAACATGGCAATCGTCGAACGATGATCGATGAGAAAGTTCAATCGAGCGATGTATAGAGAAGAACGACAAACGATTACCAACAAGATGTTGATCTTGATGATCTTGGACTTCAATCGTTCTTTGACAAAGAGCCATCCATCCTCAAAGACCATATCAGCATTGGTCACGACTAGATCGGCATTGGTCGGGGCTTGCTGGAACCATGTGGGCTAATGGCGTTTCAACCGACGGTGATGAGTTTTCGATAGTTATGATGATGAAGCAGACGACAAAGGAACTCATCAGGACCTTCAAAGGGGTGGCTCTGATACTATGTCAAAACATTGTGAGCTGCATTAAGCTCTCGGAAGTAGGCCAGAGGGGAAGAAGGAGAAGCAAAAGTAGCAGAGGGGAAAAGGGGGAAAGTTATGTTTTGATTCGAAGTGAAAATTGATTACATCAGACGAAAGCTAATCAATTACAGTAAACCTCTATTTGTACTGTGTAACTGATACAAAGATCTTAATTGGTATACTAACATCACGACATTACGTAACATAAAAGATGAGACAATCTCGCTATAAACTATTGTTGCTTGCTTTAGACAATAACTTAGTACCTGGAGATGGTGAAGTAGACGTCGACGTGGTAGTCTCTAACATGCCCCTCAAGTTGGTGGCAGGAAGTATATAGATGACGACAACTTGCTCAGTGATCATCACGTCGATAGACTGACAAAATGAACATTAATGAAGGAAAGTTGCAGATGTTGAAGAACGTTGCAAACACTTGTAGATGAAGCGGATTGTTGCAGATGTACAATGAAACTTGAACACCGACGACCTGAGGAACGCGTTGCATGATCCATCGCCGAAGGTAGAAGGATTCTGAATGTTGACAACAATGTCGGTAGAACAGATAGTGATTCCCAACGTGAATGGGGGATGATTAGAGAAGAAATTGCGCCACCCATCCAACTCCAAGAAGAATAGAAATCCAATGAGCCGAAAGAACATCGATGATGGAGACGATGGTCGTCACCGTCTAAAATGATACAAAGATCCAAAGGTCGACAATGAAGAGAAAATGAATGCAACAATTGAAAGAACATGAATGGAAAAAAAGAGAAGAAGTAAACCAAGATGATCGTAGAGTGAAATGTAGGAAAGAATATCTCATATTAGCATCCAGATAGAAAAAAACATAGATGCAAAAGTGGTGGAGAAGACTTGATGGTCAACTCATGTTGAAAATGTAGATGTTGATCAACATCCATCTTGGACGAAGAGGAAATTAAAAATGGAAGAAAAGATGATGGACGACCTGGTGCCGATCATGGATGAATCATGTTGAAATGAAGAAGTGCCGAGCGTTGATCTTGATGTCTGGCTGCAAAGCACGATCTTGATGTTGACTCACACGAGCTCGGCAACGATTTGCTTGCCCCGTTGCAATGTCGACGATGCTTGGACTTGTGGGTGACATTTACCTGGAAGTTAGCTTGAAGTCCATGATGATTTGATGCAACGGTCTACTTCAATTGCGGATGATTATTCTCGTGCAGCAAGAAGGAGCTTACACAGATCGATGACAACGATGACAACAAGGCTCTGATACAATGTCAAAAATCAAGAGTTCTTGTGTGTTCATTAGAGGTTGGTTAGAGCAAAAGTGGAAAGCGACCTATAGGAAAGAAGAAAACGGAAAAAAGGGAAGGTTACAGAGTTTAGATTCAAAGTGAAAATGAATCAAAAAATTTGTAAGCTTCTTTTACATCACACACACTCTATTTATACTACTGCTAATATGATATCATGAAACTAAATTGGTATTATAATACTAGTGACACTGTTACAAAGTAAAAGTTAACTTGAAGACGAAGGCAACTTGAGATGAACTATGACGTAGATGAAGCTGATGACTCTGACAATTATGCATTCCAACATCCACCATAGAATCCGGAGTAATAAGATAAAGATCCAATCAATTGTCATTTGACTAATCTGTGTCGCTCTGGATCACACCAATAAATGATTTAGGTAAAAAAAAGAGGCTAGCAGAAATCTTCAATGGTTGCTGTACTGAGGTTGCTACTTTGATTTAAATGACTTTAAAATTAATGAGTATTGTGTGGAGATTTGTATGATAGGGACATGATCTATACATGGTGTACGGGGCATGTTACATACTTAGGTGATGCAGCTCATGCTATGCAACCTAATCTTGGCCAAGATGACTAGTTGTTGAGGTTCGACCATATCTTGGCCTACGTTTTCGCTCTGACTTCTCGACCTCGAGATCATTTTAGATTCCATTAACACTTTTCTTCATTCCAAATAGGATAAGAAAAACCCTTTACGCCACCTTCTTCTCCACTTCGAGAGGTAAGACAATCTCTCCTTTTAGAAAGATTTTACCCATTGATTCTTTGCTCAAGAGGTAGGTACATCTCTTTTATAAAAGAGCACTCTCAATCTTTTCTCTAGTTCGAGAGATAATAAAAATCTCTTCTACACTGGAGCTCTCATCAAAATATCTAAATAAATGTTTCTCTCTTTTACAATACAAAACTCATATGAAAAGAAAAGAGAAAGAGGAGAAGATTCAACAATATGGCTCAATAACTTCAAGAAAATGATTTTCTTTTGATGCTTGATGTTTCCTTTCAATACTTAATTGATTTTGACCCCTCGGACCTCTTTTATAGTCCTCTTTAGATAACATGACAGTTGCCCTTTCGATTGACCAAAAATTAGCCATTATAAATCATTTTTTGTGTGGTCTAATCGATCGATTCATCTGGCCAGTCGATTGATTCATATGGCCAGACCAGCTCGACCCCTCTGCACTATTTTACACATAACTTTTTGCACCGATAACAAAATGAGAAATTTTTTATTGGTTGGAAAGCTAACAATATTATCTACAATTTTTATATTCACATGTTAGTCCAGAATATAAATCAAACATATTCAAATATTAACTTCAAGTTTAATGCATAAAATAATCCATTCTCAATTGAACTTTTCTCACATTTTAAATATATGACTCTAAGTATTCGAGGTTTATATCATCAAAATATAATAAAAAATATTAGAAAAACTTTATTCCAATAGTTAGAGTGGAAATGATAGGAAATATTTGTGCATCTTTGTTCTAAGTTTGCCAAGGACCAATAATGACAACGAGGCCATATGGATAGTCAGTGATAAGTTTACAAAGTGATGGCACTTTCTACCTATAAGAATAAATTTTATTTTTCGAATATATTTTAATATTATTTAGCATGGTCCGCGTAAGAATTATATTTAAATATCATCTTAAAGAAACTTTAAAAAATGCACACAGACATCCAAAAAACTTTTGGTTGGAAGGACGTGAAAATATAGATTGCAGAATTCATTTTTCAAGTAATTAGTCTATCAACGAAAGTTAAACACCAATGACTACCTAATTTATCCTATGATCTTTGGATTTGTCATAGTAGAAATGATAGAAAGTAATTGTGGATATTTCTTGTAAGTTTGCCAATGACCAAGAATGACCACAAAGTCATATGGGTAACCAATGATAAGTTTATAAAGTGATCACACTTAATTTCTACCTATATGAATAAGACAAAAAACAAAAGGCCTAGTAGAGCTCCACATTAAAGAAATTATGTTTGTCGTCTTTGTTTGCTTTTTCGACGCTTGCGAGGTTTTGGAGTTCGAGCCCCTCTCCAACGACAAACCCCCTTGACTCAGACTGTTAATTCGTGAGGGGATTCACCCCTCACTTCATTCACTCCCTGACAATCACTACTCACTTTAATCGTCTAATGATCACTGAATCCCTTTTTGCCTCTTACTACTCGGCTTTGCTTGCTTGGCCAAGATAGACCCAACGTTTAAGTTGCGGTTAGGCGCTCCAATTGGAGCTCTGCTCAGGGGATGGAATAACTCCTTGCCCCGATACTAATTAAAGAAAATGGCATCAAGCCCATTTGCATCCTATTTCTATAAGCAAAAGATTACTTCATATGTTTGTTCTCATTATATCTCGTAAGGATCTAAAGTTCATCGAAAGATTTTGAAAAAATATTTTAAAATGCTTTTTGCATGAGATTGAACTATATCATAAATTTTCATCTGAAAACTAATCCCCAAAGCGAAACAACAATCCAAATAAGTAAGAACATGTGCATTGGATTGGCAAGTAGTTTAAAATGTTCATGTAATTATGTAAATATTGAATGAATTCTCCTACAATAGTAGTTATCACTTGACAATTAAAATGTCATCATTTGAGATATTATATGAAAGTCATGTACGTGCCCCATATGCCGGACAAGAAGTTGTTGAATAATCATTTTTAGGTCCGAATACAATGGAAGTAAAATCTTATTAGAAACAAATATGGGTTGCCAAAGTCGGGAAAAGAACTACATTGATTTGAGAAGAAAAGAATAATTTTCAATTTTGGAGATCACATGCAATTGAAAACTTTATTAACAAAAGGCGCAATGTATTGCTAAAAAAAATTAAGTCTAAGATACATAGGACACAGTTGACGATGATGCATATAAATTAGAATTATTATTATTTTATGTGGAGCGTATGTCATGGGGCGTTTTCCCGTGACACAAAGCGTGAAGCCTCGCGGCACCAGTGCCGCTCTACTTATAGCTCTCGGCCGTTCAACGCCGAAATCATGGAACACATGCAGCCGTCCCGCACTGCGTAATATTGCGGAGTACCAAGTTATCCGCCTTTAGGACATTTATCTTGTAAGGTTATCCTTATGAATAGTCAAGTAGGTGACGTTCCCGTAGGGTACGTCTTTTGCATCTTCAATATGTAATAAGACTCCTATATATACGGTACATTGGGAGGAGTTCACTAGTGCCTTCCGAGGTCCAATTGTATGTTATGTTTCATCATATTTAATATAAGTAACATTTCCTTTAATTCTAGTGTCATGACCTTGAGCGTGGGATGACAACCCACATCGGTGTCCCTTCGTGGCGTCCCGTGGTCCCTTCGTCGCCCCTTCGGACTTTAAGCGCCCAAGCGCTTGCATTAGTGCCGCAACGCGCTAATGCCACGGTCCCATGACGAGTAGTCCAACACTCTAGTCATGTCCATAATTGAATGCCCATAAGAGCGACTCTCGGCATAGTCATCTCGATCATAAAACTTTCGCTGCAAACTCAGAACAGGCTTGGCTAGGTGTCTATCCGCCTAGTCGCCGCACGTGGTCTAGTGTCCGAGAATGACTCCGTGACAAGTGGTATCAGAGCAGTTCTTCCTGTTCGGATTACCCAACGACGATGAGTCGCTTGTGTCATCGCAATATGCCCTGGCGTAGAAAATGTGCTTCCGCTCAAAAACTCCATCACGCCCAAGCGTACTGGTACCATGGTCTTTGATCGTGGACGCCAACGAGGAATGCGTGGCAAGCTTCCTCGCTGCACGCTCAGTCTTGCCCCGCAGCATGTTCCTTATACATCCGTGTCGTGTCAAGGAACGTCTGTCATGCATCTTGATAGCGGATTGATCGCCCCACCTAACCGGGACGGTCATGCATCGCTCACTCGAGCAGATCAACCATCCCAGGTATACAATCGGGAATCTTGAAGTGTCACGCTACGTCAAGAGTGACCATATGCTTCACATGATGGTCTGGCGCTACACATACCAAGGGGTCGCTTACATAAGCATCGTGTAACTCGGTGGACCCGTGTTACATTAAGGGATTGTCGGTCATGCATTATTATGAGACCTGGCGCTGCTCAGTATTTTGATGACGTCGCATCACATGCACAGTCATGCAACGTGAAGTGCACAACCGCTTCACGGGAGAAGTTGGCTCAAGTCTAAGCATCAAGGTTCATTGTCCCTTTTCGACTAAGGAACATCATCCTTTCGGCCAAGGAGCATCAATCACAAGCATCTTGTCGTGCCGCAGCATCGCCTGCCATACTACGATGACTTTAAAAAAAATGGAGCAAAGCGTTGATTACTTACAAACACTCGTAGACGAGCTGTCAGCCTTGTCTGCCTCGTCAAGTGTCGCCCCACAAGCGGCGCGATGTCATCCATCGAGGAGTGGGACGAACCTGATGCCAACGCAAATCGACATCTCAACTCAGCGACTAATTTGGCAAATGGTCTGAGCGTCGAGCATCGGCGAACCTTGGCATGCTGCTGTCAAGCGTTCCACTGCCAACCGAAGGAAGGAGTGCCCTTTCCTCTCGGAGAGCGCCTCGAGCAATCGAAGCGGCCTTCAAGAATTGAAATCCGAATGTTTCGAAGGACACATTAGCGATGTCGTCTCTTCGAATGGAGATAGAGATGATGTTGGGAGCTCATGCCATGAGTTCACCAACCGTAATCCACTTACCCAAGCGGAGCATCTTCACGAACATCCCCATGATTCATTGAAGACCCGGAATGGCTATTCTTTCACAAGGGTCAGTCGTCCGGTGGACAAGTATGTCAAAGGCACATGATCCTTGCCGACAAGCGCAATGGCATTACCTTGTCCAAGTGCGGATGGACGAGCATCTAAGGTGCATCATCTTCATGAACGAGCACAATGATCTCGCTCTGTCCATACCCCAAAGGTGTTGCCTAAGCTTCAAAGGAGGTTTTAAGATCGGAATAAGGTATATCCCAAGAATCCTACAAGATGTGGCAAACTCAGGATGGCGTTGCCATAGCGATAATGTGAAATGTGGCAAACATGGATCCCATCGAGACGTGGGACAAAAGAAGTGACAGCTCATCAATTATGCAAGCCCTGACAAGTCAGGATTGGAGGTCAAAATCGCTTTGTTCAGCATCGGCCAGATGGGCATGTTGAAGGAGGAAGTGAAAGGAATCACCGAGCTCCGCCTACAGTGTTTCCAGGAGGATGAAGACCCAATGTTGGTGCTCTTCAATCAGAGGGGTTAGAAGCTTTGGACTAGGAGGGAGTTGGAACGACAGGATCGCCCAACCTCCGCTCGCTAGTCGCCGCTGCCAAGACGTTCATGCCAAGACAATTGTCATACCACCAAAGCTCTTAGGCAAGGGCAATGGTGGGGGGAGATGAGCTCAAGTCGCAAGGAGGAAGCTACTTATGTCAAAGACAAAGATAGCCCATCGAAGCAGGAGAAGTAAGTCGAATCACAGGCACATGTGGGGAGACTCTCATTGTCGCTCACTATAGCGATCGAAAGTGGACAAGGTGCAGAATATTATATCAAAGAACCTTACTCTACCTCAAGCCGTCGAGATATCAGATGACCACCAAGGGTAAGGTGGCCCCGCACTTTACTTGACGGATGAAGGACTCCACGTTGTAATCATCTGCAACTTGGAGACAACGAGTTGAACCACAAAGGAACGTGAGGAGACTCTCGTCGCCCACTATGGCGACTCGGAATGGACAATGCATGGATTGCTATATCAAAGATCCTTGTCCCCCCTCAAGACTGCCGAAACATCATGTGATCACCAAGGAGGAGGTGGTCCTGTGCTTTTCGTTCGGCAGAAGTATGGAAGACTCTATGTTGCAACCATTTGCAACATAGAGACGTTGAGTCAAGTCCACAAAGAGACCTGTAGCGTCCCGAAGCATCCGTGGGAAGACTCTTGTCGCTCATCATAGCGACGCAAGGCACCCAAAGCAGACGAGCTGCAAGCGTCGACATCGAAGAGCTTGTGCTGTTTCAAGTCGTCAAAATTCGAGAGCGATCATCGAGGGTGAGATGGTCCCGGACTTCGCATTCGACGGAAGGGAGACCTTATGCTGCGGCCATCCACAACATAAAGGCATCGAGTCAAGTCATGCAGGTCGAATGGCGAGACTCTTCATCGTGTTCTACACGACCCTGAGACAACTCTTCTCCGCGCTAT
This sequence comes from Pontederia crassipes, assembly GCA_030549335.1. Classification (NCBI taxonomy): domain Eukaryota; kingdom Viridiplantae; phylum Streptophyta; class Magnoliopsida; order Commelinales; family Pontederiaceae; genus Pontederia; species Pontederia crassipes. The sequence continues at coordinate 17,372,005 of CM060184.1, read as the reverse complement.
TCCTGAAGGCATACAAGAGTTATTTCACCCCCAAAGAAGCCAAACCAAACAAGTTGAAGCTGCGCAAGTCGAAGAGAAGTGAAACCAACAGAGACTTGATGGATGGATAGTTGCTTGATGAAGTCAGACCGCACATGGCGGACTCCACTGGCGCTGCACAAGTGATGACCCCGGATTGGACGAAGGATCAGCAAGCGAAGCAGACTTGAGGGAGAAGTCTTCAGCGAGACCCCAAGGAGCGGGAATTTCTGGCGTCGCGTGATGCTAGTGAAGTAGAAGTCAAGGCAAACAAGGCAGAATTGAACGAGACAAGCGAAGTTAAGACTGAAGACGAAAGCCCCGAAGAAGCCCGGACAACGACTTTGGTGGGGGAGAATGTCACGGGTCATTTTCCCGTGACACGAAGCGTGAAGTCTCGCGGCACCAGTGCCGCTCAACTTATAGCTCTCGATCGCTCAGTGCCGAAACCATGGAACACATGCAGCCGCTCCGCACTGCGTAATATTGCGAAGTACCAAGTTATCCGTCCTTAGGGCATTTATCTTGTAAGGTCATCCTTATGAATGACCAAGTTAGTGACGTTCCAGTAGGATACGTTTTTTGCATCTTCAATATGTAATAAAACTCATATACCTACGGTACACTGGGAGGAGTTCACTAGTGCCTTTCGAGGCCCAATTGCATGTTATGTTTCATCATATTTAATATAAGTAAGCTTTCCTTTAATTCTAGTGTCATGACCTTGAGCATGGGATGACAACCCACATCGGTACCTTCGTGGCGTCCCGTGGTCCCTTCGTCGCCCCTTCGAACTTTAAGCGCTTGCATTAGTGTCGCAACGCGCTAATGTCACGATCCCATGATGAGTAGTCCAACACTCTAGTCATATCTGTGATTGAATGCCTATAAGAGCGACTCTCGACATAGTCGTATCGACCATAAAACTTTCGCTGCAAACTCAGAACATGCTTGGCTAGGTACCTATCCGCCTAATCGCCGCACGCGATCTAGTGTCCGAGAATGACCCCGTGACACGTACACGTTGTGTTCCGGATATTGATGTTATTAAAATGCGATTATTATAGCTCAACGTGTTAAAATATAATGAATGCCATTTGCACAATAAGTTTGTGCCGTGTTTTTTTACATGGCAACACCATGTATGAAGAACTTGAAAAAGAATAGTAAGCCATCTAAAAAACTTTTAACATTTATTTAAATTTGACGACGAAGTTGTTTAAATGTGAGGTTGATTTTTTTAGTAAACTTTTAATGTAATGAATAATTAATCCAACAATTTAACAAATATTATCTTTTAAATAAGTAACTCTCAACCTAATAAAATTTCATCCAAGGTAAAATTAATACAATTGAATTGTGGTGTTCGAGGACGCAAGAACGGAGGAATTGCCAATGGCGTTGATGAGCGATGCGACATGCCACTCTGCGAGTACGAACGAGGATCCCGTGAGGAGCAGTTTTTCCACGTGAGCAATCAAGCAATCAGAAACAAAGAATTAAACCTTTGGGCCTTCTACACAGGATCTCGGGCCGTAAAAGAATGCAAAATGGCCCATGAGCACATGAAAGGTAATGCCGCCGTTGCGCCCAATCTTCGTGTCATAAATTTGTTCGGTCAGATTATTTTGGCAACCTGTGCTCCGACGGACTTCTGTCTCTCTTACCCTCCTCAAACCCTAGCTAGGGTTTCGCCCCCACGCCCTTCAACTCCAAGGACCCCGATCCGAAGCTTTCCGCAATGGATCGTAAGAGAGGGAGGCCGGAGGGCGTGGGCAACGGGCACGGCGGCTTGGCCCCTGCGAAGCGCTTTAGAGGTTTGCAGTTTGTCTTGTTCATTCGCCGGCTTGTGTTTTTATCTTTTGAGATTCTTACGGTTGCTTCTGCTACGGTGGTATTGGTTCGGTTCATGTGTCTGCAGACAGTTACTGGAAAGATTATTAGTTTATTTAATGCCGAAAATGTCTTTTCATAATTTCTATGCTTAGCACTCTCGAGAGTCGTTCTGGTTCTCAGATGGAGCTCCTTAATTTTGCCACTAGAATACTATTGTACAAATTTTCTTCTTTAGGTGCACGTATTTAATTAAGATAAAAGTTTTCATGAAAGATATTTAATATATACTTTCAGGCTTGTTGTACTTTTAGTGTTTTGGACTGTTATTAATGATTTGAGTGAAAATTACGCAATTTTTTCGTAATAGTAGATTTATCAGCTTGAATATAATTACAAGCCATCTTGTTCTTTCTGGATCAGTGTGTGTTTCGAAATACACGAGATTTAAGTCTTAATGTTATCTACTATTTAGCTGTGATCGAAGTCTGGCTTTTCATCTCTTTGGATTCTAGAAATTATGATGGTTTTAGGCCATGCATGAGAACCGAGTATTTTCACTATTATTTGTCAGTATGCTTGCTTTCTTATTGTTAACATTGACTGTAATAAAAACCACTGGATTCTCTTCAAATATAAATAAATAAACCAAGGAGTTCCATCCAAGCCAGACATCTAAACTCACAAAAGCATATTTTTCATGGCCTTGAATTACTTGATTATTGCTTGAATTTGTTCAAAAAGTTGTTTTATTGATTGCTTCTTATAATGGCTTTTAAAATCTGTTGTATTAATTATTTGAACATTTTAATGGAAGATTGATGGCATGAATTATGATATTCTCCAACTAACAAAATAATCAAGTGTCTCACAGTTTAACTGAGAACAAACAATTAATTTCATGCAACAGAACCGGACTCCAATCTACCTGGTTTAGGAAGCAAATCGAAGCCATGCACCAAGTTTTTCAGGTTATAATTCTAACCCATTCAAGATGAATGTCACAAATTCAACTTTTATAATTACCTCTGAATATATGTTTTGTTTTGCATATTATCAATATTGGTTAAAATTGTGCAAGACTAATTCTTTGTCATTCAAGTTTTGATGGCTGGTCAATTCGGCTGCAACATGATTATAGATTGTATAAGAGAATATAAAGAACTTTAGGCAAAGCTATCCAAATCACCTATATTTAAAATCACTAAGAAAAAGTATTAAGTGCAGAAGTTTTAGCATTTCATTGACCTTTATTTTTCTTCTTTCTTTTCTGTACTTAAAGGTCAAGGCAAGCTTTCCAACATGAGAACTGTGGCATGGTTTTTTCATCTTTCCATGTTTTGTATAATAATCTTTAGTTCTCCTTTTTCTTAAAAGAATGTTATCTTTTTCATATTGTTAAAGATGCGTATCTCATTATGCAGTTTAAAACATCTGCTGGAGCTACTTTTTGCATTTACTATATGCACCAGCACATCTTAATTGAACGGACATGTCACTCCAATGGTTTTTTATTGTGCACTTGAGATTATATGCAAAAATGATATGATTGAAAAAAATTAGTTAGACCTTAGACATTGTTTTTCCTTGTTCAGTGTAAACAGTTTTGGAAAGATTGCAACCATTATATTGACTTTATGGAAATTGTTCTTTGTGCTAATGAAAATTAGTGGAACCAAAAGGGTTATTTATCTCTTGTAGCATTCGTGCTTTCTATTCATTGTCTTCTGGAGGGAGATTCCCTTTTATACTTGACTGTAGTTTTCTTTTATGAATTCTTGGTTTAATAGTGTTTTGCGGAATTCAAACTGATGAAAATATGTGTGTTAATCAAGTTTGTCATTTTAATATAAATTGATATCATTTCAGTGTAAATTTTGCTTATCGTATTATTACTAATATTATTTGGGGGAATGGAAGCAAGCATTTGTTTGTTTGAAGTTGTGTATAATTTCAGAACATACAATTATTTGCCCATGAGACTACCAAAAAGAAAGATAAATGGGGAACAAAGATGCACAGCACACAATGCTCCATTATTGATTCTAACCTTTGACCCCCACAAGAAGGATCATGGTCCTAACCAGTCCCATTAGCAAAATACCCGGCCATCTATTATTTTTTTATCCATACATCTGGCATGGATTCTGCCAAACTAGCACCTGTTTGCATGTAGAATCTAAGTAGGTGGTTTCTTCCATCATTAAAATGTTGGCCACATTTTATGTTTTCCTCATATTCTTGATAAAATTATTATAGATGTCCTGCATGCTATTATGTCTAGTTACAAAAGTAGTTCCTGGGTCATGTTGACTGGATCCTATTTCAAGCATAGTTGTAAAACCCGGACCGGACTGGCCAGTCGAACCGGTCCAACTGTGATCCGGGCTTTTAGGCAGTCCATGGGTTCGACCTTGAATCGGCAGGCTGATTGGGCCGGATTAAACCGGTCAAACTTGGTCAAAACTGGGGTTCAATGTTTTCCATGGACCGGTCACCTTAACAACTCTCTATATCTAAAAATATGAATAATCTGTTGACACTGAGGTTAGAACCATCCGCCGCTAGAAGTTTAAGGCACACAAACCAGTTGACCCTTGCATGTGCTGTGCAAATATGTCACACTAAAATAATTTTATTTGTTATAAAAAAATATATTCACCTTTGAATGTTGAAATAAAAAAAGAATTCTTCTCTAATAAAAATAAAAGTTAGGTAAATTTTTTTATTTAGCTTTTTATTAAATAAATATTAATAATTAAATCCAAGAGTTATGAGTTTATATATTCATGAGCAACAACAACAACAACAAAGCCTTATCCCACTAGGTGGGGTCGGCTACATGGATCATACGACGCTATTCGTTGATCCATGTTCATGCGATTCGACATGGTTTTACGCTGGCTGTCGGGTCCTAACACAACCCTCCTCCTTTATCCGGGCTTGGGACCGGTTATAAAACATAGGCGGAGTTATATATTCATGAGCAAAGTAAAAAAAAGGTATTTGAACAGCTCTTGTTATAATATTATCATACATTGATAGGTGTAATTATATTGAATATCAATAAATGTGTTCATAAAATTCTAATTTAATATATTTTATATTATTTTATTATTATCTGGTCCAGCCATTTGGATTAACTGCTCTGACCAATTCGACCTGATCTGGGAGCTTTTCTGGGTCAATGGTCGGTCTGAATTTTACAACATTGATTTCAAGTTTTAGTTCTAGCGAAAATATGGTGACTTAAGTGTGGTTTCATTTTTATGGTCATGGGTTATTGATCAGATTGTGATTCTTTGTTTTCCAGCATATAAATGTTTCAGTTCAATGAGAAAATGTTTGTCATGGTGGAGAATTTTAACTGGTCATCATTAAATCAAAGAAATAGTTGAAAAATCAATTTTTTTTCTCCTAAAAAAATCAAGTTATTTTTTTATTTTTGAGAATAAGTTTTGGTTTTGATGATGGATATGATGGAAATTTACAATTTGTTTTGTTATCATGCAGCACTTCTGGGTGCCCATTTGGTGAAGGTTGTCATTTCCTGCACTATGTCCCGGGTGGCTATAATTCTGTTTCACAGATGATGAATTACAGCAACCCAGGTATGACTCCCTCTGGAAGAAACTTGATGCCATCACCTGCTGCCCCAAATGGAATTCCTACTCCAACTGTCAAGACACGACTGTGCAACAAGTACAACACAAATGAGGGATGCAAATTTGGTGACAAATGCCATTTTGCCCATGGAGAAAGGGAACTTGGAAAACCTATTCTTTCATTACATGATGGCCAGATGGCACCTCCAATGGGTGGAAGACTTCCACCCCGCATGGACCCCTCTCCCGCTGTTGACTTGGCAGCTTCAGCTAGTTTTGGTGTCTCAGCTACTGCCAAGATTAGTGTTGACGCCTCTCTTTCTGGTGCTATCATTGGTAAGGGTGGGATGAATACAAAGCATATCTGTCATGCTACTGGGGTCAAGTTGGCGATAAGAGAACATGAATCTGATCCCAATCTGAGGAATGTTGAGCTCGAAGGAACTTTTGATCAAATCAAACATGCTAGTGCTTTGGTGAGAGAACTCATCGTCAATATTAGCTCTAACCCGGTGATCTCAGGAAAGAATGTCAGAGCCCCAGCAGGCACAGGAAGTAACTTGAAGACGAAGCTTTGTGACAATTTTGCAAAGGGTACCTGCACCTTTGGTGATAAGTGCCACTTTGCTCATGGAGAGAGTGAGTTGCGCAAAAATGCTCTTTGAAATGTGCGTTGACAAAATTTTACTGTAATACTAACTTCTTGTCTTAGTATATTTGCATTTATATTAGGAACTGTTCTAGTTACAGGTGCATAAATTAATTAGCTTCGGCTGTTTAAGGACGTATTTCTTGTTTCTGCTTGGGAGTAGCTACCCTTGAAGGAGCGTGTAACTAATCTGTTAACTCTGTTCGTCGAGTAGTTTTAGATTTTAGAACTTTTGTATCGTTGGACTCTGTTTTATCCTATTGTTGATGTACCGTTGAGTTGGAGTGGACATGGCTTGCGTTGGAGAAGAATGTGATGTATGGATTATTCGTTCTCATTTGCTTGTTTACGTGACATGTTTTATCTTTCTTTGTTTTCGCTTAATTCCCTTTTTTATTTTTTGTGTCACATATTTATTGTTTTCACGGGACAGTCAGGCCGGGAGGTTAGGAAACTTCCTGCCTTTTAATGCAATTTTTGTCATTGTTACGTCCGGTTGTCATCTTTGCTGTGCTCTATTTCTACACTGTCCGAAGATCGTTAAAAATTGTAATTGTTGGTACTCGTTCGAGACAATTTATTCTTGTTCAATAAAATGCTTGTTTAGTAAAACAATAAATTGAAGTGATCGTCCTAAAATTTCTCTTTTAAGTGCAGGATTGTTAGTTGTAAAACGATTGTTCTAAAATGGTAATCTTGATCTTTAAGTTTTGACTTAAATTCCAGTTTCTTGGTTCAACTCATTTCAGTATTGTTTGTTTTCATCAAGGCCCATTGATTATTTTCTCCAATGGAGCGTTCTTTCACCCGAAAAATTATCGTTTTGTTCTCGTTTGCAAAATATTCTTTTGTTCTCTTTCTGACTGTTCTACTTTTGAAACGGCTAAACGCTGCTGGGCCGATGTCCAATATACAAGTTCGCTTGCAGTTTAGGCGTGGAAATTGGAATTATTTTGTTCAACTTCATGTCTCTTTATTTTTAATTTATTTAACTAGATGTTTCTCTATTTTTTATTTGTTTGATTTTTATCTTAGAATAAATTTGAGTGACTGATCATTCAACTTAAAGGATCACCCAATTTTATTTTGTAACATCACGGTTAATTCAATTTTATATCACGATCAAGTCATCGAATTTAAAAAATATTTCAATCGTGATCAGTTATCAATGGCTTTGTTGATGCAGTGATGTGAATGTTTGTGTTACCATATCATTATTTTCTTTTTCTTCACATTAATTTTTTAAAAAAGTATTTAAAAGACATTAACATTTTCTCATTCCTTCAATCAAACATAATTTAATATGTGTGACGTTCAATTTTTCAAAATTTTCAAACATCATCATTCTAACTTTTCAAAATTTTCAAACATAATCATTCAATTTTTTAAAATTTTAATTATAATCATCATTACAAAAATTAAAAATGAAAAATAAATATAATAAAATCTAATAAATAAAAAATCTAATTATCAACTAGAGGAGATAGTTCTTTTTATGGATAGTGGCCTCAATTGATTTTTCAAAAGCCTCTATCACAATATCATTAAAAAATTAAAATATTTTTAAAAAGGATAAATAAAATAATTAAAAAATAAAAAAAATGTTCAAGGAACATTTCACTTTTGCAACCATTTAATTGCTTAAGAAAAAATACTATTACATCAATATTTTTCTATCTCCATTAAACATTTAAAATGATGATATCGGGGGTAAATTACACGAATGATCCTTCAACTTTGAGTCAATTTCCAACTGATCTCTTAACTTCAATTTATTGCACGATTAGTCCTCTTGACTGGCGATAATGGATTTTCCGGTTGTCTTGCATACGTGACCAACATGTCAGCTGTTTCTCTATCATCCACGTCATTTAAGTCATCCACTCCATTTAACGCTCCAAAGCAGGTAAATTACACGGATCATCCCCCAACTTTGAATCGATTTCTAAACAGTCCCCCAACTTTAATATTATTGCACGATTCATCCACTTGACCGGTAAGAAACAGTCTTCTGATTATCCGAGCTGACAGAGGGGGGTGTCAGCCTCCTCTCCAAGCTCGCCCTTTGGCGAGCTGGCATAGGGGGCGCCGGCCCCCCTCTCCAAGCTCGCCCCACTGGCGAGCTTTGCACAAGGGGCGCTAACGCCCTCTCGCGAGTTCGTCGGCGTTCTTATCTTTTTTATTTTTTATAGTCTCTCAATTTTGAGTCGTTTATAATCGTTGATGAGCTCGCGAGGGGCATTGATGCCCCTTGTGTGAAGCTCGCCAGTGAACGAGCATGGAGAAGGGGGTCGGCGCCCCCTATGCCAACTCGCCAAAGGGCGAGCCTAGAGAGGGGGGCTGACACTCTCCCTCTGTCAGCTCGTCTGCGTTCTTAAATTTTTATAATATCTTTTATCGTGTGATGTCAGTTAGTTAAATTTTTTTATGTCACGTCGCAAGATAATCGGACAACTATTTCTTACCGGTCAAGGGGATGAATCGTGCAATAATATTAAAGTTGGGGGACTATTTAAAAATCGATTCAAAGTTGGGGGGACGATCCGTGTAATTTACCTGGTTTGAAGCGTTAAATGACGTGGATGACTTTAAATGACGTGGATAAGAGAGAAATGGCTGACGTGTCGACCACGTATACAAGGCGATCGGAAAACTCATTATCATCGGTCAAAGTTGGGGGACTATTTAAAAATCGATTCAAAGTTGGGGGGACGATCCGTGTAATTTACCTGGTTTGAAGTGTTAAATGACGTGGATGACTTTAAATAACGTGGATGAGAGAGAAATGACTGACGTGTCGACCACGTATACAAGGCGATCGGAAAACTCACTATCATCGGTCAAAAGGATTAATCGTGCAAGAAAATAAAAAATGAGGGATATTCTGATTACAAATTGAAGTTGGGGACCAATTAAAAATTGACTCAAAGTTGAGGAACCATTCGTGTAATTTACCCTGACATCGAAGAGGGTGAGAAATGATACTCCTAGAGGTGAAGTTTCGGACAATTCATCCGGCTCCGCATGGCGTCCGCACGAAATTTCGTCAAAGCCCTGCCAAATCATACCAGACTTCCGATGGGCACAGTTCGACATGGGCTCAACGAGCATGAGCATGAGCCTGGCTTGATTAGATATCACACAAATTTTTTAATTTTTTATATATTTAATTCTTTAATCATACATTATAACTATATTATGTATAAAAATGATTTTATTGTATATCTAATAATAATTTTTTACTGTTTTTTATTAATCCAAATTTTAGGGTAAAAAATGTAATCAATAAATTTGCTAATTTTAATTTAATAATTAATCATTATTATAATAATATTATATATATATAATTAGGTTATCTGAATTGTATCTTGTCCGATCAATTCAAGTACCTTCAATTGTTTATTTATTTTATTAGTTTATTATATAAGTTTTTAATAATGACTTCAAAATTTTTAAAAATCTCATATAAATTAAATTTGAGTAGAGAAGATAAAAAAATATTTTATGTGAAAAATGCTAAACCTAATGTAGGCATTCACGTTAATGTCACATTGACAAATTCATCGATCAATGCACGCCTATGCCACACAAACAAATTCATTGATTAAAGGGCGATAATCAATGATCGTGATTAAAAAAGTTCTTGAATTGGGTGATCATAATAAAAGTTCCCATAAGTTTGATGACCTGAAATTTATCCTTTTATCATGGGACTTGCAAACCCTAACTCCCATTACTAAGCAGCACAAATATTACTGTAGCTTACCAGTCACCACCAAGGGTCCACGTGTATTACTACCGTAGGATAGACATACTAAAAAACTTTTCTTTCGGTTACGATCAATGTTTTCATAATTGAACTGAACATTGAATTAATATTAAATCAATTTTTTTATTAAAATAATATTATTTTTATTACTTAAAAATATTATAAATAAAAAATTAAAGGTAAAAAATGAAATAAAAGTATTTTAACCATCATTTTAAATTAATCAAATATTAATAATTATTTTTTACATATTTGGAATATATATATCATTTATAAGAATTTAATTTTATCATTTTCTTATTTAATAATTTCATGATTATTTTTTTTGTTTGGATTTTTTCTTATTAACTCATATTTTATTTTCCAAATTCAAATTGCCTTTTCATATATATGTTTCCTTTTTTAAATTCATCCTATAAAATTTATAATATCTTTTTATTTTATATTCTTGATATCTGTTATCTTAAATTTTGTCATTTTGTTATTCAAGATCATTGTAATTTTATCGTTTGTTTTAAATTTATTTTTATTACTATTTCCCTCTTTCTATTTTCAAATTTAAATTTACTTTTCTCATTATTAATATCCATATTTATCTTCGTCCTATAAAATCTAATATATTACAATTTACTATTCAAATCAATCATCCGTTTTTAACTCTTCCTCCTACTCTTCAACATTTTCTATTATAATATACTTTCCATATTTTTATTTTCTCCTATTTATATCCAATTTTTTATTCTTTGGTAAAAAAACTTTCCCTATTTTTATTTTCCTTGTTTATATATAACTTTTTATTCTTTAGCAAAAAAAAAGAGCTGAACCGGACAAAAAAATCAGATTTGAACCAATTTTTTTGTTCACCCCAATTTTGACCGAATTAATCAGGTTCTTTTTGTTGTGAAAAAGATTCTTAATGTCCAAAATCTGACAAAAACTTTTCTTATTTTTATTTTTCCTATTTATATATACTTTTTTATTCTTTAACAAAAATCGGATTCAACCAATTTTCCCAATTTTTTTGTGAATCTATTTCACAAAAAATCGCTTTTCGACAGAAAGAAGCTGAATTATAGAGACTCACGTAAGTGCACTACAGATGCACGAAGAAGAAGAAAAAGAAGAAGAAACATCCACTACAATTAGAGACAAACAAGGACCATCGCCACAAAGGTGACAACACCACACAAACCAAAGCAGAAGCCCCACCCAGAGTAAACGGTCATGGCTTCCATCTAAGTGAAAGCCACAGGTCCGGCACCACCTCCGGTGATGCCGGAATGTTTTGGGTCCCTGGCCGCAACTCCACTTTGCCCAGCCGGGTCTCCGACCACGCCCCGGGCAGTAGCAGCGGCGCCGGCGCCGGATGCGTCACGACGCTCCACGGCGTGCCGCTCTCTGGCTGCAAGCATTTCCGCCTCCGCCTCGTCCATCCGCTCCTCCTTCCGCTGCTCTGCCTCTGCTTTCTTCACGGGGTCTCTGGTCATCATCTTCTCCACCTGTCTCACGACACAGATCGACGCACGCAATTAAACTGCCAAAGGGCACTCCTGATTGTTTATTCTCATAGGAAGTCCTCAACAGAGAAGTGTAATCATATAACAGGCGCCGGTAAGATATAATTTTCTCAGATGTTGGTGCAAAAGGTCACCTTCTCCTCTGCAATCGCTTTGGTCTTTTCCATGCCGGATTTGGCGGAGGAGGCGACGTTCTTCGCCATCTCCTTGGCGGTCTCCATGGAGCTCTTCCCAGCTTGCATCGGTCCGCCCTTTCCTCCGACGATTGCGATTACAGTGCTACCGAAGTAACTGAACCGAACTGCTGATTTGGTTGATCAGTGGAAGGCCACCGTCGAAGTACGCTTATATACGAAGCTTATACACATATATTATATATACATGTACAAATATTGGTTGTACAATGCATATTACTTATGTATATACCTATACCCGAGTTTGCCTCGTGTAATTTACCGAGCTAAATCGCTGCCACGTAGCCAGTTGCATAGGACCTGGATAAAATGCTTTTATACTTGTCTCACTCACATTTGTGTGGACCAAATGGTCCATGCCTAATAAAATATATATATATATATATATATATATATATATATATATATATAAACACACATAAAAATTTATAATAGAGATTTTATTGTTCGATTCTGCTCTTAATCATGCATATGATATGTAGGTTTGCTTGAATAATCGTGTTTTAGCGTAGCCCACAAATATTGGAAACGCAAAATTGAATTTGAGATCAGAATCACCGATTCCGATTGCGACCTAATTATGATCGGAATGTTAAAACTGCGTCCCGGTTCTAAAACCAATCTCGGTCAGAATTGGTGACTCGATTAAATCGAGACACAAACAACTACGTTCTGATTATCCTATAGTTTAACCTATATTTTATATTATTATAACATTAATTAATCAAGTGCTATTATATATAATATGTGATAAACAATATTTGAAATTATATATAATAATATTACTTGTAATATAATTATTAATTCGAGATCAAAATTGAGTATTTTGAATTTGAATCCGAACTCGACGTTATTTGTCCGGATTTTTAAAGGATCGAATTCAGTTCTAATCTGAATGCGTTGCTTGTTTTGATGCATAAAAATTGTTCCGAATAATTTTTATAATCCCCTCTCATCCCATCTTTTTAGCCCAATTGAAGCACATTGTAACCATTGCATAAGAACATTTGAGTAAAAATATGAGAACCAAACGAGGATTTAGACGACCGTCTTTCCCTTTTGACCGACCCTTGCTAAATATTTTCAATTCATTTGAACTATCATATTTTTTTAAAAAAAAATTAGCTCTACATTATAAAATCGGACGACTTTGATTTTAAACTAAATTTCGGGTTCAATGATCTACTTCCTTTCATTTTTTTAAAAATTTATAAAACTACGTTTTGGACATTGCATATTAATTGGGAAAAAATAAAGGGATTCTCTTTCAAATGCCAAGGGTAAATCACACAGATATCTCTAAACTTAGGATCGATATTTCAATAATTTTCCGATTACAATTTGAAACTATATTATTTTCGAACTTTATTTTTCTTACACGTTTGATGTTGTTTGTTAATAGTCAATTTTTTTATTACCCTAATGATGTGGCAAAAAATATAAATATATAATAAAAAATAAGAAAAATGGCAGCCCCCCTCATCGGAGCTGATTAAGGGTGCTGACGCCCCTTCCTCTATCCTCTCCGACGAGTGAAAGGGACGCCGGCCCCGACGGACTTGTAGACGAGGGCCAACTCTCTCCTTCTGTCTCGCGCGCTCGCTAGCGCACGAGAGAGAAAGGGGTGCCCTCATCTGTGTGAGTTCATCGGAGGGGCCCCCCTTCTCTCGCGTGTGCTAACGAACGCATGCAAAAGAAAAATGGGGGTGTTGCCCCTTCCCTCTACACGCTCGCAAAGCAAGGCCGACGACCCCTTTTTTCTCTCTTGCGTGTGAAAGAGAAAATGAGGGGTTAATCTCTTCCCTTCTCCTCTCCGGTGTCAGAGATAGAGAAAGGGGCGCTGGCCTCTTTGCTCCAGCTCTGGCTAAGGGAGGATCGAATAGGACGTCGTGTAATCCAACGGCGACCGCCGCCCACATCTCCGAGAAGGATGACAATAGATCTTTTTTTTATTATTTTATTATATATTTATATTATTTTTTTATTATGTCACATCAATAGCATTATCGAAGAACTGATAATTGACGATTAGAAAAATGATGCATGCAATAAAAATAAAAATAATAATTTAATTATATCATCTAATTATACACTCAAAAATAAAAATGACGTGTAATTTACCTTCAATGCCAACAACCAGCCGTCCAAAGCCTACAGCTGCACCTGGACAACTTATCGCCTTGTCATGACTGCCATGTTGCGAGATCGTGACTACCAGATACTATCAAGCCACTGTGCCCATTTTTTTCTTTTCCTTTTTTTTAAGCCACTGTGCCCATTTTTTTCTTTTTCTTTTTTTTAAGCCACCGTGCCCATATGAAAAACTAAAAAAAATATAAGGAGATTAATTCTGACTAATCCACTAATTAAAACTCAATTAAAATTCTTTATTCATTCCAATCAAGGGTTTTTAAAAGAGAATTTATATTTTAATTTTAACTTAATTCATAATGTTAATTTAATGACGATCCCTTTCTATTTTTTCTATTCTTCAAACTCTTATTTTATTTGTCCGCCCTTCTACTATCTCCTACTATTTTTTAATTTTTGAAAATAAATAAATAAAATTTATTTTATTTATTTATGAAAAAGTATGAGGTGTCACGATATGCGTCAAATAATCATTAAAGTTTGGTAAGAGTAATGAAGAACAAGTTAAAGGACAACGTAGTAAAGTTTCAAAGATCAATTGTCTAATAAGCGACAATTCTCCGTTTAAGCAGTCTCGACTTTGTGTATGTGCGAACGTAAAAAAATTTTGTTGAGAGTTTCATTTGTCAATGCCTGGTACGCGACACGGGATGACCAATCAAATTAGTTGAGCTTGATGATGAGCCAACCTCGAACATGTGTATGCTCTTTAACGTCACACAAATTGGGTCATCGATTTCGCTTCTCAGATATCAAGGACTAGCCAGTAAAAAAAAATGTGTAATTTATATTTTATAAAATTAAGACAATATGCAAAATCATAACACGAGTTGCTAATATCAAAAGAAAGGAACACAGAAAAGGACATTGACATGATTGAGTATATGTCTCACGAGATCATTCTCTATCACGTGCGGTAATTAGGCGAAGGAGTAACTCGTCAATCTATTTTGAGTGATCAACAGAAGTTTCATTCGAGACGACTATGACAAGAGTTGCTCTTATAGGCTTTCAACATAGACATGACAAGAATGTTCAATGACTTTTCTTGGGACCGTGGCATTAGCGCGAGACACTAATGCAAGCGCTTGAGTGAGTTGTCACCCACGCTCAAAATCCGACATTAGAATTAGAAAAGTTTGCTCGTATTATATATCTAGAAACATAGAATACATATGTGGAAGACATTAGTAAACTCCTCTCTAATGTACTATAGGTAAAGGAGTCTCAATACAAATGTGAAAATGTAAAAGACATGCTCTACAGGTAACTTGGTCATTCATAATGATGATCTTACAATATAAGTCACAAGAGTGGATGACTTGATACTCTGTAATATTACATAGTGCGGGGGCGGATGTATGTGTTCTTTGGCATGAAACTGAGCGATCAAAATATTGAGTTGAGCGACATTGGCATTGCGAGTCTTTGCGCGTCGTGTCATAGAAAAATGTCCCGTGACATTCTCTCCCGTCAAAGTCGATGATGTCTTCAACGTCGTTGTCCGAACTTCTTCAAGATCTTCGTCTTTAGCCTTGACTTCATTTGTCTAGTTGAAGTCTGCCTTCTTTGTCTTGACTTTTACTTCATCAGTGTCACACAATGCAGAATGTCCATGCCGTTTTGGGACTCATTGAAAACTCCTACCTCAGACCTGCTTCGCTCACTGATCCTTTGTCCAATCCGGGATCATCACTTGAACAGCGCCAACAAAGTCCGCAATGTGCGTGATCTGACTTTATGAAGCAACTATCCGTCCATTAAGTTTTTGTTGGCTTCAGCTTCTTTAAACTTGTGCATATCAACTCAGTTGGTTTGGATTCTTAGGGATGAATAACTCTTAGATGACTTCATGAGTAACTCGAAGAAAGATTTGCTTTTGGATCCCGGTAGAGCGCGATGAAAGTCTTGTCATTTACCAAGCATGACTCGATGTCTCCATGTTGCAGATGGACATAGAGTCATCCATCTGCCGAATGCAGAGTATAGGACCACATTGTCTTTAATGGTCATTTGATATTTCGATGGTTTGAGGTAGACATAGATTTTCCATGGAACATCCTTGAACTTGTCTATTTCGTGTCGTTGCTAGGAGCGACGAGAATCTTCCTGTGAATTTGACTCGATCCTCTCTTCTTGATGTTCTTTGCCTTTGTCTTGATATTTTAGCTTGCTTCCTTGCGATTTGAACTTCTTTCCTCCAACATTGCCTTTATCCGAGTGCTTTGGTGGTGTGACACTCATTCTGGCATACTCTATGAGCAATTCAGCAGCACGACTAACGAGTGAAGGTTAGGGTGAACTCATCGTTCTAACTCCGTCCTATCTCAAGACTTCAATTCTTTGACAAAGACCATCAACAATGTATCTTCATCCACCTGGGAACTCTGTAAGCAGAGTATGGTGAACTCTTAAACATGTTTTTTTAACGTGCTATTTTGAACAACGCAACCTTGACCTATGGTCCTAACTTGGCTGAGCAAAAATAGTTAATGAGTTGCCTTCCGAATTCGTCCCATGCCTCAATGGGATCGATGTATCCACATTCGACATTATCTCAATGACATCGTTACCATAAACTCATCACATCTTGCACGATATCTTGGTATATGTCTTCTTCTGATTTTCAGGCCTCTTTTAATATTTGTCCACCAGACGACTGACTATCATGGAATAGTAAACGTTCCAGGTCTTCACTGATCCATGGGGATTCTTGTGAAGACGCTCTGCTTGAAGGTAAGCAGATCGATATTGGAGAACTCATGCAAGAGCTCTCAATTTGACCTCCATCTCCATTCGAAATGAGGACATCATCATTGTGTCTTTCGAGTCTTGGACTTCGATCTTGGAGGTTGCTTCGATTACTCGAGGCATTGGCCGAGAAGAAATGCAGGCCTTGCTCCGATTGGAGGTGGAACACTTGGTAACAACATCCTAAAGTTTGCCAAATGTCCAATGCTAAAATCATTTGCCAGATAGTCGTTGAGGTTGAGGCGTTGCTTTGTGTTGGCATACATTGGATTCGTCCTGACTCTCGATGGTTGACATTATGCCACTTGCGAGATGCCACTTGATGAGACTAACTAGGATGACAGCCTGCCATAGAGTGTTTGCAAGAGATTAATGCTTTGTCCTATTTTTGGAAGTCATCTTGACGCGACAGGTTAGGTTGGAGACACGACAAGATGCTTCTGAATGATGCTTCCTACCTGAAAGAGACAAAACCTTGATGCTTAACCGTGAAGCAGTTGAACGCTTCACATCGCATGACTGGACATGCGATGCGACGTTACAAAATGTTGAGCAGCGTCAGATTGTTATGATTGGGCATGACGGCTGTCCCTAAATGTGACATGTGTACTTCGAGTTACACGACTGGGCGTCTAATGCGACCTCATGGTATGAGTAATGTAAGATGTCTGAGCATGAGGACACTCTTCTTGTCACAACACAACACTTCAAGATTTCCAACTGCCCTTGTAGAGTGGCGATTTGCTCAGTCCCGATTAGGCGGGGCGATCGATCCGTTATCAGAGTGCATGACAGACGTTCCTTGACATGACGCGGGTGTATGAAGAACTTATGGTAGGGCACGATTGGGCGTGCAAAAACAAAGCTTGCCAAGCATTCGTCATTAACGTCCATGATAAGGGACTATGGGACAGTGCACCTAGATATAGTGAGAGTTTTTTAGTGGAAGCACATTTTTCACGCTAGGGCATGTTTGCTATGACATGAGCTAGACATCGTCACATGGATCTGAACACGGTGAGTTGTTCTGATATCACTTGTCATGGGGTCATTCTCGGACACAAGATCATGTGCGGTGATTAGGTGAACGGGCACTACTAGAAAAATGCGGATTACCGACGGTCCGAACCGTCGGTAATCAGCCAGAAAACCGTCGGTAACGCAATTACCGATGATTTTTCAGTCGGAATCGATCCGTCGAAAAAACGCTCATCGCAAACGGATTTGCGACGGTTGAAAAAATTCGTCGAAAATATCGACGGTTCTGGCCGTCGGAACAGTCCCCGACAGTTCGACCCGTCGAAATTTTCCGACGGTTGCAACCATCGGAAAAGTCCCCGGCGGTTCGAACCGTCGATATTTCTGACAGTTGCAACCGTCGGAAAAGGCCGACGGTTCGAACCGTCGATATTTCCGACGGTTGCAACCGTCGGAAATGGCCGGCGGTCCGAACCGTCGATATTTTCGACGGTTGCAACCGCCGAAAAAGGCCGGCGGTTCGAGCCGTCGAAATTTCCGACGGTTGCAACCGCCGGAAAAGGCCGGCGGTTCGAACCGTCGCAACTTTTTGACGGTCGCAACTGTCGAAACTTTGGACGGGCGTCGCAACCGTCGATCTTTTGACGGTCGCAACCGTCGCAAATAAGTTTTTAAATATAAAAAAAATTAGCGGCCGGATTCGGCCGACAGCAGAGAGAGAGAGAGATGTCGGCGCGGAGCGAGAGAGAGAGAGATATGCCGGCGCGGGAGACGGTCGTCGGTGCGAGAGAGGGTCGCCGGCGTTCGGCGTGGGAGGGTCGCCGGTGTCCGGCGCGCGGGAGAGGCCGATCCGGTGCTCGCGGCCGGGAGAGAGAGAGAGGAGAGGAGGGAGAGAGAGAGGAGAGGAGGGAGAAGGGAGAGAGAGAAGAGGGAGGAGGAATATATATAAAGGAAAAAAGTGGAAAGAAAGCGGGAAAAGGAAAAAAAAAGCGGGATAACGAAATTTTAATTACCGACGATTTCGGCCGTCGAAAACGTAAATATTAAATATTTTTATTTTATTTAGTTATATATAATATTTATTTTTTATTTTACCGACGGTTTGAACCGTCGATAATCGTTACCGACGATCAAAACTGTCGGTAATTGCGACGGTTTGGACCGTCGCTAGTTATATTAATAAAATACTCTTATATATGATATTATTATATATTTACCGACGGTTACGATCTTCGGAAATTGCGGCGGATTTTGCGACGGATGGATATCCGTCGAAAATATCGACGTTCCTAATCGTCGAAAAATTAAATAATAATATAATAAATTATATAATTAATTTTTTTATTTCCGACGGTCGTGACCGTCGGAAAATCCTTTGAAAAAATTTAATAATAATATTAAAAATATATAATTTAATTTTTTTTATTTCCGACGGTCGTAACCGTCGAAAAAGTCGTCGGAAATTGCGACGGATGGATATCCGTCGAAAATATCGACGTTCCTAATCGTCGAAAAATTAAATAATAATATAAATTATTTCAGACGGTCATAACCGTCGAAAAATACGTCGAAAACGGAACCGTCGAAAAATCCGTCACAAATTGCGACGGATTTAGAACCGTCAGAAATTATCCGTCGAAAAATCGTGATTTTCTTGTAGTGGGGCGCCTAGCCAAGCCTATTTCGTGTAAACAACAGAATTGCTCTTATAGACTTTCAGCGCGAACATGATGGGAGTGTTTGATGACTTGACATGGGGATCATGATATTAGCGCATTGAGGTATTAATGCATGTATTTGAGTGTTTAATGTACGGAGGAGCAGCCTAGGAACCATGGGGCTCCGAGAAGGGTCGTCGATGTCGATTATCACTCCACGCTCAAGGCCAGACACTAGAATTAAAAAAAGCTTACTTGATCATTCATAAGGATAACTTTACATGATATTGCCACAAGAGCGAATAATTTGATACTTCGTAATATATACGTAATACAGGACAGTTGTATGTGTTCTTTGGTACGACACTTATCGACCAAACACTTAAGTTAGACGACATTCGCGTCGATGAGTCTTTGTGTGTCGCGTCATGGGGAAACATTATGTGACACGTGCATGTGTGTGTTAGGAGTATATAGTAATATATTATACTCACTGTATATTATATCGTTATATAGTATTACATAATATAATGTATATAATAATAAAAGCGCATACAGGGTAAAAACCTTTCAATTATTAAAATATTTGTTTATTAAATAATTTTGATTCTTATGTATGATTTATCATACTTAGCCTTTATCCTTTATTATATTTGCCCTCCACAAAATTCAAAGCTGAACTACGAATATGAAACGATAATAAAACAGAATCACATAATTAAAGAAAAAAAAAACACTATTGTTGAGCCTCTCAAAAACTCCGCCTATGATTTATAGTCGGTCCCAAATCCGGATAAAGGAGGAGGGTTGTGTTAGGCCCAAACAACCAGCGTAAAACCCTGTCGAATTTCATGAACATGAATCAACAAATTGACGTCGTAAGATCCATGTAGTCGACCCCACCTAGTGGGATAGAACTTTGTTGTTATTGTTATTGTTGACCCTCTCAAAAAAATTCAAATTTTTTTTATCAGTTTCATTGAAGTGAGTTGTTCAAAACGGTATACAAATTTTTTAATTGCCGCCGTGACATTTTAAAAATTTTTTTAATGGCGTAGACGAAGAGCATAATGGCTATTTCTTACATCTTATTCTGCAATTCTATTCGACATTACTCCACTCTTTTTTTTTCTCGTGGGCATTCATTATTCAATAAGCATTTCATACATTTGTATCAGTTGTACAAGTAAATACGTTGTGAGAAGACGTTTTTTTTTCTCCGTGCAAATTCGATGATAAAATGGAAAAAGGGAGGCCATGAAACGGGCATGACAGGCCATGAAACAGGTGATAAAATGCGTCGTGTCGGTCCATTAGCTCCATGAAAGAAGCGTGAACAACGTGAAGTGGATTTAAAGCAAGATTCATTTTTCTTCTCTCTCTCCCTCGTTTTTGCCGATCTATATGCAAATCCAACGGTGGCAAAAGTTTCACCATAAAATGACCTCTTCCCCCCTTGCTTTGCGGTTTCCCTTCTTGGTTTCCAAGTAGAGCCAGAGGAAGGAAGAACCACGCAGCGTCCAGCCGTCCATTTTGGCGAGAACCGAGGCCGCACAGTCATTTGAATCCTGGCGCAGGACGAGGATTGGAGCTTTAAACAGGGCTTTCTTCCTCCTCTTTAGGTGGTCAGGGGAGAGAGAGAGAGAGAGAGAGAGAGAGAGAGGGGGAGGGAGGGAGGGAGGAGACTAACTGCAGTGCACGGGTGAGGAGGATCGGGTACGTAGCATCAGCCATCTCCTTCCTTGTTCGTGGTGACTTCAATTAATTTGATTCGTTCTCTTTTGTTCTTGTATGTTTCTAGTCAACTTTTTTTTTTTCTTTTGCGCGTGCCTATCGGCGAGTCTGCGAGACGTTGCCGCGGGCATACATATTCATGGCGGCATGAGACTTACAAGTCGATCTTTTTTTTTGTTCTTTCACTTTGCCTTTTTTTTCTACGTATACTTATTTCAATTTTTTATTTGACAAAATCCAACATGATCATTAATTTGGACAAAATGATAAATGTTGGTCAAATTAATTAAAGTCCTATTGGATGAGAACTGTGGGAAAAACTTTTTGGAAATTTTTTTAACTGAAATCCTTAATTATATTATCTCAATATATATATGTACTTGAAGTAATGCATTTTTAATAAAAAATATTCTTTTGTAGCATTTCGGATATTTTTACACACTTTTCATGTGTCTGATGCCTCAAAATATATTTTAATATTGTGCTTTAAATTATTAGCGCATCTAGTTAATTATGTTTAAAAGATACGAAGTGTATGAGTGTATGTGTCGGAGTATATTTTAGTTCTTTATTTTTATTAATAGCAAATCTCGACCTAAAGGCTAATATATAAGCATGTCGTACTTGGAACAAAAAAAGACAAATTATTGGTGTCAAAAAACAAAAGGAAAACTTCCAAATTAACACGTGTTTTTCCTTCGGCGTAGAAAACAAATTACACTTTTTCTTCATTTTTAACTTGTCACTTTTGCCGGCGGGGAGTTATATGGGAAATAGGATCCATGTTCCAATTTAAGGACAAAATCCAAACCTATCAATTATTCTTTTTAAAAATTAAAAAATATATCACATTTAATTATGTGAAAACAATAAAAGATATACATAAAATAATAGTCATTGAATAAAAATATTTTAAGTCAATTGACTTGAATTGATTTTGTATCAAAGGTACATACATCCTTTACCAAAACAAAGGTGCATATAACAATAGCTGATTTAAAATGGGATCGGTGTCTTTAAATTTATTGGACAAGCCGACGTGTCCTAGTATTAACAACAATAAAGTATATGTTAAAAAATAAGTCAAAATTTAACATTCTAAAGCTTCATTTTGACTTTAATTATTTCATTTTAATAAATACACAGTTATGTGTGAAAAAAAAATCAGACATTCATATTTATCGTTCATGCTTTTATTTTCAGATGAAAACATAAAAATGTTCAAGTCGATTGCAAATGCAACCTACGGCTACAATATTTTGGGAAACAAAACTAAGTTTTAGAGAAAGAATACAAAGTAGTATCTTGTCATCTTATTTTTATGTCACTAACATTATCCAAAATTAATCAAATGTTAGGCTATATAATTATATCCAAAATAATATAATACTTAAATATGACGGATTATAAGAAACTAAGTTGGTGATATATTTATGAATTTAATTATACGTATGAATAATTATAGAGTCCATATTTAATTATTTATTTTAATGAATTATTATTTTCATGATAGAATTATGTTGAAGTTTATTTGAATGAATTATTATTTAATTATTAAAGTTTTCTTCTACATAATCAATTATAAACTTTTTATATCACACACACATGCGTTATATTATGTATAGATGCCAAATATGTTATTTCCTTTCTTATATTTTCTTTTTTCAACAGGACCTCGCGGAAAACGGAAGTATGGGCGCCGGCGGACGTACGCAAGTCAAGGAGCAGAAGGTGAAGGAGCCGCTCCGATCTTCAGGCACCGGCGTAGAGGCTCCTTTCCGGCGAAATCCATCCGACAAGCCGCCTTTCACTGTCAGTCAGCTGAAAAGGGCCATCCCGCCACACTGCTTCCAGCGCTCCGTCGTTCGATCCTTCTCCTACGTCGTGCAGGACCTCGTAGTCTCCTCTCTTTTCCTATACTTCGCCATCTTCATCATCCCATCCCTGCCGTCTCCCTACCACCTCGCGGCGTGGCCGCTCTACTGGGCGGTTCAGGGCTGTGTCCTCACCGGCCTCTGGGTCATCGCCCACGAGTG
Organism: Pontederia crassipes; assembly: GCA_030549335.1. NCBI lineage: Eukaryota > Viridiplantae > Streptophyta > Magnoliopsida > Commelinales > Pontederiaceae > Pontederia > Pontederia crassipes. The sequence continues at coordinate 17,349,112 of CM060184.1, read as the reverse complement.
CGGCCACCGCGCTTTCTCCGACTACTCCCTCCTCGACGACATCGTCGGCCTCGTCCTCCACTCCGCCCTCCTGGTCCCTTACTTCTCCTGGAAGTACAGCCACCGGCGCCACCACTCCAACACCGGCTCCCTCGACCGTGATGAGGTCTTCGTCCCCAAGCCGAAGTCCCGCATGTCGTGGTTCTCCAAGTATCTCAACAATCCTCCCGGTCGCGTCGTCACTCTGGCCATCACCCTCACCCTCGGCTGGCCGCTCTACCTCGCCTTCAACGTCTCCGGCCGCCCGTACCCGCGCTCTGCCTGTCACTTCGACCCCTACAGCCCCATCTTCTCCAACCGCGAGCGCGCGCAGATCTTTATTTCTGACGCCAGCATCATGGCCGTGCTCTACGCCCTGTACCACGCCTCCGCGAGCTACGGCTCCTGGTGGGTGTTCAGGGTCTACGGCGTGCCGCTGCTGGTCGTGAACGCGTGGCTGGTGACCATCACATACCTGCAGCACACGCACACAGCGGTGCCGCACTACGACTCGAGCGAGTGGGACTGGCTCCGGGGCGCGCTGGCTACCGTCGACCGCGACTACGGGATCCTCAACCGGGTGTTCCACAACATCACGGACACGCACATCGCGCACCACCTCTTTTCCACCATGCCGCACTACCACGCCATGGAGGCCACCAACGCCATCAAGCCGGTGCTCGGCGACTATTACCTGTTCGACGGCACTCCCGTGCTCAAGGCCATGTGGAGGGAAGCGCGCGAGTGCATGTACGTGGAGCCAGACGAGGGAGAGAAGAACAAGGGGGTCTTCTGGTACCGAAACAAATGGTAGGACGAAAATGGAGGCGGATTATTAGTAAATACACGTTTCAGTATTATGTAGTTTAAGTTGCTCACTCATGTCGGTTTTTTCTTCTCTTTGCCTCTTTGGCCTGGTTGGTATCTGTTTTGCTTATGGCTCAAATATTCTCCTGGGACAACATATAAGCATTGTTTAAAATTTACTTCATTCTTACATTTTATTTTACTAAAGATGAATTGAGACTAACTAATTGTATATACATTAAAACAGAAAGAATTCATGTAACCCCGAAAAACAATTTACCCATGTGGCTCATCATTAAACTAAAGTTTGATGATGGATCTCAATTCAAAATGTCAAATTAAATTCTTGATGTCATGATCAAACAATTTAAATGCTAACCTACCCTATCCTGTAGCGCGTGCAAACCTTCCATCTTAGAGATTTTGATCCTGATATCTTAACAGAGGTTAATGTTCTTCTCAACAAATTATAATTATAATATAGCGGAACTCTGAGCCTTTTTCAATTTTCATAAGCAAAACTTGGAATCTCTATACTATGTCATATGTGTACGGGTATCTGACTTGTTTCATAAAGCATGTGTTGATGATGACCTCCATAAGACGATAGTTGTCTGAATGAGCAAACCAATGATCGCACGCATCCTAGAAGACTGAGTCCACTAAGTATTATAATTGTCCAGAAGCAAACTTGCTGCAATTTAATAGCTACTTATTAAGCCCATCTTTGATATTGATAGACCTAAGTGACGTTGATAAAACAATTCATAAATAATCATTTCTTTGAAACTAATATATTACGATGCAAGCATGTAACGTTAATTTATTTCTGAAATGCGAGGTCTCGTTCGTAATTAATGAAGGCAAATTTTAGCTTATGGCAACAGCTTATTTGCTCGGTGAGCAGTCTCATCTTCTTCCTTCCAAGTATTAATTTACTCGGATAAACAATTGCTATTTGACAAAGACAGACTTAACGCTAAGGCCGATCTTTTCATCGCTAGCATCGGATCATTGTTACATGCATGCTTGAGCTTAAAGTTTTCAAGGTCCCAACACTTCAAAAGTCATTGCTTGGAAGCAACACTCTAAAGAGGCAAAAAAGGCCTATATAAGCGCCAACTCTGTCCAATTCCAGCAATCCAAGACATTGTTGGAACCTTGTATCATTCAGTCCCAAATGGAGTCCATCAAGCTGTGTCTCCTCTTTTTCTGCTTTCTCATCATCTCGTCCTCTGCAGTCCCGCGAGATTTCTCCATAGTCGGTTACTCAGAGGAGGACTTAACCTCGCATGAGAGCCTGGTCGACCTCTTCGAGTCCTGGGCTGTTAAGCACAGCAAATCATACGCCAGTCTCGAAGAGAAGCTGAAAAGATTTGAGGTGTTCAAGGACAACCTGAAGCACATAGATGAGACGAACAGGAAGAGGACGAGCTACTGGTTGGGTCTCAACGAGTTCGCGGACATGAGCCATGAAGAGTTCAAGGCCAAGTTTCTCGGTCTGGCGAACGATTTGCCAAAGAGAAGTGCCAACCAGGACCAGGAGTTCATGTACGAGGACGCTGGGAATCTACCCAAGGCAGTGGATTGGAGAAAGAAGGGAGCAGTGACCCAAGTCAAGAACCAAGGCAGCTGCGGTACGTACTGCAGTTTTTTTTTTTAAAAAAAACTTTCTTTAGTTAGTTATGAGATTGTGCCATGGCGATGAAGAGAATTGAACGCTTGTTCTATATTTACAGGGAGCTGCTGGGCCTTCTCCACTGTGGCAGCCATCGAGGGCATAAACCAGATCGTGACGGGAAACTTGACATCGCTTTCGGAGCAGCAGCTGATCGACTGCGACAGGGAATTCAACAACGGGTGCAACGGTGGCTTGATGGACTACGCCTTCTCCTTCGTCATCGCCAATGGCGGACTCCGCACAGAGGAAGAGTACCCATACCTCATGGAAGAGAGCACATGTGAAGAACAGAGGGTATAATTTTGCCGTACTTCCATTTACTAACATCACAGCAGTGGATCACGAGGCTTCATCTGAAACTGTTAATGTTCTTTTGCATCAATACGCAGGGCGATCTTGATCTGGTGACCATCACCGGGTATCAGGACGTGCCGCGAAACAGCGAGCTGAGCTTTCTCAAAGCACTCGCTCATCAACCTGTCAGCGTTGCCATTGAAGCCTCCGGCAGGGACTTCCAGTTCTACAAAGGGGTAAATTAAGCCTCCTGCTCTTCATACTTCAAAAGCTTGCAGCAGTTCATGCATGACGATTCTGGGAACCTTTTCTGCACTGCAGGGAGTGTTCGATGGGCACTGTGGCACCAAGTTGGATCACGGCGTGGCAGCTGTGGGCTACGGGACGTCCAAGGGGCAAGATTACGTCATAGTGAAGAACTCGTGGGGCTCCAATTGGGGGGAGAAAGGGTACATACGTATGAAGAGGAACACCGGGAAATCTGGAGGGCAGTGCGGACTGTACATAATGGCCTCGTATCCTACCAAGAAGAAATAACTTGTAGTTTGTGTTCATGGTGTCGTCTTGCCTTCCCAGCGAGATGCCATCCCCTTCTTTGAATAATCAATTGAGAGGCTTCCGAGAAGTAATATCTCGGGTGATTGATTGATGATTTATCAGCACATGCATGCAAGTATGCAACGAAATAAGAGAGTGCTGTAAAAAAATTTCTGATATATAAATCTGCAGGAGGCCACAGTAGAAACTTGGTGCAGGAACGCGCACAAAAAGGTTATGGTTCCTAAAAAAAAAAGAAGATAAAATTAAGAAAATTTATAAAAGCTAAAACTTTAAAGCACGCGTTTCATTTGTATTTTGTGCAAAGACTTGGGTCATCCAACTTTAAGGGCATTCTCCAGTTCATTCAATTTCATTTTATAATAAGTTGGCCATCCAGCTTTAGAATTATTTCAGTTAAGATCATCACGATCGATTATAGTTTACTAATAAATCGCTGATGTGGCGCTGACGTGGATACTTACGTGGTACAACGTCAATATTTTCTCTTTTCTTCATGTCAGATTAAACAAAATAAAAATTATCACTTCAACATTTTTCTTTCGGCTCCATCCAAAATTTCTTTTTGTGTCATCCAACTTTTTAAAACTTTCAAATAAGATCATTCAACTTTTCAAATTTTCAATCGCGGTTATCATTAAAAATTTAAAATAAATAATAATAAACATAAAAAATAAAAAAATAAAAAATTTGAAGACACTCAGACTAACTCGATGCATTTTTTGGCATGACTCATTTGGATCGAGCCGTCCAAACTTTTTATGTGTATTAAATATATAATATTACAATAATTAATAATTTCTTAATTATGGAAATAAAAAATTAGAAAAATAACATACCAATTATATATTTATATTATATTATGATATTTTTATATAATATCGAGTCAAATCGTAATGGCTCGTCCAATGGGGTGCTAAGCACGACTCAACATCCAGCGGGTTATTGAGCCAAACATGATTTTTTATATAATATTATGATAATTAATAATTTTTATTTTTAATATTATGATAATTAATAATTAGACTCAACAATCCGTTGAATGTCACGTCGTGCTCAATACTCCGCTAGAGGAGCCATTACGATTTGACTTGATCCCGATGAAATATCGCATTAAAAAGTATATTTATTTTCTAATTATAATATCTTTTATTATTTTAAATTTTAGTGCAAAAAAAATAAACGATGTGTTTTTTATTTTTTATTTCCTTAACTATTATCATAATATTATATATTTAGTACACATAAAAAGTTTGGGCGGCTAGATATGAATGGGTCGTGCCAAAAAATATACCGAGTCAATCTAAGTGTCTTCAATTTTTTATTTTTTATGTTTATTATTTTTTATTTTTTATTTTAAGTTTTTAATAATGACCGCGATTGAAAATTTAAAAAGTTGAATGACCTTTGTCTGAAAGTTTTAATTTGATGACCACGTAGATATAAAAGAAAAATTTGGACGGAGCAGAGAGAAAAATCCTAACGTGACAATTTTTATTTTTTTTAATCTGACGTGGAGGAAAGAAAAAATGCTGACGTAGTGCCACATAAACATCCACTTCAGCGCCACGTCAACAATTTACTAATTTGATGGTTATAACCGATCGCGATGACCTTGACTGAAATGATTTTAAAATTGGATGATCTTACTGGGAATACTCCCTAAGTTGGATGATCATCACTGAAATTTACCTCAAAAACTTGCTGGGTTTTCTATTTGCGGGCTTAGGTCTTTTTCTAAAATTTTCACTGGGAAAACGTAAAGACCTATTTAAAATTTATATACATTATTAATGTATAAAGTGCTAAGTTAAAACACATGGTCCCATGGTCTAGTGGTCAGGACATTGGACTCTGAATCCAGTAACCCGAGTTCAAATCTCGGTGGGACCTTATTTTTTCCTTTTCAGTTCAAATATGGTGTTGTAAAGAGAATGCAGCAATTTTTTAAGGATAAGATTTAATTTAAGGGTAATAGCGATTTATTTATAAATTTAATAAAAAATATTTAGTAAATATACCTGGATAATGACAAAAATATACATAAGAATATTATTTATATTTATTCTTATAAGCATTATATCCATAATAATTAATTTAAATGTTTTATTTTGAATAAAAAATTAATGCAAATTATTGATTATTTTAAAATATAATTTTTTATTTTAAATAAGATTAAAGATGTGATATATTAAATAAAATAATAATATATGATGTTTAAAAATTAAACAAAGTATTATATTAAAACAAATGAGGATATAATAGGAACAAAAACAAAATCACTATAATCTACTCTTTATAAACTATTAGGAGTAACTTATAGCGTTTTATCTTAAAACTTCTAAACATTTTTTTAAAAAACTATTTACCAAATAATCATAGTAATGTTTTAACTCGACCAAGAACCTAACTAATCATGGTAACATTTTAACTCAACCAAAAAATATTTACCAAATAATCATACTCTAATTTTTGTGCTTACCAAATCTCGGTGGGACCTTATTTTTCCTTTTCAGTTCAAATATGGTGTTGTAAAGAGAATGCAGCAATATTTTAATGATAAGATTTAATTTAAGGCTCAAAGTTAAGGGTTCGATTAGTGGCAGATAGCGATTTATTTATAAATTTAATAAAAACTATTTAGTAAACATACTTGGATAATGATAAAAATATACATAAGAATATTATTTAAATTTATTCTTATAAGCATTATATCCATAATAATTAATTTAAAATTTTTATTTTGAATAAAAAATTAATGCAAATTATTGATTATTTTAAAATATAATTTTTTATTTTAAATAAGATTAAAGATGTGATCTATTAAATAAAATAATAATATATGATATTTAAAAATTAAACAAAGTATTATATTAAAACAAATGATGATATAATAGAACAAATACAAAATCGCTATGATCTACTCTTTATAAGCTATTAGGAGTAACTTATAGTGTTTTGTCTTAAAACTTCTAAACGCTATTTTAAAAAAAATATTTACCAAATAATCATAGTAACGTTTTAACTCGACCACAACACTAACTAATCATAGTATCGTTTTAACTCAACCAAAAAATATTTACCAAATAATCATACTCTAATTTTTGTGCTTACCAAACAGTGCCCCCGATGAAATAGAGTCGCATCCTAAATCTTGATCTTAGATAAATTAAATATAAAATAATATATTAAAACATATAAATAACAAGAACAAAAGTAAATATCATATTAATAATAATTATGAATTCTTACAATAATTTATATAATATGAAAATTTTAGTTAATATATTATTGTTCTCTTTTAATTTTTAATTTTTTTAACATAATACATTAAGTTAATAGATTTATGTTTCAAGTTTTTTTATCCATTTATATTATATAACAAAATATGCTTATTATATGATAGCATAATTTTGGATTTTAATTATCAGAATTATGTTTGACACATTGTCAATAAAAACAATGTATGCCACCCATTTGTCTCTTAATAATTATATATAATTTACTTATTTATATCTTAGATAAATTAAATATAAAACAATATATTAAAACATATAAATAATAAGAACAAAAGTAAATATCATATTAATAATAATTATGAATTCTTATTAGTTAATATATTATTGTTCTCTTTTAATTTTTAATTTTTTTAACGTAACACATTAAATTAATAGATTTATGATTCAAGTTTTTTTTATCCATATGTATTATATAACAAAATATGCTTATTATATGATAGCATAATTTTGGATTTTAATTATCAGAATTATGTTTGACACATTGTCAATAAAAACAATGTATGCCACCCATTTGTCTCTTAATAATTATTTATTATTTACTTATTTATATCTTAGATAAATTAAATATAAAACAATATATTAAAACATATAAATAACAAGAACAAAAGTAAATATCATATTAATAATAATTATGAATTCTTACAATAATTTATATAATATGAAAATTTTAGTTAATATATTATTGTTCTCTTTTAATTTTTATTTTTTTTAACATAACACATTAAGTTAATAGATTTATGATTCAAGTTTTTTTTATCCATATATATTATATAACAAAATATGCTTATTATATGATAGCATAATTTTGGATTAATTATCAGAATTATATTTGACACATTGTCAATAAAAACAATGCCCATTTGTCTCTTAATAATTATATATAATTTACTTATTTATTTAAATGTTAATTTGGTAATTATACGTAAAACTATAAACATAGAAAAGAACCCAACCTCAATATTAAATCCCCATTATTATGTAACTTAATTAAAATAAATTTATGACTTGTGTCAAATTAAATTTTTAATGTGATCGGTTATTATTATTTTTTAATCTGATCAATTTTTTTTCATCCTCCTGCCCCAACCCACTGTTAATTAATTATTATAATTATAAACCTCTCATTTCAAAACTGTAAAATCTCTCTCATATTTTCTCCATAAATGCACAAAACGTTACACCCTATTCCTATCTGTTCGATCGGACCTCTCCATACATTTCTTTTTTTCTTAATTTAATCGCCATGAAGAAGGCCAACAGCGGCGGCCGCAACGCGCCATTGCGGGTGGAGGAGATGTTGCCCAAGAAGCTGGCGCTATGGAACAGCCGGACGTTCACCCCGATCATTACCCACGACGAGCTGGAGCCCATCCTCGTCTCCGCCGGCTTCATGCGCGTCTCCCCTTCGAATCCTCCTCCTCGGCCGCCGACTCACCAGGGCGGAGAGAAAGCTCCGCCGGAGGAGGCTAGTGCGACGTCGAAGACGAAGACGGATGCGATGGGTTGGAGAGAGTACGCGTACTCCCGGTCGACGTCGTCCGCTGTGGAGGGCGGGGCGGTGTGGTTGGCCAAGGCTCCACTGCTGCCACGGCCGCGGATGCCGTACCCCCGGATCGACGGTCTACACCTGATGACCTACAAGGCCTTCCTCGGCTCCCTCGAGTTCATCCTCGGACCCGACGTCGTCCCCAACCTCTTCCATGTCAGGTCTCTCTCTCTCTCTCTCTCGTCGTTCTTTATTCCTGATCGTCTCGGCCGTAACTGGTTCTTGAGTTCCCATTGCTTACAAAAAGGCAATTGTTTCCTGCCATGCCACACGTTTTGTTTTGGTATTTCGTCCATTTAAATGCGCCTTCTTTATTGTTTGAAATAAATTCCTAAACGAAACGATGCACTGTTTTAATTGATTATTTTCTTTTCTGGGGTTTTTTTGGGTAAATATATTTCCTTTTTTTCTTAACGTGGGGGGTGCGAATAAAAACTTTAAAAAGCTGTAAAATATATACGATAAAAAACATGGATTAGTAAAAAAATCCATATTTGAACTCCAACTGAAATTTGGGGTTTTTTAAGAATAAATTATTCATTTAAATCAGGGGATTGTTGAATAGAAAACCTGAATACCGAATTTTAATACTATTTAATATAATTAAGATACTCTCTTTCGGGAAAAATCATCTGGACATTTTTTCGGTTTTTAATTAATTATAGTCTAACTTGTTAATTTCTTCGAGTCCTAGTTTTAATACATAATATTTTAAAAGTTTAAAATCATAAAATGAGTATAAATATATTTAATATTATAGTTAATTTACTTAAATATTTTAATGGAAAACTTTCAACTATGCAATTATTATCAAAGACCAAATTCGATGTCTTGTGAACTAATAATATGAATAAAACAATGTATAATAGATGATGGTTCCACGGTCTATAATATTTTTTTTCCAATGAGGTCCTAATTTAGATTAGTTGTTTTTTATTTATTAAAAAGCCTCCCCTAATTCTTTCTATCATTTCTACATTTAAACTATTTAGGTGTGAGATTATCAAATTAAATTGTAATATTTTGATGAAGTTGAATGGGTATTATTATATGCTATAGTATTTTCAAGATAATTAAATCAAAATTAAATTCTGAATTTGATTATACTTTAATTTACATGTTTAATATAATTATTTTTATATTTATTTTTTATCTATTCAAAAGACATTTGTAGGTTTTTAAAAAAATATTTGAATTTTATGAGTTAGTTTTTTGGACTCTAAAAACTTTTGAATCTCATTGGTTTTACATTACTTATCGCCCCATAAAGCCATGATATTGCAACGAAAGCGCCCCATCTTAGAACCCCCTCCATCTTTGTTTTGGTTGGCCACAATGAGACCAGTAGTAAAAAAATAAAAATAAAGGGACATAAAAGTCTCCATGGTCGTTTAAAGATTCTTTTTTCGAGTAATATTGTTCAGGTCTCTGTTAGCTGTTTCAATCTGCGGTGCAAATAAAATATTCCATCGGTTCTTTCTCAAGGTTTTAAACTTTTCATGCATCTTAAGTCGCTTCACACTAAAATCCTTCATTTGTTGTCTTATTTTACTCTAAAAAGATACGTCAACTTATTTATCTTCTTCCTTTTCTTATGATTGAAACAAGCCATGTTGCCTTGAACTCTTGGAACTCAATGTGATTTGGGACTGGTCAGCTATTTGATTCTCTCTTGAAAATTAAAACCTTGCCGGAGGCGACATTTTCAAACAACACTTGTTTGAGAGAATACTATCATTCTTTAGCTACCATAAAAGGTCACTTTCCTTTTTTTAGGGCAAAATGATCATGCTCTATTATAATAGCATCCCATAAGGTCCTTATATGAATCGCTTTACACTACAAGAAAATCGCGATTTTCCGACGGATAATTTCCGACGGTTCTAAATCCGTCGCAATTTGCGACGGATTTTTTGACGGTTACGTTTCCGACGGATTTTTCGACGGTTATGACCGTCGGAAATAATTTATATTATTATTTAATTTTTCGACGATTAGGAACGTCGATATTTACGACGGATATCCATCCGTCGCAATTTCCGACGACTTTTCCGACGGTTATGACCGTCGGAAATAAAAAATTAAATTATGTATTTTTTTATATTATTATTAAATTTTTCCGATGGATTTTCCGACGGTCACTACCATTGGAAATAAAAAAATTAATTATATAATTTATTATATTATTATTTAATTTTTCGACGGTTAGGAACGTCGATATTTTCGACGGATACCCATCCGTCGCAATTTCCGACGACTTTTCCGACGGTTATGACCGTTGAAAATAAAAAATTAAATTATGTATTTTTTATATTATTATTAAATTTTTCCGATGGATTTTCCGACGGTCACGACCGTCGGAAATAAAAAAATTAATTATATAATTTATTATATTATTATTTAATTTTTCGATGATTAGGAACGTCGATATTTTCGACGGATATCCATCCGTCGCAATTTCCGAAGGTCGTAACCGTTGGTAAATATATAATAATATCGTATAAAGAGTATTTTATTAATATAACTAACGACGGTCCAAACCGTCGCAATTACTGACGGTTTTGACCGTCGGTAACGATTACCGACGGTTCAAATCATCGGTAAAATAAAAAATAAATATTATATATAACTAAATATATTTTCGACGGTCACAACCGTCGGTAATTATAAAAATATTTAATATTTACATTTTCGACGGCCGAAACTGTCGGTAATTAAAATTTCGTTATCCCGCTTTCTTTTCCCTTTTCCCGTTTTCTTTCGACTTTTTTTCTTTATATATATTCCTCCTCCTTCTTCTCTTTCTCCCTCCTCCCTCCACTCCTCTCTCTCTCTCTCTCCCTCCTCTCCTCTCTCTCTCTCCCGGCCGCGAGCACCCCGCGCGTCGGACGTCGGCGACCCTCCCCGCGCCGGCGACCCTCTCCCGCGCCGGCGACCCTCTCCCGCGCCGGCGACCCTCTCCCGCGCCGGCGTATCTCTCTCTCTCGCTCCGCGCCGGCGTCTCTATCTCTCTCTCTGCTGTCGGCCGGCCGGAGGCCGGATCCGGCCGTGGCCGTTCGGATCCGGCCTCCAGGCAGCCGGTTCCGGCCTCCAGCGGTCGGATCGGCCGCCAGGCGGTCGGTTCCGGCCTCCAGCGGCCGGATAGGCCGCCAGGCGGCCGGTTCCGGCCTCCAGCTGTCGGATCCGGCCGCCTGGCGGCGGATCCGGCCTCCAGCGGCCGGATCCGAACGCCTGGCGGCCGGATCCGGCCTCCAGCGGTCGGATCCGGCCGCTAATTTTTTTTATATTTAAAAAATTATTTGCGGCGGTTGCGACCGTCTAAAGATCGATGGTTGCGACAATCGTCCAAAGTTTTGACAGTTGTAACCGTCGAAAAGTTGCGAGATCCGGCCTCCAGCGGTCGGATCCGGCCGCTAATTTTTTTATATTTAAAAAATTATTTGCGACGGTTGCGACCGTCTAAAGATCGACGGTTGCGATAACCGTCCAAAGTTTCGATAGTTGTAACCGTCGAAAAGTTGCGACGGCTCGAACCGCCACCCTTTTCCGGCGGTTGCAACCGTCGAAAATTTCGACGGTTCGGACCGCCGGCCTTTTCCGGCGGTTGCAACCGTCGGAAATATCGACGGTTCGAACCGCCGGCCTTTTCCGGCGGTTGGAACCGTCGGAAATATCGACGGTTGCAACCGCCGGGGGCTTTTCCGGCGGTTGCAATCGTCGGAAAATTTTGACTGTTCGAACCGTCGGGACTGTTCCAACGGTCAGAACCGTCGATATTTTCGACGAATTTTTTTTAACTGTCAGCAAATCCATTTGCGACGAGCGTTTTTCGGACGGATCGATTCCGACTGAAAAACCGTCGGTAATTGCGTTACCGACGATTTTCGGGCTGATTACCGACGGTTCGGACCGTCGATAATCCGCGTTTTTCTTGTAGTGTTAGAAGTCCTGAGGTGGCTCAACCTCCCACAATTAGGCTAGCATGGTAATACTGCAGCCCTATTATATTTTCTAAAGATATGAATTGGCTTCAAGGTGTTCAAAATGGATGATAGTATTCCATAAATCTTGGCTTTATATTTTTCACACGCCAGGGACAGTTTTGTGCTCCTCTTCAGGGTATCAATACCGTTGAGAGAGTCACATTCCACAAGAATCCAACCTTTAACGTTGTAATATGAGCTGCATGGTAACTTGCAGAATTGAGGAAAAGTTCACATGGAGAGCCCTCGCAGACACAAAAGTTGCTTTTAAATGATCTAATGATAAAAACTGCACCTACACAATTTACTAGTTCGAACCATTTGAGTTCAACCTCTCGTGGTTTGGAGTTCAATTTTTCATTCCCCATAGGTTTGTTTTACGGGCCCATGATTAGGTCGAATTTAGATGGAAAGACAATCCATCACACTAGCTGTTATGTAATCACTTATTAGTGCGTGTTTTGTAATAATATAAGATAGAGATTATTAAAGCTCCATAGCTTATGGCCTCCTATGCCACCTCAAAATACAAATAAGTTCGTTCTTGCGCCTTCAGAAGTCAATGTGTTGAGTTTTTGCTTAAAATCCATCATCCAATCTCTTTGACATATTGCCCTAATTATCTTGATTGAAAGAATAATTCTTATGGATATCAAGAGAAAAAATTTACGAAGTTCGTCTTCCAATTTAGTTGAAAGTATAATTCCAAATTTTGGTCCGGGACTCCCTCCATACACACAGCACTTAGTTTTTAAATCGTCTTCATTTTCCGAGGTCATACTATCGTGTTTCCTGTCAGAATTTCATAACCTTATTGAATTGCAAGATTCTTTTTTTGATAAAATGTTTCTCTTTGGTCGAGGAATGCCCATCTTTCGAACTCAGTTAAAGAAATAGTAACCAAAACTAGATAGTAACATTATTGCCGGTGGCTGATGGAAGCATCAAGTTGCTAAATTCTCGCCTTATTGATTGCTAAATTTTTTATTATTCAAGTTTGAGCAGTTTTTAGTATCAAATCCCGATAATATTATATGTTTTTCAGGAGGATAATATTATATGTTCTCGTATTTCTGTTGTCATACTGGTCTAACAACTGTCTGATTACTGTCTGATCCAACTCCATCATGGTGACCATTTTGCCATCTGAGATTTATTTTTTATACTTCATAAATCTACCGATGCACCAGAGGAATTCTTGCAATCCTCATTTATTTCTCCTCTAGTTTATATCATTCATCAAACTGAAGCATAACCACTCCTGTATCGATTTGTGACATGTTTTATCTAGGCTTCCGTAACTTTTGGATTTGCATGCATCTGATGATATTGAACACTTGTATTTTCTAGAATTTTACAGAATATTAATAACCTTGTCTTGGTCCAGGGCCATGCCTCTTACTCAGGCACTCGATCTAGTGTTCGATAAAGCCTATCGACCCATGAGAGACTGTGGGATGGATGATGAAGGGCTCCTTTTATACCGTGATGGCACTGTAGATGACATTACTAAGACGACCTGCAGTCTGTGGAGCAATGACAGTAACGATAGTAGAAATATCAACTTTAACAATGCCATCACTACCAGCTGCATCAAGAGAGCCAGCTGCGATAACAAGAATGAGAATCCTGCTAATTCGACATACCTAGTTTATTTGAAAGATCTTTTTCCGAGTAGAAACATTGCGAGGCCAATTTGACACCTGCAATCATCAATAGATTAAGAAAGGCTGATGCGATACTTCTGGCTTTGCCTTTTGGCCCTGTATTTCTTCATTAAACATTCCTTTTTTTTCTCCCAAAATGAATCCACATTCAGGGAGTAGTTTTGCATGAAACTAGTTCTAATCTTTCTCAAGCTAGACTGGAAGTTTGTGAATATGTTGGGTACTTCTACAACGCAACATTTCCAGAAAGTGGTTAAAATTTCATTTGACATGTTCTTTCTTTTTCAGTTTAACCATGATTCAAGTTGACCAGGGTTCTTTGTTTGCTCAGATGAAAGAAATATCTGTGAACTACTGAATGCATGTACGAATCTTGGATATGAAATCAAATACAAGTTAGTGCCACAAAAACATTTGATACACTAACAACTTTGATACAGTCGTTAGGTGCTAATAAACAAGAAGCTAGAATCTTGTGTAAGCTACATTACATGACAGCTAGAGTCAAGTTATTGTCTAACCTAACGCAATATGTAGATATGAAAAGGAAATTAACCCACATGTCCCTTCCCTCTTCACCATGAAAGCTAAGCACAGTATAAAGAAAGACTACTCTCGAGTAAGATTAAGATTACAACTTGTACCAGAATGACTTATTTCCAAGGTATGGTAGACAAGCCTTGTTGACTGCTGTTAATTCCAACACCATTCAGTGGGCTCCCTGGGCTACCAGATGATTCACTCAAGGTGCCTCGGGAGAGTGTACTAGCTCCTGCAATCACACCTTTTCCAAGCTTCCCAGGTGCAGATGTAGGATCCATATGTGGAACCTGCTTAGGCTCCTTACCATCAGTTATAAAGCTTCCAACGACCACCTGCAAAGGAACATGAAAACATGTCAATTCAGAGTTGAATATTGTCTTCTAATAAATGCGATGGATGAAGGATTTCATGACAAAAAAATAATACAAGAATCAAGGTTTCATCAACAACATCTCTCAAAAATCTTGAAATAATAATTTCAAATATAAGGCAACGATTCTCAAAGACAACTTCACAGATTATCTTACACTTTTATCTTTTGAGCTTGACAATACATCAAGTGATATTAGGAAAACTTTAAGCTTAGACAAAAGGGCAGCCTACTGCTTTTAAGAAAGAAAAGTTGAAATTTAGTAGATAAAAGGTCACAAGTATCGTATATGTGTCAAGAACCAACACAGCCATAAAGCAATCCACTTAATTTTAATTAAGTAAATGCAACTGAAGGAATAGACAGAAGTATCTAGACGCAACAAAGGCAAGTTTCCGTTTCTGGTAGAACATTACTTCAACAGCAGTTCAGTTTTTACCTGTTAAATCATTACTATATGAAATGCAAGATAATATAAAAAGAGACCAACCTGCACCGGGGATGCTGCTGTTAAGAGTCCTGCAACTCCACCACCCAAAACATGCCCATCAGGACCAGCTAGGGAGACAGACAATCCACCAGTCCGACTACGGTGTCCTCCACTCTCAGAAAGCAAAAATGATCCAGATAATGATAGGATCTCAAATCGTCCCTGCATATGGAATTAAGTGAAACTTCCAGCAAGGCAACTTTAAAGATTCTCTATGACAATGATTATTTCTTAATTTATCTTTGTATATGGAAGCATCCCATGCATTTAAATTGGAGACTTCCAAAATGTATATTCAATAAGATACCTTACTCATAATTGGCAAACACCAAGTACATTCTCCAGGAAAGATCTTTCTTTAGATGGATATACCGACATTTAAGATGGAAAGAACAGTCCCAATCATGGTTCGTACATTTACAGCATTGACAATCCAAGTGCAACAGATAATTTCAAAGAAGCTTTTACAGCAGAGCTGTAATAAAATCCCAAGAGAACTCACTTTTTTTCGATAATTATCGGTGGGCGTGCCCACTTAAATCAGCTGCACATACTAACCTCATAAGTTACAGTTCCACCAGAGGTTGCTGCCTGACGGAGAGTAACATTAGATATAGCACCATTGGCTGAAAGAACACAAACAGCACGTGATCCATGTTGTGAAAAGGACAAGATTTTCGACGATACATCCTGAGGAATGCAAATAAACATCTCTTGAGAACAAAATAACATTTCAATGAATTTGTGTTCATGTGGAGGGTAGTAATCAAGCATTAATTAGAAAACAACAAAAGCAGATAGGTTCTTACTCTAAAAATGCATGACAGAAACTTGAATACTGCATGCACGAACAATAACTCGAGCATGTTACTAGTAACAAAGTTTGATGTTTTATATTTGAGGTGTAAACTCCTCAACTATCATCATCCAAATGCATTCTTCCTTATTCACCTCTAGTCATGTTAATACCACTTTGAGTCAGCTCACATCAATCTGCATACTGTAGGCATACTAATGTAGTCTCCTATGCAGAGTGGGGATGATAGTGAGACAAATATTGCAGCATACATGAAAGAAACATATGTTATTAGGAAGTGTCGTGAAATAGATTTTAGATAATGAAAGACAACTACATAAGGGGGATTCGGGTATAATGTCACAACCAGTAACAACAAGATAGTATTCAAATGGGAAGGGAAAAGAGAAAATTAAGTTGGCATTTAGAAGCTGTCATAAAATATGAAGAGATATGGTGCACAATTTTAATGCACCATTGTGGACCTTAATTGCACAAAACCATCAATTATTTGGGCACAAAGTAAAGTTACAAAAAAAAGCCAGTGGCATACACTATGTGACATATAAATGAACTAACAAAGGTAGATGCCTGCTTCACTTATCAATAACAGTAACCACAACAACCTGGAAGCAATTCATTGTTCAAATGTAAACGAATTTTTAATTTTATGACCTGTCGTTAATAATTCCCAAAATAACTAACATCTGAGCGAACTTATTAATAGTTCACTGAAAAAACTATTTTACATTTTTTATATATTTTTGCTAATTAGAAAACAATGGAAATTTTCAAAAGTCAGCATGGATCTCAGAGGGAGCCATATCAGATGCCAACATCCCGAAGCATTTGTAAAAATAGAAATGTAAATGAACTCAAAAGATGAATGTCCAGAACGAGGGTATATCAGAAAAAGGGTTACAGTATGACAGTAATATTCAAATATTCTTTCATTTTTGCAAAGGCTTCAAATGAATACCTCGCCAGCATTAACAGTGATAACATGAGGTGTGAATCCTAGACCCGATGAATGTTCAGAACGAGGGTATATCAGAAAAAGGGTTACAGTATGACAGTAATATTCAAATATTCTTTCATTTTTGCAAAGGCTTCAAATGAATACCTCGCCAGCATTAACAGTGATAACATGAGGTGTGAATCCTAGACCCGATGATCCTGCAAAAAAATTATTTAGGATCAATTAAGGAAGAGGGAAAAGAACAAATTCATGTGATCATCTGCAAAGTCATATCTGTATTGATAACAACTACAATATGAATTCTGAAAGAGAAGTTACAAGTATTTAGACAGCTTAGTGAACACAAATAATCCAAACATCATTATTCTTTTTTTTGTTAAAATCAAACCTGAGTTTTTTCTAGAAAAGTTAACAAAAAGCTGTTTCACTTGACGGTGAAGAGTATAAAAGTTAATCCAGATAATTTCAGGTTTAGCAGCTTCTTGAATCAACTAATACAATTACGCTCAAAACAATCATATTATCAGAGTCTTCACTTCAACAAACATGAACGTAGACAAGGGGCACTAATGTAATTTTACAACAACTCATTCCATGCCTGTCAGATCCACAACTCAAGACCCAGCAGAAGCTTTCTCTTAACCTTCTCACATACGAGAAGATCTCATTCCCAACCAAGTAAAACTCAGTTAAGAAGCATTTAAAGCTCCAAAAACTTGTCCTCCTGTAAATTGCAAGTTTCAACAAGAGAACATAACAAGAAGCCATTTTTAAATAGGACGGCCGGTGGGTAGAGAAATAAGGAGCTAGGATTACCTAGAGCAGCCATCTGGTGCTTCTTGCCAGAGCCAAGTGGCCGACCTCTCTTCTTGTTGGAAGTCGCAACTGTTGAGGATGCTGGTTTAGCCGATCCAGCAGGAGAGAGCGAGAATGAACCAGCGCCAGCCACCGGTGGCAGAGGAGAGGCAGAAGACACAGGTATCGGAGACAGGGCCATGCTGCCATCCGGTCCGTACTTCCTAGGCCGGCCTCGCTTCCGTTTCACCGGTTCTCCCATACCGATGCCATCGCCAGCTACAACGCCGCCTCCGCCTCCCCCTCCCCCTCCCCCTCCTCCTCCTTGGTAAGGAGGCGGCAGTGAGGGCGACGCATTGGTTAACGGCTTGTAGATCGCCGTGTCGTCTGACCCGTAGATCAACTGCATGTTCTGCATCGCGTGCTGCGAATGCACCGAACTTTTCTGCACCTGGACGTTAAAAGCTTCCCTACCAGACAAAATCCCAGTCTCCGATCTCATTTCCATCGGCACAAGAAGCAAGCTTCCCACAGCATTACCCAGAAAACGCTACTCACTGCCCGTTAAAACCAAAGAACTACAATGAAACTACACCAAGGAGCACGGACACACTTCAGAGCCTGTCCGAAGTGACAAAAAAGATGAACTCTCCCCACCAACGACTCCAAATTTATCGGCTTTACCACGAGCTCTAATGAGAATGCAGGAGAAATCAACAAAAAGATGCCAACTTTTACCAGGAAAATTAACTCAAACGAGTTCACAATCAACTGTGGTGGGGTTTGCTCGAAGGTCCTAAATCCTAAACTTAAAAATCCGATCTTTAATCGAGAACCACAACAACAACCACTATTACACAAGATCAAGTCATAGTTTACAGTGAACTGAGGCTACAACAAGGACAGACAACAGGAATTATAAAAAAAAAACTACAGAAGAATAGGAAAAAAAAGGTGTCGAGAAAATTTTAAAGGAAAAAAATGAATTAAGACAAAACCAGATAGTCCAGATCCAGCAAATAAAGGAGGAAATTTTCCAGAAATATTTCCCCACAAATTCCTCTCTTTTTTACAATTTCCTCCAGAAAATTAAGGAATTCGCCGGGTATTTCGGAGAAAATGCCCTGAAAAGCTTGAAATCGGAGAAAACGAGAAAAAATGCCAAAAAAAGGGAGATGCAAGAGAAAAATGAAGCTCGAAATCCTCTAATCCCTCTCTTTGTCCGGAAGCCTCACCCAAAGGAGAGCCATGAACTGAGAAAAAAATAGGGGAAATCCGACCCTAATTTATATCTCTGCCTTCCTTTCCAATATTGCGAAGGGTTTCTTTTTCTTTAGTAAAAAGCAAAAAAAAAAAAAAAGCGAGAGAGAAAAAAACAAAGTATATAAAAATTAACACTGGAGCAGGTAAAGCAGGCCGAAATTGCGTTCGCCTTTCCTACATACAAATCAATTTAGGAATCACGCTAAAATAAATAAATAAATTTGCAAGTGACACTTTTCGCGTGTGAAATATTTATTTCTGGTTGTTCATTCGTGTGGTCATGCACGCATCTTAAGGCAGCACTCAGCTCTTCTCCCTCGCACAGCGTATTATTCCGTCTTCTAGTATGAAAAAAGAATACAAACCTCAAATTTGACCTCAGTGGATTTGATTTTGATCGAATTTCACCCTCATTTGAGGAATTTGATTCGATCCGTCGGATCGGATCAGATGGAATGATTGAGTCATTTTTTTATTTTATTTTTCTTTTAACTTTTTATTACTTAATATTTATTCAAAGTATAAAATAGTTTATCGGATATTTGAACATTAATTTTCACATTTAAAAATATTTTATTTAAATTTTGCAGCATATTTTAAATAAAATATTAGCTTAAAATTAAATTAAAAATTGTCTTCTATGAAAAATATCAACCTATCTCCAGCTCCTCGTAATAGGATCGATCAGATTTGAATCCGACCTTCTCCTCGTGATAATATCGGATCCTATTTGAATTCGACTTGACTCATATAACAATCCTGATATAATCGAATTCAATTTGAATCTGACCTGACGCAGTATATGTTATATTATCAGATTCACAAGTCTAAAATTATAAAAAAAATAAATAAACTAATAAATGACGTAGATTCTTTTTTGGGTTTAAACAAGTTTAATTTGATTATCTATGTATTTGAAATGTTTGTATAGATTTATGACTGAGCTAGATTAGTGGAGAATAAGCACTCTGAGCCGAACGGCGAATTATCTTTCTCTACGGGGTCTCACGAAAATTTTCCATTCAGAGTCCCGCATTCATAATATTTTTTCCTCCGCGAGGGCGAGAATGAGGGCCTCCTTTTTCGAGGATCGGGACGGATAAGTTATCTTCACTCTCTCGGACCTCATATATATATATATATATATATATATATATAAGAAATATTAAATCCCTAATCACTTTACCCCTATCGGTGCCTTCTGCCTTCCCCTTCTCACCTCCACTAACCACATTGCTTTCCCAAAATTCTCTCCTTCCACACGATGTCCAGTGCCTTTGCTTGCCCATGATCGGTTGTCCCACTCCCTCTGCTTCGCCTTTGCTAGTGTCGTCCTCCTTGCTGCCCTCCGCATCGACAGTCTCCACTCCCTCCGCCATCATTGTTGTCGAGGAGCGCACCATTGTTGTGAACTCTGATCGGCCTCTGTGTCCTTTTCAATTCGGCTACCAATCCTTCTCAAATATCCAATCCCCCGTGCCACAACCCGTATATGAACCATCCCTCCTTCCCCTCACCTCTTTTGTCCACCGTTGCTCCTCCCCCTATGCGGTTGCGGCGGCTTCAAACTCCAAGGCATGGCGTCACGACGACTTTGACCTCCAGGTCGATCGGCTCCTCGGCGATGGTCCCATTCATCGCGAAGGAAAGTAGCTGCATCGTCTCTTTTGCCGCCTTCTTTGCACGACATTGGACCCGCTCGATCGCGTCCATGGCCAACCTCGTCTTCAAGCTTGGTCGCCCATCTTGCAGCCTTTTCCCATTTGAACGAAAGAGCAATAGCAAAAGTCGCATCCACCGCCCTCCTACGCACGACGTTGGACTCGATCTCTGTCCACATTATCTTCAAACTCAACGCTGGGTGGTCCACCTTGTACCGTTCTTCCATTTGAACAAAAATAGCATCAACATTGCAATGGTCCAACAGACCCCTTCACGTGATATGCGAGGGGAATCAAATCCTATGGGGGGTTGGAGATCCACAAGGGCCGGTGCGGAGAATCAAACTCCCCCTGCACCAGGGAATAGGGCAGGGACGGATGAGCAGGGCCGAGGCGGAGGACACATCCCCCACCCCCAAACAAAAGTTCAAGTGCAAAGCAATTGAAATTATATGTGTGTGTGTGTGGATTTAATGGGGGTTGTTGGATCCTAAAGGGCATCAAGAGGAGGGGGTGAATTGATGTTTCAAAGCAAAATTATCGATTTCACAAAACACGTCTCGAAAGCTCAAAATCGATTCTTTAAATCTTTTAAATAAATGCAATTCAGATCATATCACAAACACAATATGAGAAAGAGAGAGAATGAAATCAAACATGATGAACACGATGGTTGTTGACGAGGTTCGGCTACACCTTAGTCTACATTCTCGTTTTGACTTTTCGACCCCAAGACCATCGGAGATTCTATTAAAATATCTTTCTTTGTTCCAAATCGGACAAAGAAGAAAAGTCCTTTACATCAACCACCTTTTCTGTGCTTCGAGAGACATGTCAACCTCTTCTCCTATGAAGCTAATATTTTCTCTCACTTAAGATGTAAGATATGAAACTTCTTTCACACATGAGTTCTCTCAAATTTTTTGAACAATTATTTCTCTCTTTTACAATAAGATGCTCACAAGAAGAGAAGAGAAAAAGTAAGAGAAAAACTAAAATGATAATTTCAATGAAAGAATCTTCTTTGATATGTTGAAATTTTTCTTCAATGCTTGAATGAATATTTTTACTTTTTGTTTTGGCACTCCTTTTATAGGCTTCATTGTGTGAAAAATTCGTCAAGAATTTTCCACAATTTTCTCCTTAAAAAATAGCCATTACTATTCATTTGACTCGGAGGCCGATTGACCGTACATCTGAATCGGTTGACCGGTCTATGTGACCATTACACGATTTCTTCAGCTTCTGTGCTTGATCGATCGATCGGACTATCAACTGGTCAGTCGATCGGTATAGTCTCATCATTTTTTATTTCGTCCGTTGAACTGATTGCTCGGTCGGTGCATCCACCAGTTTGTTGACCGATGTAGTCTCGACGTGGATCTCAGCAGCTTATGTAATGATCGATCGACCGGTATCTCCGATCGATCTACCGATATAGTCTCAATCGGCTTTCATTGTGTCGACCAGTAGGTTGACCGACCTGCACTATTTTAAGCATAACTTTTTACTCCAAATGAAATAATCTTAAATTCTATGAGTAGCTAACATGATTATCTACAACTTTAATATTCATCATTCATCCAGAATATGATAAGAACATAGTCAACTATTTAATCAAATTTTAGTGCATAAAGTTATCATTTTTATTTAAATTTTTTTAACATTTGACTTTTAATCTTTCGAGATTTGTATCATCAAAATATAATTTCATATGATATTAAAACTTTGCTCCAAGAGAGGTCATACCCATATGAAGCGTATGACCCCCATACACTGTGCCCTGTTTGTTGAATGGTGGATGATAGATGGCCTGAGTCTCCTATCGTTTGTCCTGAGATTGACGCACGTCGTCATTCAAGATGTCAGCAATGGACAAGACGAGGGAGTGGAGGAAGTCGACGAGTTCTCGCATGATGTCAATGGTGGTGAGGAGCTCGAGGCTGTCGAGCTCGTCGGGAACAATGATGAGGGAGCAGAGGAACTCGTACCCACGGGCTTGCACGGTGTGCTCGGTCTTCATCTGTTGTAGGTTCAGCCTCATGTAGAGAGATGAAGAACGAGGCAGAGGAAAAGAGGAGGAAGGAGCGGGTGGCGCGTGACCGGGAGGGGTGGGGTAAGAGGCAGGAGGGGGTTTGGGAATGGCCGATAGGCATAGAAACTTCATTGACGCTTGGCCTCTTCATCGGTGGGAGGAGGTTATTCCGCAATTTTCCCAACTCCCCCTCTCTCCCCGTTCTTCTTCCTCCTCCTCATTTGAAAAAATCTCATCTTTTCCGATTGAATTCGCGGGGGAGAAGGAGAAATTAAGGACGTTCGCCATGGTGAAGACTAGACAGAAGCGATCCCTCTCGCCACTTCCGCTATCATCTCTGTCCGGCTCCAAGAGCTCAAAGGTGCGAGCTCAAGTGTTCCCCCTTGTGACGTCCGTCAAGCCGAGTTGGCATTGTCGTTGCAGCGATCTAGCAACCCCAAGGAGAAGCTTCGATCAGCGGTGGCATCAGAGGATCAGCGCAATGATCAGTCCACCACTTATCCAACGGTGGTCGCCTTGTCGGAGGGGCGACTGGAATGACAAACTTGCTCTAATTGGATGGTGGGCGTGCAGGTATGCGAGGGTTATACACTTCATATGTGTACTCTCTTTAAATCTTCTATATATATTAGTAATTTTAATTTTGCCCGTGGAGAGATTTTTTATTCGAAAGTAAAACGAAAATGGTGGACACGAACATGATGTTAAAAATATAAATTAAGAAAAAATGCTTTTACATGGGTCTTTTGAAATGAGAAAAATCTAGGATGGTTTAAATAAAAGAATATCTACACGTCCAATAGATCTCTATCTAATTAAAGTTCTATGAAATATATACTTTAAATATCTTTAAATAATAATCAATTATCATATCTTCATTTAATAAAATATTGTTTTCATTCATAAAATTATAAACTTAATATCTCTGGTTCTTACTTTCTTCATTACTTTTTATCCAAACTCTTATTCTAACATATAACTTTAATCTTTTTTAAATTCTTGAACACTATATTTTTCATCTAAACATTAAATAGAATTTTTTATTATTGAAGAATTTAAATTCGTACATCTAAATACTATCCTTGAGTTGAATTAAGAACTTTTGTTTCTTCAATTGGAAGTTGACTTGGAAGCACTTATTTATTTATTTCCTTTTACCTAAGATTAGATAAGAATCATATCCAAGAACCAGTAAGTTAGGTATTAAACCTCATTCAGACTGGAGAGGTGCATTGGAATAAAGTAGATAGGGGGTAAGAAGAAAAAAATGGAACATATATCAGATCAGATGCCAAATGACAAATCACTCCCATTGGACCCGCTCACGTGCAACGTTCTTATTTGAAGTCCAAACGCGATCAAAATTATGTCATTTTTAATTAAATTTGATTGGCGCAATTGGTTAGTAAAATTGTGCAGATAATAGAATCTTGGAATCATCATTTAATTAGAAAAAATATCATTCTGTTGTTTACTCTGATTTTAAATTAATCAGACATTAGTAGTCTTAAATATTGGGCCCAAGTTTTTTTAGACAAATGTGGGATGACCAATAGACAAGAATGTGGAGCGTGGTCATGGAGCAACATAATTTTTTAAACAAAAAGAACAAGGAGATGTGGATTAAGCTGCTGCTTGATTGAGTAGAAAGTTGGAAACCTTACCAAAATCATGGGCCAAGGAAATCTTTTTGCAAGTAGATGTCCATCCTCATCCTCTTTGGTTGGCAGGTTAGTCAGGGGAAGCAAAAGGTGACTTGCAAATGACGGAAGTGTATATTATATTATATGTGGACTCTGAATTCAACAATAAATAGCTGTTGCATAATGACAGCTTGAATTCAATCAAGTTGCGACACTTTTTTTTTTAATTGTGTTCACTCCGGAATTAAGAATTCAAGATGTGAACTCAGGCTGATGCATGAAGGTTGATGACGGCTGGGGTACCCAATGGCGCCGGAACCAACAACTACGTTCCTTATTATGTGGATCGCTGGGGCACCACCAAAATGACTCGTTATCGAAAATAATTCTACAAGAAAACACACAAAAAACAACAGAAAATTAAGAAGAAAAGAAAACTTATCCCCTCATTTCAAATGTGTATTTCTTTATAACCCGGAACCGATTCTCACCAATTTTTTTAAAGTTGAGGAGACAAAAATCTAAAAGGTTAATTTCTTAAAAAATTTCTCGAAGCATAGTGATTTTTCACGTTTAATATTAATATATGAAATTATCGTAAACCATCCCTAAATTATATCATAATTTTTTACTTTAATACATTCATCTAATTCTGTCAACTTTCTCTCCCTAAATTATATCACAATTTTCACATTAATACATTCATCTAATACTGTCAACTTTTTCTTTTTTATTTTTCTATTTATGAAAAAACTAAACTACTCTCATCCTATGATTTATGTTTTAAAAATATAATAATAAATATAGAAAATAAAAATAATTAGAGGAAGAGGGTGTGACACAATTTAGGCTCATAACCGGCCTCGGACTCCATGGCAAGGCCATGTCTATGCCCTCAAAGGTGTAGACGACGTCGAGGTCATAGAGGATGACATATGACTTGGCGAAGGCGCGAAGCGGGGGTGCACCCTGGGAGACATAAGTGATGACGTGCTCCCCCACAACAATGCTTATGGCACAAGATCAACGACATTGACGAATATGCTAAGGGCACGAGCAGCGTTAGGGACTTGATGGAGTTAAGGCCGAGCACGGCCTAGATGTAAATGGCCTTGACAGAAAGAGAGGAGGTGAAGGGGAGGGAGATAGGGCAGAGGCGCGCGAGGGTGTTAGCGATGAAGATGAGGTAACCGATGCAGAACTGGCCCTCCCTGCGCCGGCTCCTTGCAGCAGCACTACATCTCCGAACTCCTCTCTGAGCGACATAAGTGAGTTCGAGGAGGGGAGATTAAGGTCTGGATTGTTGAAATACATGATCGTCGTGAACATCCACTTCATCCGCATAGCAGAGCTCACCTTATGAAGAGGCTGTTGTTGTCTTCCATGTCTTCCAAGTTTATGGAGTTTGTAGCATTTTCTTGTAGCAGGTCTTAACATTTTAATCTCTTTTATATCAATCTACAACTAGTATAAATAAGTAGTATAGTGTGTGAGTTGGTGGCAGATGTCGTCTTGTAATCATTTTTTGTAACAACCCAGATTTTTATTAAATAAATAAATTTTATTCATTTATAATATCTGGAAAATCATTATCTGATATTCGAGAATTATTTAATTCTAAAATTCAAGAGAAATTGGAAAAAGATGGTTAAAGAGATAAGAAGGAATTTGAGAGGGATTAGATTTAATTAAGTTGTTATGAAAGGAAATTAATTAATCTCAGATTTAATTAAAATATAAGAAATTATGATGTGATAAATTATTCATGGATGGCCAAGATTGATTCTAAAAGAGTCCAAGGCCTAATAGAATTGAAATCTCAAATCTGTACCTATAAATACGCATTAAAGGGTGGCTGAAAATTCCTTTTTCTGTCAAACAGAATTCTGTCACAAACCCTCTATTTTTCCTCTCATTTCCACGTGAACTGAGACATCCCCGAGAACATGTGGTAGCTGATTTCGAAGCCTGCACATAGGAGAAGAAGTTCCAGGTGGTGACCGCGAGTTTCGGAGCGAGGGCAGAGAGCAATCGCCGACCAAAATTTGACGTTAGTGTAGATTTTCAAAGAAGGAAATCCGATTAGTTTTTTAGCCAACTTTAGGTACGTAGGGGGAATACCTATGTCGTCAATTTTTCACGACATGAAATCCTAATCTCTTCTCCTTTGTACCAGGATTCTATTGATATATCATATAAATAGTTTAGACAGTGTATGACATAGTTATGATGGTCGGAAAGTCGCATCGGAATGCACGTCTCCGTCGGCGGCAGAACTCGGCCCGGGTTCTACTGTGCTGGGCTCGGATTTGCTTGAATCCGGATCAAATTGGATTCGGAACTAGATCGGGATGTTCAACCCGGTCCGGGTTCCTGTTGACCCGACCCGGGTTCTGGCTTCGGCTCGACTCGGGATCGCGACGTGATTGATTTGGAGGTGAACAGGCCAACTCGACCCGGGTTCACCATACACCCGGCCTGGGTTTGCCCTGGCCGAGGTGATATCGGTCGTTTCCGAACACGACCCGGGTTTTACCCGACGCGGGCCGTGTTCTAGAGACAAAAAACATGAATTGTGATATTTTAACATAGATAATTGAATAGTTATTATGATTGTTCCTAAATTGTATTGTTAGCAAATCTGACTTCATCAAACTTTTATTAGATTTGATTTGAGTTTTTTTTCATTGTTACCATATCAGATCCTGTTATCCATCATGTTATTGATCCAGTATTTTTTCCCTGATTGGGTCCTTGACTAACCTAAAGTAAGTTGTTAAAGATAGGTCTTTAGGTTAAACAAGATAAAAGATGGAAACTCTTGGGTCTCCATATTCTCCGATTGTCTCTAAGTCCCCTGGGCCATTATTATTATAGTATTATATGGGGCAGATAGTGTACCAGAGGTTTGAGACGTCATCCTTTAGGGAAGCTATGGTTGTCCTGTAATGGCCATGGCCCCTCGCCATCACAAAGTCATTGTTAGCGCTATTATTGGAGGGCAGCTTGCCGTGGTTTGATCTCCCACTGGCCTACATGAAAGATATAGAGTTTTTCCATAATTGGTTGAGCGCTCCCTAATTGAATTGAATTGAATTGAAATTGAAATTGAAATTGAAATTGAAATTGAATAGAATTGAATTGGACCTTGGTTATTTGGATTTTGGCGTTGATTGACTTTGCCTCCGCCTATTGAATAGAATCGAAATTGTTAATTGGCCAATGACCACAGATATTCATAATAGAAAAATTGTCTAATTGGATAAGTGCCATAGTGATCAGGCTTAATTGATAATTGATATTGATTGATCCCTTCATCTCTTACCTGATCCCCTTTATTGATTCATGGTCTTATTGATTATTGAGCTCTCTTTTATTATTTTATCATGTGCTCTATTGTTTATTGCATCTTATCGATTATTGATATTTGAGCACCATGATCTTTTATTTATTGTTATGGGTAGACCCTATGTGTTGAGTATTTTTGTACTCATGGTTTTTTCCTACATCTGAATTCATGCAGGTGAGATGATAGAAAATGGTGATGTAGGTGGTCAGGCTCAGTGACAGAGATGTTGCACATAGTGTAGGATTTAGTCATACTAGATTATTGGATTAGTTTTTATATTCCGCATATTTAGCGTAGTGGAGTCATGGACGTTTCCAACTCCTTGATATTATATTGTTAGGCAATTTTCTTTTCGCATTTATAGAGTTTATTTTTTGCAAAATTTATTTACATAGAATTGCGTAGCGCCTTTGAGACGACTCTGAGCACGTGATAGTCACGTGGGTCTCGGGGCGTTACATTTTTCATTTTGATTAGAATAGATATTTTCTTTCTTTCCTCTGCAACTCATCGCACCCTCTTTCTTCCTTCCGTCTTTTTCTTCGACGAGCTTCCGGCGAGACATCGGAGCTTGGTTTTTAACATGGTATCAGAGCCGAGTTGTCGGCAATCCTCCTGAGCTCCTCATCGTCGTGCGTTGTCAGATTTGGAGTCTTGCCGGTGTCCATGGCTCCTGAAAGTTCGGGAGACGTAGATCTGGCCGGATAAGCTTCAAATAGGCTGTGAGTTTTTCATTTTCTCTTCCTTCTTTTTGGATCTTCTTCTTCACTTCGATCCATTCGGATCTTCTTATTTCTTTGTTTTTCTTATCACCATTTCCTTTTGCTCATTTTTTCCCTCAAGCTTTCTCCACGGACAGATCTACGGTCGCCAATCTTCTCTTTGTAGTTTTATTCGGTGTTGATCTTCTCCGATTGTTCTCGAATATTTTCCTTCTATGTTTTCTTCCAACAAATGATTAGGTCAGTTTCACTGAATAAAATTGTTAGTAATATTTTCGATCCAACCCTTCGTCGACTCATTGTTGGAATTGTTCAGAGTTTTGTCTTCTTCATCCACGATTGCGATCACCGATACTTGATCTCCGGTGATTTCTTGTTCGTCGATATGATTCCCGACGTTATCGTCGGAGGGATAGGAGCCTTCTCTCCTTGTTGCCGTTATTGGCGTTCTCCGGCGTTGTCGTCGGACGCTTTCGATGGCAATCGCCGAATCGGAGCTTAACCTCCGTATTGCTATTATTGTTGTCGACGATCGAATTTTGTTCTATCTCTTGTCATACTGTGTCTGCGTGCGTCTTCGAATATCTTGAAGTTTTATGTCCTCTAGTTCATCGAGGTCGGGAGGCACTTCTTGTCTCCGATCATCCTCTAATCTGTTGGTTCTTCTCTGTCTTGATTCTTTCATATGTTTTCTTAGCTTTTTGTATGTTAGTTCTTTGTCCTGTTTCTTCTTGTCTGCTGGTTGATGTCTCTCGACGAGGGGGCGACTCCGGCAAATCTTGTGCTGCCTTGTGTGTTACTGCTGCGAGGGATATAAGCCGCGAGGGGGCGTGTTGGCCTCTCCAGAAACCATGATTAGCAGGTATTCGACGATATGTATCTTGGCTTGTAGAGTGATCCTTCTCCAGCTAGGGTTCTTCAGTTTCGATGCTCTGGTTCTCTTGTTCTTCATCGACATTTACTAGCTGATGGATGAGTTGTGGGCTTCAGCGATGAGTTGTAGCAAGTTACCGTTCCAGTTTCTTCATGGCATTCATGGAGTTATGCTGTCGCTGCTAAAGTGTTACTTGCTGCCAATCCAATCCTGCATTTGTGATGTTACAAAGATGCTCAGCAAGAGTGTTTTACATTTGAAGTTCTCGTAATTTCCGCTAATGTCCACAGCTTGATTTCAAGTGATCTACAGATCTAATCTCCAGCTTATCGACAGCATTTCCAGTTGTCCTTCGCGCCTCTATTTGCCAGTTGCAGAGTTCTTTTTTTACAGGTGTCCGCGAGTAGATAATCGGTGCTACCAACTTGAGTTTGATGTCTTCATCTCATATATACGTACAACATCATTGGCAGCCGCGTCTATCTTCTGTACGTGCCAACTTTGGTTGCCTTCCTTTGCTCTTGGAGGCCTTTAGATGATTGCATACTGCTTGTGCATTTGTCCACAGCACATCAAACAAACACAGCAAGTAGAATTCCTATGTTCGTCCAGTTCTCCTCACAGGTGTTCGATGAATTGCCGCAGCCGATGCATTTTACCGACGACGATGATAACTTCAAGTTGTCGCCGTTCAATTTCTTCCCGGCGTCGACTTGAGGGGGCATGTTGAAATATATGGTCGTCGGTGAACATCCACTTCATCCACATAGCAGAGCTCGCCTTATGAAGACGCTATTGTTGTCTTCCATGTCTTCCAAGTTTATGGAGTTTGTAGCGTTTCCTTGTAGCAGGTCTTAACGTTTTAATCTCTTTTGTTTCAGTCCACAACTAGTATAAATAAGTAGTATAGTGTGTGAGTTGGTGGCATATGTCGTCTTGTAATCATTTTTCATTTTGATTAGAATAGATATTTTATTTCTTTCCTCTGCAACTCATCGCACCCTCTTTCTTCCTTCCGTCTTTTCTCCGGTGAGCTTCTAGCGAGACATCGGAGCTTGGTTTTTAACATGGATGTCCCTGATGTGCGGCCACCGGTTCCACATCAATTGCATCGACACGTGGTTCCGGTCCGCTCCACCTGCACTCTCGGACGCTCTCTAAAATTAATTAATTATATAAATAAAAATAGATCATAATTAGAAGTTATCAATAAATAATTCTTAAACAAACATTATAAACTAATTAATTTTATAGTGAAAAAATTAAGCAGCTAATGTTTTGTTTGTAAATAAAATTAACATACAACCATAATTATATTCTAAATAAAAGTTATTAGGCATAGTCTAATTTAAATTGTATTCAAGTCTCATTAAGATATTAATTATTATTTACATAATGATAATAATCATCGCAAATAATGAAGTTTACATGCTGTAATAAATTTATAATAATCTTGTTGTAATATACTTATTACACATTAGATCTTATACAGTTATACATAAGAGTAATTTCATATATGTTTTTTTTTCAAATGAAAGATTGAATTGTCTTATCATGCAAAAGTAATAAAAAAAAATCATTTCCATTTGTCAAAATAATAAATTTATTAACTCTTATATTTAGGCTTTGTTTGACAATGTCATAGTTAGCATTTAACGGTTTGGATGCAAATTTAATTATTTGATAAATGATAGAAATAAATAAAAATTAATATTTTGAATGAACATATTAAAAGGTTACTTTCATTAGCGTTGCGATTAGAGATTTTCAATTTTATCTTTATTCAAATGTATTATTTCTTTCTCAACTTATCTTATTATTATTTTATTTATATTTTATCACCATTCAACTATATTTATTTTTTATATTCATGATTGATTAATTACAAAATATGCATTCATTAACAATGGATAAAAAAGTTTAATTTAACTATTAATATTTTATATCATGCATGGACAATACAAAATTCATTGTAAATATAAATGCTTACATATTTTAATAAAAAAACATTAGTTGTATGGGTCTCTCTCAACTTTCAAGATCTCAGGAATTAAGTAGGCTCCGTTTTTCTGTAAGATGGGAACTTTCACTTTGGTCATTTGAGATTATTTTCTTCTGTGTGGTACTTGATTTTCTGACTATGTCGTATACATAAGGCCAAATGAAGATGATGTCTATCTGCACTGAATTATGAATGCTAGGATGGCAGAATAATCATGTTTTATATAAATTCTATATTATGAAATATTATTTGGGCACACCATATCCACTTGTGAATGACATGAAAACAAAGATGCGAATATATATCAATTACAGAAAAACTGTTATTTATAAATATAATAAAGTGGATAGCTGTGCTACTAGTGCCGGAGATTACAACCATGGAAAGGGGGACGTATGCTGGCCCATATGTATGGCAAATATCAAGGCATTCAAGAGGCTTCCTTTTTGTTTCGAGTAAATTTTAGTAACGGTTAGAAAATAGTTCCAAGATGATAACTTAACTTCATTTTATAATACTACAAATATTGAATTTCATAAACACTTCAATCACAATTATCGTGACTTCAGTCACCGAAGTGGATGCTGGCACCACATCACCAGTTTCTTTTTTCTCCATATCATATTTTAAAATATAAAAAAACCATATCAATATCTTTTCTCTCATCCATAACATTTTTTTTTAAAAAAAGTTAAGTTATTATTTTCTCTCTTCCACACAAAAGTAATTTTGTATCTGTATAGTCATTCATTTTTTTTAAATTTCAGTCACAATTATCATTAAAAATGCACATGTCAGCTGGCCCGATGAATCTTGTGCGAGCACAGTGCTGGGCTGGGCTGCTCACACGGAAGTCTACCTTATAGGGCTACTATTTCTCACCCCTCTAATGTCAACAAGACTGATTCTTTTTAAATATTAATTTAGTTATCATTTTAAATTTTAAACGGAGAGAAAAAAATATTGATTGGATAATTTTTTTAAAAAGAATTAAATGATTACAATTTTTAAATATTCCTTAAACATTTTTTCTTATTTTATTTTACTTTTTAAATTTTTTTAATATTATTTTAATAATAATCGTGACTGAAATCTTTAAAAATTAAGGGGCAACTGTCCAAAAAAGAGTTATTGTCTTGCTGATTTTTTACATTATTTTTTAAATATTATTTCATCATGTCACTTTTTTATTACTTTATATTTTTAATGATGACTGTTATTGAAATTTCTAAAAATTGAATGATCATGTATGCAAAATTTGAAAGGTTGAATGCGTATACGCGTACAAAATTAAATTTGAATAGAAGAGAAAGAAAAATGCTGACGTGATATTGTATTTTTTTAAAATCTCACGTAGAAAAGAGATAAAATATTAACGTGTTGTCACATAGACATTCATATGGGTATTCACGGTTCAAATCAAATTCGACCCAATCCGATCCGTCCGATTTCGAATCGGGTCACTCCTTTTTGGAGGGTTTAGGGTTTAGGGTTTAGGGTATCCTCCTCTCGATCAATCCGATCCAACCAAACCGATCCGCTTTGGGTCGGGTAGCATCGGATAACCCGACCACCATTATTTATTTATTTTACTTTTTTATTATTTAATAGAAAACATATTCTATAATATTTAATTTAAAATAATAAAATAATTTGCTAAATATTTAAATATCATTTTACACATTTAAATATTTTATTTTTATAGTTTTTTATTTTTCAATAAAATATAAGTTAAAAACTTAATAAAAAATTAAAAAAATCGGGTCTTCGAATTGGGTCTGGTCGACTTGGGTCGAAAATTTTTAACTTGTATCTTTCCCAACCCATGGTTGAGTTGAAGTCGAGTCGGGTCGGACCTGACCTAACTAACGACTCGATCGGACCCAAACTGGTTCGAGTAGGATCGGGTTGTCGGGTTCACTGGTCGACCTGACCTGATGAACAACCCTAGGCATTCACATCAACACTACATCAGTGATCGAACGATAAACGATATATATATAATGTGGACCATCAGATTGACTCAAAATTAATAGAGCGGCTGAGATTAGATCTTTTAAGTGAACCAAAGAATTAATTGGTTTTTTTACTTAACCGGTTCAACTCAATAAAAAAATATTTCTCATCCATCTCCTTTTCCTCTCGATCAATTCGTCTTCCTTTTTCTGCCACATCTCTGCACTCATCCTCTGCCACATCCGAAACCACCATTCTCACGCAGGTTGCTCGCTTGGACGATGTTTGCGCCGGAGCCCCAATGAACCCCACGCGCCCAAGCCTTGGACGGAGCTCAAACCTGCTACATGAGGTATTGTGTAAAAGATTTTTTGTTATACGTGTTTAGCTAGTGGAAAGATGCACGTGTATCATAGAGGATAGCCTAATGGAGGAAAGATATATGTAAGCAAGATGTGTGTGCATTTATATTTTTGCGTTTTTATACTTTTCGTTCCATTGTAGGTTGCAACATAGTGCCAAATATATTTTTTGTTGTGATATCATTTGTAATGGAAATTTCAATATTTTATTTTATTTTATTGTGATCCTGTTGAGATTCATGAGACCATCAGCTCAGAGCCAAGCTTCAAGAAGCTCGCAGGCATCGAAGAAGACAAGAAGGAAACATGTTCCATCACCAAGCCTCGTCCTGCAATCGAATCCTCGGGCTCGAAGATAGCTCCATGGAGAGGCCTCGACCTTGGGACTACTGAGACGGCCGCCAAAGTTGGAGCTCGCAAATCAAGCAAGCTTAAGGGGATCAAGGAGGAGGATGATGAGAAGAAGTTGAAGGGGGGGGGGGGGGGGGGGGGGTACATCGTTCAAGCTCAAGTCCAAAGCCTCAGTGCCATTTCTTGTGCCGGCGCTAAAGCCCTTGAGTTTGGCAACCGTGGGAGCAACTAAGTCAGCGCGAAGAGTGAGCGAATTGCCGGCCAGCTTACATGGTCGCATAAGAGGTAGAAATATGGTCAAGGCACCAGAGAGATCAAGCATAATTTTCTACACTTGTGACGATAAGAACCATATTTTTTTATCTTGTAATATTGGATCAACATGTTTCTTCTCTTCACATTACAATCTCTGCTTGTAAAATTAGTTGCAAAACAATATGTCTCTGTCTGCATAGAAAATATAATGGCAATCCATGTTTCATACAGAGCTACTAATCAATGAGAGTTCATTCATGAAAATTAGCAATTCCCTGAGACAACTGACAAGAAGATTACAGCTGATTGTGTTCTCTTCCTTCACAAGAGATTACAATTGATTGTGTTATCTTCCTTTGCAGCTTGAGAATCATACAAGAAATTCATACTCCAAAAAATAACAAATAAAACCAGCATACTTCCTCCATACATTTCACTAGTGTATACAATAGATTGAACTCAATTATCATCGAATTCTTAAAACCTACATGACATAAAAATGGGGTGAGTATCTAACTTACATTAGAGAAAGTGTATATGATATATCTGTACCATAATACCTGAATGATCCAATAGATTGCTTAAATTGCACAAGAGCTGCAAAATGTTTTCAAATTGCGTAAGCTTTATAGTTCTGATCATAAATAAAACATACTTATATAATCATGTTTTTACTATAAATGAAGGTACAAGTTACCATTAAATTTGATCATCTCCATCTTCACCATAATCTTCTCTGTCCTCTTCAACTTCATTTTTTTATTCTCCTTTTCCTTCTATCATCGAAGCAAAAAATTATGTAAAAAATAAATAATCACATTTTTTCAAAGTAAATAAATAATAAAGATTGCTTACCATTCGTAGACAAGTATATTTATAATGACCTTCCATACCACATTTACCACATATCCGCTTCTTACGCTCACCTTATGAGGTGGAAATTTTGACACTTGATTTAAGTCTTTGAATTTTTCTTGGTCTACCTTTAGCTTTTACAAAAGTTGGGTCATGAACAATAACATCCAATTCTGTAGAAGTTTGGCTAAAGGTTGCAGGAGCATCACATGAAATTACTTTATTTGTAACATTCAAACTTTCAAACCGTTCAATAATTTCTTTCAGAACTGAAACCCCGATATCTAAAAGATCAGTTGAGCGCAAGGCAAAATCATTGACTTTGCGCAAATTCGTTCTCCAAATAAATTTCTGAAGAGGAGTTATAGAACGTTGACCATCTGCAAAAACACTATCCAAAATTGCATGCGCCTTTGAATATAGAGCATCTATTGTCCAACAATGAAGTATATATTGTATAAGTAAACTTATAATCTTCTTCTTATTAAGGACATTCAAAATATGAACACAAAATATTTCTTCTTACTCGAACTTCTTACATGAACAATTTATCATAATAGTTTCCTTATCACTATATTCCACAAGGTTGTTGGATCTAAGTTTTAATGGTATATAAAATTATATTTTGATGATACAAACCTCGAAAGATTAAAGTTAAAATGCTGAAAAAGTTTAAAGAAAAATGGATAACTTTATGCACTATACTTTGATTAAATAATTAATTATGATCATATTAGATTTTGGATTAGTCATAAATATCAAAGTTGTAGAGAATTCTGTTAGCTTTTCATAGAATAAAAAATCATCTCATTTGGATAATTGTGCAAAATATTATGTTTAAAATAGTGCAGGGCGATCGAGCTGTCGTCAAGAACACAGATCGACTGGTCAGGAA
Source organism: Pontederia crassipes (assembly GCA_030549335.1). Classification (NCBI taxonomy): domain Eukaryota; kingdom Viridiplantae; phylum Streptophyta; class Magnoliopsida; order Commelinales; family Pontederiaceae; genus Pontederia; species Pontederia crassipes. The sequence continues at coordinate 17,313,063 of CM060184.1, read as the reverse complement.
CACAGGTCGACCGGTCCAGAATATCGGTCGACCGGTCAAGGACACAGGTCGACCGGTCAGAGTAGAAAATGCTCAGTTTCAATCAGTAGAATGTCGAGACTGTACCGGTCGAGGTACCGATTGACCGGTCCAAAACACAGGTCGACCGGATAGTGCAGAATTCGCCAACTGTCACATTTTTCATAAAAAAAGTGTACTGATCGACCGGTCCATATGTGCGGTCGATCGGCCTCCGAGTTAAATGAACAGTAATGGTCAAATTTGAAGGAGAAAAATTGGATGACTTTCTCACTTATAGAAGCCTATAAAAGAAGTGCCAAAGCTAGAAAGAAGTACACTCATCCAAGCCTTGAAGAAAAACTTCAAGTTATCAAAAGAAGCCATTCTTATTGAAGTTTTCATTTTTAGTTTGCTCTTCTTTCTCTCTTCCACTCTTGTGAGCATAGAATTGCAAAAAAGAGAAACATTATTGTTTAGAAAAATAGAGATAACTCATGTGTCAAAGATGTTCTAAATCTTACCTCTTGAACGAGAGAAATAGATTTGCTTCCTAGGAGGAGAGGTTGCCTTGCCTCTAGAAGTGAAAAAAATAGTGGTTGTATAAAGGACTTTCTTCTTTGCCCCATTTGGAACAAAGGAAGGGATTAGTGGAATCTCCAACGGTCTCGAGGACGAGAAGTCGGAGCGGGAACGTAGGCCAAAGTGTGGCCGAACCTCATCAACAACCATCGTGTGTTTGCGTTTGATTCTCTCTCTCTTTCTCCCTCTAATATTGAATTTATGATCTGAATTATAAAAGATTTAAGAATCGATTTTAAGCTTTCGCAACGATTTTTGTGAAATCGACATTTTCGAATTGAACACCAATTCACCCCACCCCCCTCTTGGTGCCCTTTGGGATCCTACAATTGGTATCAGAGCGGGTTTCTCTTATTTTGATCTTTTGAATCATCTCATTTTTTTTGGATCTAATCGTTTTAGATTTAATCAATTCTAAGATTCAATTTTTTTAGATTTAACAATCTTAAGAGTCATGGCATCAAGTGCATTTATTTTTGCCGAAGGACAATCAATTAGTCATCCTCCCCTTTTAAATGCATCAAATTTTCAATTTTGAAAAATTCGGATTCAAGCCTACATATGTTCTATTGATTTAAACATGTGGGATATCGTTTAAAAAGACTATTATTTATATGAAAAATTACTTTTCGAACATGACGAAAGACAAAATTTTTTTCGAAATTGGATTGGAAAGCAAAGAATATTTTCTATTGTGCTTTGGATTCAACGGAATTTAATCGGATTTCAAGTTGTGAAACTGCAACCGAGATTTGGAAAAAATTCATCACTACTTATGAAGGAACCGATAAAGTTAAAGAATCTAGATTGAATATTTTAAACCATCAATATGATTCTTTCAAAATGCATGATAATGAATCCATAAATGATATGGTTGCTCGGTTTAATGATATTTTGACGGCTTAACCTTCTTGGACGAGCCAAGATCTAACCCCCCAAAAGTGAAAAAGATTCTTAGGTCTCTCTCCTCCAAATGGCATACGAAGAGGACCGTAATCGAAGAAAAAGATTTGAACAAATTGAATTTTGCTTATTGGCTCACTTTTAACCTATGAGATCTCAATCCAAGAAGATCAAGAAGAAAAAGCCCCCAAGAAAAAAATATTGGCATTGAAGGCAAATACAATAGAAGAAGATTCAAGTGATGAGAAAGTGGATGAAAAGAAACTCGCACTCTACTCAAGAAAATTAGATAAGTATCTCAAGTTGGTTAAAAAGAAAGACAAGAACGAGAAGCTAATTAGAAATCATACAAACACCACAAAGAAGAAAAATCTCAGAAAGGTAAAAAGTCTAGTGAAACAAGTAGTTCACCAAGCACTTCTAATGATGAAGCATACATATGCTTGATGGCACATGACAATGGGGTAATTTCTAACCCTTCAAATTCAAATTATGACTCATCGAATTCTTCCGAAGAAATTCTCTCTTTAGATGTGAATAAAGAACTATCCTCTCTTATAAAAAGATATTTTTCAATTAAAAAGAAAAATGAAATATTAATACATGAAATTGAAAAATTAAAAGAGGAAAATAATGCATATTTTTTGGAAAATGAAAAACTAAAAAATAAAATTGAAACTTTGAAAATCACGCATGCATGCGAAGTTGTAAAACTAGCATGTTCTTTGGAAAAAGCAAAGAAGAAAAATGATCTTTTGAAAAATCACAAAATAATGATAAAACTAGTTCTTATGTAAAGAAAAATAATTCTATGAAATATTTTGGACATGAAAACTCTTATTGGAAGTCTAATCATTCCTACGATAAAAAATTATATATTACATGTTTTGCATGTGGATTTTATCGCCATTATGCTTATCAATGCAAAGTAAGAAAATATTCAAAACATAGGATGATACGGGTTCCAAAAGGAAATTTGACTAATAAAATTGGACCCAAAGAAGTTTGGGTACCAAAGTTTAAATGATTATTTTTCAGATGTGTCTCACATGTAAAGCAAATGAGGAATTGGAAAAATGAAAGCACAAAGATTATGGTAAAAGTATCATCTATCTTTGATTTCATTCAAAAATTCAAAATTACTATTTCTTTGAAAAGAGAGAACATCTAAAATTGGTAATAGTGATAGGGGGAGCATACTAAACTTTATTTTGACATATCATGTATATCATTATTGTATCAAAGTTTTATGCAATATTTTGATTATTAACATATATATATAGTTTTGGCCTTCATCAAATTATTTCCATTTCGCCATTATAAAATAATCATAAATTTAGGGAGAGTTATCTTACATACTAACTCTTTATGATGTAATATTTTACATATTTCTAAGATGAAGAAAAAGGGGGAAATAATTTTTTTTTCAACAATGGCATGATTAAGGGGGAGTTACATATGATTTCCTATATACTTCATACACAAATTATTCTTTTTGATGAAATAAAATGGGGAGAAATATAGGAGAAATATGATCTGAATATAACTTTATATGAAGAGTTCCTTACAATTTATACTTATGTGAATATCTATCATTGTAAGGAAAATTGAGTGTTAGGAGAGTAAAATTGATTTTACAACTTATTTTATAACTTTTTCACAAATTATCATTTTTCATATTTCTCGATTTGTCTTCATCAAAAAGGGGGAGATTGTTGGATCTAAGTTTTAGTGATATATAAAATTATATTTTGATGATACAAACCTCGAAAGATTAAAGTTAAAATGTTGAAAAAATTTAAAGAAAAAGGGATAACTTTATGCACTATACTTTGATTAAATAATTAACTATGATACTATTAGATTTTGGATTAGTCATAATATCAAAATTGTAGAGAATTCTGTTAGCTTTCCGTAGAATAAAAAATAATCTCATTTGAATAACTGTGCAAAAAGTTATGTTTAAAATAGTGCAGGACGGTCGAGCTGCCGGCTGGAAAAAAGGTCGACCGGTTAGGAACACAGGTCGACTGGTCCAGGACACAGGTCGACCAGTCAGTGCAAAAAATGCCCAATTTCAATCAGTAGAATGTCGAGTCTATACCGGTCGAGGTACCGGACTGGTCCAAAACACAAGTCGATCGGACAGTGCAGAAGTCGCCAACGATCACATTTTTTATAAAAGAAAGTGTACAGGTCGACCGGTCCATATGTGCGGTCGATCGGCCTCCGAGTCAAATGAACAGTAATGCTCAAATTTGTAGGAGAAAATTGTGAAATAATTTTTGGATGACTTTCTCACTTGCAGAAGCCTATAAAAGGAGTGCTAAAGCCAAAAGAAAGTGCACTCATCCAAGCCTTGAAGAAAAACTTCAAGTTATCAAAAGAAGACATTCTTCTTGAAGTTTTCATTTTTAGTTTGCTTTTCTTTCTCTCTTCCACTCTTGTTAGCATAGAATTGTAAAAGAGAGAAACATTATTGTTCATAAAAATAGAGAGAGCTCATGTGTCAAAGAGGTTCTAAATCTTACCTCTTGAGCGAGAGAAATATATTAGCTTCATAGGAGGAGATGTTGCCTTGCATCTCGAAGCGAAGAAAAATGTGGTTGTGTAAAGGGCTTTATTCCTTGCCCCATTTGAAACAAAGGAAGGGATTAGTGAAATCTCCGACGATCTCAAGGTCGAGAAGTCGGAGCGGGGACGTAGGCCAAGGTGTGGCCGAACTTCGTCAACGATCACCGCGTGTTTGCGTTTGATTTTCTCTCTCCCTCTTTCTCCCTCTAATATTGAATTTATGATATGAATTATAAAAGATTTAAGAATCGATTTTAAGCTTTCACGACGATTTTTGTGAAATCGATATTTTTGAATTGAATACCAATTCACCCCTCCTCTTGGTGCCCTTTGGGATCCTACAAAGGTTTCGCCTTTGATATTCTTTTCCCATCAAATATCAACATGATGATCATCCTTAAAAAAATTTTCTGTAAGAAAGTCATTGATTTGTTTAAACTCCTTTTGGAAGAGAGCAAATACATTTTGCATATATACCTTGCCCGCATGCTTTTCCAAAAGATGCCTTGAAATTAAAGAAGCTGTCGAGTTCAAGTTTTTAAAATCTTCACATTCTTCAGCTTCACGATGTGAATGAAGGGCTTGATCATATTGAAACACAAAATCTGTTAAGGAAGTATTTGAATTGACATATCCATAAAAAAAACATTCATACTTTCTGACATGTGTGATGAAGACATTCCTTCAAAAAATATGTCACTTAAATAAACTGGTACCAAGTAGTGATGCCTATTATACATATTTTCAATCTAGTGATCATTTGGTACATCATATGCTTGCTTCAATTGAATCCATCTTTCTTCAAACTCTTCAATACTTGAAATGTGTATCCATTCCTTAAAGTCTTTCAAAAATTACCTCGTGCGCACAAATTTTTTGTATTAATCATCGCATTTTTTTAATATGATATATACAAAATCGATGTATTGTGCTTGAAAATACTTTACGTATTGCATTACCCATTGCAATGTCTTGATCAGTAATGATAGATATGAGATGTTTTTCATTCATGCACTCTAGCCATGTATGGAACAACCAAGTAAAAGTTTATTCAGTCTCATCTACAAGCAAAACACAAACAAATAATATGGATTGTCTATGATGATTGACTCCTGTGATTGGTGTAAATGGCATGCAAAATTTGTTAGCTCTGTAAGTTGTATAAAAAACTACATCTCCAAAAGTTAAGTAACTGTCCCTCGATCTACTGTCTGCCCAAAAGACGTTTCTCGCGGTGTTAGTTTCATCCTTCTGCAATTTGAAAAAGAATTCATAATAATCTTTTTTTTTCTTTTTGAAACAAGAGATGACACCCATGCATTCATTACCGACATTGTTCTTTCTTGTTGCCTTTAGAAGATTCATACATTTTTGACTTGTAATTGTTGGTTCACATGAATACTTTAGAACTCTAGCAATACCTGATGGACCAATGCCAGCATTATGCAAATCATTAATGACTTCTTTCGAAGTGTCAGATAATATATAATGCAAACACATTTTCACTACTTTAGAAGGAGTAGCTAAAGTATGTCTATGTTCTTCCTCAAATCTTTTTATAACCTACTTTCTATCATATCTTTTCCCAACAAATAAATGTGCAGCACAATCACTTCGTGTTTCTCTTCTTCGTTTGACTTCTTTTTCGACATTTGCTTAATGTCTTTATACCCTTATTTAGAACAAACAAATACTCTACTGGAATGTCTTGTCCTTTCACTTGCCTTATAAAGAACATGTTTTCTTACAGGAAAAATCAACTGATCTAGCATAATTATTATAAAAGTTGTATGCTTGATCATGAGATTCAAAGATCATTCCAAGACATGGTTTCATCATATCACTAGATTGTTTCGAAGACTTATCTGTAACTTGGAATCCTATGTCATGACTACTGTCAACATAGTTCACGATGCTGAATAAGAAATTAACCATAAGTACACAAATGACCACAAAATTTATAGTAAAAAAAATCGATATATACCTCTGTGTGCCCAGGATTGGATTGGCTGAATCATGTATACTCATATTTTCGCTTTGATCAAAAGACATTTATAACTACAAAAGATTTAAAAGAACTATAACAGGCTCACAATAAGAAAAATAAAATAAAATATTGAAATTTCCATTACAAATGTTATCACAACAAAAAATATATTTGGCACTATGTTGCAACCTACAATGGAACGAAAAAGTATAAAAAGGAAAAAATATAAATGCACACACATCTTGCTTACGTATATCTTTCCTCCATTAGGCTATCCTCTATGATACACGCGCATCTTTCCACTAGCTAAACACACATAACAAAAAATATTTTACAAAACACCTCGTGTAGAAGGTTTGAGCTCCGTCCAAGGCTTGGGCACGTTGGGTTCATTGGGGCTCTAGTGCAAACATCATCCACGCGAGCAACCTGCGTAAGAATGGTGGTTTCGGATGTGGCAGAGGATGAGCGCAGAGATGTAGCAAAAAAAGGAAGACGAATCAATCGAGAGGAAAAGGAGATGGATGAGAAATATTTTTTTATTGAGTTGAACTGGTTAAGTAAAAAACTAATTAATTCTTTGGTTCACTTAAAAGATCTAATCTCAGCCACTATATTAATTTTGAGCCAATCTGATGGTCCAGATTATCTGGTTGAATATTGGTTGCACACTCTTTGGTTGCATGCTACTTAAACTCTCTCTCTCTCTATATATATATATATTATGTATATGAATGCCTTCTTATACCACTACAAGAAAAAATGTCATTTTCGACGAACTCATCCGTAAGAAATTAAAAAATCCATAAAAATTGTGATTTCTGATGGCTTTTTTTTGACGGAACAAGTCGTTCGAAAATTTTGTCACAAATAATTTTTTATGACAATCATATATCCGTCGGAACTTCCGACAAGTGTCACCGTTGAAAGTTTCGATGGTCGGCGCCGTCAAAACTTTCAATGACGCGTGATCCGTCGAAACTTTCGATGGCCACCTCCTCGTCAGTAGTTCTGATGGCGAGTGACCATAAATTCTAAATAAAATATTTAATTAAATAAAAAATTTATAAATATTCAATTACAAATTTCTAATGATCGTCATTGTCTCACCGTCATCTTCCAATTGGCCATGCATCATTTTCTATTTATTTTCATTGAGCTCTTAGCATCTATCGTTCTCGTTGCTCAAATTCTCGTCATATCTCTCGTCAGACCTCTTGTCATACATTCGACAAACGTTATTCCCACATGCTATTGAAAATTTATTGCACATATTGACTTGGATAATCGGATATCGGTTTACGGCCATATCCAATATCCGCATGACTAACGGATGATTTGAGATCGTAGATGCATCCTTCTTCAAGACGATGTGATCCTCCAAAGTTGTCGAGAGATCAGTGGTGTTGCACCCTCCTACGTGGCTTGTGTAATATGCTCAACCTTTTGTTTTGTGACCCTCCTGACAATTAAGAAGTGACATATGTTAATAAATATAAATATGATAATATCACACGTTATGAATCTATATTCTTACGTATGTCTCCTGAGCAAACGATGAAACTTATTCTTTATTTTTTTTTCTGATAGGTTTTGAGAAATATCTCATCTCACTGGGTGATTTACATGTCTTTTTCTCCTGCAATATAACCACAATTTGAACTTAATTAAAACCACAATTTTATTTCATTGATAATTAAATAAAATTACAAAGCTTACTAAGTGCTTTATCATTCTTTTTGCAATTGTGGACATAAATATACAACCACCTTCATGCAAGCAAGCTTCCTGGTCAGATCCCCGATTTGTCTTGACATTTCACACTTGGATTTGTAAGTCTCATTGGACCACTTAGCTAATAACTCGGCCCAAACAGTTTCAAGAACCAATTGGGTCGTTCTCCTTCATCTCATGCATCCAACAATATCGAGGACAATCGTTTTGAGCACATAGAATTAAACGTCTTCCACATTTGCTCTATGTGCTCAGGATCCCATCTCACATCAGCCTTTAAACAAAGATATAATATTGGCATAATAATAAAATCCAATTTGTAAGTAGAACTTATAAGGATACAGATATGGAATTCTCTTAAACAACATCTATCTCGTTACATAAGGAATTTCCCTTCATATAAGTCTTGTCTCATTATATCTCTGTCGAATTACCTTAGTACAAGCGGCAGCAGGGGGTTTTGACGATAGAAACCTGTGAGAACATATCTACTTTAGAGGTTGTGACATCACTTTTTCGTCTTTACTTCATAGGGATTTAGATTTTCGTCGCAAAATCCTTCGAAAATCTAGAAGAATTTGCGACCATCAAAGTATTCCGTTGGAAGAACGAGATTTTCTTGTAGTGTACTAAGGTTATGCCCAGTGTTTGCATCATGTTTTAGTCAACCTTTGCGATCAAGAATAGAAGTTTGGGTGCTACTAGCTAAACAACATCCTAGAACAAGTCTCCGTATAGCTGAGGTTTAGTGATTTTAATGAGTAACCAACCAAATATTGAATAAAAAAATAAATGTCACACCTTCATAAACTACTTGCATAATTGAATGTAAGTTGATAATTGATCATCGTAAATTACATGTATACTTGAATGGAAGTTGATATTTTCTCAATTTGATGAAATAAAAGCTCTCTTTAAGCAAGATAAATTCAGTAACAAGTAAACAATCGTTAAATTGCATTTATAATGTAACGCCCCCAAATCGCAATCCGTCACATGGCATAATACGTTTCGAGTATCCTGCGTATCATCCTTACGTGTACATCATATTGACCAAAAAGAAGATTTTGATTTGTTAACTCTACATCAATAAAAGCGGAAGGCTAATTCGTCATATTAAAGCTAAAAAAAGTGTAACATCATAATATGCGGAAGACTAATAAAGAACTTCATACGAGTCCAAGGAAAACTAATACATCAATCTAATATATAAAAAAGAAAATCTATCTTATAATCTAAAGGACTCAAGACACCCATGTGCAGTCACTTACGAGCTTGGTCGGCCACTATTGGTCACCTTCATGGTTCTGGCCTAGTTCCGCAAGAGAAACCTACCTATAAGTTTTGCAACTCAGTATAAAAGAAAAGTAAAGACAATCATAAGATCATAAATCATAAAGAACATCATCATCATATAAGGAGGAAATAATCATGATCATAAAATAGATAAGGAAATCATGTAGAGAGGCATATGGATCAGATCATAAGTAAATCATCATAAATGGTGGCAAAAGCCAAACATCATAAGGAAGTTTCATTATTCATATGTTTTCATCTTCTTAATCATATTATTATTTATTTTTTATTTATTATAGGTATATTACAATCCACAAGGAGGTCTGCATCAACTCGTCCATCATCATCATAATTGACAAAACCAACCATAAGTGACCGTAGTCAGTCTATAATCTGGCCGTCACCAGTCCATCATAATAAGAGCTCTCCATCTAACATTTTTCGTCTTTTAGCTTGCCGCTTTTAATTAATCTTTATTAGGACCCTCAAATATGCAGGATCTCAAAGGGCACCAAGAGAGGGAGGGAGGGAGAGTGTGAATTGGTGTTTAAAACAAAAGTATCGATTTTACGAAAATCATTGCAGAAATTTAAAATCAATTCAACAATCTTTCAATGAACACAAATCAAATCACATCACATGCATCATATATGAGAATGAGTGGGAGAGAGAGACATCAAACACAAATGACAAAGTGGTTGTTGACGAGGTTCGGCCACACCTTGGCTTACGTCCTCCCTTCGACTTCTCGATCTCGAGGCCGTCGGAAATTCCACTAAACTCTTTCTTAATTCCAAATGGGCAAGGAAGAATCCTCTTTACATCAATCATTTTTTCTCCACTTCGAGAGGTAAGGTAATCTCTTCTCCAATGAAGCTAATATTTTCTCTTGCTTAAGAGGTAAGATTTGGAACATCTTTTACACAGGAGCTCTCTCAGTATTTTTTTAAAATATTCTTTTACAATACTAACGCACAAGAGGAGAAGAGAAAAAGAAGAGAAAATTTAAAATGAAAATTTCAAGAAAAATGTTTTCTTTTGATTTCTTGAAGTTTTGCTTCTTGGATGGATGCTTTTACTTCTGGCTTTGACACTTCTTTATAAGCTCTAGTGTGTGAAAAATTCATCCAAAATTTTTTTCACAATTTTTTATTCAAAATTGACCATTACTGTTTATTTGGCTCAGAAGCCAGTCGACCACACATATAGACTGGTCGATCGATCTATGTGACCGTTGCGTGATTTCTTCAGCTTCTGCTCTTTATCAGTCGACCGGACCATCAACTGACTGGTATTGTCTCGGCGTCAATCGGGGCAGGCTCAATTTTGATCGGTCGACTGCTATCTCCATTCGGTCGACTGATATTGTCTTAACCGGTCTTCTTTGCATCGATCGACAGATAGATCGTCCTGCACTATTTTGATCATAATTTTCTGCACAGTTATCCAAATTAAATAATCTTGGATTCTATGGATAGCTAATAGAATTCTCTATAAATTTTATAGTTATAATTCGCCTAGAATCTAATAAGATCATAGTCAATTATTTAATCAAAGTAGTGCATAAAGTTATCCATTTTATTTAAACTTTTTAACATTTAACTTTAATATTTTGAGGTTTGTATCATCAAATTATATAAAACATTAAAACTTTGATCCAACAAAATTAATACTACAAGATAGGATCATGAAGAGTAAATAAGAGGCATAAATGATAGAATTAACATCACGAGTAGGGATCAGGATTAAGCATATAAAATAGGGATTTAAAAGACCATAAAATCAACTTCATGTAATCGGAACCTAGGCCGAGTTAGGTGAAACCTGGACCGAGTTCATAAGGCATCATCTAGGTAACTAGAGCATAATTCGGGCCGGGTTCTTATCATATCCAGGTCAGGTTCGGAGCTTCACAAATCGATCGACCGCTTCGGTAGATCGGTCGACTTCCAGTCCGATCACTTCATCATGGTTATAGCTCGGGCTGGATTATCATTAACCCAGGGCGGGTTCTTCTTCATCACAGAGCTCAAAATTCTCGACAATAGCAATCTCGATCCGAGTTCGGTGAACTTGATCTGGATATAGACCTGCTCGGGCCGGGTTACAGTGAACCTGAGGTGGGTTCTCTTATGCAGAAGTTCGTGTGAAAATGTTGGGAACTTTCGGTCATATTTTCCAACGATTGTCGACATCCAGCATTATGGTAAATCATAGCACTATAATTAGGGATCAACTAGAGTATGCTTCAAGTCTAACATCAAGATTATATGATGAATCTACTCTAGTTGCATACCTTGTAAGTTTCTGTCCAAGAAACTAATCATGTCGTCTTCTTCCCCTTCCTCTTCCTCTTCTTCCTCTGCCCACACCTCTCGGTTTAGAGACACGCCCGTCAGCATCCAAGTCCTCCGGCGTATCCCTTGTTGGCGGCGGTGGATTAGGGACAAGAGAGCAAAAAAAGAATGCACAAAAATAGGAGAAACCTAGCTCGGATTGCAGGGAGAAAAGGACTACATGTTTTGCTTTGGCTTCTTATTTATGGGAGAGGAGTTTGAGATGACTTGGGCTCTAAGATTTGATTTTATCTCTAGGAGATTTAAATCCATATTTCCCTTTTATCTCTTTTCCTATTTGGTTTTTTTATCTTTCTTCTTTCTTTAAAAAAAATTATCGGGCATTACATCATAAAGCTCTTAAAATAAAATCCGTCCTCGAATTTCGTCAGAAGTTAGGACTTACCAAATAGTGTGAAAAATTCCTTACGCATCTCAGACTCGAGTTTCCAGATTGCTTCATCTCCTTGGTGATAGGTTCAAGCTACCTTGACCAACAGTACATTCTTGTTATTGTGACGCTGAACCTTGGTCTCTAAAATTTGAATTGGTCGCTCCTCGCTCCTCATAAGTGAGAGAACCTCATCACTCCTTTGGTTGGAAAAACCTTTAGGAGCACTTGATCACCTGCCTTGAAGTTCTATTCACATCTACCTTGATCAGCATAAAACTTTTATCGTGCTTGAGCTGCCTTCATCCTCTGTTGTATTAATTCGATCATTGTCGAATATTCTTCTGTTTGCTTCTAGCATTTAAGAACTTTCTTTCACCTACCTCATTCCTGCATGCAAGTGAACGACAGGGCTTCTCATACAAAGCTGTAAAGGAAGCCATGCCAATACTAGAGTGACAACTATTATTATATGCAAATTCGATAAGTGGTAGGTGATCATTCTAATTGCCCTGTTAGTCGAGGGCACAAGCTCTTAACATGTTTGCAACTATCTCATCTCAGTCTGACCATTTATTTGTGGATGAAATGTCATACTATAATTCAACTTCGTTCCAAAAGATTGTTGTAGGCTCCTCCAAAATCTGGCTGTAAATCTTAGATCCCGATCCGATAAAATGGAGATGGGGATCCCATGAGGTTCGATGATCTCGTGAACATATAGATCCATGAGGCTCTACATTGACTGTTTGAATTTTATGGGTAAAAAGAGTGTAGACTTCATTAACCGATCAATTATTACACATATTACATCATGTCCCTTCTGAGTACGGGGTAAGCAAGTCATGAAGTCCATGGAGATATCTTCTCATTTTCAGCGTGGAATAGTAAGAGACGTGATCTTTCCATAAGGCTTCTGTCTTATGGTGTTCGACTTTTACCTATTGGTAGAGCATGCACTTTAAAACATATTCTGTAATCTCTCGATTCATGTCATTCCACCATAAGATTCTTCTCACATCCTTGTACATCTAAGTGTTGCCTGGATGGATCGCAAATTCAGACTTATGACATTCATCCATCACTTCTCTTTTGAGAGATTCATCACTTGGGACCCATAAAAAATCTCTGTATCTGATCTCTACCATCTGTTGAGAGTTTGAAATTATTTTCTTCATTCTGACATCTTCTTAATATCTTTGTGTACTCAGAATCTTGAGTTTGAACCTTAATAATCTATCCACCAAATTCAACTGTATCTGATGCATAATCAATACTGCTACATTCCTTTCAGGTCTTGGGTTCCATAAACTCAACTCCATCATTTTATACACTTATAGCTTTACGAAGGCTAGTGAGCTCTCACACTTGCGGCTGAGTGCGTTTGCAACTGAGTACGTCTTACTAGGGTGATAATTTAGGATGAACTCATAATCCTTTAAGAATTTCATCCATCTTCGTTGTCGCAAATTGAGATCCTAATGATAGAAGACATATCAGGCTCGATCACTGAACACCTCAAACTGTACTCCATAAAAATAATGTCTCCAAATCTTCAATGCAAATACAATTGTTGCCAATTCAAAATTATGAGTTGGGTAGGTCACCTCATGCTTCTTCAGCTGCCTGGATACGTATGCGACTATCTTGCCATGTTGCATGAGCACGCATCCCAATCATGTACCGCAAGCATCACTGTACACTACATACCCATATGTATCTTTCGGAATAGTGAATTTAGGTGCAATGGTCAACTTGGCCTTCAGCTCTTGAAAGTTGTCTTCACATTTTTGTGTACATATATACTTAACCCTTTTCTTGGTTAGATTCGTCAAGGGAGAGACAATATTTGAAAAGTCCTTGATGAACTTGCGGTAATAACCTGCCAATTCGATTAAATTGCAGATTTCTGTAGCATGCTTTGACCTTGGCCAGTGTGATACCGCTTTTACTTTGGAAAGATTCACAGAAATGTACTTCTTTGAGATTATGTACAAGGAACATAATCTGTTCAAGTCAGAATTCGCACTTTGACAACTTGCCATATAATTGGTGCTGTCATAATTTCTTCAAAATAATCTTCAGATGTCATTGTGTTGTTCTAGCTCTTCGAATAGATCAAAACGTCGTCTATGAAGACGATGACAAACTGATCCATGTACGATCTAAACACCCGATTTATGAGATCCATGAAAGCTGTAGTGGCGTTCGTCAGTCCAAAAGACATCATTAAGAATTCGTAGTGATCATACCTTAATCGGAATGTCATCTTCTGTACATCTTCATCGACAACTCTAAACTGATGGTACCCGCTTTATAAATTAATCTTGAAGAATACACAGCATTGGATACTTGATCGAAGATGTCATCGTTTTGTGATAGAGGGTACTTGTTCCTGACTATTGCCTTGTTCAATATTCTGTAGCCAATACATAGTATTAGAGAATCATCATTCTTCTTGACAAAAAGCACTGGAGCATTCTAAGAAGATACACTCGGCCTGATAAACCCCTTGTCTAAAAGTTTCCGAATCTGCTTCTTCAGTTCATGCATTTCGGTCGGTGTCATCCTGTAAGGAGCCTTTGAGGTTGGGGCAGTGCCTGGGAGGAGATCGATATGAAAATCAATCTCTCATCGCGGTGGCAATCCAGAAATGTCCTATGGAAAGACATTCGGAAACTCGCGAATTACATCCATCTATTGTAACTAGGTTGATGGACCATCCGTCTTCACCACACTTGCTAAAAAATCTCTGCATCCTTTTTGTATCATCTTATGTGCTTTCATAATAGATATAATGACTTTTTCTTCTTTGTCTATAGTACCTCGAACAATGTCTTTGCGTTCACCTTGGGTACCAATTATTACCTTCTTTTGCTTACATAAAACGACTACATATTATGGTTGGATAGTCAATCCATACCGGGAATCATCGTAATTCGTCATAGAAATTATTATCAAGTCTGCAGAAAAGTTCTTATCTTGTATTATCACTAATACTTCAGGGAGGTACTTCGTGGCATGGAGCATTTCTATAGAGTGATCACCTCCATACGGTGGCTTATGTCATATAGTGGTAGACTTAGAGCAATAGCACAGTCTTTAGAGATAAAGGAGTGAGATGCACCCGAAACAAATAATATAGTAGTAAGTGTTGGGTCAAAGTTTTAATGCCATATAAAATTATATTTTTGATGATACAAATCTTAAAAGATTAAAGTTAAATGCTGAAAAATTTTAAATAAAATAGATAACTTTATACTCTACGCTTTGATTAAATAATTGACTATGATCTTATTAGATTATGGATGGAAGATAATATCAAAGTTGTAGATAATCCTCTTAGCTATCCATACAATTCAAGATTATAATTTGGATAACTGTGCAAAAAGTTATGATCAAAATAGTGCAGAACGGTCAACCTGTCGATCGATACAATGAAAGCCAGTCGAGAGAAAATCGGTCGACCGATCTAGAGATACCGGTCGATCGATCAATGCATGAGCTGTCCAAATCCACATCGAGACTATACCGATCGATAGTCCAATCGAATCACCGATCGATCGATCAGCTCAACGACTACAAAGCAAAATGTCAAGACGATGTGAATCGGTCGACCGACTAACTGCGATAACTGGAGAAATCAGCGTAACGGTCATACAGACCGATCGATCGGTCCATAAATGTGATCGATCGGTTCATTACTCAAATGAATAGTAACGATTATATTTCAAGAAGAAAAATGTGAAATTAATTCTGGACGAATTTTTCACATGCCAAAGCTTATAAAAGGAATGCCAAAGCCAGAAGCAAAGACACTCATCCAAGCATTGAAGCAAAATTTCAAGAAATTAAAAGAAGATCATTTCTCTTGAAGTTATCATTTAGAACTTTCTTTCTTTCTCTCTTCTCTTCTTGTGAGTGTTCTATTGTAAAAGAGATAAACTATTTTTCAGAAAGATTGTGAGAGCTTCTGTGTAAAAGAGGTTCTAAATCTTACCTCTTAAGTGAGAGAAAAGATTAGCTTCCTAGGATGAGAGGTTGTTCTGCCTCTCGAAGCGAAGAAAAATTAGTTGGTGTAAAGAGCTTTCTTCCTTGTCCCATTTGGAACAAAGAAAGTGTTTAGTGGAATTTTCGATGGTCTCGAGATCGAGAAGTCGGAGTGGGAACGTAGGCCAAGGTGTGGCCGAACCTCGTCAACAACCATCATATTTATTATGTTTGATTTCTCTCACTCTCTCTCTCCCTCCAATATTGTGTGTATAATCTGAATTGCAAAGGTTTTAAGAATTGATTTTGTGCTTCCACAATGATTTTCGTAAAATTGATATTTTCGATTAAACACTAATTCACCCCCCTTCTTGGCGCCCTTTGGGATCCTACAGTAAGAAGTCTGACTATAGATAGTGTACATCTGATGACCTCAACATCTGTCGATAATGCATCTACTGATAGTGCATCTTTCTCCATGTGAAAGATTCTTCCTTGAACTAAGTTATTTCCACCTCTGGCATCACGCGAAGCTGGAACTTGGTCATCCTTGTTCTTGGTAGGACAATCACGAATGAAGTGCCGATGCTAACCACAATGTAGGCAGACTCCAACGTTCATCATGCACTCTTTGATGTGGAATCTCCTGTAGTGTGGGCAGGCACTAGTGTCCTGTGCCTGGTGTTGAGGCTACTAGGGTTGCTTACATTGAGACTGAAAAAGGGTCATTCATTAACTTATTTCATCATGAAATATCTTAACTTCATATTCATCATCTTTACTTGATGCTGAGTTGCTACCGACGATTAGCATCACGAGGCTCATATGGCCCCGCTCTACTGTCCAGACGTTGATTCTTATGGTCAGGTCTTCCTCGATTCTAGTGTCGATTGTTCCATCGAGGTTGGTTCTGCACAAGGGGCTACATGGGGCCCTTTCCTTTCACATCTTTGGATTCCTTCAATTCTCTTACATAATTCCTTTCCATCGTGATCACTAGCTCGATCGTCAGATTCATATTTGCATATTGGTCTGCTAAAGTGTTTGCCCTGATGGTTGGATTCATGCCTTGGCAAAAATGATCTACCTTCTATCTGTCGCTCATCTTGAGAGTGTTATACCTCTTGAGACGAATGAACTGAACATGGTATTGAATCACTGTCATCTAGTCTT
This sequence comes from Pontederia crassipes, assembly GCA_030549335.1. Classification (NCBI taxonomy): domain Eukaryota; kingdom Viridiplantae; phylum Streptophyta; class Magnoliopsida; order Commelinales; family Pontederiaceae; genus Pontederia; species Pontederia crassipes. The sequence goes on along the minus strand of CM060184.1, from coordinate 17,296,100 downwards.
GGCTCAGCTATAGGAATTTTCTTTATTTTTGGACAGTACTTTAGAGAGTACCGTGCCTCAAATGTATCATGGAAGTGTTCCCAAAGGATGACACACTGACGTTCATACTTGATGTCTACTATGGTCCTCCATCAGTTCAAGGCGTCGTCGATTAAGCAGTTGGTGGCAAATAGGACCTTCTTATCTTCACCACAGTCCATTTGATGTAGCTTTTCCTTTATGGTTCTCAACCATTTCTCAGTCTTGTCAAATTCGCCCATGCCATCATATTATAGAGGGCACAATTTCATGAATTCCTGAATAGTGTTCTTAGAGGGCACCAGTGGCACAGGAAAGGGCTGTACAAATGGAGGTTGTACAAAAGAAGACTGAACTGGTGGCGTCAATGCTGGTGCAAGCTGAACTGATGATGTCCGTGCCGATGGGGACTGCACTACTGGAGATTGAATTGTCGGCTCTACTTCACGAGCCTGACTAATTTGGACATCATTCTTGTCCATTCATTTTTGTTGCAGATTTGCAATTCTACCGCTACCTCAAGGTTGGCTTTGACTCCAACCTCGGACAGCAAGAGCATGTCGTGCAAGCATCTACATCATCATACATCATAACATTTAAGAAATCATACATCTTGTGAAAATGAACTCAAACTTACTTGATTTCATGTGGTGCGGTCTCTGCTCGTGGCACATGCACATGGACCATGACATCATGCAATAGGACATAATAATGTCATTACTTTAGGCTCTGATACCTAATTATAATGCCCTCAAATCACAACTCGCAACTTGACGGAATACGCTTCGAGGACGTTATGGATCATCTTTACATGTGCATCATATTGATAAAAAAGAAGACATTGACTAGTCAACTCAATATCAATAAAAGCGGAAGGCTAATTCATCATATTAAAGCTAAAAAAGTGTAACATCACAATATGTGAAAGACTAATAAAGAACTTCATACGAGTCTAAGGAAAACTAATACATCAATCTAATATGCGGAAAAAGAAATCTATCCCATAATCTAAAGGATTCAAGACACCCATGTGCAGCCACCTATGAGCTTAGTCGGTCATCGTTGGTCACCTCATTATTCTAACTTGCTCCTGCATTTCACCTTCTTATAAGTTTTGCAACTCAGTATGAAAGTAAGGTAAAGACAATCATAAGATCATGATACTAGTTAGAAATCATAAGGAACATCACCATATAAGGAGGAAATAATCATGATCATAAAATGGATAGGGAAATCATGTAGAGAGGCATATGAATCAAATCATAATTAAATTATCATAAAAGTGGCAAAAGGCAAACATCATAAGGAAGTTTCATTATTCATATGCTCATCTTCTTCATCGTTTTATTATTTATCTTTAATTTATCATGGGTATATTACAACTCACGGGAAGGCCTATCTCAATTCGTCCATCATCATCATCATCATAACTGACAAAACCAGCTCATAATTGACCGTAATCAGTCCATAACATGACCATCGCCAGTCCATCATAATAAAAGCTCTCCATTTAACATTTTTCATCTTTTATCTTGCCGCCTTTAATTAATCTTTATTAGGAATTTAAATCAATACTACAAAGATAGGATCATGGAGAGTACATCAGGAGCATAAATGACAGAATCAACATCATGAGTAGGGATCAAGATTAAGCATATAAAATAGGGATTTAAAAGATCATAAAATCAACTTCATGTAGTCAAAATTCGGGCTGAGTTGAGTGAAACTTGGATCGGTAAGACATCATCTCGGTAACTAGAACATAACCCGGGTCGGATTCTGTTCATACTCGGGTCGACTTCTGGGCTTCAAGAAATCAGTCGACCGCTTCGGTAGATCGGTCGACCGTCTGTCTGATCGCTTCATCATGGTTATAGCCCGAGCCGAGTTATCATCAACCCGAGGTGGGTTCTTCTGTGTCGCAGAGCTCGGAGTTCTCGAGGCAAACTTGAGCCGAGTTTCAGTGAATTTGGTTCTGATATTGACCTACCCGGGCCGGGTTATAGTGAACCGAGCCAGGTTCACTTACACAAAAGCCCGCGTGAAAATGTCGAGAACTTTCGGTCATCTTTTTCGGCAATTGTCGACATGCAACATCATGGTAAATTCTAATACTATAACTAGGAATCAACTAGAGCATGCTTTAAGCTTAATATCAAGATTCTATGACAAATTTACCTTAGTTCCATTCCTTACAAGTTTCTGTCCAAGAAACTAATCCTACACTCTTCTTCCCATTCCTCTTCCTCTTCTTCCTCTGCCCACTCCTCTCGATTTAGACTTGCATCCATCATCGTCCAAGTCCTCCGGCATGTCAACTATTGGCGACGACGGGTCAAGGATGAGAAAGCAAGAAAAGGACGCACAAAATAGGAGAAACCTAGGTCGGATTGCAGGGAGAAAAAGGCTGCACGTTTTGTTTTGGTTTCTTATTTATAGGAGATGAGTTTGAGATAACTTGGGCTTTAAGATTTTATTTTATCTCCGGGATAAATCCATATTTTCCTTTTATCTCTTTTCCTATTCGATTTTTTATTTTTATTTTTAAATTCTCAGGCGTTACATATAATGCATGATAACTGTTCTTTTGGTTGATGAAGATAATTTGATATTTACAACAAAATAATGCTATCCACTGTGATTGTTTGGGAGAGATTGAGTTGGATTGAACACAAAAACTACAACCTGTGCAGATAACAATGAGCAAACATAAAAGTATCAATTATTAATGAACAAAATCGATTTGTTCATAGTAGTAATAGAACATCCAAAGGTTGCTCAAGCCATCTTCCATTCAGAGTTTTACCTTAATCTATATAATTTCAAGAAATCATAAAAAATAGTGGCAACCCTATTATCCCTATCTACAAAATTCATAAAACCAGCAAACTAAATTCTAAAAAAAATAGAAAACTTGTTAGCTTATTTTACCTTTATATCACAGTTATAATCTTTTAATAAATAAAGAAAGAATCGTACAAAATCACCGTACCATGGAAGGAAGGAATGAACACAGAGTTGATATCCAAGAAACCAAAGCTTGCAATCATTTAAAACTTCTTGCATGGTTGCAAAATCGACAACAATGTGGGACCATATCTCGACTAACTCTGTAGATTATTATGGATCCCTTATCGGGGCTCCTAAAGTTTTAGTTCCACTTGTTTAAAAAAAACAAATTTTATTTTTCAACTTTAATTATTAGTATTTTGATGATATATAAAATATTATTTAATACAAGAGTAAAGTAGTATAAAAAAGAGTGACATAAGATTTTAAAAGTGAGAATAAGAGATTCTTTAATATTTGTCTCTTATTTTTTTTATTTTAGATAGAAAGATCTAAAGCACTAACAAAGATGATAATAATTTCACTAACTCAATAGTGCAGAGATTGATTTTCGAGATAATGCTTGTAAAAACTGGATTTAATATATTTAGCCAACCAAATTAACTCATCTTTGATTAAAAAATAGACAAAAGTTAATAATTTTCGAGTGAGCTATTTTTTATTTCGAATATAAATTAATTATCTATTTAGTTCTGTACATTTATTATTTTAATTAAGCATAAAGAAAAGAGGAGTAACTTTCTCATCCAGCAACCCTTCTCCAAGTGCCAACCTCAACAAAAAAAAACATAGGATGTGTTCATTGTCGATGCAGACATTTCGAACTGTGCAACTTGATGTGGCACATCATTATCGCAATCATATGATGCTTAGTTTTCTATCCAACCAAATTGGAATATTTTTGTAGTATATATTTTTTGGAAAGATTAAAGAGTCCGTTCAAAACCAATTAGATATTTATTAAGATTATAAATATAAAAATATTTTTTTATGTATTTAAGTTTCTGATATAGTTAGTAACAAATATAATTTAACATAACATATTATTATAAATAAAAAAGCAAAGAAGTTGGGCTTCGTATAGCTAATTATCACGATAATGATAATTTCAAATTTGGAATACCGAAAAATAAAAGGAAATTATTTAAATTGAGACGTCTTCATCAATTGGAACATCTCATATTGTTATTACTAGTTTCAAATCAGGCATTCAGATCGCTTGACTTAAACCAAAACACGCCAATTTTCCTATCTATTATTATTAACTTAAGAAAGTCCATTCCATGCCCGGATTTTCGTCAATTTTTCATAAATGCTCAATGTTATGCCATGCATATCTTTATACTTTGCACTGTTTGGTTGGTGGATAATTATTTTCAAGTTTAGAGTAGAGTATTTATTCTGAAAGAATAATTTTTCTTTGAACCTTGGGATGAAGAATAAATAATTCCACCTAAAAACTAGAGTTATTTATCCCTCAAAAGGTCATTTTTGAGAATAGTAAAAATATCCATCATCATAACCAAACATCACATAGAAGAATATATGAAAATTGAATCTGAACTTACCAAATTAATCGGCAATACTTTGGAGTTTGAAGGTCATTTGATTGGAGAATATTTTTAACTGGAATAAACTAACAGAATATGATGTTTTTAAAAAAGTAAACATATTTCTATTCTTAATAGTGTGATTCGAGAATATCATAACTTAAAATTATAATATTTTATTATAAATAGTTTACATTTATTAAGATTGCTAATACAAAAACAATATATAGTAGATTGTAAAAAATTAATTAATTAAAAAATGGAAACGATGAGAATAGGACTATTATTTTATTTTAAAAAAATATAAATATTCTCGTCGTGTAGATAAAAATAATGGTATTACAGTTTTCAATATGGTTTCATAAAATACTTTACTTCTTCAGTCCGAACCATAACGAAGTTTGGCCGATATATAAGTATTATCAATGATGTTTGACATTATTCTCAAACTAATAAGATATTTTGTGCTTTATTCTATAATCAAACGGTCCTTGGTGTCTAAGTCAAGATCAAAATTTTTTTATTAAAAAGTATAATAACGAAGTGTTCGTGCGATGTAAGCATATCACATATTGCTTGAGAAATTTTGACAATTTGATCAATCTCTCGCATATGATAATTGAATCTTTACAAAGTCAAACACCAAGACCACGTTGATTGGCCCCTCAATTCTGGTTATGAATGGAGATATCTGAGTTTGACATGCTGCAATGGATTTTGACGAGGCTAAATCAAATGGGCCAAAAGACTGGGATTTGAGATCTGGCCCAAGCAAAATATGCCCAATCTTGGAACCTACCTAAGCTAGAGCTCCAATTGGTCCGAGCCATTGATTTTTATGTATTCACATATATATACCAATTAAAATGATAAGCGACTCGTTCATCGTAAATTTAATTTTTTTTATGAATATAAAAAAAATTATTTGAAATTTCACATATACACGATTGACCTAATCGGTGCTTACGACATTACCGGGGACACGGACTAAAAAAAAAACTAACCACTTGATATAGGAGAACATGGTTTTCAAAGCGGAGTAACTATAAATCAAGTTCCACTATAATAATTAAAATAATTCATATAATATTTTGATATGAAGAATTATAATTATGAATCACAGGAATAAAGTTTCGTCCACATCGTGCGAAACTCAATTCTAATCATTGAATTCTATTTAAATTATTATCCATTAACTTCCTAGATAAAGGGTTACCACATTTATATATGAAAATCTCTAATGATCGATCACAACAAGAAATCTTAAATTTGATAATGATTAGATTTTGCATGATGTAAATAAATCGTTCATGACAGTTTTCTTTGTTCAATTCTAATGACGTCTGGAGCAACTAATTAGATATTGAACATGTTAAATTCCATTATCCGGGAACGTTTATTGCCGGCATTTATAATTTTTTCAAATACTTTCTTATATTTCAATTCTCTCTCTCTCCATCTAATGATATTTCAACCGAGTTACAACTCAAAAGAAGAAAATTGATGGAAGAAAAGAAAAGAAATCAATTTAGTTGGAGAAAAATGGATGAGAAATTTCTCTTCATTTTTTTTCAATATCTTATTCTTCTTTTACTCTAAATCAGAGGAGAAAGTTATAATTAATGTATATTTTCATCTTTGATCATATTAATTAAATATATAAAGATATATGTAAAAGACAGAATCTCCTAAATAAAATAATCACTTATTGTTCGTTTTCATTTTCTCTCTTTAATAATATCAATTAAACATGAATAATTATTCACGTTCATTCATTCTTTTACATTCTTTTTTCGTCATTTTTCTTTTATTATTTACATTCCCTTCTTCTTAGTGAATTTTGAATAGAAAAAGATCAATTGGCTATAAAATCCTAGGTTTGGATTGGGATCGCATCATGTTTAGTTTATGTGCTTCGCGGCAGAGTTTACGATAGATATTTCCGCTACAAATTCGTTATATTCATGTTAAATTAATTTAAAATATTAAATAAAAAAATATGGGGGATATATTCGTGATGAATTCAATTTTATTATTAATTGATAATGTTTAGATTTAATGGTTAAATTGTATTATTTAAAATTATAAAAGAACAGATTATTCTTACTAATATTACATTACAAACATGAACTTAATTATTTTAAATGTAAGCTCGAATTTATTAGTGTTGAGCTGATTCCGCTGTAATATATATATATATATATATATATATATAAAATACAAAAACTCAAATGTTATTATTTTAAAATTTCCACCTATATCAAAATTTATTATTTAAATATTTTTAAGAGACATGCCATCGCAAATTCAAATGTTGTAAATAAAATATTAAAAAGTTAGAAAATGAAATGTTTTTTTGAAAGTTTTCGAATAAAAATAGTTTCGTCACAAGCCAAGATTCTGCGGAATATGAAAATGTAATGGTAGTAGTCAGCTGCCGCTATTTGCGACAAATGTAATTGCCAAAAAATAAGGACTCCAAATATCGATTCAATCAGAGAATAACAGATAAGGCAGCAGATAGCGGAAAGCAATTTATTTCTAATTTAATAAAACTATTTGATTAAATTAATTTCTACTTAGACAATAATAAATATAATTTACTATCATTCTTATGCGTGTCATATTCATAATAATTAATTTTAAAAATATTATTTAATATAAAAAATTGATTAAGTTTAAAAATATTTTTATTTGGGTTGTAAATAAAATTAAAAATATGATATATTAACAAGTAAATACAATTTTTATTATAAAAATGAAAGTATAATAAAAATAAAATATGAAATTATTATCTTTATACTCTATAAACTAGTGTGACTAACTTATAAAGTTTTGTGTTTAACTCTCTAAACATTACTTTAAAAAATATTTTTAAAATACATATAAATATTTTGATGCGATCAAAACGCTATCCGAAAGTCAATACTCTCAAAAAATGCCTAGACCCATTTTTTTTTTCCAACGGCCATATTTTGCAACAAATTCCGGTGATGTCGTAATTTTTCCTTAATTTGGGGAAGATTTGAAGATGAAGGCCGAGTAAGATTTCAACTTGTGGGCAAAATCACCCACTTCCAAGGCAACATGAAAAAAACCAATTAAAGACTGTCTTGTAAAGAGAGTATTCTATTGACCTGCTATTAATGGAAGTTCTGTTCTTAGCCAAAGAAAAAGAGTGGAAATAATTAACCACAACAAGGAAATTTGATTCTGATTTAACCATGTGAATTATGGCCAACACTATTTTTTATCCCCAAAAGCTTACTATATATAGTCACTGCTTCAGATATAAATAAAAAGAGAGGACAGTTAATTAGATGGTCTGGGGTCCTCACGGAATCATCATAATCTAATACAGCAGTCAGCAGCACAGAAGAACTCTTCTATCGTTCCTTTTTTGAAGCCGAAAGATAAGAAAATAGAATACCACAATTTTTTATTATTATTAGAATTTGAACTTTGAGGCTTTTGATTTAAATACTTTAATCAAAGAGGGTGCCACTTTACTACTCGACATTCTGAACCTGTAAAATATAAATAGTGGCATTTGTTTCTCTTATAGATATCTTGTAGAAAGAGGAAGAAAAGGTATGTCAAACTGTGTGCTTCCATCAAGCATCCAGCATTGGACTGAAGTCGATCTCGAAACTTTCTAGGCTTTAAAAGCCGCTTTGGCCTCTGCAGGCATCAATCAGCGTGTGGGAATGATGTCTACTATTGGACCTTACAATGTTGGTGTGGAATGCAGATAAACTCGAATGAATCTGGCACTCAGAAGTAGATATCACCTTGCAACTCGTGTTTTAATATTCGGCTTCATTAAAACCGTGTTCCAGTGTACAGCTCACAGTTTGGTTGCAAATGTATGAATATGTTACAATATCTGTTAGGATATCAATGGATTTTTAATACAATGTTTTACGTTATCGCAAACCGTGGTTGCACAAACAGGAGCTTTTTTGTTGCCAAAAGATATCATATTAAGAAAGCAAACTTACGCCAACTATCAGGTACTGTACCTATAAATGTCACCCAACAAAAAAAATATTGACCACGTATCTTTTTTTTTTTTGACAAAAACTTTTCAAAATGCTGGGCCATGGCCCATGAACCTGCTTGTAAATGAAGAATATAATCAAAATATGAAGGTGCAGCCATCACTACTCAATACGCGAAGGCAACGAGTTTAATATCTTCGGTGCATCTTGCCATGTTGCAAACTTGCGATGCACATGGTTTTGGGATTTGGGAACATGGGATCCCTCAAATGGAGAGCATGCCCTCCCACCCCTCTCCGACCCCACCACCATGCCACACCCCCGCCAGCCCACCCTTCGAGTTGAAATTTCCAAGGAAATATCCAAGTCCCGATTCTCTTATAAAAAAAAGTTCTGAAAACGAGTCCTATAGGACTACAAAATTATAAGATCATAGAAGGCAAAGTAAACTTGTCAATTTGTCACACGCCATAATTAACATATAAACTTCCACGGAGGATTGATTACATGAACATGCCCAACACAACCAAGTCGGTTATTAAAATGACAAACAAGCCAACACAGTAGTAAAATTGGGTCATCTGGTAAGCAGAAACACGCAAAACAAATGGCTTGTCTCGGCCGATTCACAGCTTCTGCGACAGGTCATTATGCACAAAATAATACAGCAAGCAATTTATGTCAAAGCCTAACCACATGCCTTCTTGCCATGTGAATAATGACCAGGGAAAGTAGCGAAGTAAAGGAATCGGGACACAGGAACATGCACCTCACATAAGTCGGCAAGTGGATGGATACCCCTCAGCAGTCAGCACTGTCACTGCTGCCACAGCTTTGAGAAATACAGAACCCAAAAAGAACAAGAGGACATAAAAAATATTGATGGCCACCAGATCTGTCGTCCCGTTTTTTACTTAATTTAAGAGGCTAGCATTTCGATCCCTTTGTTTCTTACTTTTTCATCCCCTACTGCATGCCTTTGAAGCCTTTATTGATCCGAGTGGGGACGGCGTTTTACCCTCTTGGAACATGGCGCCCTCCTCACGAAGTAGCTTTGGAAAGATCTCTGGTAGATCTGTTGTATTTCATGTGGCTCTTCACGAGCTGGCCAGCGGCCAGTGCTGAGAGCAAGGAGAGCTCTCCAGCTAGGACAGCGCCAGCAACAACTGTCGCAAGAAGCCTGGCATTTGCCCCAGGAGATTCCAAGCTTGCGCCCTTTACACCGAGTAGGTCCAAACAAGCGGCCTGAGAGGCCAGTTGAGTTCCACCACCAACTGTGCCGACCTGCATGGAAAATAGAATATCAGAAAATGCTATAACGATATACTGCTGCTAGTAGTAGGATAGAGCTTTCTCCCTCTTTGAGAGACCTTTTTCTAAAACTGAAAAGAAGAAAATTAAGGTTTGATTTCTTTCCCCAATTTATCCTTTAAATAACAAATTAACATCCAAAGCAGACACGAAAACTGTTGCATATATGTTAATATAAGAAAGAACACTGGAGAAGGCTTCCTGACAGAATGTAACAGAGTTAGCATGAAGTACCTATAATCTGATAAATCAATTCATTTATTTCAGCTAAGTCAAGAAAGAACTCTCAGACCTTAAGTACTGAAAAGAATAAACAAGTTGTATGATCAGAGAAAAAATATGTAAACGACTGAAAATAAAGAAATCTCAATTCATCCTGTCCTTAATCAAACCAAAAGAAATTAAAGATGTATTACACTGCCATTGCCAATATGATTAAAATGATTAGCACGCTCAATTATCAAATTCAAGTTGTGATTCACAAAGAAAAAGAAAAAAAAAATGCAGAAAACTGAAACATACAATTACCTCGATGGATGGCATAGTCACAGAGACATGAAGATCTTTCCCGTTATTCACAGCTTCCATCATGGTAATGCAGTGAGAACTCTCCACGTTTTGTGCAGGATCTTGGCCAGTAGCAATGAAGATTGCAGACACTATATTACTGGCATGAGCATTGAAACCCCCAAGAGCTCCAGCAACAGCAGACCCAGCAAGGTTTTTTATCACGTTGAGTTCCACAAGAGCAGGTACATTTGTCTTGAGAACCTTTTTTACTACCTCCTCTTTTATTATTGCTTCACAAACAACTGATTTGCCCCGCCCTTCAATCCAGTTCACAGCAGCTGGTTTCTTATCAGAGCAGAAATTACCTGGCCAATGAGAAGATTAACTTTCATATTAACAACAGGGGGAGACAGTAAACCATTAAATTTTCACCCCAAGGTGGAAGAAATTTACATAGATAATCTGAGTTGATTCAATCTTTACCCTGTTAGTCATGGATTGCTTTAACAGATTGTAGTCATCCCCAAATACAGGGTTTTCTTAGTTCTTGCTAATCATTCAACAGTTGCAAATCCTCATAAAGTTAACTAATTACATAGAACATACTATTATCATTGGGAATCCCAAGCAGCAAGTTGTGTAGGACTACCACATGCAATATTCCTTATATTTTAAAAATAGGTGTGAAGAAGGAAGTTGATTTCTAGCCCCTCATCAACCTTTTTTTTCACCCTGAAAGAGGTTCCTATATTGCAATCTTAGTTCCTCGCCGAAACAATATCTAAATAACCCTGTATAAGGTTACACCACTCATGGAGGTAAAGAAGCTAAATCTGTAAAGGATACGAAGCCACCAAGTCCATCTACACAGAAGAAAAAAAACGAAATCAACCTCACCTGAAATACTAATAACATCCATGTCTGGGAAGTCACTCTGCAGGTAGTCAAGAACATTCTGCACACCCTTTGAAATCATGTTCATCCCCATTGCATCTCCTGTGCTACAACTAAATCTTATATAGAGGTTCCTCCCCGCAAGTGCACATTGAACACCCTGGAGCCTGGCAAATCTACTGGATCTGAAAAATGTCAAAAACTTCTTTTTACAAGTTTTCCCAATATATCAATTCGCATAAGGATATTCATAAAATTGCTAATTAAATTGCATCTTTTTTTTTGTCACAGAAGGGCGGAGATGAATAAAATAAACACCAGAGAAGATCAAACGTTTATAGCCAACGCTATGCGCCATACTAAAGATAAAATATGGACGTGACAAGAATAAATTTTGGAACGTTAAAAGACCAAGTGAGAAACCATTTCAATTTGTGCTATAAAATTAAGGTAGCAAAAGAACAAATACTTGTTGAACACAACTGAAATGGCCTCAAAGTTGTTCGGGTCCTCTAGCAAGGCCTTCAGTTCAGCGGCCCTCCTGGCGGATGGCAACCTTACGGCTGGCGCTCTCGTCATTCCATCTCTCAGCACAACGCTGTCAGCGCCTCCTGATTCTGCAATCGCCTTGCAGCCCCTGTTAGTACTTGCGACCAAGCATCCCTCCGTGGTGGCCATCGGCACGTAGAACTCTCTACCGTCAAGGAGCAGAGGCCCGGCGATCCCCACCGGCAGCTGCACGTACCCGATCGGAAGCTCGCAGCACTGGTTCAGGATCGACTGGTAGTCGAAGCCAACCAATGGCAGACCATCCAATGCCTTTCCGGTTGTCCTCCGCATCACCTCTCGCCTTATCCCAGCGGCTCTCCTGCAGTCCCCGAGATGCTTCTCGAGGGTATACGAGGGGATGTTCCCAGCTACCACGGAGGAAACGATCTCCTCGTCGTCCGCAGAGACCTCCGGAACCTTCTTCTCCTCCTCGGTGAAGAGGAGGGGGCAAGGGACGGAGGCGACGGCGTCGCTTGGCGGAGCGGAGGCAGAAGAGGAGCGGTTGGCGGAGAGCAGCAATTCGTCCGCCTCCTCCTCGTCGTGGGACTGAACGAAGACGATGCCGAAGAAGCCAAATAGGTATATCAGCGAGACAATGAGGCCGAGGACGGCCATGAGATCGGCGAAGCTGGCGACGTGCAGAGGGCTGGAGGCTCGGATCTTCTCAGGCCACCGCGGCATGAGGAAGACGAGGGAGGCGACGAAGAGGGCGGAGAAGAGGAAGTTTGTGAGCCGGATCGGGAGCGGAAGGGCGTCCGAGGCCTGCACGCGGCCGGACGAGTCGGTGCAGGGGGCCGTGGGGCGACTTTTGCCGGCGAAGCGAGGCGGAAGGCGACGTCGGACCTCCATAGGGGCGGCGGGCGGACGAGACGGCGCAGAGCGGGAAGATGCGAAAGGATCGACTCAATGCACCCGCACCGCTTTGCTCGGCTCAGCCCGGCTCGGCTCGGCTAGACTCAAGACGTGACGCGAGGTGGCCGAAGGGATGGTGGAGGACGCGGTTAAATAGCGGTGATTGTGCAGCACATGGATTAACCTTCGTCCATTCGTCCACCGCCGGTAAGGTTACGCTAGTCCTCTTTCCCCTGCCGCTTTTACGCGGCTCTTTGTTTTTTTTTTTTCTTTTTTGCAAACTAATAAGAAAAGGAAAACACGCGAAAAAAGGTAAATAAAATTTCGCATAAATTTATTGTACAAGGAAAAAAATTATAATTATTTTCCTCCACACCCAAAATAGTTTGTAATGTGAAATACCTTATAATAATTATTTATTTGAGTATTATTAGGAATTTTGTTTGAACTCAGAGCTTGAGAGTAAATGGGCAGAATCGAATTTGCCAGGCCGAGTTGACCTCGTCGTCCAGGCCCAGTTGTATATGCCGACCGGAACGGGTACCCAAAAAACGCGGTGGGACTTAACCCCACAAAAACGTGTGGGAAATTAGTTTTAGTTTAAGAAACAATTATTATATGAGAAATCGGAAAATATTACGTGTTCTGAATAATTTAAAACAAATTGTTTAATCTTCTTTAGCTAATATAGTTATTAGTATCTTAGTACTTTTGGTGCATGAAAATATACTGAAAAATCTTCTTTATAATTTTTATATTTTTACGTTGTTATCAGAAATTGATTTGAAAATTACTGGATTATATTCATTTATTAACATGAGAAATTATTTTTTTTTGTCTAATTTTCTATATCGAAGTTTTTTTAACTTGTTATAATTAATATTTTTTTATAAAGAAACAAATTTGCAATTCATTATTAATTTAACAATGATTGAATATATTAGAAATGGCTTCAATGGTATTGTTGCTATAACTCACTTGATTTTGGATAATTAATTCAAAAAGTTAATAAACAAAGAAATTAAATAATAATAAAATTACTATCACTCTTTTGAAAAATAGCTGGACATTGTAGCCAAATATATGAAATAATAATACTACTCCTAATATTTTTTTACCTTTCAAATAAATTAACTAATATATGAACAAACAAAAGAGAAATTCTATTTATAAATTTTTATTGACCAATTAGAATTACCTTTAGGCCCTATTTGATTGGAGATGAAAGGAGGAAAATCGGTGGAAAGAGAAAAAAAGGGAGAATCGATTCCTCCTGTTTGTTTGAATTAAGTTGGTGGAGAATGGAGGAGAAAGTCTCATTCATTCTCCTCCAATTCCTTCCCCCCCAAATAGGGATGGAAAGAAGGAAAAAGACATACTTAGCATGTATTTTTATTTTTAATCATATAAATTAAACATATAACTATATATATGAAGGATATAATCGTCCAAATAAAAATATCACTTACCATTCATTCCCTTCCCTTCCTTTCCCTTTAATGATGTGAACTAAACATGAATAACCATTCACTCTCATTCTTCTACGTTTCATTTTCATCTTTTTCTTCCCATTCTTTATCTTCCCTTCCTTTTATTGAAATTTGAACCAAACATACTCTTAGAGTTTGTACTTGCCTCAAAAAAAAAAATTCCATTCTTTTTAGTTACTGATTGATGGATTGGCAGATTTTTTATGTAAATAAATAAATATAATCCTCTACTTTCAAACCAATTTCTAATAATCAATATGAAAAGATTATTAAAATCATAATTAAGAATTATCAATATATCTTCATGCATTAAATTTTTGAAATATTAATCAACATAATGAAAGAATATTAAATTAACATTTAAAATTGCATGAAGCACATAATTTTGCTTAATTACTTGAATGATTAGATGCGTAGTCGTTTCACGTAATTTTAAAGATAATGATAACAATGAAACAAATAAAATAAAATAGTGCAATTAAAAGGATGACGCTTCTTAGAATTGGTATCGGGGTGCGCGCATGTGTACGTAAGCTTTAAAAATAACAAATATCGACATATCCTATAAGCATCCTTAAGACGTACATTCATCCTAGCATTAACAATAGTCACTTTACAATTTTACACTAATCATATATGACTAACAAGTTATTAGACGAATCATCATAAACATGAATCATATATAATTAGCATATAAATCATTAAGACTAATAGACATGTTCATATATAGGAAATAAGTAAGCTACATATGAACTAAGCATGAATAACAAATAGCATTAGATTCTAATCCTGAGTACAAGAGAATAGTAACTTAAAGAAATATGAACCACCAAATGCATATTTCCTAATCATGCATTCATAAGACCTAATTTGATTAAAACCTCTTAATCCATACAAACACACATCATCAAGAGGGTGATCAGGGTTAGGATCCCCTCAACATACTTTACTAGCATTTACATGTGCATATATATATATATATATATATATATATATATATATATATATATATATCATGCTAGTTTAAAAGGATTATAAGTATCATGCTTCTAATATAAGAATTACTTTCCTACATGATGAAATGTAGGATTTTGGAATTATGATGCATGATGCCTAAAGAACACCAAAGAATTGTTGTTCGTGATCCTCGTCAAGAGTCAATCTGCAGAAATTTGTCACCATATGGCTCGGATTATGCGCGGATGATTTTATACCATATAGTCAGACTTCAGTTCCTTATTCATGTTGGTCGGTCATAGTAACACCTTATAATTTGCCACCTGGGATTTGTATGTCCGCACCTTATATGTTTTTGACATGCGTTATTCCTGATCCTCACAGTCCTAAAGTGAGGATAGACGTGTATTTACAGCCTTTAATAGACGAGTTAAAAGAATTGTGGGATGGTGTCGTCGCTTATGATGTGTCGACCAAATAAAACTTCATCTTGAAAGCTGCCTTATTGTGGACCATTAATGATTTTCTTGCCTATGGGTTGTTGTCTGGTTGGATGACCGCAGGAAAACTAGCTTGTCTATGTTGCATGGAACACTCAGATGCGTTCACTTTGAGAAATGGGGGTAAAAACAGTTGGTTTGATTGCCATAGACGATTTCTTATGGCTGATCATCCGTACAGAAATAACCGAAATGCATTTCGATGGAATAGGGTTGTAAAAGACATGTGCCATGGGCCAATTTTTTGCTACTCTGAAACACCCATGCAGCACGCACCTCTCCTCCTCGAGACGTCCGTTCAGCCACCAAGAACTCTACTAAAAGACCCTCTCTGGAACATCTCTCAGCAAGCCACACCCTCGATGCCCAACATGGAACACACATAGAATAACATACATAGAAGATAAAGGGAAGAGTTCTCATATTCAATAATCAAACCGAGATTACAATATGTTCACTCTTAGGAAATCCCTACTCGGATCCCTTGTGGATGTCCTAGACCCCTCCTCGGATCACTTAGGACCACCCAACGACACCCATGGTCTCAAGTCCTACGCGACTTGATCCCGTACTTAAGTCCTCCCCAACTTGAGGATCCTCCTCCTGGATGGCTCAAGTCCTACTCGACTTGATTAACACTTCTCAAGAACCTCAAGCCCTGCTCGTCCCAAAGGAATTCTAGAGGAGTGCCCATCCTGGATTCGATCCCCTCCTATGACTAGATTACATGAGTATTTATAGTGCAAGAGTCCTCCCACTCTTTATCTAACTTCTACTTCTAATCTAAGCCAAACTCCCAAGATCTTTTACATGGAAATCCTCTCCCAATAGGACTCAAATCCAACTCCCAAGATCTCTGGAAAATTCGGCCCTCCCTCTTGGAGTTGAGGAGATCCGGCCATGCCCTAGTGCACCAACTCCTACTAGCACTAGGAGTTGGCCGCCACTTGGACATGCCATCCATCTCCTTGCTGCCATCCCAGACCTGCACGTCCAGGCTCTTCCCAAATCTTCTTCTAGTTGGTCTTCAGCTTCTATTGCTGCTGGGAGAAGGTCCGGCCACTTGGAAGTTTCCATCCTAAGTCCTACTCGACTTAGGACTTCTTCTAAGGTCAGCTCCTACTCGAACTTGGCCAGCATCCTTTTTCCATGCACCTGCACATCCAGAAGTCTTCCTCCAAGTCAGACTTCTAGACTCCGAAGCTGCTCGGCCTAAAGACGCCACATGCCCTTGATCCACACGGTCGTCCAAGTCCTAATCGCACTAGGACTTGTGGCCGCCACCTCGCATCCATCCATCTCCCGGCGCTTGGTCTATCCTCGGACTTGAATTCCTCGGCATCCATCTTCAGCCTTCCGCACTTCGCTGCCCTAGTCCAACTCCTACTTGGATTAGGAGTCCTACTCCTACTAGGAGTAGGAGTGCGTCGCGCCTCCACGCCCGTCGCACGTCCGCCATGTCCTGAATATGCTCCGAGAGTCCTCCTCGATCACTTCGCTGCCCTGGACATCACTTCTTGTCCTCAAAGCCTCCAACTTTGGCTCCATGCATCGGGTCGCTATGTGCGTCCCGGTGCGTCCCTGCGTCGCCTGTTGTCCCTGCGCGTCCAGTCGACTTCCAATGCGTCCCAACCCCATCTTGGGACGTGACAGAGGGTGAGGAGTGACACATGGCTCCGGTCAGACATTCAGGAGCTCAATTACATCGCATTGTCAATATTTTATACAGAATTATCGTCGACCCAAATGTCACATACAATGAGTATGGTGTTTATCATAACTGGACCAAACGAAGTATATTCTGGGATTTACCTTATTGGTCTGATTGTTTGATACGTCACAATTTGGACGTCATGCACATTGAAAAAAATGTGTTTGAAAATGTATTCAACACTGTAATGGACATTAAGGGTAAAACAAAGAACAACCTAAAGGTGAGACTAGATTTGAAGGAGTACTGTCGAAGGCCAGAGTTGCACTTAGCTACTTTACCTAACGGTAAATTATCTAAGCCAAAGGCAAGTTATGTTCTCACTAAAGAGCAGAAGACTCAAGTGCATCGATGGATCCAATAGCTGAGAATGCCGAATGGTTATGCATCAAATCTGACCCGATGTGTGGACATGAATAACTTGCATTTGTTTGGTATGAAAAGTCACGACTGCCACATATTCATGGAAACTTTGCTTCTTACTGCATTTTCTTCACTATCGGACAAGATTTGAAAGCCGATAATGGAGTTGAGTCAATTCTTCAAAGAACTGTGTTCTACAACATTAACGGTGGAAAATATGACCCGATTGGAATGTAATGTTCCAATAATATTATGTAAGATGGAACGAATATTTTCATCGGGATTCTTTGATTCCATAAAGCACTTACCTATTCATCTGCCATATGAGGCAAGGGTAGATGGACCAGTACAATATAGGTGGATGTATCTTTTTGAAAGATATCTTAATCGAATTAAAAGGACGATTAAGAACAAAGCACGTGTGGAAGGATCCATATGTGAAGCGTATATGATTCAAGAGATTTCATACTTCTGTTCTTACTACTTTGAGTCCCATGTTAAGTGTGCGAGGATCAGAGTTCATGAAATGATGAAGTTCCAGAAGAACAGTCTGCTGTGGCATCTTTGTCGATCTTCAATTAGTTAGGACGACATTTTGGGAAGCCAAGAAGTAGATGGTTGAGTGATGAAGAATTCAAGTCTGCCACGAATCATGTCCTTTTAAACACGCAGGAGGTGCAATGCTACATTAAGTAAGTTTATTCTCCATGCGTTCTTTTTTTTTCTTCCCAAACAATATTTTGATTTAGCCATCACTTTGTATGTAGTGCTTTCTTGTAGTACTACATTGTCCCTGAAGAACATGTTCAAGATAGAATCGAGAATGACTTCGTACCGTGGTTTAAGGATCAGGTAACTCTTACGATATTAAAATCAATTTGAAGTCTTCAGCATCTACTCTTGACTTTGAATCCCATTTTAGGTTCTCAGTACCGGCACGACGTTTGGTCTCTATAATTTGGCATGGGGACCGACTCGAGAGGTGAAAAGTTGGTCGGTGTATTTTGTGAATAGTTATAAGTTTCACACGGAAACTTGGTCGATCAGGAAGAAAATCGTGAACAGTGGAGTATGTGTCGTAGGATCCACGGACGGAGAAAATGAGCGTGACTACTACGGTATTCTCAAAGACATAATTCAGCTGCAATACATT
The DNA here is from genome assembly GCA_030549335.1 of Pontederia crassipes. Classification (NCBI taxonomy): domain Eukaryota; kingdom Viridiplantae; phylum Streptophyta; class Magnoliopsida; order Commelinales; family Pontederiaceae; genus Pontederia; species Pontederia crassipes. Next base: position 17,277,391 of record CM060184.1, on the reverse strand, counting down.
GGAGATAATAAAGTCACATTGTTTGAGTGTAATTGATTTGATCCAAAGGAAAGGAGAGGGATGAGAGTTCACAAAGATTTCAAAATAGTTGAAATACGTCACAATAGGTGTTATGATCATTTTGATCCTTTCATTATTCTGTCTTCTACAAGACAGGTATATTATGTGTCATATTCAGAGAAGACCAGGGACAAAGCACAATGGTGGATTGTAATAAAGACGAAGGCAAGAAGCATGATAGAAGTTGATGGTGCGTTGCAATGTGTATATCAAGATGACCCGCATACTTCTGTGGCCCCTATTGTAGACACCGAATTAGTCGACGATCTATAAGATTCAGAACAAGTATTTAAAGACTTCGATAACGCCGAATTGCAAAATGATGAGAACGGTTCGAACGAAGATGAATTTGAAACTACGTCATCTTCAGATGATGATGATGATGATGATGATGATGAGTACCAGTCATGTGGTAACTCAAATGATGACTAATGTTATTATTACCTAATGTCACGCTCATGTTTTATTTTTATTCTACGACTATCGGGATCTTGTATTATGACTGTTGTTATCTTATAGATTGTTCGTTTACGACTAATATTGATGTTGTATCATAATGGTTTATCCAAATTATCATCTCTCGCCATATTGTTTGATGCGTTAGCGATGCATATTGACAATCAAGCGGAACAACGGATGCCTGACAAGGACGATGCATTTTCATATTCGCTTTCATCTCGTGAGTGTTTGAAATAATGAACACAAATTTACGCATAAACTTATTCGAATTAATTTGTTTATTTTTATAAGCGCCTCCGGATATTAGGAATTAGTTCTCGAGTTATACGTACAATTCCGTTACTGAAGATACGATACAAGACATCGTCGAACATAGTAAGGTCGAGATGTCACATACATTAGAGTTTTGTATCAATTGTAAATTTGACTTGGATTAAATTTTGTATCATGCAGATGTTACATTTTGGTAAAAGATAAAAATAAGGAAAAGGAGTCGGTCGTCCCTAGAGCTAATTCTACTCCGTTGGCTCCTAGAGCAGTCACGGGCATTCACATAATAGAACGTTCTTCTCCTCCGCCGGCTCCTTCCTCTCACGCTGATATTGCGGACCTAGAGACACAATTGCCAGAAGAACCCGTTAGAGCTCCTTGTTCCGTGGAAGGCTCAGATCAGGCTTCGTCAAATCGTGTGCACAAAGCATACTTACAGCCAGATGGAAATTTAGGGTAAGTGTTATTTTATGTATTTCGAATCCTTATTCATTTTGTGATTCATCCATCGCATTTTATAATTTTGTATTCTTCCATGTTTGTACCATCGAAACTCGCAGCTGCGGCAGTTACTAAAGTGTTGCGACATAGGTGTACTGAAGCGTGGCTTACATGGAGGAAAGTTTCTTATGCCACGAGACAGATGATTAATGAATTTTAGGTATCCTTAGAAGCCAACATGATCATTAAAATTTATCTTCGTAATACTTTAATTATTATTATATACATGCAAGTTGATGTGTGATGGGAGCCCTAGAATATGGAACAAATATGGAAGGCTTTTAATTCTCGGTGCTCGAAGAGATTGTCTGCGATGCTTTCTGAAGCTCGAGCTATTGGAGAACGGCCCAATTGGATCCCCGATGCCGTTTGGATCGAATTGCTACGAAAGTGGTCCACCGAGGAGTACAAATTGAAATGCGAAAAAGCAAAAATAAGTCGAGAGTCCGACCAGGGAGCATGCTTGCATTCGGACGGATGTGTATCCACGAGCACGATTGCTAAGAAAATGATAAGGTCTTTCAATATTGTGTCGACAAAATATTATACTTTATTCGACAAAATATTATCCTATTGCAGGAGAAAGAGACAGGTAGACCACTACTCAGGACGAAGTATTTCTCCGAACTCATCAGAAGAAGAACAAAGAATGGATTTCGGACTATGCTCGGGAGACATATGTATGTAAATTTATGTGTCACTTTTTTTCTAAATTTTAAGTAAATCTATAAGATAGTAAAATCGTCGTTTATACTTAATAATTTTTTAGTATATTTGATCTTTTTTCCTAATTTCAGGAGTCTTACAAAACAAAAGAAGTTGAGCAAATTACGCAAGCCACGCAGGAGGGGACCACACTGCTGACCCCAAGACAACTTTGGACGGACCACATCGGGGTTAGGTCGCATTTACGGCCTCGGATCTTCTGTGAGTACAACCGATATTGGATATGGTCATAAATCTACTTCAGGTTCAGTTTCCTCTAGTCAATGTATGCAACAAATTATGGATCAGATGAGGCATTCGATTAGGGAAGAGGTCAGACAAGAGGTTACGCAAGAGCTCAGAAAGGAGTTCGAAGAACGTGAACGTCGTACCAAGATTGAAATGAAGAAAATGGTGCATGCCATCATGCGTGGTGAATTCAACGACGATGATGCTGAGGTAGATTCATTATACTTATGTTTTTTTTTGGAATTTGTGATGTAGAAGATGCATTAATAGTTTGGATGAAATTTTACTCCTCATTAGATCAGCATGCACTTTGACATCAAAAAAAAAGAAGAAAAGAAAAAGAAGATAAGCCTATTTATCAAAACTCATGAGTGGCTACGTAGCTTTAATTGCTTGTAACTTTATGAAACTATCTTCAATTGCTTGTCACTTTTATGAATGCAAGAAAATTGATATTTGAGTTATTGAACTTTCCGTGCACTAAAAGAATATGATTGAGTTATTGAACAATCGATATTTGAGTTATTGAACTTTAATTGCTTGTAACTTTATGGATGCTAAAAAAAGGACTATGATGTACATTATGTATTGTGTAGTGAAGTGATGTATTTGAGTTATTGTTCCAGATTTCGAATCGTTATTCATGTTTTTTTCAATAAGGTACTAACTTTCTCAATTCTCTTTGTGTTGTGCAGTGATGTTCGAATTATCTTGCGAAAAGCTCTTCAAATCCGACGGGAAAGGCGAGACATCTCTTCATCGTGACGAAGACTTCTTTGTGTTTGGAATGTTTGTAATATTTGTAGTGTTTAAACATTAAAATGTTTGTAATGGTGTTTGGAATGGTGTTTGGATATGTTTGGATAGTATTGTGTTTGGACATTATGGTGTTTGTGATGTATGTGATGGTTATGCAAATATTGTGATCCAAATATTCTGTTGTAATGTGATGTATTCATGTTTTTCAGCATTTTTTAAATTTTTTTTTTGTTTTCGACCGTCAGAACCATCGGAAACAGCTAAAAATTAAGTATCGACAACGGATTTTTTCGATACTTATCGATGATTCTAACCGTCCGTGCAAACTTTTTGACGGCTTAAATCGTCGAAAATCAACTGTGGAGTCGATGGTTTAAACCATCAAAATGAGTTTTCCGACAGTTCAAACCGTGGATAGTATCGACGGTTCTAGCCGTCGACACATATCGACGGCTTTCACCCCCGATAATATCGATGGTTCTACCCGTCGATATCTATCGACGGCTTGAACCGCCGTTAATATCGACGGTTCTAGCCGTCGATACTCAACGTTCGACGGCCGCGCCCGTCAGCTGGACCATCAAAAATATCGACGGTTCAGAAATAACCGTCGCAAATAGTTTGCGATGCCACATTTTTGCACGGACGCTATCCGTCGAAAGAACCATCGGAAAATGTCATTTTCGACGGTTCTGGCCAATTTACAGACGGTTCAGACTGTCTGTAATAGCCTATTTTCTTATAGTGTTTTATCTTAGGAAATAGGATTTAATTTTATGATCATCAATCTTAAGACCATTGATGATCTTAAATATGATTTTGATCTTTACAATCTTGATTGCAAGGTGTGGCATCGAATTCAAATGTTGAGGCATGAAAGGGAGTTTCTGCGCATATACTTAATAGTAGAGTCTTCAAGATTACATTACATGATTGTAATCTTTTTATTGTTAAGATTTTTCACTAAGATACTGACATTGCGAGAGCGGATAAAGTTACAACCCTACATTAGAGTAGTGTTTTTTTTTCTTATGACATGATATAGTGATTTAAGTTCTATTTTTTATGATTCTTAAATTAATTATTGAATATCTTAAGCTTTTACTTCACTAAACATTCACTTTTCTTTAGTGTTGTTTGGTTAGTTTTTTATTCTTATTTTTCTTATATAAATATATAAAAATTAAATTAACTAAAGTAGTTCTATTTTTTTTAATTCTTTCATCTACTTTGGTTCTTATGATCAATTTATCTATTAGTCTAATTATAGCACCACTCTAACTTTACTAATTCGCTATCATTTATATGTCTAAAAATTTAAAATTTGATCTACATCATTTCAAACCTGAAATATCTCTTGTCAGGTGCTAAGATTTTTGTTGTCCCACATTTGCATATTTCTTGTTAATTGCATGCTTCAATGTTAAATTTTTTGAACTTCTACATCAATCTATACATGTAACATATCAAAATAAAATTCTTTATTAAATATAATCCTAGGGGTTCTTACTAATCCTTCTTGTTCATCTTACAAGTACTGTAGATAAGAAGATTCAATCTTAAATGAAAAATAAGGAACAAAGATCATGATGTCACACAACTCGGTCTAATGTGCTACGGTCAGCATTTTGTTGTGTTAGGTTGTCTGTCTTATGAAACTTGAGATAAGAAAGTGCGGACGCTGCCGCTAACCCTCCGGTGCAACAAAAACTATTTACACCAGTTTAACTTCGCCATTTGGATAATAATATGCAATGCAAAAGGATGATTAAGCAAAGTTTAAGCTACTATCGATTTATTTTCCCTCTCAATTTGGGAGTGCTTAGTGTAGTCGCCAGCCATCTTTTTATTTGGAAATCTACCTTAACCCAATAAATTTTAATAGTAAGCTATACACAAAGATACTCTTAATCATGCAACTTTATTCCTAATATCTTATTTGTGACCATGTAACCTTGTTCATCAGCTTGATGAATTTCTAATAAATTCTAATTTGATTCCTACTAATTATATTTACTGCATGATCCCTTGTTAATGAACTTAATCTTGTAATAACCTCATACGATATCTTGGTAAATATTTTCATGATTCTATTAGGATTTGGAGTACTCACAACTCCTACATTGTATCTAATAATTGGAAATAAAAAATAATTCAAAGGATAAACAAGGAGGTAAAAGCTATAAAATAAAGAGCAAAGCTCGTCTATATTGACAGGTCAATTAGTGAATTGAAAGACACTCCATGACACAAAATTGAGAATACTCCATCCAAACTATAAGGGAATTGAAAGATATCCGATAATTTAGTGACTATGAAGACACCCTTCAACAAATGAAAATATGTTTTATTAATTGAAAGATAATGTAAAAAATTGGAAGATACTTCTCATAAAAGTGAAAGATTTAATGAAAATAAATGAATGTTGTTGATTACCTATGCCTTGATTAATCTTAAAAAAATAATTCTTTTATGATGATGATCATATCTTATACTAATTGGTTATTCCGCTACTTTTATTCGGCCAGTGGTTGAAGATCTACCAATGTATAGAACTATTAGAATAAGATTAATCCAATGTTCGGACGTGGGCGAAACATTATATTATTATCCAATTAGTGACTCTCGAAACTCATCTCATGACTAATAATTATTCAACTATAATTGACTTTACTGTTATTGACTTATATGATAATTCTATTGTTACACCGCAACATGACAATGATATTTATTTTTTTAATTCTTATGTATTAATGTATTATGAAATTCACATTATTATCGTAGAATATCAAAACTTAAAAGAGGTTCCATGTGATGTACAAATTCAATATTACAAGATACTGATCATGTCTAATGATGGTGGTGATGTATATGATCCACGAGGTTGGGGATGGAGTATTTTTAATTATGTCTTGACTCCAATCAATTATAATATTCTTTATTGAAAGGCATAAAACTCTTATGTTATTAATATTTTCAAATTTTCATTAATTTGTTCATTTTTTGTGTTTATTGTGTTATCATTATTTGATTGATAAATAATTTTCTTATTATTCATTTATAGCCCATCTAAGTATTTTTCCTGACATTCTTCGAGATATGTCCTCTGACGCGGAGTAAATTTTCTAGGGCATTACGTCAAAGAGAATAAAAGAAATATTTTACAAGTACCGTGGATAAGTAGATCCAGTCTTAAATGACAAATAATTAACTAAGTTTGTGACATCACACAACTCGGTACTAATGAGATACGATAAGCATTTTGTAGTGTTACGGTGTCTTGCTCATGAAACTTGAGATAAAAAATTTGGGCATTGTCGTTGACCCTTTCGTGCAACAAAAATTATTAACATCAATTTAACTTCGCATTTGGATAATAATACACATATAAATGTGAAAGGACAATGAAGCAAAGAATAAGCTACTATTGATCTATTTTCCCTATCAATTTGAGAGTGCTTAATGTTAGTCGTCAATTGTCTATTTATCTAGAAATCCACCTTAACCCAATAAACTTTAATAGTAAGTTATTCTCTTAGACAAAGATACTCCTAATCATGCAACTTTATTCCTAATATCTTATTTGTGACCATTTAATCTTGTTCATCAACTTGATGAATTTACAAGAAATTTTAATTTGATTCCTACTAGTTATATTTACTACATGATCCCTTGTTAATGAACTTAATCATGTAATGACCGCATATGATACTTGTTAAATATTTTCATGATTCTATTTTGATTTAGATTACTCACAACTCCTACCATGTATCTCACAAATGGAAATAATAAATAATTAAAAGGTTAAACAAGGAGGTAAAAGCTAAAAAATAAAGAGCAAAGCTATATTTCACAATTCAATTAGTGAGTTGAAAGACACTCCATGATACGACATTGAGAATACTCTGTCCAAACCACAAGGGAGTTGAAAGATATTCAATAATTTAGTGACTTTGAAGATACCCTTTCACAAATTAAAAGATATTCTATTAATTGAAAGATAAGGTACAAAATTGGAAGATACTTCTCATAAAAGTGAAAGATTTAATGAAAATAATGAATGTTGTTGATTGACTATGCCCCTATTAATCTTAAAACAAAAAATAATTCTTTTATGACGATGATCTTTCTTATACTAATTGGCTATCCCACTACGTTTATTCGATCATCGGTCCATGACTTACCAATGTATAGGACTATTAGACATGATTAATCCGATGTTCGGACAAAAGCGAAACATTAAATTATTGTCAAATTAGTGACTCTCGAAACACATCATATGACTAATAATTATGCAACTATAATTGACTTTACTATTATTGACTTATATGACAATTCTATTCTTACACCGTAACATGTCACTGATATTTATCTTTTTAATCTTATATATAAATTGATTATGAAATCCACATTATTATTGCAAGACATCAAAACTTAAAAGAGGTTCGATGTTCTACACAAATTCAATATTACAAGATATTGACCATATCTAATGATGGTGGTGATGTATATGTTCAACGGGGTTGGTGATAGAGTATTTTTTTATTGTGCATTGTGTCCAATCAATTATAAATTTCTTTATTGAAAGACATAAAACTCATGTTATTAATATTTTCAAACTTTCAAGATTTCATTAATTTGTTCATTTTTCTATGTTTATTGTGTTATCCTTATTTTATTGATAAAGAGTTTTCTTTTTATTCATTTATAGCCCATATATGTTTCCTGACATTGTTATAGATATGTCATATGACAAGAGTAAATATTTTAGGGTGTTACGTCAAGGAGAAACAAAAGAAAGATTTTACAAGTAACATTGATAAGTATATATAGTCTTAATTCTTAAATGAGAAATAATTAGTTTGTGACGTCACACAACTCGGTCCAAATGAGCTATGATGAGCATTTTGTTGTGTGAGGTCATCTAGCCCATGAAACTTGAGAGTAGAAAACACGGACGCTACCGCTGACCCTTTGGTGCAACAAAAATTATTAACATCAATTTAACTTCGCCATTTGAATAATAATACAAGTATAAATGTGAAAGGACGATGAAGCAAAGCATAAGCTACTATCGATCTAGTTTCCCTATCAATTTGGGAGTGCTTAATGTTAGTCGTAAGTCATCTATTTATATGGAAATCCATCTTAACCCAATAAATTTTAATAGTAAGTTAATCTCTTACAAAAGATACTACTAATAATGCGACTTTATTCTTAGTTTTTTATTTGTGACCATGTAACCTTGTTCATCAACCTGATGAATTTTCAAAAAATTCTAATTTTATTCCTAGTAATTATATTTGCTACATGATGCATTGTTAGTGAACTTAATCATGTAATGATCTCATATGATATCTTGGTAAATCTTTTCATGATTCTATTTTGATTTGGATTACTCAAAACTCCTACCATGCATCTAATAATTAGAAATAATAAATAATTCAAAGGTTAAACAAGGAGGTAAAAGCTAAAAAATAAAGAGCAGAGCTCGTCTATATTATACGAGTCAAACAATGAGTTGGAGACACTTGACATGACATTGAGAATACTTCATCCAAACCATAAAGGAGTTGAAAGATATCTGATAATTTAGTGACTTTAAAGAAACCTTTTCACGAATGAAAATATATTATATTAATTGAAAGATAATGTACAAAATTGAAAGACACTTCACATAAAAGTGAAAGATTTAATGAAAAGTAATGAATGTTGTTGATTGACTATGCCCCTATTAATCTTAAAATATAAATATTTTTTTATGATGATCACATCTTATACTAACCGACTATCCCACTACTTTTATTAAGATCATTGTCTGTGACTTTTCAATGTATAGGACTATTAGCACATGATTAATTCAATGTTCGGACAAAAGCGAAACATTCAATTTTCGAAAAAGTCCCAATCTTTTTGTTTTTGGCATGGGTCGGCTGTTAATTGATTGGTAATTCCAATTATAGGAATAACAATTCTAGTGTCTGAGGTAAGAGGAAAGTTACTAGAAATGGTAAAGGTAGACATTATATTATTGTCAAATTAGTGACTCTAGAAACTCATGCTATGACTAATAATTATGCAACTATAATTGACTTTACTGTTATTGACTTATATTATAATTCTATTGTTACACCGCAACATGACAATGATATTTATCTTTTTAATTCTTATATATAAATTGATTATGAGATCTACATTATTATTGTAGGACATCAAAACTTAAAGAGGTTCTATGTTCTACACAAATAAGATATTGACCATATCTAATGATGGTGGTAATGTATATGTTCATCGGGGTTGGTGATATTATTTTTGTTATTATGCCTAGTCCATTAAATTATAATATTTTTCATTGAAAAACATAAAACTCTTATGATATTAATATTTTCAAACTTTCAAGCTTTCTTTAATTTGTTTATTTTTTTGTGCTTATTGTTTATTGTTATTAGATTGATAAAGAATTTTCTTTCTATTCATTTTTAGCCCATCTTTGTTTCTTGACGTTCTTAGAAACATGTAGGAGTAAATTTTTAAGGATGTTACGTCAAGGACAATTAAAGAGAATGATTTTATAAGTATTATGGATAAGTAGATTCAATGTTAAATGATAAACAATGAACCAAGTTTGTGAGGCCACACAACTCGGTCCTAATGAGCTACGATGAGCATTTTGTTGTGTTAGGTCATTTGGCCCATGAAACTTGAGATCAAAAAATGCGGACATTGCCACTGGCCCTTTGGTGTAACAAAAATTACTAACATCAATTTAACTGCACCATTCAAAAGCAAATCTTAAACTACTATCAATCTATTTTCATGTCAATTTAGGGTGCTTAATGTCAATGCTTGGTTTGTCTGGAAATCTACTTAACCCAATAAATTTTAAGAGGCTCACTCCAAATTGATGTGGAGACCTAGTTGAGATCTTACATGGGTTGACCTTGTTGGTGATCGAATTATTTCATCAAGCAACACACTCAAAACTTGATTTGCATTCTCTTCTTCATTACTTCACATTAACTTGTGAAAATCCGCAACCTCCATGACCATGATCTTTGAGATCTCAAAGGACATGAAAACCCCACTCTCATGTCCATAAAGATCCCTTATTGATGTTTGCTACCCAATTTCCCTTCCTCTCTTTTCTCATTCGAATTTCTCCATTTTCTATTCTTGGTCTTCTCCGTTGGTCACAGTATGAGAGGATGATGGAGCTGCACTAGCAGGTACGTCAGGCGCGGGCAATGTAGGAGCACGAGGGGGACACAACTATGATGATCCACTAAAGGCCAATCAAAAGAATCGTCTGAAACAAGTGTGTAATTCGGAATCTAGTTCATAGGGTAGTTTTCTGAGGATTTTTGAACGTTTATAAGGACTCCAATAAGTTTCAGTTCATGCTAGTGTGGGTAGGAATCGTGCTTTATGATTATTATGAGATTTTAGATCTGATTTCATTTACTAGCTAAACTCGGCCGAATGATAAGATCAGTTGGCATATGATTTAAATAGATAATTGATATATTATTACATGCTTTGGATTGATAACTTTTTGTTGTTTGAGTTAAGATATATTGGAATCATTTTCTATGATAGATTGATAAGCAAATCGGCAAGTTATTTTATATAAAAGGAATTTTTAGAAACGACATGTTTAAGATAAGATTGATGTTTAGTTATGTCTCTGGAGCATGATACACATTAGAAATAATTTTAGTATAAGTTTAAATTTTTTTTGTATTGAAAACTGAATGAAATCATAAGGATTCCACAATGACATACAGCTCTATCAAACTGAAGCGGAAGATCGAACCCTTTCAAGCGTCTGATTTAGCTCAGCAAGAGTATAGAGACATCTACATCGGACGTTCAAAACTCAATCAGACAACCAATGTAGATTGGAACGAAGTTCTGAAACCTTTTTGGATGACCGAACTAGAAAAATGTTGAAACTCGAAAATGATGACGATAACTAGTCAGTCAATCGAAACCTTTTCGGACGACCAATCTAGATTATTACGTCGAAACAACTTTCGACGATTGATGGAAAACTATCTTCGATCGACCGAGGAAGACGATTGGTTCTAGCGAAGATCATGTTTCAACGGATCGAAACTCCTGATTGGAAGTTTGAGAACTTCCTCATGTTACAATGGATGATCGTACCTCTTCCGGTCAACCAATCATATAAGGCCTTGAAACGACCGACGAATGAACTTAGAATGGACGACCGCTCCCTTTTCGATCGACTAATGAACATAGACAAAAATGGATGTCTGCCCCTCTTTCAGACGACTGTTTGACCTTTGGGGCATCCGATCTATGGACAGAAAGAATTACAACTTTAATCTTAACTACTTGATTTGATAAATGTCTGTCGACCTGATTGATACTGATTAACATGAACACAAAAGATTATTCAGAGCCACTTTTCTCCGTACAGATTGGTCCAAGAGATCGAAAGATATGGTCATGGTTAATAAGATAAAAAGAGGATTACCAATTGCCTATCTAGATAGGAATTTCTCCCTATAGATGTTTTCATGCGAGAGGTCATTTTGTCCGATGGAGCATTGGTCGTGACACTGATTTCCCATTGGCCCACCATGATCTATATAGTACATACTTGTGTGTTTGCAATGGTATCCCCTAAAAGTAGAGAGCTCTTTCAACCCATGGACAAGATGAAAGACTATAAATGACTAAAGATGAAAGGAAGAACTTTGTCTTATGAACATGAATATGAACAATGTACATGAACAAAGAATATAAAAATGAATTATGAATATGAACTATGAACATGAAAAATAAATGAAATAAAATGACATGAACTCATGATGATATATTGATTTGTTATCACATCTCCATCTTATTGTTTGTCTCAAGCTTATTCTAATGAATTATCTTATGACCTATACGGCTTCACACTTAACTTTATATTAACGGTTGAACTTACTCCCCTGTGCGATTCCCACAGGTACATGATATGAATGCGTGCACGATTGATGTGTGTGCGACGACTACAACTCGGGTGGTGATAGAGATGGGCTTTCGACTTGTGCCGGGCTGGTCAAACCGAGTTTGATCATGCCCCGACACAGCCCGAAATCGTGCTGAGTCGGGTCGTGCCAAAAGGCACTTTGGTCAACCCGGCACGATTTCGGCCCGACCTGGCCGGTCGGTCACTAGGTCGTGTCGGGTCGGGGCGGCCATTTTTTTTCTTTTTCTTTTTTTTTTGCTATATGTATTAAATTAAGAAAATATAAAATATAAAATGTGACAATTTTTTTACCCTAAGATTTAGACTAATAAAAATAACAAAAAATAATAAATATTATAATATATGATATTATGATTATTATACGTATAAAAAAGTATTTTTATATATAATACAGTTATAAACTTAATGATATATGATTAAATATATGTAAAATATAATTATAAAATTCATAATATATGATGGAATATTTAACTAAATATTAAAAAAATAAAAAAAATAAAATTGTGTTCGTTGGACTAGTCATGGGCTGAGCCGTGCTCATTGGGCCTATGTCGAGCCGTGCCCAACATACTCTGACCCGGCGAAAATCTGTGGCCTGCACAGTTTTCCATCTCTAGGTGGTGTGTGCACATAGTTATTGTAGAGTCTAGATGGAGTCTTTTCTTCTTTATTCACTCGAGTTGTATTTGGACTATTATGGGACCTATCAAGTTGTATATGGCATGGACTTTCTGCGCCTTATGTTGAGACGTTATCATGTGCTCTTATATTCCATTCTAGCTTCCGCATTTTTCTTAATATTAAATATTATAGTATTTTAGTTTTAAGTCTTTTGCTTACTTGTAATTTTCTTGACCATCTAGGTCAACGAAAGAGTCAGAGAAGGACCGGAGAAAGTAACGCATCAGAGGAGATTTCGCCACGTGGCAGGATCAAATTTTGGTATCAAAGCCTAATGTTAGGACTCTCTTGGCATCATAGCTATAGAGTATATGTTAAGTATGATTCATGTTCACCAACCAGAGCTACCGCCACACTCAACCATCGCAAAGTAAAGTAAGATATCTTGTTTTCATGATTAAGACTATGTTATTGAATTGTATTATTATGTTTTTATAGATGACTCCAACACGTTGGCCGATGCGACAGAGGTCGTGGGCACGAATGTGGAGGTGACTGCATAGCGGTTACCCTGGAGATTGTCATCAACGGACTTGACTCGACTCAGGGAGCGAGGTAGGGGAGGATTTATAGCAGGAGCTCCTTCTAGTGCAGCAGCTGACAGATTTATAGCAAGAGCTCCTTCCCATAACGCGTTGCTGAGAAACTTCCACCTTCTCAGCATCCGACATACTCGGTGCCCATGTATCAGGCATCATTGCTTCCTCCTCTAGCAACATCAGCAGGTCCTTCCGACGAGAAGGATATGATTCAGGCATTCCTAAAGTTGCAGCCGCCCCATTTCAAAGGGGCAATAGACTGTGAAGAGGCCATCCACTGGCTCACTGTCATGGAGTGGATGTTTTGCCTCACCCGATGCAGCGAGGAACGTAAGGTTTTGTATGTCACTCACTCATCGGTCGGGCCAGTGACCGGTGGGAGACGGCTTGGGAAACGAAGTTCCTGGACTAGGAGGTCATTCCAGAGAGTTGTTTGAGGCCTAGTACACTCCAACATACAAAAGGAAGGAGAAATTGAAAGAATTCAAAGATCTATGTCAGGGCACCATGTCAATGGCAGAGTATTATGCATGCTTCATTCAATTGGAGCACTATAGTAAAAATCACATGGATGAGGCTGACTATGCCAAGCAGTTCCTCGACGGCCTCCACCACATGATATGAGAGAGGGTCATCTTCAGAGCAGAACTCGGAGTAGAGCTAGACTTGCATGGAGTTGTTCGCATGGCGAACATGATTGAGCGAGAAATATAGATGTGACATTAAGTGCTGAAGGAACCGGTGTGATCAACTGAGCCGATTAAGTTGAGATAGGAGGATCGTCGCCCAGTTCATGGAGATGCACGCTGTGATCATCACCATTAGCCCTACCAGCAGCCACAATGTGAGGCTCCTCGTCAGCCTCAAGTGAAGTAAAGAAAAATAAGAAAAACGGCTTAAGAATAAGTTTGGAATGATACTAACTAGTGATAGACATGAATTGCATCCATAGCCTTAGAGGCAAGCCCCTGTACCACAGCCTCCACGACAACCACCAGCATTCCAGCAGTAGGGATTGTCGAACTGTGTCTATTGTAATAGGTCACATGTTGGACAGTGTCGCATGAAGCATGGCACGTGTACTGGATGCGGTAAAAGTCAATCACTTCATTCGGGATTTTCCAACGAAGGATCGTAGAGGATCCGGAGGAGTGCCAGGACATCTTTACAATGTCTAAGCAGATGCCGCTCGATAGGATAACAATGTTATTCGAGGTATTCTTTTTATCGAGTTTTGCCTATTGTTGTACTTTTTCTTCGAATGTATCGCACTCATTTATTTCTGAGGCATGTGTCTCCACCTTTAGTGTTCCTATAAAAGAGATGGAGCACAATATGAATGTAAGACACCAATGGAAATTCTCCATACAACAAAGTACCTTTTTGAGGTACCAGTCGTAGTGGATGGAAAGAAATTTTCTACTAACTTGATTGTAATCCCCATGGTGGAATACGATGTCATCTTAGGTATGAACTAATTGTTACACCATGATGCATCATTAATATGTAAATAAAAGAAGGTCATCATCAGCAACCACAATGACAAGAAGATGATGATCGGAGGCACAACTACGTCGGACAACAAAACCATATTATCCACCATAAAGCCATATAAGTTGCTACATAAGGGGAGAGTACTTGGAGAGTGTGACAATAGCCGATGCACATACTCCATCTCTATACCAGTTCGTAGTGGTTCGAGACTTTTCGGATCTCTTTCCAGAGGACATTTTATATTACCACTGAGAAAGGGAGATTGACTTCAGGATCGACTTGGCACTATGGATGGCACTGATTTCCAAGGCTCCCTAATGCATGGCCCGGAGAAGATGCTAGTGCTAAAGAAATAAATACAGAAGTTACTCGACAAAGGTTCATTCGACCCGACGTCTCCTCTTGAGGTACTCTAATTTTGTTTCTGAAGAAGAACGACAGATCGTTACAGGTGTTCATTCACTACTAGATCCTGAACAAAGTCATGAACAAGAACAAATACCCGTTGCTCATGATCGCTGACTTGTTCGACCAGCTGCCAAAGGCCTCGGTGTTATCGAAAATCACCTAAAAATGGTTATAACCAACTGAGAGTCGCAGAAGAAGATGTGCCAAAGATTACTTTCTGATCGCCTTATGACCACTACGGATTCACGGTCATGCCCTTTGAATTGACGAATGCCCTAGCAGCATTCATGGATATGATGAATAGGGTATTCAAGCAACACTTAGATTAGTTTGTGATTGCCTTTATAGACGACATCCTGATCTACTCATCCAGTCCTGAGCAGTACAGAAAGCATTTACGGATCATCTTGGAGACTTTGCGCCAGCATCGACTCTTCGTGAAATTCTCCAAGTGTGAGTTCTGAATAGAGCAGATGATGTTCTTAGGACATCTCATATCCAGACGCAACATAGCAGGGGCCCAACGAATATCGAGGCAGCGCTTCATCCGAGACTTCTCAAAGATTTCAGCCCCGCTCACTCACCTGATGAAGAAGAACGAGAAGATTAAAGTAATAGTTCTTCTTTGTTGGTTTTACGTTGTTGAACTCTACTATTACTATAATGAAAGATTATTTTTTATCTAAATATGAATGTTGTATTTGGATCGAATCTATTTTTAACATCTCATATCTCTCCCCTATCTATTCTATGGGATTTAGATGGGTGTGGACTTAGACTTACTCGGTTGAAGAGTCTTTGAGATGAATTGAATTACTTTATGTTTTGTCCTTAAATATTTGGAGAATGATTTGGTTAAACTTTCTTCAAATATTTAATTGATAAAACAAATAGGACATCTGGTTAGAGTCCTAATTTATATTTAAATTATTTCCATCAGATGTGGTCTACTTGATTTAATTAACAATGGAGGAATGCTCAGTAAAATCAACATTTCTCCTAATTGATATTTTATTCTCATGGATCTGCTTCTTGTTTCCTTTGATTATTTTCACAATTCATTTTCCTAAAAACTTCTCATCTAGTAAGAATTAGAGATAAAAGTCCTCATGGGATTGATATCTTTTTACTACTTGTGCGATCGGCACACTTGTCGTCTTTTTCTACTCTATAGAAAAATCGCATCAAGTTTTTTGCGCTGTTACCGGAGACTTTTTCTATCTTTTTCTTACTACATATTGCCATTTTTTTCCTTTTGGGAAGTGATGTTAGACATTTATTTTCTTATCTTTATTTCTTCTGTATTTTAGGATGTTAGTTCTTGCTTTTATAATTTAGAGTTCTTCATTATCTTTTTTGGTTTGTATTAGTTTTATTGTTAAAAGCAAACTATTAAACCTTATTTCATAATCAATTAAAGTTTAGTTTTCTTTCGAATATGCATGATATTATTAATGCTTTTGCAGAGATTAATTGTCTTCTTTAGTTAGCTATTATCCTTATAGGAGTAGTTACTTTTGATTGCATGATTTTTATGGAATTGATTCTTGACTTTTAAGTCCAAGTATTGCATATCACAACTAATAAAATTCTTGAAGGAATATTAGTTGTGCGGTCTATTAATCATTACCATGTTATGGGTGATAATAGTTTAGAGACTAAATTTTAATACATCTTAATCTCAGGTTTAATTAGATTATGATCCATGCGGAGTAGTTTTAATTTAATTTGAATTAAGATAGGTTGATTGATCCTATATGGAAATCAATAATTTGAGTAGATTATAATCCTTCGTAAGAAACTAACTTGTCATCTTTGGTCTTTGTCTACAATTTCTTTTATCATCCTGAGCCCTATGCATCAGTAGATTAGATTAAATTAATTTAGTTTTAGTCTTTACTTTTTTGTTATTTTATTTTCTTCACACCTTTTACCCAAACTTTAGGTCATCTCTTATTAGCCTCTGAGATTCATTTAGATAAGTAAGTTAATTCCTTATGGGTTCGACACTATACTCTTACACTTTATTATTTGAACGACTAGTGCACTTGCTAGCATTTAATTGTTATCAATTCTCGCATCAATGTCCATCCTGTCGGAAGCCAATTTCCTGCAAGAAAATTTACAAAATCAGCAAACCAAGGTGGACTCTCAATTAGTTTTACTTTATCACAAGAGTTGATGAAAAATATTTTCTCATCCGAAAATTCTTCAAGTATATTGGTTTCCTCAATTGGAGCAACTTCCAAATGAGACAAATGATCTGCGGCGACATTCTCAGTCCCCTTCTTATCTCTAACTTCCACATGAAATTCTTGTAAAAGAATAATCCACCTGAGTAGCCGAGGTTTGGCTTCCTTTTTTGATATGAGATGTCTTATCGCTGCATGATTAGTGTAAACCACAACTTGTGAACAGAGTAAATAAGAGCTAAAATTGTCAAAGGAAAAAATGATAGCTAAAAATTCTTTTTCCGTTGTAGCATAGTTGATTTGTGTTGAAGTTAGAGTTTAGATAACTCGAAAAATTTTGTCCCGCCTTTGTTCTAATACAACACCGATAGTTCCATCACTTCGTCGCACATGAGTTCGAATGGAAGGCTCCAATCTGGTGCTACAACAATGAGAGCAGATGTAAGTTTCACTTTTAATGTAGTAAAGGCAAATATACAATCAGAATAAAAAAGAAACTTAGTGCCTTTGACGAGTAGATTGGCGAGTGTTTTGGCTATCTTGTAAAAATCCTTGATAAACCATCTATAGAATCCAGAGTGGCCCAAAAAACTTCGGACAGCTTTTACGGATGTAGGAAGTGTGTCCTCTGAAAATGGTCCGCATTTTCTTTCCTCCCGTGCTGTTTTAATCGTGTAAGCCGAATTAAACACAGTTCGCGTTCACAATACACGATCTGCATTTTATCGCCACGCTTACGAACACGGTCCGTGTTTCCATATACATGGCTCGCATTTCCTTTTTGTCTAAAATTTTTTTTGGAGAGCGACAAGTGTCGACTTTCCAAAAAAAAGGCCCATTTGATTTTCTCAATAAATTTTTTCAAATTATTGTTGATTTAATCACACTCTAGAATCTTTGAGTAAAACGATAAAAAGACATCACACCAGAAGTTCGAAGGAACCACTTCTCTTCAATCCTGAAATAGAAAAATTTGCTAAACAACTAAGAAAATTTATAAGGATCAAAGAGACGACGAAAAATCAACAACAATCAGAAAATCAAAACCCAAATGCGACGATGAGGGATTACACTATTGGTCAGATGAATCATGACCCATGGAGTATAACTCTTCCAGACATCAATACCAATTTTCAGATACAACATGGTACCCTTCAAATGGTGCAAAATGACCAATTTAGTGGCAATCAAGTTGAAGATCCTTTTGGGCATGTTAGGAAATTTCTTCAATTATGTTCTACTTTTAAATTTCATAATGTTTCTGATGATGCAGTTAGGTTCAGACTCTTTCCCTTCTCCTTGAGAGGGAAAGCAGCCACTTGGCTCCATACTCTGCCCGAAGGAACCATCACAGATTGGAGAGAGATGCGGCAAAAATTCATCAATAAATATTGTCCGCCCAGAAAGCAGCTCGATTAATCTCTGATGTCAAAACATTCTATCAACAAGACTCAGAAACCATGCATAAAGCATGGGAAATGTTTAATGAACTTGTATCTCGTGTCCCTTATAATGTGCCCCTCCATGAACAAATTCAATTCTTTTATAATTGTGCAACTTTCACAGTACGAGATAATATTGGCACTTCTGCAGGAAGTTCCATGAATGATAAATCTCCTAAAGAGATTTATAATATTATTGAAAACCTTGTTATGAATCATTGACAAAATAACAGGAATAGAGAACCACCACAAAAGACAAGTGTGTAGATGGAAACAATCAACTTACAACACAACCGGAAGCCATGAACAAAAAAACAGAGACATTGATGAGTCGTATCAATGGAAAGGTCCCTGTTAAGGCTGTACAACAAATTTGTGATTTTTGTAGTGAATGGCATTATACTTATGAATGTCCAATGGTTTCGAACTCTAACCCTTCCTCTTCCACTTCTTTTGAAAATGCTAATTATGTTTCAAATAATAATTTCAGGAACAACCAAGGAGGCAATTATGACACCTATGGGTTTGGGTTGAGAAATCAACCCAGGTACACCATCGAGGTGCTCCACCAATAGGTTTTCAATCGCACAATGATGACAAATCACAGACCGAACCAAAATCCAACCTGGAAGATGTATTGGCTAAATTTATCAAAACGATGGACACAAAATTTGCAAATCAAGAAGCCTCCATTCGAAACATAGAAAATCAGGTGGGACAATTAGCAAACTTGATTGCAGGTAGACCACCAGGTTCTCTCCCTAGCAATACAGAGAAGAATCCAATGGAAGAAGCGAAGGCAGTCAAGTTGAGACGTGGTAAGGAGCTACCAGAACCAGTACCAACTCAGGACCAGGATCAACCATCTTCAGATCAACCTCCTACTTCATCAGTAAAAAAGGAGGTTACAAAACATCAAATACCTGCAAAATTTGAAAACTGCGATATTCTCAAAAATATCAGTAGGAATAATTAGATAAACAGTTCTTTCATTTTTTTTGGAAATTTTTAAACAAATTCATATTAACATCCCATTCCATGAAACTCTTAAACAGATGCATGTATATGCTAAATTCATGAAGGATGTACTTTTAAATAAACGACGAATTGATGAGACAACTTTGATTAAATTAACCACTCAATGTTGTTCAGTTTGTAAAAAAGACTTGCCGACAAAAGAAAAGGATCCAGGGAGTTTTACTATCCCCTGCATCATTGGAAACTTTTTCTATTCCAAAGCACTATGTGACTTGGGTTCTAGTATTAATCTGATGTCTTACTCCATTTTTTCTAAAATTACGTTATGGCGAGCTTAAGGATACTTCGGCGATTCTCCAATTTGCAAATCAATATGTTAAGAAGCCTAAGGGTCTCTTAGAAGATGTTATTGTAAAAGTTGATAAATTTGTATTCCCAGCAAATTTCATCATTATGGATATGGATTCTGAAGCCGAAGCACCCATCATCCTAGGCAAACCATTCCTTACTACCGGCAACACGTTAATAGATATCAAGAAAGGACATCTCACTCTGAAATTGGAAAATGAAGAATTGCGTTCTAATATTTTTGACTCCCTCAAAGGACCTCTAGATTTATCATCTTACTATTCTATTGATGCCTTTGAAGATGATGTTTCTGATGAATTTGAACAGGTAGTACTAGAGATGATAATGGACCCCTACACAATTATTGAAGAGTCAATGGATAACATAAAAGAAGAAATTGACTCAAATCGAAGAGAGTAAATCACTCTCAAAGAATCCGTTTTGAAAAAGATAGACACCGCCACCACCACCGAACCCTGAACTCAAAAGCTTACCCATTCATCTTAAATATGTTTTTTTCTCAAAAAAGATTCATTTCCTATTATCATTTCCTCTGAATTAACTGGTCTAAAGGAAAGTAAAATTTTGCAGGTTCTCAGGAAACATAAAAAAAGCTATTGCATGGACCATCAATGATATCAAGGGGATATCACCATCAATTTGTATGCATAAGATCCTGATGAAAGAGAAAAGCAAATCAAGCGTTCAATTTCAGCGTAGGTTAAATCTAACTCTGAAAGAGATAGTTAAAAAAGAAGTTATGAAACTTCTGGACGTAGGTATCATTTATTCTATCTCTTTGGACTAGCCCCATATAGGTGGTACCTAAAAATGGGGGCATTACTGTTGTTACTAACAAGGAAAATGAGTTGGTACAGATTGGCGTGTGTATATTGAAAACTCAACGAATCAACACGCAGGTATCATTTCCCTCTCCCGTTCATGGACCAAATGTTGGAACGAGTAGTGGGACATAATTTTTATTATTTTCTAAATGGTTATTTAGGATACAATCAGATTGCAGTGGCACTTGAAGACAAGGAGAAACAACTTTCACCTGCCCGTATGAAACTTTTGCCTATCGAAGGATGCCCTTTGGCCTATGCAACCCTCCGACGATGCATGATGGCAATATTTGCCAAATGAATGAAAAAATTCTTGAAATTTTTATGGACGATTTCACTTTATTTGACAACTCATTTGATATCTGTCTGGAAAATTTACCTCGATTTTGCAGCATTGTGAAGAAACAAATGTAGTGCTAAATTATGAGAAATGCCACTTCATGATAAAGGAAGGCATTGTCTTGGGGCACAAGATTTTCAAAAAAGGAATCGAGGTAGACAAGGCCAAGGTCAATGTAATCGCAAATCTAAACATTAAGTAGAACAAATAATACTCTTCGGAAATCAGCGATGAACTGCCGTAGAATTTTCGTCTAGAGTCGATCCAGCAGGAGTCTTCTCAATGAGCCTTCAGAGTCTTCCCACATTCTTGGCTTCAAAGAACATGTTGCAGGCCTTAGCATGCTCTCTTCTAGATGTAGAAGGCCTCTATTTATAAGGGTTCAGGTTTCCATGTGATTGGAGAAGAAACAGAAACATTTTTCTATTCAAAATAAGGAAAATTCGAATTTAATTTATTTATGGAATTTTGATCCTGTCAAACTTCGAATTTTGGGTCATAATATGTTTTCAAATCATCTTGAGATCATATAATATGAGTAGGAATCCTTGTGCACTTTAAATTCTTCCGAAAATCTAGCCAAAACTCGAATATAAGCTTCTTCACGGTCTGTAAAAGCCTGGTCACGGCCGTGAATCGGGACAACTTTCTGGACATGAAAAATGAATTTTAAGGACCTATAAAAAGATTTTACGGGTCTGTTTCATGGCCCGTTAAAACTTCTTCACGGCCCGTTAAAACTTCTGCACGGCCCGTTAAAACATCTGCAAGGCTCGTGACAGCCACTTTCAGCCTTGTGTAACTTCATCTTTTTTATTTTCTGGCTCCGTTTTAACTCCGATTTGAGCGCGGTTTTCTTCGTTGGCTTCGAAACTTAGTTTTCTTGCTTCCTAGATAATAAAATACAATATTTTAGCAGTTTTTCATTTTTGTAAAATTAATGTAAATAAACTCATAAAATGATGCATGTTATTAGAAAATAATTTGAAATGAGATTAAATGTATGACTAAATATATGTTATATTTTGCACGCATCAGACATCACAACAAAGAAGAAATTCTTTTCAGATGTGAAATATTACTTGTGAAAAGATCCATATCTTTTTAAAGTTTGTACAGATCAAGTAAACAGACGTTGTGTCCTTGAATCTGAATTCAAAAACATCCTTACACATTGCCACACAAGGGAGGCTAGAGGCCACTTCAGCCCCAAACGGATAGCTGCAAAAATCTTGGAAAGTGAATTTTATTGGCCCACTATTTTTAAAGATGTGCAAGTTTTCTGTAAGTCATGTGATCAATGCTAGAGGGCCGGTAACATCTCCAAACTTCATGAAATGACCCAAAATAATATGTTATATTGTGATATTTTTATGTGTGGGGAATTGACTTCATGGGACCTTTCCCTAAGTTGTTTCATACTGAGTACATTTTGATTGTTGTAGATTATGTATCTAAGTGGGTAGAGGCAAAGGTGGTAGTCAAGTTTTTTAAAAAGAATATTTTTACTAGATTTGGCACACCTAGAACTATAATAAGTGATAATGGCACCCATTTTTGTAACAAATTATTTGCAAGGCTTTCGACAAAATTTGGAGTTACACATAAACTCAACACTCCTTATCATGCACAAACATGCGGTCAAGTTGAGATATCTAATAGGAAAATAAAACGCATTTTAGAAAAAACTATAAATTCTTTTAGGAATGACTGATCTTTAAAATTAGATGATACTTTGTGAGCCTATCACACTGCTTTTAAAACTCCTATTGCAATGTCTCCATATAGATTTGTGTTTGGGAAGGCATGTCGTTTATCTATTGAACTAGAACATAAAGCTTATTGAGCTACTAAATTTCTTAATTTTGAGCCTACAGAAATAGAAAAGGAAAGATTACTTAAGCTGAATGAACTTGAAGAATTTCGAAATAATGCTTATGAAAATAGCAAAATATATAAGGAGCGCACAAAATATTGGCATGATCAACACATACAAAAGATTTTCAACCTGGTCAACAAGTTCTCTTATATGATAGTAAACTTAGGCTTTTTTCAGGTAAACTCAAGTCCAAATGGATGTGCCCTTTTCTTGCAGTATCTTCATCGCCTTTTGTAGCAGTTGAAATTTGCACAATGGACAAAAAGTATCAATTCAAAATCAATGGACATCGTCTTAAATACTATTTAGGTGGTGTTCATCACGAGGAAGTCAAATTTATTATTCTTATTGATCCATGAGTATGACTAAGTCAAGCTGAAGATTATAAATCCGAACTACTCTATCTAAACTTTGTTTTTTATTCCCCTCTTTTCTATTGAAAAAAATATTACACGGCTCGTGAGCTGTCTTCATTACTAACCAGCCGTGTCATCGTGCAGGATTTCAAATTTCTAGGATAAAACAAACCTTGTTGAAGAAACACATGCCATGTAACCGTCAAGCACGTGAGTGGACATATTGGGCACTAACAAACACAGCCCGTATTTATGGAACACACGACGTGTTTCTGTTCGGATGCAACGCCATCAAACACAGACTGTATCATTAGAAACACAGTCAGTTTTGCTCCGGTATTCGCACCCTGTCACCTAACTGCATTTACCACACGGGCTAAGTTACCTATAAGACGCCCCACGTCGGATCGACCCCACCACCATCTCTCAAATTCCAGTCATCTTCCATCTCTCCGGCGCTCCACCACCTGCTCCGTCTCTAGCCCTTTGCCGAAGCTTGTCGTCACTCCCACCTTTTCGACGACAATCCCTCTGACCGTCGTCTCCGCCTCTGTGGCTGCCTCTTAAATCTGTTGCCATCACCAACACCCATCGCCATCGCGGACCCTGAGCTTCTTCCTCTTCTTTGGCCATCTGTCACGGCCATCTGTCATGGCCGTCTACAATCGCCGCTGCCGCCACCACCTTCCACAGCGACCACCATCAGCGAGTGCAGCCGCAAACCAACCATTGAACTTCAGCGGCAAAATCAAACTCCGGTGGTGAAACTTGCAAAAAAATGAATCGCATTTTTTGCACGCAAGCCATTTTCTGCAAGCTAAAATGGACCACGTTTCTCATAAAAATGGTTCGTGTTTTATTACAGACACCAAAATGCACCGTTTCACGTGGCCCGTTTTCATACCATGGCAACACCATGCACCGTGAGCATGGATTTTGTGGAGGTTGGATATGATGCACCCGAGCCTACTATCGTACCGAGACCTCCATATGTTGATTATAGAGATCGGGATCATGCTCGAGCCTTGGTGAGGCTCCGTCGAATGGAATCAATGGCCACTAAATTTGCTTGCCCATGATTTATGCATGATACTAACATTACTGATGATATTCTGATTCTTTTTTGATGCATAGGGATGGCAAAATTTATACTGAAAAATTGGTCGACATATGATCGAGTTTTTCTTTGAGTAAGTTCATTTCAAATGACACACACAAGTTTTGTAGGAGAAGCACCAAAGCAAATATTTTTCAGGATGTATAACGATGACTACACCATTGGTATGCCTGAGTTCTGTGAATTCTACAGTTTGCCAGTAATTGAGAACACTCTTGACACCTCAGCTTTTGATGCTACATCTTTTTAGTTTGCCACACTGGTGAGAATAATCTAAACTTAGCCCATACTAAAGCTAGTCAGATTCAGAATCCAGTATTTCGTTATGTGTATCGAATTTTGTCTAACACTATTTGTGGAAGAGGAGACAACGAATGAGTTGTTAACGAAATAGAACTTCTCTTTTTATGGGCCATGATTGAAAATGTGCAAATCAATGATGGAGCATATCTGGTTCACAATTTTGAAAAACATTTTAGGAAGAAGAAATGATGCATTGTCATCGAAGGTTTGGTCACACCCATTGCACGTCACTTTAATTTATATTTAGAATGCAATGTGGTTAAAAATGTGTCATTCCTTGATCGAAGCAAGAGACTCATCACAGTAAGGAATAACATATTTTTCTTTACTTTTAGAGATAGAACTGGCAAAATTCCATGTGCAAACCGGGCTACAAATACACCTTTTGACAGGACTAATTGGTTATACTTCCCACCTTTGGTCATTCCACTTGATGCCGAGGAGTCACTTGAGGATGAGCCAGCACCCCAGCCAACACAAGACGGTGTAGGACCTTCACAGCCTCCACAAATGACTCAAACAGTTTACCTGCCACCTCCTACAACATCTCCTTCTGTTGTTTTTTACTTTTCTCTGTGGCAGACACAGATAGATGTTATATGAACTGATCAGACACGATATCATTTATATCGAGCACTATTTCATCGCCTTGTGGAGGATGCCGCCAGGATAGATCGAGATGTTCGCCAGATAGTTCGACACAACCAGATTCATACAGATCCAGTTGATAGCACCTTTGGACCTCCACCTCCATCTCCACCACCTCCACCAATGTTTGATTAGCAGGGTTGTGTCTTTCACTCTTGTTCTTTTGTTTTGTCCTTTTGGTATTTTGATGTACGCAAACTCGTTCGACTGGCTGAACACTTAGACAATATTTCTTTCAAGTTCGGGGGTTGCATGTATTTCATGTTTCTTGCATCATGATAATTATCGGTTTCCCAAACTCTGAAGAAAAAAATATCGCTCATCACTATTCACATATTTTTTTATATTTCCTTGTTCTTAATCGTTTCAAGAACATCTCTTTGCTTATGAAATTCTCTATCAATTTTTTTCATTTATCGCCTTAGTATAGGGTTTTTGGAAAATGAGTTGGAGCTTATTCGAATTATTTTGCTTTGACGATCTCTATCTGTTAGTCTCTTCTTATTGAATAAATATATGTTGAGCGAAAAAAAACTTCCAAAGAAGTTAAATAAAATAAAATTTATCTCTGGCACCTTAGTGTGTTCGGGCCATTAGAGCCATTGGGAATTCTTGCCTAACGACCTAAGGCCAACTTGTTGGGGATCCGTCGATCGAAAACCTATTACATGAACTACTTTGAGCAAGATGGAGGAACACGCAAAAAAAAAGAAGAGCTCATTTTATATTTATAAATTCAAAATTAAGACTTCTTTTATCTATATAGTTGAGACTAACTGTTTATTGATTTAATATGTCTTAGCATCATATATTTTTTGAAGCATGAATCATTTGGAAAGAGAAGAGATACTTTGGCGATATATGAAAAATAAATAATGAGAAGAGAATAGTATTAGTATTTTAATGAAGATCATCTTATCTTGAATCTTGCTTAAGGACAAGTAAATATTCAAACTTGGGGATTGTGATGCATGCTCAATTTTGCATATTATCTGGCACTTTAATAAGTTAAAAATTGGATGATCATGCATCAATAGTCTTATTTTTCCTATGAAATATTATTGTCTTTTTTATTTCGTTATTTTCACAACGTCTAGTTGACGGGAGAAGAAAATTTCCGGCGTCTAGATGACACGAGCCGTGTTTATCCAAGTCGCATAACGCTGATTAAAATGGACCATTTTATGACAAAACGGACCGTGTTAAATAATGACGAGAAGATTTCTGTCGTGCTTTCAGAAGACAACACGACCCATGTCATTAATGACATGGTACGTGTTATTCATATCCGAGGATTTATCACGTTGAGCCATGATTTGCGTAATCACGGCATTAATCAATATGACTCATGTCATTATTGACACGATCCGTGTTGACACCCAGACTTTTAGTCACGGGCGACTATAAAAAGACCCATCCTTCCACTCCAAAGGGATTATGAGATCATGAAGGAAAAAATCCTCTTTATAGAGTGCTGAGGCTATTTGTCTAGAGTCATATTTTTTTTGCTCATCTTTTGTACTCTAATTTTTTGACATTCTGATGTTTAACTCTCCAGTAATGGAATAGTTCTTCTTTGTTGGTTTTACGTTGTTGAACTCCACTATTATTTTAATGAAAGATTATTTTTTATTTCAATATGAATATAGTGTTTGAATCGAATCTACTTTTAACATCTCATATCTCTCTCCTATCTACTACGTGAGATTTAGAGGGGTGTCGACTTAGACTTACTCGGTTGATGAGTCTTTGAGATAAATTGAATTACTTTATGTTTTGTCCTTAAATATTTGAAAAATGATTTGATTAAACTTTCTTCAAATATTTAATTGAGTCCTAATTTATATTTCAATTGTTTCCATCAGATGTGATTTTTCTACTTTATTTAATTAACAGTGGAGGAATGCTCGGTAAAACCAACATTTCTCCTAATTGATATTTCATTTTCTTGGATCTACTTTTTATTTCCTCTGATTATTTTCACAATTCATTTCCCTTACAAATTTCTCATCTAGTAAGATTAGAGATAGAAATTCTCGTGGGATCAATATCTTTTTACTAGTTGTGCGATCGGTACACTTGCCGTCTTTTTCTACTCTATAGAAAAATTACATCATCTGGACAGACAAGTACGATGATAGCTTCAAGGAGCTGAAGAACAGGCTGACCTTCGGTCCGATCCTCACTCTTCCATTAGAGAGCGAAAGGTATATGATCTGCAGTGATGCTTATGGCACCGACCTCGGATGTGTTCTCATGCAGTACGAAAAGGTAGTGGTCTACGCCTCGAGACAGCTGAAGAAGACGAGGTGAACTCTCCGACACACGATCTAGAGCTAGCAGTGATCGTGTTCGCCTTGAAGATATGGAGACATTATCTATACAGTAAAGTTTTCATGTGTTCATAGACAACAAGAGCCTGAAGTACGTCTTCACCCAAAATAATCTCAACATGCGACAACAAAGATGGATGGAGTCCTCAAGCACTACGAGTTCGTGATCAATTATCACCCTATGAAGGTGAACTCGGTGGCCGAAATTCTCAGTCGAAAATGGAAGGCTTCTTTGTCTTTTCTCCAACTCCGCAGGTATGAAATGATTGAGGAACTTAAGCAACAGAGTTACAAGTCAGAGTTTGCGATACATCCGGGTAGCACGAAGATGTACAAGATGTCATATGTAGCTTCTGGTGGCACGACATGAAGAGAGAGATAGTCGACTATGTGTCCAAGAGAGAGATAACCGACTATGTGTTCAAGGCAATGATCATGTGCATTGATGCAATTGCTAAGAGTACTAGAATGAAAGTAGGAGAACATCACAATGAATTTCATCTCAAGTTTGCCCATGACACAAAAGGATCACGACGTCATTTGGATCATGGTCAATAGGTTAACAACCACTTCATTCCCATCAAGTGAAAGCAAATAGTGGAGAGCCTATTGGAGGTATACGTACGAGATATCATCCAACTTCACAAGATTCCAGTCTCGATCGTGTCGGATCACGATCCCTGATGCACATCAAGATTTTGGAAGAGTCTGGAGAAGACATTCGGCACACGATTAAGTTAAAGTATATCCATCCACCCATAGACTGACGAACAGTTGGAGAGGTCGATCCGGACATCGGAGGATATGCTCCAAACGTGTGCCTTGAATTGGCATGATAGCTAGGACGAGCATATACCCTAATCGAGTTCTCATACAACAATAACTTCCACTCTATCATTTATATGGCGCCTTTTGAGACGATGTAGGGATACCATGCAAATTGCCCGCACATTGGGGTGAGGTCGGTGAATGGATAGCGATTAGTGAGGAGTTGGCAGTCCGAGCTCAAGAGTACGCTAATACAATTGATACAATAAAAAAGAGGATGAAGGCTACACAGTCCAAATGTACGTCGACCAAAAGAGAAGAGAGTAGATTTTTAGAGTCGAAGACCAGTACTGCTGAAGGTGCCTCCGATGAAGGCGCGATATGGTTTGAACAAATGAGGAAAGCTCAATCTTCGATTTGTTAGCCTCTTCAAGGTTATGGAGTTAGTTAGTGACAGAACTTGCAGGTTGGTTCTATCTCCTTGCTACAAAAGAGTTCACAACGCCTTCCATGTTTTCATGTTCTGGAAGTACAAGAACACCGCCGCCAATGTCACAAGGATAGAAGAGCCCAATTTGAAGGAAGACTTCACCTATATGAAGTAACCACAAAGATTTTCGAATGAAAAGTACAGTACCGGAAGGATAATGAAGTATCGCTGGTCAAGGCCGTATGAAAGTACCATCATGAAAAAAAGACAACACGAGAACTCAAGTCCGAAATGCGCATGAGTTTTTGCATTTATTCGGCAAGCTCTATTTCATAGAGGATTCAGGGACGAACCATTTTTCTATGAGTATTATAACATAGCACATAAAAATTTTCATAAAAGTTTAAAATTTTTTATCTTCTAACATCGGACTTTCGGTGTAATAACCAGTCATTTTATCTTTAAAGTAATTCACTCAATTAAATAATAATTAAGCTAACTGAAATCTTATTACGAGATAAATATTTTAGTGACTCTTAATTGTAAGGGGTCAATTAAGCTAGGAATAAATATGACGTCCTAACTTAATTAAGGTGAACTAGATTAGCTAAATATTAAATAACTTAATTAATATTTTTCTTTGATCAGTTTTGATGTAATTAAAAATATCATAAGTGTTAATTAACATCCAAATAACAGGATCGTTAACTTAAATATAATTAAGTTATTTAGTTAGTTTAAATAATTGTTGTGTATAAATAATGTATAATGTTACCTTTTAACTAGCAAGGTAAGCGTCTATCCTCCTCCTCTTGGTTCTTACCACTACAGCTTCCACCTCATCTTCCAAGCTCCCACCAAGTAACACCTCATGCTCACCAAATTAAAAAATCTACCATACGTGTTAAATCTGCTCTCATCCATCATTGGCGGTAACTGATGGGAATAAAAAAAAGGAAAAAATATGTGATCACGAAAGGAAGCTTTTGCCTTCTTTTATTCTGTTGCTAACAAGAGGAAAAAAAGGGAATTTGTTTTATATTCATCCCTCGATGCTGGCCGAATGGAGGGAAGATGTGAAAGATTACAGATGGAAACAAGAAAAGAAAAATAAATCTGGTAAGTTTTCATGATTTGATTATTTTAGATCCTTACACAATTATGTTTAAAATAGTTTTTATTGATCAAGTTTCACTTGACTAATATAATAGTATAATCTTTTTGTTACCCAATAGAATTAAATTATATGTTGTTTCTAGTCTGGCCGAAATGTTGCATGCAAACTAATGTAAAAAGTGGTTTAAAAATTATGAGCTATTATATAATATGAACTCGCATGAGTCTAATCTTTAGAAGTTTCGGAATCACATCAAAATGATAATTGATACGGGGAGTTAGGTGTAAATAGAGGAGCTTATGTTGTTCTATCCGCACAGAGGAACCGATTAGAAATTATGTTTCAAAGCATGTACTTAAAATTAAAATATGAAATTTATATGTCTTACACCTACGTTAGCGAAGGTTCTAACCCAATTGAAATAACTTAAAAATAAGTTGGATAGAAATAAGTATAAATGGTACAATAGCTACATGTAGGTTTATTAGATTTTGAAATAAAATCTAAATATATGTAACCATGAAATTTCTTGAGGTTTAAGTAAGATAGTATAAATTATGAAATTAATTTAGATAAATCATTAATGAGTCTAATTTTTTTGGGCTTTGGAATCAAATTTATAGGATATTGGTGGAGAAAGTTGTGTGCTCATATGTAGGGTGTTGCCAATTTGTCTTTTGAAACTATTACTTAATTTTGAAAATTATGTAATAAATTTAATATAAATAGAATTATTTCATAAATTAGAGTCTGAAATATATAGAAGTTAAGTCTCATTTATAATTGGAATCACTAAAAAAGAATATTCCTAGTGAAAGTTATAATTTGTTAATAGAAACTCACACAGTCTGTCGGAAGGAAACTTGGGGCATACTATGTTGATATTTGTTAAAATTATTATGCTCAGTCCAAATAGATATAGATTTAAGAA
The DNA here is from genome assembly GCA_030549335.1 of Pontederia crassipes. NCBI lineage: Eukaryota > Viridiplantae > Streptophyta > Magnoliopsida > Commelinales > Pontederiaceae > Pontederia > Pontederia crassipes. Next base: position 17,246,238 of record CM060184.1, on the reverse strand, counting down.
ATTTTATGAGTTACATCTTAGGATGTCTAATTTTAGGAAAAATTGAAAGAGCCATAAAATAATTTGTTTTCTATTTTATATAGATCATAAAAGCAAGGTCGCCAGTCTGTAAGAACACACAAATAATATAAAATTTAAGTTAATAGTTGATTTTTATGAGAACTAAACATAATGAACTAAAATATGAAACACTTAGAGGTTAGGGCTTCTGTAACATGGAGCTAAGTAAAATTGGAATCGTTTGATTCTCTTATTTATATTAAGAGATATGAATTTTATTTCATAGGGTATTCAATATGCTAGGGTACAATATGAACTTTTATGATTAATCAATTAATTAAGTTATAGGATAGAAGACATGAGTAATGTATAATGATAGTCATTGTTGTATTCATGTGACATATCGATGCTCAAATCATAGTATTAATAAGAACACGTATTATTGACATAGGATTAGAAAAATAACAAGGAAAAGAAAAGGGAATGGTTTTTCGATATTGTTATAAGAGGTATGTTGGTTTCTCTTACTCTATGTATTCATCTCTTTTGATTGTTATATGTATTAAATTCATATGTTGACAAGTTTATATATGAAAATTATGTTTCGAATGATTGATCAATTGATGGTTCATTGGAAAAGCATATGTGAAAGGTTATGGATCGAGTTTATAGGATGCAATCCTATTCCGTTTGAATGAGTATGATTCACCTTATGATATTCGAGATATGATTGTTATGTGATGAATCTTGCATCGTTATCTTCCTGCATTTGTATATATGATGGTTGGAGCTAAGTCTACGTTACTGATCATGATGGGAGCCACATCTAGAATTCAATACATCATTTTGTTTTTAAAAAATGGGATGAGATAAGATGGAGCTAAATATTGTGTGGACCTAAGTGCTACACTGTGAGGGTGGGAGCCACCTTTAGAATCCATATGGGCTACCTCTGGAAGCCATCCCTCACTTTCTGATCTGTATGGTAGTTAAAGCTAAGTGCTACATCGCTGATCACGATGGGAGTCACCTTTAAAATTCAATTCATCATTTTGTTCCCAAAAAATAGGATGAGATAAGATGGAGCTAAATGCCATGCGGACCTAAGTGCTACACCATGAGGATGAGAGCCACCTCTAAAATCCGTATGAGCCACCTCTGGAAGTCATCTATCGACTATACAAACTGGTCAGTTGGTGATCCGTACATTCATATGAGAATGTTGCATTCACATAAATATGATTTGAACGATATTGATTACAATTAAAGTGTGTTGATTTGGATTAAGAAATTGTATATATTATTTTTAAATATATGTAAACACTGATTGTGATATATAATTATTTCATGTCTTTGCATGTCTCTCCAAATTAATTAGATGGTAACACACAGCTTATGAGTTATCAACTTATTGAGTTATTTTGCTCATAATGTGGTTTCTAATACTTTTGAGATCAATATAGCTTTTTGGATCGTGGGAGTTCATGATCTTAGTAGGGTTTATCTTTTTTTATGTAAAGGTAACGTGGAGAGTTGTTACTCTTGTGTCCTTTTGTTATGATGTCGAAAGAGTTTGTTATGTGTAATATATGTCTTATTTTGTAATTTGTAAGAAGGCAAGATCATTTTGTGAAATGTAAAACTTAAGGAATATTGGATTGCTCCGAATGATCACAAGTTGTATAGTTTATTCAATGATATTTTTATTCTTATGTTAAAAAATATATTACATCTGTTTTCACAATTTTTTATCAATTTTATTTGATCGTCCGTAATGAATCGTGAATTTTGATTTAAATCGGGGTTGTGACGTTCAGACACCCAAAATCCATAATGGTCGCCTGATATTGCAACTAAGAAGGTAGCTCAACAAACGCCCTACCAGACCGAAACACTTTCGGATGCTCAGAAGAGCAACGGATGGAAGATCGTTGTTGATTCTCTTTTCCATTACTTCACATTAACTCATGAAAATTCACAATCTCCATGATCATGATCTTTGGGATCTCAAAGGACATGAAACCCCCACTCTCATGTCCATAAAGTCGTATTGATGTTCTGCTACTCATTTTCCCTTCCTCTCTTTTCTCATCTGACTTTATCCATTTTCTATTCTTACTCTTTTTCGTTGGTCTCGTCCTCTAGCTGCACCAGTAGGTACATCAGGTGCGGGCAACGTAGGAGCACGAGGATGACGTAGCTAGGATGATCCACCAAAGGCCAACCAAAGAATCGTCTGAAACAGGTGTGTGATTCGAGATCTAGTTCGTTGGGTAGTTTCCAGGGGGCATGTTTTCAAGGACTCCAATAAGATTGAGTTCATACTAGTGTGGGTAGGAATCATGCCTTATGATCAATGTTTTCAAAATCGGATCGGCAAGCCGATTGAGTCAAGGTTCGACTGGTTCAACAAGATTCAACTGGTTGAACAAAATTTTTATATAATATTATTATTTATAATTATTTAATAGTAATTTAATATATAAATTATTACAAAAATAATTAAACTAATTAAATAATAATTATTTACCGAATGTTATTTCTTTTCATTACTAGTAATATAATAGTATAAATTTAATTTCAATATAAATTTGTTACTAATATATTATTACCGAATTTTATTCTCTTTTCATATATAACTCTCTTTTATTTTATTTGATTAATAATATGTTTCTATTTTAGTAGTTTTCTTTTAATTATTACTAATATAATAATCCAACTTTATTTCAACCTAAATTTATTACTAATATATTATTACAGTATTTATTCTCTTTCGACACATATCTCTCATTTTATTTAATTTGATTAATATTATGCTTCTATTTTGATTCATTTCTTCTAATCAAGGATTCAAGATTTTTCCTTTTATTTTCTTATTTTAACATTTATTTTTTCCCTTTTTTCCTCCTTTAACTTTCACCAGAAGAACTTTCCAATTTTATAAAATCATTTAAACATTCATACCCCCTAATAAAAGCTTTCCATATTTTAATTTTTTTTCAACTGAGTTAAGGTCAGAAAATGAAAGTTCGCCAATAGTCATGGTTTAAATGTTTAAATTATTATATAATAAAATCAGAAATTTGATCGATAATATTATTTATAATTTTTTTATAGTAATATAATATAGAAATTACTACAAAAATGAGTAAATCAATTTAATAATTATTATTTATCATTAGATATTAGTTTAAATGGTAATTTTATTTTATTTGAATATATAATTACTAATATAATAGTCTAAACTTATTTTCAATCTAAAATCATAATTATATTTTATTCTCTTTCCATCTATGATTCTAGTTTATTTTATTATTCTCTTAGTAATATATTTCAATTTTTATTCATTCTCTCCAACTAGTACTGGTTCTTTGTGTTAGAAAAGTACCTAATAAAGTTAAAGAAAAATTCTATCGTACTGCTATAAGACCGGCAGTGTTATATGGTAGTGAATGTTAGGCTATGAAGCGACAACATGAACGTAAAGTGGGAGTAGCCGAAATGAGGATGTTGAGATGGATGTGTGGTCATACAAGATTAGATAAGATTAGGAATGACCATATACGTGAACGAGTCGGAGTGACTCCTATTAGTGATAAAATGGTAGAGAATCATTTGAGATGGTTTGGTCATGTTCAGAGAAAACCATTGGATGCGACAGTAAGAAGAGTAGATCAAATAATCTGGAGTCCGATTAAAAGAGGGAGAGGGAGGCCAAGGCGGACACTTGGCGAACTAATAGAGCAAGATCTATTGGTGAATAATATACCGAAAGGTTTGATTACTAATAGAGCGGAATGACGTCGTATGATCCATGTAGCCGATCCCACCTAGTAGGATAAGGCTTTGTTGTTATTGTTATTGTTTCTCTAACTAGCATCTTTCTTTTTATTTTCTTATTTTAAATTCTTTCCCTTTTTTTTCTCCCTCAATCTTCATAACCTTCCAATTCCCATTTAAGATAATTTGGTACTTTAATCTTTAATATCCCATAATAAATTATTTCCATATATCATATCTTTTGAAAAAAAATTAAACCTGATTTTTCTAATTTTTTTATCCAACCTGATTTTTTATAATTTCTGATTTTACTTGTGAACCTGACCGGATTTCTCATTAGTTTGCGGTCAGACCGGTTGAACTGACCAGTTTGAGCCGATTTTTAAAACATTGCTTATGATTATTATGAGGTTTTAGATCTGATTTGATTTACTACTTAAACTCGGCCAAATGACATTTCATAATATTGTGACATGTTTTGTTTGATGAATGATAAGATCAGTTGGTATATAATTTAAATAGATAATTGAGAGATTATTACATGCTTTGGACTGATACTTTTATGTTGTTTGAGTTAAGATAGATTGGAATCATTTTTCTATAATACATTGATAAGTAAATTGACAAATTATTTTATATAAAAGAAATTGTTAGAAACAATATGTTTAAGATAGATTGGAATCATTAGTTATGTTTTCTGGAGCATGATATATGTTAGAAATAATGTTAGTATATGTTTATAATTATTTTGTATTGAAAATGGAATGAAAATGTAAGGATTCCGCAATGATCTGCGGCTCTAACGAACTGAAGTGGACGACTGAAACCCTTTTGGACATCCAATTTAACTCGGCATGAGTATAGTGGCATCTACATCGAATGTCCAAAACTCGATCGGACGACCAAGGACTAGAGTGATAGTTCGAAACCTTTTCGGACGATCGAACCGGAAAAATGTCGAAACTTGAAAATGGCGACGATAATCAATCGGTCGACCGAAACTTTTTTGGATGACCAATCTGCATTATCATGCAGGAAGAACTTTCGATAGTTGACGGAGATTATCTCCAATCGATCGAGGAAGACGACTGGTTCCAGCAGATGATTGGTCAAGTTTCGACCGACCGAAACTCCCCATCGGAAGTTCATGAACTTTTTCATGTTATAATGGATGATCGAATCTCTTCCGGTCAACTGATCGTATAAGACCTTGGAACGATCGATGAATGAACTCAGAGCGTATGACTGCTCCCTTTTCGATCGATCGATGAACACAGACAAAATCGAACGTTCGCTCCTCTTTCGGACAACCACTGAATGCATATCAAACAGACGATCACATGACCTTTCAAGCGTTCAATCTGTGGATAGAAAAAATTACGACTTTAATCTAAGTCACTTGATTTGATAAGTGTCTGTCCACCTAAAAGATGATTCGAAGGAACTTTGCTCCATACTTTGCTCCATACATTGGTCCAAGAGATCGAAAGAGATGCTCATGGTTAATAAGATAACAGGAGGGTTACTAATTAACTATCTATATGAGAGTATCTCCATCTTGCCCGACGAGGCACACTGATCCCCCATTAGCCCACCATGGTGTAGATAATACACAATTGTGTGTCTGCAATTGTATTGCCTAAAAGTATATATCTTTTTCAACTCATGGACAAGATAAAAGATTATAAATGACTAAAGATGAATGGAAGGACTTTGTCTTATGAATATGAACATGAACAATGAACATCATGAATAAAGAATATAAATATGGATTATGAATATGAACTATGAACATGAAAATGAAATGAAAGGATGTGAACTCATGAAGATATATTGATTTGTTATCACATCTCTATCTTATTGTTTGCCTCGTACTTATTCTAATAAAATTATTTAATGACCTATACGAACCCACATTTAGCTTAATGTTACTTCCATGTGTAATCCTCACATGTACATAATATGGATACATATTTGGTTGATGTGCGTGCGACGACTACAACTCGAATGGTGCATGCATATAGTTATCGTAGAGTGTAAATGAAATTTTTTTCTCCTTTATTCATCGAGTTGTATTTGAACTATTATGGGACATATCAAATTATATATGACATGGACTTTATGTGCCTCATGTTAGAGACGTTATGATGTACTCTTATATTCCATTCTAGTTTTCGCATTTTTATTTTAAATGTTATAATATTTTAGTTTTATGTATAATTTTTTTCACCATTTGGGTAGAGTCAAAGAATTATCAAAGAAAATAACGTATTCAAAGATATTTTACTATTTGACGGAGTCAAATTTCGGGACGTTACACACGTTGCCTCTCCCCTTTCCAAATAGACCACGATATACTAATAACATGTGTTTCCATCACCTGGGAAAGGAAAAAAAAAAGAAGAGAAATTAACAAATAGCTGACATGAAATATGAGCGTTGCTTTCGGTCCATTCTGCTTCATATAATGGTTCCAACGTATGATCCGAAATCTTATAGCTTTTGATATGAGTTCATTTCAGATATGTTGTTTTCTTTCCTGAAAGGTACTACGTAGACTATATATATATATATATATATATATATATATATATATATGTAAATATAAACTGTTCTGAAACAAAAGATATCATCCAATGTCCATCCAACAAGTCCATCCTTTGAGCCTCTAACATCTGATTAAAGTATTCAGCTATGGTAATGTACAGAAAAGTGGCACTGGCACATGCATGCAACACTTTGATGTGGCTTCAACCAATTAATGATAAATAATAGCAGGAGACTTTGTCTCCCACATGATATTGGGGTTAATGGTCCGAGTATCGAGAGTAGCAGACGGAAGGGAGTGCAATAATGATTCCTGATAACGCAGACAAAAGCATCGACCTGGCGTGCTTAAACAAAGAATAACAATAATAATAATAACAAATGTTAGGTCATAAAGTCCATATTTATAATTAACTAGCTAATTGTTAATTAATTAATACCTTTTATACGTTTAAAGTTATATATATATAAAATATGCGGTGGATGTGAATTGTGTGTCCGGGTGCATCGTATTGGCCACCGGGGCATGCGAGCGCGGACGATGGAACGCACATGCTCTCGCACCGCCCCGCGCTGGTGGCGAGGCAGTGCGCCGCTCCCCTCATTAATTAATTATATCTAATAATAAAACTGTACACACACATGACACAACACATACCTCCACTTGAAAAATTATTTTTGAATAAAAAAATACAATACTATATATTTTGAACTATAACTTATAACATTTGAAGTGCATCATTAATAATATTTTGTCGACTTGTACACTCATAGCATTCAATATTTTTTTTAACCTACATATAAGCTTCTCCAAAAGAAAGGTCATGCTAATTAGATCTAATTACAGGTATAACTGAAGTTTGAATCAAATTAGGCAATATGCGTACAAAAATCCTTATGTGATCTATCCAATGTTTAAGTTATTCATTATCTTCTTTTCATCTTTAATTTTTCGAAATAAAGAAGTCTTTATTTTATTGTCATATAAGCAACCCGATGAACTTGCAATTAAGTTTAAATTGATTTAAAATTTGATTAGTTGAATTAAATTTAGTTGGCGCGATTGATTAGTAAAATTGTGATTTAGAATGGAAGACATTTCATAGCTCTGGATGCAATTCAAAATAGAATATTTTACAAAACCATTAATCAGTTGCTTTTGATGCTTACGTGCATTTGACTTTATACAACCATTCATTTGTTATGCGCGTGATTGTTTGTATGGGGACTTGAAACTTAAAAGGATATGATGCTATTCGATGATGTCATGATATAATAATAGATCCGTGTGTATGGACAAACCCTAGGAAAAAATATGCATTTATGTTGATCGGTTCATTATTTCATTTAAAGATAATAAAAAATGTGATAATATAATGTAAAATTATATGTGATAACTTTTTTTTTTTAAAAGTGAGTCATTAAACGAACAATATCGTTATATTCATAACTTTCATAATATAAAAGTTCAACAGTAAATAGGAGTGAGCAAATTCGAATTCAAAAGAAGACACTGTCCCGACTGAGATTAAGACTGAGACGTTCCGATTAAATTAGAATAAAAATTAAATTTTTTTTATCATCTCAATTTAACCACAAAATAATTTTAAAAATAAATATAATAATAAAAATATTTAATTTATTATATAAATATGATAATTATTAATTAGATGACATATATAATAATATATTATTTAAGATATACATATAATAAAATATAAATATAAAATAATATGTATTAACAGGTCGGGATATAATTTGAATTTTTAAATCTCGAACTCGATCTCGACCTGCTTATATCGGGTCGAAAAATAATAAGTTTTTGGATCGGTGCGACCAAGACGACCAAATCGTACGCGCCCGTGCTCACTCTTAATGGCGAATGTTGAATTTAGAAAACAATTATCTTACGAAGTTACAATGTTGGACCTATTATATTATATTCCAATATTGCCTTGGTTATATTATATTATGCTTCCAGGTACAGTGTATCTTCTATCACTTCGACAAAGGCTAAAAAAAGTAAAATAACATATTTAATTAATTTATTAGATTTGTATCAACTATATTAAAAGCTTAAATCCATATGAATAGCAATATCTCACACGTGGATTATTTTAGAATTTTGATATAGTCTAAATCATCTTGAATAACTAAGGAATGAAAAAATATATATTTTTAATATGAGCATCAAATAAGTTAGGACCTCTGACTCTTATGTCATGTAAAATTAAAAATGCTTATTCTCAAAAGACATAAGATTATTGGAGGAATTATTGATGTATATGTAGTTTACGAAGCTAATATGTACTATCTTTAATTCATTTAACATTGTAATGCTAAAATGCATAGGTCATTTTAACTACTTAAATGTATCCTGATTCAAAACTCTAAGCTACCTACTTTTTTTATAAATTAAGGTTATCTATTGATTAGGATCTACAAGAGTCATGGCACAAAAATGGAGGAGCTCCGGATAAGGGCATCATCCCAAAATTAAGTTGTCCTTAATAAGTGCAACCAATTAAATTTTGATTAAATCCGCAATAGCAATATAATACAATTGCCGTGTTGTGATAAGTATAAAGTAATCCATTGGGAGTTGGGTGGAATAGTAAGTGATTTCTCCTCGCTTAAGTAAAATTTCGAGTTTGAATTTTTATGAATGAATATTTATGTTTGGAGTTTCATTTGTCACTGTTAAATACGCGATTCAAAATAAATCTAATCGAATTAGTTGAATTTGATGGTAGATCGACTTTCAACTTATTGACAGTACGGTCTTTAGCGTCGCGCGAGTTGGATAGACAAAAAAAAATGTAATCCAAGTGTCAAATATTTGTATTTTGATCTTCGAAGGGCACCTAGAGTGTGGATTGATGAGTTTAATCAAAGCGCCTGAGTTTGAAGGAGAGGGGGTAAATTTAAGTGATAGTGTTCGAATTTATATTATTTTTCTCAACTAGATTCTTTAATTTCAACTTACAATTAAACGATCTTTCAACTGCTAACTCTTTTGTTTATGTTCTTTTTTTTTTATCGAGAGTCACTAATTTCTCGATTATTTTATTAACGTTGTAAGTTGTATTACAATAATGTTACATTAATTACATAAAATTTCTCTTTTTCTTTTGTATGTATAGGGGAGAGAGGAAGGTGTCGTCAGCCTTCGTCTATTTGCAAATAGGAATTAATCACTTATTCTCAACTTTTCGTTCTCACTTATCATCATTGCAATAATAGGATAAAGTATAAATAAAAATATTTTCACTCCATGAAACAGTTTCACTCCCATGGTAGGAATATTTTGAGGGCAATTTTTTTTAGTCACCCCTCTTCCCCCTTCAGTGAAGGAATCTCTTATTCATCTTGACAAATTAATTTGATTATTCTATATTATTTTATTGGTTATTATTTGTCGCATCAATAACATAATTGGGAAATCGATTATCCCGTAAAATGGAATAAGTTACAAATTAAATGTACACGATCAAATTGAGAAAGATGATAAAATCGAAGGGTCATTACTGAATTTACCCATTGATATAAATGTTTTTTCTATAGTTGAGTTGAGCACACTTCTATACACGAGTAAAAATCCCCACGCCTATAATTACAATAAATAATGACAGAATGACAGACGTAGTAAAAATAAAGAGGATAAAATGAAATTATGATAAGAACCTAATTTTATCCACCTTGGATAAGTATAGTGAGTGGGCCCTTACGAGTTCAATCTTATCCAAAAGCTGGATTGAGGACTTCCATGGGACCCAAATGGGATTTTGAGGGCAATAAGTCTCGGATGCATGCATAATTGTGTTCATTATAACGGATCGTCCTTTTTAACACCGCGCCACCGATGGCTCTAATAGATGATTAGGTGTCATTCACCAACATTAGTTGACATAATTAGATAGCAAAAATGTATTCCATACGTCTTAGTGTAACGATAGGAGTTCTAAAAAGTTTAATTTCACATGACAAAATAGGTGGTCATGAATTCATACATGTAACTACACAATTCATCTATTAATATGCATTTTAAAATTTGTGTGGTCTAATGGTTCAAAACGAATAATATCTTGATTGAGTCGAGGGTACTACGAAATGCAATCATAGTCAATCCGGTGTGCTCACCTGAATCATGTGAAAAATACGAATCATTTTTTCGATACATAAGGAGGTCCAAAGACCTAATACAAGGAAATTAAAGATTGAAAAAAAAAGAGTACATACGCCTCATTGGTGGTGGGATTCAAACTCGTGACATCTTGATCTTCGAGTGATAGTGTGTGGCACTGCACTACACTCTAGTTCTTTGGAACACATGAGTCGTAAACCAACACAAAATCATTCAATGAGAATGTTGAAGCCCCCAAGGAAGAAAGATTGTAGCGAAGTGTTATCCTAATATTAGTAATCTCGAAATTCAGAATTATCACGTTGCTCATAATTTATCCATACCACTCGTGTTCGAATATCGAATTCGCTGCGCTACACCCTTGTTCTTTGGAACACACGAGTCATAAACCAACACAAAATCATTCAACGAGAATATTGAAGCTCCCAAGGAAGAAAGATTGTAACGAAGTATTATACTAATGTTAGTAGTCTCGAAATTCAGAATTATCACGTTGCTCATGATTTATCCATATCACTCGTGTTCGAATATCGAATTCACTGCACTACACCCTTGTTCTTTGGAACACACCAGTCCTAAACCAACACAAAATCATTCAATGAGAATGTTGAAGCCCCCAAGGAAAAAAATTGTAACCAGGTGTTATACTAATGTTAGTAGTTTCGAAATTCAAAATTATCACGTTGGTCATGATTTATCCATATCACTCGTGTTTGAATATTGAATTAATCATACACCAATAATATCTAAAAATGATGAATTGCAAGATTAGTATCTTATGCTTGCAAGAAATTAGATGGGTAGGAGAGGGAAGTAAAGAGATTAGGTTAAATGATTCCAAACTTTGGTACACAGGTAAGGTAAATGGAAGGAATGGTGTTGGTATTATCGCGAATGCAGAATGGAGGAAGAATGTTGTGGAAGTTAAAAGGATTGAGGATCGAATCATATCCGTGAAAGTAATTGTTGGAAAGGAGACTATAAACATTATTAGTGCATATGGACCCTAAGTAGGAGCAGAATCACATCTCAAGGAGAAGTTTTAGGCAGATATGGTGGGTTTGATTGAAAGTATACCAACAATCGAGAAAGTTTATATTGGGAGAAACCTTAATGAACATGTTGGTAAAGAGGCAGGACCACATGCAAGGGTTCATAGTGGTTTTGGTTTTGGGGAGTTGAATGAGGAAGGACAAACTATTATTGATTTTTCTTTAGCATATGACCTTAAGATTATCAACACTTGTTTTAGGAAGAGAGAGGAACATTTAATCACATACAAAAGTGGAACTCATAGGTCTCAAATCGATTTTTTCTTAACAAAAAATACTGATAAAAGATGCTGTACTAATTGCAAAGTAATTCCTGAGCACGGGGTGACTACACAACATAGATTGTTAGTTCTTGATATGCAAATGAAATGTATAAAACTAAAATCCCGAACAATTTTTGATCGAAAGATCAAGTGGTAGCAGTTAAAGGGGGAGAAGCGAGAGACTTTTAGAAGTAAATTATTAGAGAAAAGTGTGTGGGAGTTAGAAGGAGATGCTAGTATCATGTGGAAGAATGTGACAAAAAAATGTTGAAATGGTTGCTAAAGTCATTTTAGGAGAATCAAAAGGTTTTGGACCACGAGATAAGGAGACTTGGTGGTGGAATGAGGAGGTCCAAGAAAATGTGCGTAATAAGAAGAATTGTTTCAAGGCGATACACTTGGACAATAGTTCTGACAATTGGGAAAAGTATCGTTTGACGAAAAGGGAGGCTAAGAAGGCAGTTAGTGATGTTCGTGCTAAAGCATATGAGGGGTTTTATAAGGAGTTAAGGACAAAGGCTGGTGAACAAAGGATTTACAAGATTGCAAGGAATAAAGAGAAGGAGTTGAGAGATTTGGATCAAGTAAGATGCATAAAAAATGAAGTTGACAAGGTTTTAGTTACTGAAGGAGATATTAAGAACAGATGGGAAGAGTATTTCTATAAGCTATTTAATGATGGATGTGAAGGTTCCCGTTGTGATTTGAAGGACTTGACAGTTAGCGAATGTGAGCTTAATAGATTATTTTATCGTAGAATTAGAGTCTCGAAGGTTAGCGAAGCTCTTAAGAAAATGGAGAATGGTAAAGTCGTTGGACCGGATGGTATACCGATTGAAGTTTGGAAGTGTTTAGGAGAAAAAGGTGTGTTGTGGTTATGTAAACTATTTAATGAGATTTTACGGCCGAAAAAGATGCCTGATGATTGGAGATTAAGTACATTAGTTCATATTTACAAAAATAAAGGGGATATTCAGAATTGTGCAAATTATAGAGGGATTAAACTTATGAGTCACACAATGAAATTATGGGAAAAAGTGATTGAGCATAGATTGAAAATGGAGACTAATATTTCTGAGAGACAATTTGAGTTCATGCCAGGAAGATTCACTACAGAGGCGATTTATTTACTAAAGGGGATGATGGAGAAGTATCGAAGTAGGAGAAGAGACTTACATATGGCTTTTATTGACTTAGAGAAGGTGTATGATCGGGTACCAAGAGATGTACTTTGGAAAGCCTTGCAAAAGAAGAGGGTGAGTGTTGCCTACATTAAGGTAATACAAGATATGTACGATGGGGCATTGACTAGGGTTAGGACACCCGGAGGTGAGACAAATGAATTTCCTATAGGAATTGGCCTACATCAAGGATCAGCTTTAAGCCCGTATCTATTTAACTTAGTTATCGATGCTATAACCGAGAGTATCACAGAGGAGGTACCTAAGTGCATACTATTTGCGGATGATATAGTACTTTTAACGGATTCAAGAGAAGGGATTAATACAAAATTGAAAATATGGAGAAATATGTTGGAGTCAAAGGGTTTTCGTTTAAGTAGGAATAAAACAGAATATATGCATAGCAATTTCACAAACAACTTAGATACGATTTAAAAGTTAGGCTAGGGGAGGATATAATTCTTCAAGTGACAAAGTTTAAATATTTAGGATCAATTGTAAGACAAGATGGTGAGATTGATGACGATGTTAATCATAGAATTCAAGCTGATTGGTGTAAGTGAAGGAAAGTCACTGGAGTTCTTTGTAATAGAAAATTACTCAATAAAGTTAAAAAAAAATTCTATCGTACTGCTATAAGGTCAACAGTGTTATATGGTAGTGAATGTTGGGCTATGAAGGGACAACATGAACGTAAAGTGGGGGTAGCCGAAATGAGAATGTTGAGATGGATGTGTGATCATACAAGATTAGATAATATTAGGAATGACCATATACGTGAACGAGTCGGAGTGGCTCCTATTAGTGAGAAAATGGTAGAGAATCGTTTGAGATTGTTTGGTCATGTTCAGAGAAGACCATTAGATGCGTCAGTAAGAAGAGTAGATCAAATAATCTGGAGTCCGATTAAAAGAGGGAGAGGGAGGCTAAGGCGGACACTTGGCGAACTAATAGAGCAAGATCTATTGGTGAATAATATACCGAAATGTTTGGTTACTAATAGAGCGGAATGACGTCGTATGATTCATGTAGCCGACCCCTCCTTGTTGTTGTTGTTGTTGTTGTTGAATTGATATGTGTGTTGTCGATTATTGAAATTTATATATTGTCAGTACATCAAATTTTTCCGTCGTGATCCATCACTATTTAGGATAAATCAACCGGTGATTAACAAGATAAATAAATAAACTTGGTCAAGTGGAAGATCTCATGAATCGAACACAGCTAATTAATGACTCCCAGTCCCATAAGCTCTAGTCAGGACTGCTAACAAATCTGATTCTACATTAATGTATTAATTATTGATAGTTAATAATTGATCTGGTTTGTGGTGTTTTGTAGATAATCGAGTCAAATGCAACTTCATTAAAGATAAGTTGTCCAGGTGCGTGAGATTGGATTCTCATCCGGCGAGGAAATTTAATATGCCTAAACCTCGAACAAGGACAAAAGGATTTAGTGCTTAATTAACATTTAACTCCCATGCAGCCTCCCTCTCTCTGATCTGAAGTCTGCTATAATGTGAAGTTTTATCATTTGTTTATATTCTCCAGATGTTATCTATATCTCTCCCAAGTTAATTAATTTCCACTTGTCCCGCGAGTTTCTAGGATATATAATATCTTTATCCCCTATAGACAATTCTAATGCTTAATTGGTTAATAAAAAGTCCTTTATGACGTTGATGTAGGAAAACTTATCGTTAAAAAATAGTTCCCACGTCAGGTGGATAATAGAGTTTAATGCCATTTAGATGTTTGACTAACTATTTATTTATTCTTCTAAGAAAGTTTGTCAAGATAAATTATATATCGAGGAAAGCATTCGAAATTTAAGGCGAGAAAATAAAAGAAAATTATAATCAGAATATTTTCTGACCCATAAAAATTATATAGATACGAGTATAGATAATATAAATTACAGATGGATTTACATTTGTATTGATTTTTAGAAAATATTAAATTTATTTCGTGATAAAAAAATAAATTAATTTTGAATTTAAAACAAAAATTTTGAAAATTCCGCCTCCCACGCCCTTCGACAGGGATCCTCTGAATTCTCCATTATCCATCATGAACTCCTAAATTTGATTAGTACGAAGACGTCTTTTATTTCGAAATATTGAAATAAGATTAATACATTATTATCACACTTCTATTTTGAATTATTATTGATTAAAATTTTAAATTTGGATAACAATCGAGTTTTGAGTAGCACGAATAATATAATTTCATTTTTTTAGTAGGATGTCAATGACTTGTACTTTTTAACGGATAGATCATAGAAGTTAGAGTTATATATTTTCCAATTTCCTTTGAATTATATAGCGACGTGTATTTGATGTGCCGTCTCTCCCACTGGACAGATTTATTGTGTGTGATCTTGACTGAAAAAACAATTAAAGACTTTTTGCGTTGATTGATTAGAAGGGACTTTTCGTCCAATTATATAAGACAATTAAACCGTCAATGACTTTGATACGGAGTAATAAGAGTGAGAAGGCCTCATAAGACAAAAAAAAAAGTATATTAAACATTAAATCCTAAATTTTAGGGTCGTTTCACGCACTAGCAATAATTTGATTCATCATTACTAAAAGAAATTGCCAAACTTTAAAGCATTGATACCATCACATCATAACTACCAATGATATAAATTAGAAGAAAACTATAAACATAACATCAAATCGAATATTATTATAAATTAATAAAATAAAATGATGAATAAAATAGGAATAGTCAGAATCACGTCCGTTACTCCCAATGAAGGAAAAAAAAAAAGGAAAAAAATGTATCACATGCAATAATAAAAAGCTATTTTTTAATAAAAGCTTTTCCGATCTCTTGATTCGTGATAGTACATTAAATTGGATTCCCTTGGTTCATAATAATATATTAATTTTTCAACGACTGACATCTTGATCTTAATTTGCTTGTTGGTCCCTAATTATCAACTGATTATGGACTTGGCCATGGAATTTAAATAAGTACATACAGACAATTAAGGAGCATGAGATCTCATTGCATATGAAAACTGTGGAGATTTCGGCCTAAATTATTGTGCAAATAATTTCTTTTGATACTAACTATATATTTCGAAGATTATCTTTTGATACTAACTATAAATTTCTTTTTATTGACGATTGTTTCACATCCACGAGAGGAGGATGATAATAAAAGAAATTATAGAGAGCAGTGTGCAAAATGAAAATTGTGCAAGATTCAGAGGGAAAAAAATTAAGTGATTGAAAATTTAAGATTCTAAATCACATTATTAATTAAAAAATATGGAGTATCGGTCAAAGTGCAAACAAAGCAAAAAATCTAACCGGTGTGGGTTGCTTTGAAGGGGTGCAAGGGTTTATGACAATTACACCTCCTTTTACTCGGGCTCTGAGCGAGAGATGGAGGGACACTTCTGCGTGAACAGCAGAAACAGTGAGAGAGAAAGAGAGAGGGAGAGAGAGAAAGAGACTTGCAGAAGCGATAAGGTTGACCAAGTTCCCACGTCCCCTCGACGCGGCCGACTTCCACGTGTCTGACAGCTGTACGGCTCAGAGCAAATCCCCTTGACCGCCACGTGATTGGCCTGCCCCAAGGACCCTTAACCCCAGCCCCTTGTTTGGTCAAACCTAATTGCTCTGACCCTTGATGCCACCCCTCTTGCTCTCTCTCTCTCACACACAAATTTTGAATCACCTAAAGTAGCTTCATCATCAATGCGTCACCGGGAAAAAAAGTAAAAGAAAAAAGAAAGAAAACTTCAAATACGGGAATTCGTCTATTCGGTTTAATTATAAGTCAATATTTTTTTAGTTTTTTTGTTTAAATATATTTACTCGATTATATTATCAAGTGGTATTGAAGAGCTGAAGCTTCACAAAAAAAAAAGTGCATCAATAAAAAGATCAGTTAGCATGTCATGGAAGAACTTGTCGTGGTCGCCTGACAAAGGGAGGAAAAAAGAGCCGACCGAGCAAATCATCTCTGCTACTCTTCTTCTACTTTCCCATCCATCGATCGAGCTCTCGAAAGGCTGTTTGTGTTCATTCAGTGTGCAGGAATTAATTAAAGAACATATTAAAGAGAGACATAAACTTAAAAGTGTTTAATTTGTCCATGTCACAAAAGATACTCGTATCTATATATAGCTGCAGTCATTTTAATTACTTCATTTCGTGGCTGGACTAAAAAGTATATGGAATATAATATATGTAACGAGAGTAATTAGAAAATATGTCATGGGATAAATTGAAAGCAGTGTGCGTGTTAATATGTTTTTCCCCCCACAAAAAAAAAAGAAGAAACTTTATGCTGTGTTTAACATGCTCTACATATAGGCCCCATATGATTTGTACGTGTCTTGTGGGTGCACAAGTAACTTTCGTAACGTATCATCTAGGAGAATAGTAAACTAGTACCCAACGTAGTTCATATAATTAGCAAGCGCCGAATTTTAAAAAAAAAATGATGGGCTGGTAAAATATGTCCTTCCTGCTTGTTAATTTAGCATACAAATATATATATATATATGTGGGTCATTTTCTTACGATGAATTATACTTTTTAGCTGGTTACAGTGTTCTACAGTGAACCATGTTAGTCATTCTTTATTCATCTCTCTCTCTCTCTAGATCTGAACGATGATGTGCTTTGCATCTGCCTTTAAGCTCTTTTGTTCTCACTTTCCTGTTTCCATCATTTGTTTCTCTCTTCAGAGTTCAGAGCCTTCTTCGTTCCGGCATCGATCGCTCCTACTTTCCAACGAGGTGAAAGACTGTAAGATATGAATATATGTTATCGCATATTTTTGGTGCCGAGGAGGTAATTACAGAAGGTGATTACGAACGCTCTTTCAGTCAAAGGTATGCGCCAGAAAACCTCAAGTCCCATTCCCTGGTAAAGAGGAGGTGCAGATGCACATATTGTGGTAAAACTGACGCTTTCTTTTGCAGGTCTTGGCGTTGTGGTTACAGGTAAATCCAGCTTGTTTTCGTAACGCTGGCAAAGCATATCATTATAGTATTAGTTCCGAGTCTTAGCCGCAAGGAACAAGTATTCTCTGGGCCTTCAAGTGTCTTCTAGTCCCAAGTCTTTGTTCCAGCAAGTGCTTCAATTGGTGCGCAGAAAAGAGAGGCTGCTGGTGTATATCTAAGGTGAGGGAGAGGGGGAGAGAGAGGGGGGGAGAGGAAGAAAGAGAGCTGGAAAGCTGGCGAACAAGTGGTGGGAAAGAGTTGATGTGTCGGCCATGGCCGGGATGGAGCCCCGTGCTGGGGTCGGAGATGGCGGGGACGGTGGCGGAGGATCGTCGTCACGCTATCTTGACCACCTGTTCCGGCAACCTCAGGCCGGGCCGCAGATTTCTTCAACCCACATGCCACCGGAAGAAACAAAGCAGTCGGCCGAGATAAATCCCAAGCTTTCCCCGGAGCAGGCAGCTGACGCAGGTGACCAGCAACCGTCAGCGTCCAACGCCCTCGTCCCCCTTCGACGGCCCCGCGGCCGCCCCGCGGGCTCCAAGAACAAGCCGAAGCCCCCCATAATCGTGACCCGTGACAGCCCCAACGCCCTCAGCTCCCACCTCCTTGAGGTTGCCACTGGCACGGACATCGTGGAGTGTGTCACCGAGTACGCACGCCGGCGTGGACGAGGCGTTTCCGTCCTAAGCGGCAGCGGCACGGTGGGCAACGTTGCACTCCGCCAGCCCGGGGCGTCAGCCACGGGGAGCGCCGTTGCCACTCTCAGGGGCCACTTTGAGATCCTTTCTCTAACCGGGACCGTGCTTCCGCCGCCCGCGCCGCCTGGTGCCGGAGGTCTGACAGTCTTCCTCTCCGGAGGACAAGGGCAGGTGGTGGGCGGCATCGTCGTGGGTCAGCTGGTGGCAGTCGGGCCGGTGGTGCTGATGGCAGCATCCTTCTCCAACGCCGTCTACGAGCGGCTCCCTCTAGAAGGTGAAGAGGAATCCGCCGCCGCAGCTGCGGCGGAGCAGGGGCAGCAGCAAGCTGTCTCGCAGTCTTCTGGCGTGACTGGATCAGGTGAGGTTGGCGGGGTCGGCGGAAGCGGTGGCGTTCCATTCTACAATTTGGGTGGGACCATGGGAAGTTATCAGCTTCCAAGTGATGCTTTCGGGTGGACCGGTGGTAGTGGTGGTGGCGGCGGTGGCGGAGGAGGAGGAGCGAGACAGCCGTTCTAATTGCCAAAAACTCCGTCATGTACTGTATTGGCCGATAGCAACTTTAATAGTTTCCATTATCTAGTGTCATTAAGGAAGTAAAGTTTTCTGATCAGGAGGAGCAAAAAGAAAAGAGAACAAAACTTGGGATCAATGGTTGCATGCAGATCTTTTGTGGCATTCGTTTCAGGAGATGGAAGATATGAAGCATTTTGCGTTATGCTCAAAATGGAGTGGCATTTGAATGACTTGAACCGGCCATTACTTTAAACTTTTTTCTTACTTCTCCTATGAGTACTTTGGGTATATGTGTAGCAACAATATTTGACGACTGCAATCTGACAGAGAGAAGTTAACTGATTTATTGAAGAAGGTGTCTAAACAGAAATGATCCAACTTAGCTATTGATTCCGCAGGCAGCTGACAAGGTGAGTGGATTGATTAGTTCTTCATGCTCTAATGCATTCAATGGCATGAATGCCCAAGTTCATTTCTCTTTCTTTATCTCTTTTGTCTTTTTTCTCTGCTTTTCATGTGATGGGGACTGAATATAGGGCCTGTTACTGTTGTTGCAAATTCTTGTTTTCCATCTCTAGCGTTTTCCTGCTTTATGTACAAACTCTTGCACTATTTGGGATATTGTTCCGGCTTATGTTACTGCACCTTCAATTCCTTACTTATCTTCTTTTTATTAAGTCCTATGTTTGTCCAAAGGATATATATACCAAGATGTATATCAACATTAGATTATTAATGGAAGCTGAATTAGATTTTCATTAATAAGAAACTGTATATAGAAACATAAAATACATGAGGGTTATCACATGTGACGGTACTCCCCGTTCAATGTGTTGCTTCAACTTCTCTTTACCCACCGAAAAATGCTTCTTTTCGCTTGTTAAAGTTGCAGAGATTCGTACCAGTTTGGGCAGTGTGCTGAACAGGTCGTCTGGTTTAGTTATAAACCTGCTGATATTCCTTATATACGGAAACCCTAGTTTTGGCCATGTCAAACTTTCAATTCACTGACCAGTTAGAGTCTGTCAGAGTCAAATGAAACAAAAGGTAGATCAGTACGTTGTGTCGTCAAGACAAATCACACTGAGCATGGAAGGCAAACTGACCACCCCACGAGATGTTAGCAGCAGACTAAAGATTCTCAAATCTGCTTTCATCTTTTCCCAAGTACAAATTCTAGGAGTGGTCTCAACCGTCCTGGTCATATTTTCATAAAAAGAAGCCAAGGCCTCACTTTATATTCCCCCAGGAACTCTTGGAACATAGTGACATGATAGCTTCATATCCTTTCAAGTTCCAATCTACTGCATATCTCACCATCAACTTACTTTCATAAAAAGAAAAGTCTTTAAGTTTTAGAATTATCGGTCTGATTATATAGAGCTTATTTTTTCGTTCTCATTCAAAGATTTTTTGGCTATTCCGACCTGTTTAGTGTCCATTCTGTAGAATCTTGTCCACTATTTTCCTTGTTAAATTCTTCATATCAACTTGGAAAATACATAGTAGTTAACACATGATAGAGATATTGTTGCTCCCCCAACAATTAAATGCTGTCTTACTAAAATTTATTGTAAATGCATCAAAACTTCAGGCATTTATTTACACACCATTATTGACTTGCAAAAATATGACCGCCACGAGCTTGCAACTAGCAGCCACCATTCTTCGTTTCCATGGTTCGTGGTCTTGTTTCTCGCCATGATGCCTATGATCATAGAGAGAAGTGAAACCTGAAAGTAGAATGTTAATTGTATAAAGATAATTCATATTACGACAATTAGTGCATTGCTGTTGTTTACTTGACCACATCGTGAACTGAGGGATACATATATACACACACGAAGGAAATGTCGTTTGCTTAAAGCAAGTGCATGTAATATAGAAATAACAATATTAATAATGTCTTGAATTTGAGCATAGTTGTAATCTTAGATGAACTCTATGGGGTCTCATTGTTCGGACAATAAACTTGAGGGGGGGTTCTAGGGAGGGAACATCTGCGGGGGCTCGGAAGCATAGCTTTCGAAACCTAGACAATTTTAGGATTCTTGTTTCCTTTTTTGTATTGAAATTTTCTACATAAACTTCATGATGATTAGATTATTTTGTATCATTATAATCATTATTATTTCATAACAAAAAAGAGTCACCGCCATATGATGATGTAATTCGATTTAAAATGAATCTCGTAAATTTTGTGTGTTCTTCTGTGTTCGTGCGATATATATCTCCCTCTTTTAGTAACAAACAAGTTACACAAATTAGCATGAAATTATCCACCTAGCATCTAAGATAAAGAACATATACACGTATATGTTCTCAGGATTGAGCTCTAAGAAATGTTGTATCGCTATCTGTTGAGAGCTGAAACTACCATGCAAAATTTGTCCTGTTACATATTTGAAAAAGTACGCAGTCGTTTACAGGATCCCTTGATGTTAAAAGTTCCAGGGGTGTCTTTAGTAGATCATGAGTCCGAGGTTCCAAGTAGGTAGTTGCCCTTCGATTCTCCACCGGCCTGAAGTACCAAGTAGTTGATGGCATTTCATAGCAAGATTGTTTATTAAGTAGTTGTCACGTTCACATTTTGTTTGAGTAAATCTCATGCAAAAGCTGATGACAACTACTAAATAATAAATTATAGGGACCTAGGAGGGTATATTGATACAGAGATTTGATTTTGAAGCTTTATGTCAACGTTTAGTAAAATCAATACTGTTGAGAGACAATGGAAATATTATGCACGCCTTTCAAAAATTTGTTTAATTTGTGTATATATATATATGTATAGGTTAAAAAAGAATACTCTTTTTTCATACAAAAGAATTGCTGAGGGATGTATTTTTCTTCTTGTTAGGTTCACTTTTTTCAGAATGATCTTAGATGAACAGATTAAACAGATCGTTTTTTTACATTGTTAGGTTTTAGAATTCAAATCAATTTATCTGCTAGATATGCATAATTATACCACACAGGCTAATTGAAAGTACATGTCCAATCCATCTATCAGTACGGGATGGTCATTTGCTCATATTATTTTAAGATCATGAATATAAGATGTTGGATAACACATCTACTTTCACGTATTAAAATAATATATTTTCTTTCTTAATATCTTAATTTGTTCACCAGATAAATTAAATTGTGAGCATGAGAAGTATTTTACTGTTCGATACTTTAGGTTACTTAGTTTGTTGAGAAAGTTCAAAACCATAATGTAGAGAAAAAATTTGCAGGACGAGACAAGAATTTTATGGCGCTGAATCTAATCTATTGTACAACATTTCTTGAGTGGGATGTTTTTTTTTTCTTGTCCATCAACTCATTGTGTTTCACATATTAGCCTCAATTTCATAGATATACTTTGTTTTTCTTCATCCTGCATATATTCCATCAATTAATAAACTACTAAAAAGGGGGCGTTTTTTTTAATTCTAAATTTTATTTAAACAATATATATTAACATTAAAAATGGGTAATACCACAGATACAGATATAATATTTAAGTTATTTTAAATACATATAAATGTAGTTGAATAATTTTTATTTTATATCCATTTGTCAATTTTCTTCATCAATTATTATTTATATAATATTTATTTCATTTCCCTAAGCAATGCTCTAAGCTTCCGCCACTATACATTAACTCTATCCATCCATCAAAAATCTTATTTACTTATTAGATAGTCTAAGGCCATGTTTGGCAACTTTAGCCATTTAATAATTAAATACCAATTGACCATGGATTGATAATGGTTTAATTATAAATAAGACTTAGCGATTAACATTTAGATGTTTAAGGCTATGTTTCACGATAATATTTAGAATTTTATATGACATAAACAAGTAGGATTTAGAGTTGATGAAAATATTAAGAACTACTTCTGCTATTTTTTAATCGTTAGAGGTTTATATTTTTTTTTCAATTTTAACTTATGCAAATACATTACTTCTTTCTCAAATTAGTCTATTATTTTCTCGTTTTTATTTTATCAACAATTCAACTATATTTTTTATATTAGTGTTTAATTAATTATAAAAATATATATATTTGTTAACAATGTATAAAAATAAATTTAATAATTAATATTTTCATATCATCCATGTATTTATTGTAAATATAAATATTTATATATCTCAATAAGAATTATCAGTTATGAGATCTTATTTTATTTGATTTAAGATATAAATAATTTACTTGTTTCATTGTAATAAATTTTGTATAATGATTGAGTTAAGTAATTTATCATATATTTAATTATGTCATTTAAAATTTATTGAACACTTAATTATTAATATCCTAAATAAATCTCTAGCCACTGACTACCGTCATTTATTGACTGTTCATTAATTGCTATTCCCTATTTAAGTACTATCCTTTTATGGAACAACTACCAATACCAAAACTAAAACTATGTTTGATATTTTTCATAATTTAATACTGGACAACTCTTAGTATTTAAAGGTTTAATTTGAAAACTGATAAATATGTATTCGACAAATTTAACCGTTGAACAAGTTTATTTCTAGAAAATGGCATAAAGGTAACGAGTTATACTATTTTTTTAAAACATTTTTTATTTGTAATGTGATATTTTTTTCTTCATTTTTAAGAATTCCATATTCATAAAGAAAAACAACAATTAATGTACACCTGACTATTTTAAACCGATCCTATGTATTAAATAGTTATTCAAAATAAGTGTACTTCAATCAATAATCTTTTATGGAGAAAGTAAAACAAATAGTTATGATATGACATTGAAGTTCATTCATAATAAAAGATTAATATAGAGCGTGGAGGGGTGAATTTGAAATAAAAAAATCAACCTCTATTCTTCATATTCGAAACATTAATCAAACCAAAATATTAAAATATTCCAATTAACCATCAAATTGTATTGTTAAATTGATTTATCATACACTTAGGTTAACTATTTGTCTTTCATACAATTCAACATGATATTTTAAACGTTATTAATTTATCAAACATAACCTAAATCAATGTCTAGAGTTAAAAATAACTCTTCCTCGCAACGATATCTTTAAACATTCGAGCCGGAGATAAAAAATCCGCCTTGCTTCAAATTTATCTTTGTACCGTACCGATAGTTATTAGTATCAGTAGTAAGAAAATTGAAACCATTTTCCC
Source organism: Pontederia crassipes (assembly GCA_030549335.1). Lineage (NCBI taxonomy): Eukaryota > Viridiplantae > Streptophyta > Magnoliopsida > Commelinales > Pontederiaceae > Pontederia > Pontederia crassipes. The sequence goes on along the minus strand of CM060184.1, from coordinate 17,221,928 downwards.
GTCGGAAAAAAAAGGAAACTGAAATCGAAGTTACTATTTTTATAAATTACACAATGGATAAAGATCGCAATGCATTGGTACCCCTCTATCATCTCGGATGGAACTTGCGATGAGAATATTATATGCATGCAAAGTTTCAAACTATTCGATCCTGATCCAATTCCGTTGATGAAATTTCTATTTTCGTATTCTAGATTCGGTACAAATGGTCTGGTGCATCCGCCTTTCCTGGGAGATGTAACAACTAAAAAAAAAAAGGATAAATGAAACGACCAATTGGAGATAAGAATTTGAACGCACAACCGTGATTAGAAAAGAGATCAGATCAATTAATGAGAGAAAATTACGGATCGAATAAGTTGAGGAATAAAACACCAAAATTCTCTCTCACCTCCAGTACCAGCATACAGACGATCTTTTTTTTTCTTCTTTTGGACGGCCATCTTCGTGTGCCTCACACACTTCACGCAGGTTTTTTGAAGAAGAGAATATCTGGGTATATTCTTGCTGTAACTCAATTAAGGCACGACCGAATATCAACACCTCATATTCTCCTCGTATATAGCCTCCTCACGAAATTCCTGTGGTCTGGATTGATTCGCAGGAGAAGAACGACCCGTAGAGGAGCCACGCGCACACGAGCAGAAAATAGGGAGAACACACTCGATACAATTTTCAACGATCTGGAGCAAGAATCAAACGCGAAATAAGATGGGTAAATTGAAATCACATTGCATAACTTTGAATAGATATAATCTACTCCCTGTCATGATCTGATCATGTTAATGAATGAAAGTTACGAAGATCTAATGACAAGATGCATGAACCGATTTGTTTTCCTTTCTGGTTGCATAATTGATTGATTGCTCTATTCCTTCTTGATTTCGAATTTGCTTGATTGATTTCTTGTAGAAAACTGATTTCTATTATTATTGATATGCTTGAATGATTGTTAGGATGTAGGATTTAATTTATAATGAAGTTCTGACATGGATTGAAGGAATATTCGTGTTAAAATCGATTGGAATCCGCTGTTGTCATGGCCGTGCCATCTCCCAAGCACGCCCGTGCTGCCTCCGTCATGGCCCTACCGTCCGTCTAGCACGCCCGTGCCATCACTTGTCCATATGCTAAGTAAAAGGTCGATCGACATCGCTTGACCGAGCGTCCAACCGACATGGCCGTGCCACTTTAGGGCACGCCAATGTCATATCATTTGCCCACTAGCACGCCGTGCCACTAAAGTTACGATCATGTCTTCCTATCGGCACGCCCGTGCTACTATATCATCACGGTCGTGCCAAGCCACAGAACAACTTTTTTTACTATTTTCATTCATACATTTTCCCTTGACCCTGATTTGAATGTTGTCGGTTTGCTTTATGATTAAATATGATTATAATTGATTTTAATGTCAAGTCCTCACTGAAATCCCTTCCTGATTAAGATATGAAATCTTTTATCGATTTACTCTCCCCCTGATCTTTTGCATCCATTGTGTGAAGAACAAAAAATAACAAGATTCTAAAGTGATTAATAAGTTAAGATGGAAGATAAATAATGAATTGTCAGTTCAAGTCAAGTGCCTCAAGATAAAGATCACTCCCTTGGTCATGATTTGATCACCCATTGATCGCATAAGACTGTATCGTTTGCTCAGCATACCCCAAGAATCTAAAGTCACGTAAAGTCACTAAGTTTCTAAACATGACGCAAGAATAGAAAGTATGTACAAGTTAGGTCAAGTATCATTATGATTTATGCCAAGATTAATAAGTCTACTCTTGATTTCAAATCTATTATGTCTCATCGTGATCTTACTGTTTACCGAGATTTATTGGTTCTTATTATTCTGATGATTTCATGCTAAATCCCTAGCGAAGATAAGTTATGTCATCTTTCTAATTTCTCTATTCAAATTATGCATTGTATACTCATGTGGTTCCCACTAAACTGTAAAGCTTACGAGAGGACCTCTTTCTCTGTGTATGACAGATCAGTGATGATGTAGAGTAGGTATACTGCGATAATGCTCCGGCGATAAAAAAACACATGAACTACAGGACCTAATAAGTTATTTATTTCTTTCGCATTTATGAACTTATGATGTATCCCTTATGAGATTCATTTGGAGATGATATAACCACTTTTTTAGACTTCCGCAACTTATATTATTTTTCATTATTTTATTATTCTTCCGTTACCATATCTCAATTTTTGACTAAGATATGATTAATAAGATGATCAAAATCATAACGTCCGTAATGTCTCCAAGTTGATCTTCGTCACGTGACGTGAGTCAATTTGGAGGCGTTACAAGAGATGTAATAACAAGATCATACATCGTTGTGCAATCTCGTGGCTCCGAGTTACCTGTTCTGTTCTACAAACCAACAGAACACCATTGAAGTAGGGTAAAATTGTCAGATATAGGTATTGAATCTATTGATGAGTAAAAATATTTGGAGCGAGTACCATCCGGACATCATGCGTTCAAACACAAGATAAAGTTGCAAATTTCATAATTACCAATCCAAAGGACAAATGGTGTCGAAGTCAATAGAACAACCCAAGAGAGTAAACCAATGAATAATCATATTGTATACATTGGCCAATCGAATAAAGCTCTCTTGCCAATAATAAGACAGATTGCAATTCAAAGATTTGCCTTCGTTACAACCTTCGACAAGGCAATTGGTATACCGGCTAGTCAATCAGTCTTCCCCTCCTGAGCTCCAATCTCTTGCAGATAATGTTCTGCATCAAGAGCAGCCATGCAACCTGCAGCGTAAATCAAAATCAGATCACGTCTTCTGCTGTTGCACGACAAAACTAAAGGTGATACTGTGTCAAGAGAAATAAGAGTTCCCTTTTTATCGACTTGGAACTGTACGACCGGCACAGATGAGAAAAATATGAATAATTCTGTAAAATCCTCATCTTTTGGCCTACAGGCTTCATCTTAATGTCCAATAGGAAGTTATAAAAGGGGACTCGTTCTTTGTTATTTCTCATTCATTTGAAGAGAGAAAAACTAGTCACGTTACAAGTTACAAGACAACCACACAGAGACCTTTAGCAAGCAGAAAAGAGTGATCACAATGAAAGGGCTAATACACATGGTCTAATAAGTTCTATTAATGCCTTTAAATGATAGAGAATTTAATAATAGTTTAGCGATTTATGTAAGAGATCAGATCATGAACTTGAGATTGATTACGCCGAATGTGTATGTTTGAATGTTACTTAACCCAGCAAACTCCCAGGACACAAATATAAGAAGAAAATGTTTTTTCAGTCCATCAGCAAGATTCATCAATTTCAGTTTTTCTATCCTCTAAAAAATAGCAATATGGATTAAAATTTTCAACAAAGCTGTGTATCAGGTTAAGCATAATGTTATTGTGTTTCTTTGAATTAGTAGCCCAAAAAAGTTCCATGTATTACTCGACAAATATGGAGGTAAAAAAAAGTAATAGACAACACAGATGACATTTTGCATAATCCCACATGAGTGTTCTACGACTTTTCAAAACTAGTTCATTAAAATCAGTCAACAACTACAAGATGCAACGCATAACATAATATGATAACCAACTGGAAACTGATGCACGAATAGAAACAAAAATAATGAGCAGAAAAACAAAGTTAGAATAACAACATGCACAAGACATTATGGGGTTGTTTATTACTCGATGATAAAAAGCATGCATAAGTTAGGTTTTTTTCATTTATGTTTGGTTAAAAAGGTAAACAATATGTAGTTAGAATAAAATAGAGAGAGGTGTAGATTAGTAATTCTTGCCGTAAAAAGGAATGACAAATCTGGGTTAACACACTTTTCTAGACATTGACCAGATTTATTAACCCAGATTATTATTTTTGGTGTTTGGTTATTTTGAGGTGAATAGTGCTTTAATTCATGAGTTTATTCTTGAAAAACGAACACCCTCAATATGTTTGGATGTCATGGGAATTGTTGATCAGTAATTAAAACTCGTTTGACAGGATTTTTTTAATCAGTAATTGGACCTTGGTTAATCGGCATTAACATTTGCTACACAAGTAGAATAATCATTCAACACAAACAAAGTTTAGGTAGATCAAAGGAAACCATTCTTCTAAGATTTGTTATCTACATCCTTGCGGAAATAAACCATTTTTGTTATAATGACTCCATGACAAGTAGAATAATCATTCAATACAAACAAAGTCTAGGTAGATCAAAGGAAACCATTTTTCTAAGATTTGTCAGCTACATCCTTGCAGAAATAAACCATTTTTGTTATAATGACTGATTTTCCTGAGAAATGACTACACAAATTATGATTTAAACTAACTCCTTGTAAAGACATTTACACCATAGTTGTCAAAAATGCAATCTGACTCATAGAATCGGACGATTCTATGGGTCTACCTCAGAATTTCATGCTCGATTCCAGTCGGAACCACTTTTGGTCAGCACGCGGTGGAATCACATGCCACGTAGACACGCTATGTGTCCATGTCCACCGATCCCCTTTTTTGTACTGCTTGTTCACCCCTGTGAAAACCCATTTGACCCCACAGACTCACATATTTTCCCAAATCACACAATCCCTAATCATTTTTCTTGTTCACGCAGCAACCGCTGCTCCAACTGTTGCCATTCGTCCACTACTACCGGCATTCTTCTTCCACAGCCACCCCATGTGACCCCTCTCCTTTCTGTGCGCTCATGAGTTAGAAGTCCTAACTGTTTGCGACTTCCCTCAGCCACCCCTTGCTTGCACTGTTCGCCGCTGACAGGCGCCCCTGCTCGTGCTGTTCATCCTTGTAGCGCGTTGTTCACCCCTGCAGCCACCAGTCGCATCCTGCCGCTGTCCGCACGTGATATTCTTCCCTTTCTACTGCCGCTGGTATGCCCTCCCCTCCCCCCTCTGTGTGTATGTGGCTGCTCGCTGCTTGTGAGTAGGCAACCTCGCGAGCAGACCAGAGGAACAAATTGTTTGTTTGCGACCCCCCTCTGTCCACAATTGTTTGTTACTTGTTAATTAATTAGTGGTCCCAACAGCCTCTTACTGTGCTCGTTGGCTCCTGGGGACAGGGGCGGACCCAGAGTAAAACCTGACGGGGTGGGGGGCAAAATAAAGGGAAAAAAAAGAGTTTGATTGAGTTCGAACTCAGAACCTCTTCAGCAGGGTTTATGCGTGGTTACCATTGGACTACTATGGAAGATACAACCAAAATTGACATTATATTTTATTTAAGGGGGGCCAGATTCAATGTTTACTCATAAAATTTATATATTAATATACAGAGCTTAAAAAAAATTCAAATTTTGAGGGGGACCACGGCCCCCCTCACCCATAACGTGGGTCCGCCCCTGCCTGGGGATATCCTCCCCCTGCAAGATGTGTAATTGTAACTCCTTGGAGGACTCGGAACATTTCTTCTTCAGATGTGTTGTCTCTAGAGACGTTTGGATGAATGCTAGGATTGACTGGATTTCAATTAGGACTGAACAGGATTTATGGAGTTTTTTTTTAGCAGATTTATGGAGTTCTTTTCGGAAGGATAACGTGTTGAGTTCTGTCATCACATATCAATCTCATAGGAATCGTGCTCTCCTCTTTGTTGTCATCTAGGCTATATGGATACAATGGAACAAGCTGATCTTCCAGAATGACCGCTGGTATGTTGAGAATATTCTTAATCATGCTATGTTTATGTATGATGAATGGCGGGTTCTGTGAAGATCCTATGTGTTAAACTTCTGCATTCTGTAATCTTCGAACTACTTTTGCATCAATAAAGGCTTTGGATGGTTAACATTCTGCACAATCATCCTTTTTCCTAGTGGGATAAGGCTTTGTTGTTGTTGTTGTTGTTACAACTTACAATATTGAGTTGATATTTAGTAATAGATTGTTCTTAATGTTTCTATTTGAAATATATAATCTCAGTTACAGATTTACAAGTAAAAAGTTTTTGCTTGCTCTGGTTCTTGGATGTTAGAACTTGTTTACTTTTGATAACTTAGGTCTTGGTCTTGAGCCTCTTGGTCCTTTGACATTTTCCTAATTGATGATTTTAAGTTGAAAATTATGCTTCATTTAAAAAAATTTGGTTAATCATAGAATTCAAGCTGGTCGGTGTAAGTGGAGAAAAGCCATTGGAGTTCTTTGTGATAGAAAAGTACCCAATAAATTTAAAGGAAAATTCTATCGTACTGCTATAAGGCCAGCAGTGTTATATGGTAGTGAATGTTGGGCTATGAAGGGACAACATGAACGTAAAGTGGGGGTAGTCGAAATGAGGATGTTGATATGGATGTGTGGTCATACAAGATTAGATAAGATTAGAAATTACCATATACGTGAACGAGTCGGAGTGGCTCCTATTAGTGAGAAAATGGTAGAGAATCGTTTGAGATTGTTTGGTCATGTTCAGAGAAGACCATTAGATGCGCCAGCAAGAAGAGTAGATCAAATAATCTGGAGTCCGATTAAAAGAGGGAGAGGGAGGCCAAGGCGGACACTTGGCGAACTAATAGAGCAAGATCTATTGGTGAATAATATACCGAAAGGTTTGGTTACTAATAGAGCGGAATGTCGTCGTATGATCCATGTAGCCGACCCCACCTAGTGGGATAAGGCTTTGTTGTTGTTTGTTGTTAAAAAAATTTGCCATATATTATTTGGGTCTGTGCTAGCTAATATATAAAAATATATTTCTGATAGAATCGTCCTTCTCATGTTCTGTGTATACGAATGATTTCATCTTTTCCCAGTTGATCCGTGTCGTGTCAAATTTTTACGTGTTTGACAACATTGATTTACACAATAAAAAATTACGAAGTCAAATGGCATAACACATTCAGATATAGATATGAGAGACAAATAACTAGTTATGACCAGACAGTGTGCATTGATTTGCAGAAAAATACGTTTTGGACCTTTTAGTGCTACAGATGCTAAGGAAGATAAGTGTACAATCAAGAGTCAAGACAATAAGTGCTTTAGATTAATAAAACATTCTTATGAAAGGAAACAGCAATATGTCATCCCTTCAGAAAATAGCATTAATTTGCTATCTGAGTTAAAAAAAAAATGAAACATTGAATTGAGGATTGACCACTTAGGATGTGGTTAAAGATGTGATCTAATGTGAGGCTTGGGTGAAATTAAATGTGGAGAAATATAATAATGTACTAATGGTTAATATATAGGAGATAATGATCAGTTAGAAAGACACACAAATCACGTCTTCATCAAATTGATAGTTGCATTGTGAAAAGAAAAATATGAAACTATAGTGAGACGTTTAACCTCAAAAATCCATATCAGAAACTCAGAAACCTAATTGCTTTACCACAATATAATTTGTAGAAGACAACAATAAGAAAATTGGATTTCACCTCTCAAGGGAAAAGATAGTTTAATAAAATTACAAGAGATACAAATATTGGAATTCACATGAAAACAATATTTCACTTGTAATATTGTATAATTTCAAAGGCAAATGCGTTGCTTTTATTATGCTCTTAATTAATCTCCTGAACAATGCTGCTCAATGGAAATAAGATTGCAACTTTGATTTTCAAGGACAACAAAGCCCTAAAGCCATACATTATTCAGGCATCTTAGAAGAAACCATAAAAATGGAAGAGTAGGTCCATGTGAATTAGTTTTGGCACAGTAGTTGCTTAGAAGAAAGCAACTCCAGATATCCTCTTCAAGTCCTTAGGCAGCATGATTTTTTTTTTTTTTTTTTTTTTTTTTGAGAAGGCAGCATGATTATTCAAAAGAGCCTAATGCTGTTTTAAATTTTCTGGAGGGCAATGACCAAGTGACATAATTTAATCAAATTCCACCGTGCAAGTGAGATCATGCACTGATATGCACCGATATGACACTATGAGACAAAAAATAATAATCTGTAAACTAATCAAAGATGGAACAACCAAAATGGGAAAGGATCTGAAATTGTAAACAAGACGAAGAGAAAAAAGAACTAGCAATCAATTATGGATATCAGATGCTAATCAACTGTAAAAGGTCGGGAATTGATAACAAAGTCCTGCAGAAGATTCTTCAGCAATCATAATCATATAACAACATTCTCTAAAAGCTTAATTCATCTAAAGAATGTATGTATTTTATCGTTTAAGAAATCCCTGACCTGAGCCAGCAGCTGTTATAGCCTGTCTATACTTCTTGTCCTGCACGTCTCCGGCAGCAAAGACGCCCTTCACGCTGGTGTGTGTGGTGCCCGGCTTCGTCACAACGTATCCATCAGAATCCAGCTCCAGCTGCCCCCCGAGGAACTTAGTCGCCGGCTCGTGTCCGATAGCGAAGAAGAGTCCCGACACCTTGAGGTCGGTCACCTCCCCAGAGCTCACGTTCTTCACTTTGACGCCGGTCAGAGGCCCTTTCTCCCCCTCCCCGTAGGCCTCCACAATCTGTGAGTTCCACAACACCTCGATCTTGGGGTTTTCGAGGGCCCTCGCCTGCATAATCTTTGACGCACGGAACGTGTCCCGGCGGTGCACGATGTACACCTTGGAGCCGTACTTGGTAAGGAAGTTGGCCTCCTCCATGGCGGAGTCGCCGCCACCGACGACTGCTATGGGTCGGTTGCGGAAGATGGGGGCGGCCCCATCGCAGACGGCGCAGGCGGAGATGCCGCGGTTCCAGAACTCGTCGGCTCCGGTGAAATGGAGGCGGCGAGCAACGGCGCCCGTGGCAATGACGACGGCGTCGGCCTCGACGGCGGTCGAATCGGATACGACGCGGAAGGGGCGGGTAGAGAAGTCCACAGAGGTGACGGTCTCGGAGAGGATCTCGGTGCCGAAGCGAATGGACTGCGCGCGGCAGCGGTCCATAAGTTCGTAGCCCATAACGCCCTCGGGGAAGCCGGGGAAGTTCTCGACGTCAGTGGTGGTGGTTAGCTGGCCGCCGGCGGCGATGTCGTTGGCCATCCATCCTTCGAAGAGGACGGGCTTTAACTCGGCGCGGGCGGCATAGATGGCCGCCGTGTGGGCTGCGGGGCCGCTGCCGACGATGCAGAGACGGGTGCGGAGGGTCTTTCGGCCGCCGTCTTCCATGGCGGTGGAGAAGGTTCTGGGAGAAGGCGGAGCCAAGGGGGATGCAGCTAAGGCAGGGCCGGACGCGGTGGCGCAGGCGGTGGCGGCGGCGGCGAAGGAACGGGCTTTGTGGAGGAAGGCGGCGAGTTTTGAGCGGAGGGTCATGGAACGAGCCGTGCGACGACCGATGGAATGCCTGACTTATATAATTAGTTGGGCTCTGCAAAATCTGATATAAATAGCGGACTTTGGGCTTTTGAATCATACATTTAACCTCCCACTTTGTTCAACTCACATTTCAAATAATATGGTATTGGACTAAATTTTAATAAATTACTATAGTTTTCTAAGAATGATTTTTTTATGCCCTCGGTATTCATCCTCGAGATAAGCAGAACGATATTTCTGGACTATTATTTTTTATTGATTGCGAAAATTAATTCTGCTAGTCAATTATCTAACCAATTTGATTTTTTGGAATAATGATTTTAAACTTTGCTCCCCATTTTCACACCAAAAATATATATTCTTTAAAATTATCTCACAATACCTTTTTAGTAATAAAGTAAAAGTTTAGTCTCTTTTGCAGCTCTCTGATACGAAAACAAATTAAAATAGGAATATGTCATGACGGGAGTTAGAATTTAAAAGGTGGACACAATCAAATATCAAATTCGAACGTGGCTCCTTATTGCCCAGAAGGAGACCATTTAATAATTTGTTCAAAATTGTCTTTCTTTTTTTTTATTGTTTCAAAAGTTAATAAATATGCAAAGCCCCTCCCCTATGTTTTCATGTAGAGTACTTATTTTTTATAATTTATAATAAATTAATTGTATAATTTGTAGATGAAGTACTTATGATTAAATAATTATGATTGCTGAATTATTTATATATGTTGAATTAATTATCTATGTTAAAATATTTGGTCATATTTATTATCTAACAATAAAATAAATTATTAATATTTATTATTATTATTATTATTATTATTATTATTATTATTATTATTATTATTATTTTGTGTTGGGCTATGAAGGGGCAACATAAACGTAAAGTGGGGGTAGTCGAAATGAGGATGTTGAGATGGATGTGTGGTCATACAAAATTAGATAATATTAGAAATGATCATATACGTGAACGAGTTGGAGTGGCTCCTATTAGTGAGAAAATGATAGAAAATCGTTTGAAATGGTTTGATCATGTTCAAAGAAGACCATTAGATGCGCCAGTAAGAAGAGTAGATCAAATAATCTGGATTCCGATTAAAAAAGGGAGAGGGAGACCAAGACGAACACTTGGCAAACTAATAGAGCAAGATCTATTGATGAATAATATACCAAAAGATTTGATTACTAATAGAGCGAAATAACGTCGTATGATCCATATAGCCGACCCACTAGTGAAATAAGGCTTTGTTGTTGTTGTATTTTGTAAGAAAAGTAATCTTCTGCGCTTGACCGTTGAATGCACATTTTTTCTTTTTCTTTAAAGTGCTTAGTGTTTAGTGCTTACCTATTTGCGTGCGTCACACTAGTTTTTATTCGGTTTAATATATTGTAAATTGGATAGAGGAAAGAGGAGAAAACCATATCAAATTATATATATATATATATATATATATATATATATTGTAAATTGGATAGAGGAAAGAGGAGAACACCATATCAAATTATATATATATATATATATATATATACTTTTATCGTTTCCCAGTGTGCTGTATGTAAATTGTTGCAGTTAATAACTCTAACAAATATAATATACTTTGCGTTTTTCATAAGTGAATATGAATGTATGAAACGAGGAGACCCTTTTTTATATAAGGTTAAAATAATACAACTTTTTGGGTTACCCTAAAATTCTTATTGTTCATCTGTTTGTCAACAGCACAAAACGACCAAAAGAATATTTTATATTTTCTCTGATTAGATGTCTAGTTGTGTCAAATTAGCGACTGAGATCGCTCTTTTTCTTCCAAAAAGTTTTGAACAGATTTAAGATATTGAATTAGATGTTAGTAGTTTACTGGATATCAAATTTCGCAGGAAAAAAATATTTAGTCATCCTCACTTGTGTATTAAAAAAAGGATTATTTACATAAATTTTTTCTACACTATCATAATTTTATTACATTTAATCTCAAATTACGAACTTATTTTTTATTCCTAAATTATTACGATTTTTTTCACTTTAATCATTTCGTCTACTTCTATTATATTTTTCATTACTTTTGATTTTTTTCATTTATAAAAAACTAAATTACTCCTCCCTCCATAACACATTACATAATAAATAGAAAAAAAAAGAGAGAACATAATTTAGTTTTTTTTATAAATGATAGTTTTTTATTTACCATTCTAATCCTTCCAATATTTTTTTATTTTTTATATGTATTATTTCATATTTTTTTGGAGGAAGAGGTAATTTGATTTTTTCATAAATAAAAAAATAAAAGTAATGGAAAACATAATATAAGTGAACGGGAGGAGTAAAGTGAAAAAGTCACGATACTTTAGAGATAAAAAAATAAGTTCGTAATTTGAAATTATACGTGAAAAATTGTAATAATTTAATGAAGGTTTATAAAAATAATTGTTAAAAAAAATAAAACTTAATTTGATCTTCTGAAGCCTCAATCTTAGAACATATTGAGCGTTGCCGACATATGGCATAACTTTGCAATCAGACTTTGCTTCCAAGTGGGAGGTTTTAGAGCTTTAGGCTTTTGCATAGCAAGAGGGAAAGGAACTTGTTCTGGTTTGGTAGGATAAACTTGTTCAATTGTTCAGTTTCGTATTTCAAATAAAAAAATGTTGTAATAAAATGATGGGAACAAGAACTATATTTTTTGCACGGATTTTAATGGGTGTCCTCCCAACTTAGATGGACGACTTTTCACCTATTAAACGGCGTCCGTCCGATGCGAATCGGATGGGCGCGCATCTAAACCGACCTCATCTAGTGTGGAGGTCGGCTTATTGATCGGTTCAACGAAGTGAAGAACCGCGTCCGGTCCGATTCGATGCGTCGCGGTACAAAAGCGGCCGGATAAAAATTTTTTACCCATTTGTCGTCGCGCTCTCTCTCCTCTTCTCTCATCTTGCTCTCTCTCTCTATCGCTCTCTCTCTCATTTGTCGTCATCGCGCTCTCTCTCTCGCTCTATCTCGTACCGTCGGATCCTAGCGCCTTCGGCCAGATCCGCCCCGCTGCTGCGCTCGCACGCCCGCCCTGCCACTCCCGCCGAGGACCGCGCTGCCGCCCGCCCTGCCACTCCCGCCGAGGACCGCGCTGCCGCCCGCCCACCGGCCGCCGTAGAGATGATCCACGCGACGGTAAGATTGTTTCACTTTTTTTACTCTCTCGCGCTCTCTCACCTCTTTTACTCTCTGGATCTCAGCGCCTCCGGCCAGATCCGTTCGGATCCGCACGGATCTGCCCCCCTGCTACACTCGCACGCCGCCGGCCGCCCGCCCTACCACTCCCGCCGAGGACCGCACTGCCGCCCGCCCACCCTGCCGCTCCCACTGAGGACCGCGCTGCCGCCCGCCCGCACGCCCTGCGGCTCCCGTCGAGGACCGCACCGTCTCCCGCCCACCCTGCCGCTCCCGCTGAGGACCGCGCCGTCGCCCGCCCCGCCCTGCCGCTCGCGCCGCGGACCACTCCGCCGCCCACCCGCCAGCCCTGCCGCTCCCGCCGAGGACCGCGCCGCCGCCCACACCGTCAGCCCCTGCCGCTCCCGTCGAGGACCGCGCCGCCGCCCACACGCCAGCCCTGCTGCTCCCGCCGAGGACCGCACCGCCGCCCGCCCGCCTGCCCTGCCACTCCCGTCGTCTCGTCATTTTTTTGTTAATCTTCGTTAATCCTGTAATAGTGATTAATAACACTTTTGTAAATTCTTCATTTTTTGTATTAAGTATGTTAATTCTTCATTTGTTGTGTTAATTCATGTTGTAAACTAGTTAAACATTTGTTAATGCATGCTTGGATTCGTTATGTAAAATTCTTTTTCAAGTCGGATTTGTACAATGCCTCAAAACCTGGAATAGCTCCTGAAATTCTCTCCATTTTGTTTGTTCATTTGAATAGTATTCTTTTCGGATCATTTTATGGTCCATAAATCCATATATATGTACACAATTCTAAGCATCTCATGAACTCAATGAGCTACTTCTTGCAGTTTGATTTGCGGAGATGAAATCGAAGTCGACTTCGTAACTTTAAATCCTATGAATGAACCAAAAAAATTACAGATGAACGAAGGACGTGCGGCGTTTGGTCGGCGGGAATGCTTGGCGACGTGAGGCGTAAACGATAAGATTAACACATCCATTAATCAGTATTAAACGATAAGAACATTTTGAATTTTTCAAGTGTAATTAATCAGAATGCATTGTACAAATCCGACTTGAATAAAAATTTTACATAATAAATCCAAGAATTTTACATAACGAATGTTTAACTAGTTTCCAACATGACACAAAAAAAATAAAGAATTAACATGCTTAACACAAAAATGAAGAATTTGCAAAAGTGTTATTAATCACTATTACATGATTAACGGAGATTAACATAAAAAAATGACGGGACGACGCGGCGGGGTGGGGTGGCGCTCGGCGGGAGCGGCAGGGCGGGTGGGCGGGCGGCGGCACAATCCTTGGCGGGAGCGGGCGGGCGGGCGGGTGGCATGCGAGCGCAGCAGGGGGCGGATCCGGGCGAATCTGGCTGGATCCGGACGGATCTGGCCAGATCTGACCGGATCTGGCTGGATCCAAACGGATCTGGCCGGAGGCGCTAGATCCAGAGAGTAAAAGAAGTGAGAGAGCACGAGAGAGTAAAAGAAGTGAAAAAATCTTACCATCACATGGTTCATCTCTACGGCGACCGGTGGGCGGGCGGCAGCGCGGTTCTCGGCGGGAGTGGCAGGGCGGGCGGCCAGTGGCGTGCGAGCGCAGCAGGGGGCGGATCGTGCGGATCTGGCCGGAGGTGCTGGGATCCGACGGTATGAGAGAGAGCGCGACGACGACAAATGAGAGAGAGCGAGAGCGAGAGAGAGAGAGCGAGATGAGAGCGAGAGAGAGAGTGAGATGAGAGAAGAGGAGAGAGAGAGCGCGACGATAAATGGGTAAAAAAATTTTATCAGGCCGCTTTTGTACCGCGGCGCATCGAACCGGACCGAACACGATTCTTCACTTCGTCGGACCGATCAATAAGCCGGCCTCCACACTAGATGAGGCCGGCTTAGATGCGCGTCCATCCGATTCGCATCGGACAGACGTCGTTTAATTGGTGAAAAGTCCCCCATCTAAGTTGGGGGGACACCCATTAAATCCTTTTTGCACGTGCAATAAAATGTGTAAAGACAGGAACATTAATTGGTAAACATCTTTTTAGTGAGAAGTCCAACGTTAATTTTGACATTTTTTTCATTGATAAAATGCGTTTCATGTGACTCACTCCTGTGTGACATAATGGGAGCCAGTGCCTTTTAGTTATTTAGATCTTGGTCGCCTATATAAGATTGAAATTATTAACCATTTTTCAGTCCATCTTGCTTGTATCGTATTTTCAGTCACTCGACTGGCTCCACGCCGCTATGTCACTAAATTCAACTTTGAAGATTAAGTTATTAATATGCTGATTAATTTAATGTTCGATAGAAGTGATATTAATAAATTCTTAATAAAGTGATGACTCTTAAAATCAAATATATAATTACTATGATCTAAGGACACAATTATATTTTTTTATCACCTCCTCGTTTAAACAAGGCCTCTTCTTGTGAATGTAGAATATTTTTAGTGAGTCTCGCTTATCATTTCAGATTAATTGGACTTAATAATGGATCGACCTTATAATCGTTAACATCGTACGAATTAAAATCATAGGCGTTCTTTTCTAGACGTCGGGATTGAAAAAAAAAAGCCTTTTTTTTCTTGCACTTGCAAATATATAAGATACATTTTGATTTTCGCTACCAGCAAAAGATTGAACCACAACGGTGAATTTTTCAGATAATATCCTTTATGCAGCTTTTGTCTTATATCTACTACTTGTTGATAGTACCTTGAATTTAAACTCAGCTGTAACTTTATATGATCATCCATAGTCAGATGCTTTACCAAAATTTTCCTACGGAGTCTCGTTGCTCGATTAACGAGTCTGTGAAAAGTCAAGGAGGATCCAAAGAGATTCCTCCTACGGGAGGTGTAATTCTTATCGGTTTGTAATTTCTATCGTTTGTAAAAGTGAGTGTTTATATAAATTATCTAAAGGTCCAAATAGAAAGTAATATGTTTTTTAATCTTCTTATGTTTCTTTCATTTAATAAAATTTTACGTCGTCTTAAATTTTTTAAATTTTCTTACGATGCATAATTTCTCTCGCGCAGAAATTCTAACACCACTAAAAATGCAATGTACGAGTGACTATACAAGAAAAAAAAAGATTTATGTATGTATTTTTCCCTTCTGAAAGAAAAATATATACTTATTTTTTGCTTATATGTTCAAGCGTTCAAATTTTATTGACGGGAGCAAGAGCAGAAAATAGATTCGATTTCAACACCTTCGAGTCTTATATTACGATTGTTAGCAAGGAACAATAGAAAGAATAACAAAAAGAATCACTTAATATATAACACCGACGCCGTATCGATCTAAAACGACAGTCATAAAAGATGATATAAATGACAAAGAGATAGAACAAAAAGGGCCAAGGGGCGGGGCCATGTGGATCAAATTGGATTTGGTTAGAGTGAGTTTACAAAAAAAATTCGAGATTACGGTGAATCTATAAATTCACGGCAATTTACATGTGCGGAAAGGTCCATGCCATTTATTAGTCCCATATATATAGACTTATAATATATATACACCCTTGCGGTATGGAATATTTATTATTTTTATATATTATGTAATTACTCGTATGACAATCATGAGGCGTAAAAGCATATAAATTAATTTAAATCAAAATCAATTCGATGAAACTAACTCCCAACTTTTAAATATTTTTTGACACTGCATTACATGTAAATGAGGATATGATGACATTGTGTGCAGGGATGTAAGAAAACCTCGACCGATTTTTAAAAAATAAAAAATTAGAAAATTAATTTATATGCTTTTATGCCTCATGATTGTCATACGAGTAATTACATAATATATAAAAATAATAAATATTCCATACCGCAAGGGTGTATATATATTATAAGTCTATATATATGGAACTAATAAATGGCATGGACCTTTCACACCCAAGTCCGGTCGACATCCCTAATTAAAGCTAATAAGTGGCAAGCATGGCCAATAGGAAGAGAATGAATATAAAAGAATGTGGTAGTTGAATATTTTATATTATTATTATTGGAATAAAAAAATGATGGGTTTGTTATTTAGAAAATAATATTTTCTCATATTGAATGCAAGAAAATTATTTCCTCCATTGTTTTACCATTCGCCCTCGATCTCCTTCATTTCTTTTATCTATCCAAACACGACTTTAACTATAAAATATTTAGGAGGTCTCAAATTTTCTATTGACATAATAGAAAGAATCATTAGCTTTGGAATATATATAGATAATTATGCATAACTATTTAGTTTTTTAGGTTCTATAATAATATATATAAATATGACTTAGAAAAAAATAAGATGAAACATATATAGGGTGCATTTATTTCTACTCCTAAATATTTAATTCCAATGCTTCTACAATAATTTCACCCATTTTGAAATTTTTTATGGCACATAAATATTAGAAACATAAAGATAAAATTTAATTAAAAACAAGTGGCAATAAGATTTTAAAAATGATAATAAGAAGATATAAAAAAATATCACTTTCAATGTTGTGCTTGTAGCATTGTAGCTTTTCTTATTCATATGTGATGTTAATACCTATATTACATATTCATTCATCTCCAATAACTTTATTCCAACAAAGATATTGCGGGGGAGCTTAACTTGTATGACAATTTTGATTCAAATATGTTGCACAAGAAACATGGACCTTTCGTAGTTATATTTACTTTCATGATGATTAAAAAAAAATTAAGATATGGTTAGCATTATTTTTTCTAATCAATAAATTATTTCCTATACTACACTAATGTTTGTTTTTTTTAAATCAAGTGATATTGCATTTTATAAGTGCTTCAAAATTTATATTAATGAAAAAATTAATTATGTAATATTTTTTGTTAACAAATTTTCACATAGCTTTATTGTCTTATTATTTATTAAAACTACTTATCTAATAGTCTACCCATTGAAGATGAAATGATTGTTAACGGAATGGACAACAATGAAATATTAAAAATTATATGGCTGGATGACATTAAGGTATGTATATTTGCCTCTTCAAATTTTCTTGTGTTACATCTTCTAAAATAATATTAACTCTTTTTCAAAAAAAATATTTTGCATAAATATGTTCTCATTATTAGAGCTAAAATAATTGACATTGATGATTATTTTGGTGGCGGTATAACATGTACAAAACCAATTTCTCCATGTGGCAAAATTAATTCTTAGAGACTACCTAATGCCTTGATTTTTGTATTGTAATATTAACCATTCAAAAATTATAGCATACTAGTACATAAGAATAAAATAAAATAAAAACTAGAACATACATTAATTATGGAAGCATAAAATTTAGAATAGTAATCACTATTAAATAGAAGTGATACAATTTTATTACAACTTAAGGTTTAACTTAAAATGCTAAACATAGTTGCTACTTTGACCCGATGTATTAAATAAAAGATCTAGAGACTTCTAAACAAGTAAGAAGGAGAGAAAATGATTTGAAAATAATTTTAGCATTAAAACCATTATCTCCTCAACTAAACTTGGAATGAGAATAATCAATTTATTTTCTTCTTTTCAATCTTATGATGAATGTTTCTACGATGAATTGACGTTAAGGTTGGTAAATGATGTCATGGATTATAATAGTTTAGAATTCATATATCCCCCCTCCCCCCAATGGAGGTGTATATTGAAACCCTATGTTGTAGATGCCTACATATAATTTAAAGAAATTTGAATAGTCTCAAAATGTTGTGATATGAGCATTAAATGGATTAGAGTAGATAAGTTGTATGAGATAAAGTGTGTGGGTGAACAAAAGATGTATGAGTCATGATCGTAAAATGTGTCAAGAGGCATGTAACTGATATATTATAAGGTTGTTTTCACATGTTGTGACACCATATCAGTGATGCAACCAAAGTGTTATAAGATCATTTTCATGGGTCATGACATCTAGTCATGGATTCAACTACAAAATGAATTAATATGAGGCTCATAACTCGTATGTTTCTTGCCACATAATGATAATGTCATGAATTATGAATTGTCAAATAAAAATTTGCAAATTCACTGGCCACTCATGGTTGGAGTTCATGAGACATGAATTTGGATACGGAGTTGTTACCAAGGCCATAAAAATGAGGTTACAAGCTATGACCAATGACTATCAAAATTTTGAATCCACGTGACAGTGTTATGAGTCATGAGTTCTTGGACATAGAAATATAAAGTTAATACTAGGGTGACCATACTCGTGAACAAGGCAAATCATGTTCATGAAAATATGTCATGGGTCATGAAAAATTTATTATAGATTGTGAAATGTTGGTGTTTTTTGAATTAAATGTGAATTGTTTTGTGTTGTTGGCATGGGTTTTCTAATGATTTTGTATGCTTTGATATTCAAACCATAAGAAATGTTTGTTTCATGTTCAACTATTATATGTATCATGATATATATGTATGATTTGATCATGTTATGAATAAATGACACACTTAAAATGATCATCATGCTCATTCATGAATAAGAGGGCTAAAAGATGATAATTATGTTGATGTTATATATTGCATAATGAACAACCATGAAAAAGATTCATTGAAACTACTTTGGCCGATCAAAGAATAAAAAATGTGAAGCACATTTGGATTAAACATGAAGGACAATAGCCAAATGAGATTTGAGATGATTGAATAGTCGACGGGGGTTGGAATGAATAGTTGTGATGGAAATTAAGTATAGCCATCCAAAAGAAGGGTGCACTAATTAAAAAAGACATGTCTTGATCCACGAACCCATGAAACTCATGAAGAACATGATATTGATGAAATAGAAAGGGACAATTATTCTAATAATGTATTTGATAATTAAAAAATCTCATGTGGATGAAAAGAAAATGAAAGACAAGAAATATATTATCATGATATATATGCTGAAGATTTAATGCAATGAGTCGCATAATTATGTAAGATATAATTGAATGAGGACTTTTATGAACTAAGAAGTTCATGCCATGTACATCTAAATATTTACAAATTAAATAGAAAGACTCGCTAATGATTGATTGTTTAATGAATGTTAAGTTTAAAAGGCTAACTTCAACTTAATTGCAACGAGTGGCTTGAACATATTGAAATAATTATTAATTGTACACTTAACTTTACATATAACCGGTGTTCCAAATCATTAATGATATCAAAATTGGGCATTAAAATGTTATTGTTCATAACTGATAGAATTATGAAAAAATAACTATTTATTTATGCATAATTATTTTATTGTTTTTATATTGATCAAATTGTAAGCAACTAATAAAAGGTAAATCTTGAATATAAATGCAACGACGATTAAGATGGCATGATCATGATGATTGTCAATTGCAAATGGAACCTTTTCATTGAGTCTTTTTATCTAGAGTGTAATATATTATGGATTTATTTTCTTATGCGTTATAACTAGTTATAGACATTTATGATGACAACATTTATAAATTTATGTAGTATATAGCTTAGTATTGAGCCTTCCATGGTGAAGGTGATCTTATATTTTATATTCTTTTGATATTATATTTATCATAATAGTTTTATTTATCTTTTTTTATTGTGATATGTATCAAATAATGTCAACTCAATGTAATAAATTTTCATTGGAAGCTTCACTTGTCATCGCCAAGCATGCGACCCGAAGTGAACAACGAATTAGTTAAGCTATTGACCGACTTTCCAACCTATTGATTGTGTGCTCTCTCACACCGAATGGGTTGGACGACCGACACCGTTTCTCAGAAAATCAGGGTTGAAAAAAACTTGTTCCATTAAAAATCAACCTCTTAATTTGTTTATTTTTTATCATAGTTTTCAGTTGTATTTGTTTTGGATCATTAATAAACTAGTTAATCAAAACTTAAATCCTATCCTAAGCCATGTTTACATATACTACAGCCATCAACATGTAAGACAATTTGGAAACTAAGGGTATAGTGCAGCGATGGACATAAGAAATCATGAATTCCAATTCCATTAATGAAGCATATATTTTTTTATTTTAAATTTTCTTCCAGGTCTATGGATCCTATGTACCAAAAAAAAACATCCAAGACAATTTGTTTTTTAACGAGGAATATCAACCTCGCAGGACAAAAGGGGAAAAAAATAGGAAGCATTAGGACAGCTTTGTTTCCTGTTTTTTCTGATACAGTTTCATTCCTTATCTTGTTGAGAATCCACCGGCGAAGCTGATCTGATCGCACTGTTTCTTGTTTGCTGCATGCAAGGTCAATTCTTCATATATGCAGAAAACATGCATGAATCCTTAATCGACATGTATGCACGAGCAAAGTTAACAAGTCACTTCCACCTGTACGAGCACACTAAACATAATCTGCATGCCTCTTCAAACAAAGTCCCGGCCCTCATCTGCCAACATCACTGCATCCGCCCCTATCCAACACCACAGAGTTGCTCTTTATGAACTCCAAGCAATCCGATATGGCCTCGGCGCAGAAGGAGTTCGACCTGCCCCACGATGATCGTACCCCGACGTTTCGCCCGGCGTCGGAAACCAAGTGCCGCCTGCTCTCGCTTCCGGCGCCGGAGTCCTGATGGCATTCGCATCCGACTGCCCCAGCAGCAGGTCTCCTGTAGTGTACTCTCTCCATCACCCCTCGCAGGTACCTGCTGAAGGCAGCCAAGAGCCTTCCCCGAAGCCGCCCGGAGTTCATCCGGAATCCCCGCAACCGCCGCCACCTTTTGCTCTTCAGCCTGATGTAAGCCATCCGGAGCTTAATGTAGTCTCGTGCTGTATGTACATGAATCACAACATCATATATACACGAGGACAGATAATAATAAGGGAAACATCTTCTCGTGCGTCCTTCTGGACCCCTGAGAGCGAAGGGACACAGAAGCCAGTGGGTAGGTTTGAACCACTCTGATAAAGGAGTACAATAACGTATTAGAATAAGATTGTTAAGTGTGCAATCAAAAGGATATATCTTTACAGAAATATTATTCAGCACAGAGTTTTTGTCTGCAATATGTGACGTTAAAGATTGGCCAAACTTGAAAAGAAGTCCAGCCCTGTTGGTATCTTTTCAGATTCAAGTTTCTATTTTCTGAGACATGCAACAGTATTCCCGGGATCATTTATGATCCTGCACTATTACTTTTTTTCCGCTTTAGCTGACATCTAACTACAAGGTATTATTGCTGTAGTTTTTTTTTCATCATGACTCGTGTGTACGTATATATATATGAAGACTTTGGGCATAATGAATGGCTCGTGCATGTGCATCACTGCATCTCCATCTTTTCAGTTTTTAGGTTGTGTGTGCTTTCTTTTTGCCATCCTTTCTTCATATATAAATGTGTACTTCACAATAGGTTTGATGTACACCCGTGTGGCCGGTGTCCCAATCAATATCATATTAGGCCACCTACATTTTATTATTGGCAAAGTGGTCAAAATGTGATTTCTTTTCTCATTAGGTTAAACAAGATATATAAACGATCGAGTGGGCTTGAATGATCTCAAAAGAAGCTAATTAATTCCAACCGCGACAGCCTCGAGCAATCAATTAATCATCTCCCGTGGCCATAACTTGTCTTCGCGGTAACGAACAACTATTAATCAAGTTTGCTAATTAAATTAAGAGGAGGACAGATACACTTGATTAGCAACTGGCCAGAAGAGATTTAATCATAAACTTTGCTTCATGTTCATCATGTGTTCCCTGCAGGTGGGCAAGATGAAGGGGGCGTTATTATGCTGCGATTGGCTCGAGACTAGTGACATCCGTGACCCACACGCTCGCACTTGCTCCGCCACAACTCAATTGATCTGTTTTAGCCGCATGATGGGGACGTTGGTCCATGAGGAAGAATTAGTATTTATATATTACCGTATATATAAAAACATGCAGTTCATCTGTCATGACCTTTCCAGGTTACTGATAGCCCGACGTGTGACGAGTGCTAGCTCAAAGGCTGACCTTCATTAGCATTTGCCATTTGGCAGCAGTTTTGAGGGGGTTGTTCTTGCTTTCCGGACCTAAACACTTCATTGCCTACAATAGTTTCATCTTTCATGTCATACAAAAGCTTTGAGGTATGCTGCAGTGTGCAGAATTTTGATTGGATTTAATAGGGATATCAGAGCACTTCCTTCATCAAACAGATCGTCGATCGAGGGGGAGAGGGAGAGAGAGAGAGTTGTTGCTTTCCGCGACCTCGAGCGGGACAAAAAGGATTAGGAAGATTCGGATTCGTCGCAAGGGACATGGATTCGTAGCTCTGCGCTAGCTGTATCGGTAGTTTACCAACCGACATGCAGTACTATTTTTCCCCCGCTGATATAATTTTCTTCTATGTCTGAAAAAAAATGATTGGACCAATTGCCTTCAATGAATTTCAGATCATAAATAAGGAGATATTATTGCTACTCAGGATCTTCAATCTATTCTGTATCAGAACTCTTTAACTTAATCAGTTAATCTAGTCTCTCTTTTTTTAAAAAAAAAAAAAAGATATTTTTCTACTAAAATGTTTGAGCTTTTTTTTAACTAATTGATAACGCATCTAAATTAACATGAGATTTTATGTAGTTTCTATTGAAAAAGTGGTTATTCCGTGATGAGATAAATAAGATCAAAGTTATCAGCCCACCTAATTTAATACTTGACTGCTTCAATTTTGAGTGCCTGACACCACATGTTAGTACTTGAGCTTTTGACGCTACAGAGAAAGTGATATGACACATGAATTTATTTCACGCCAAAAATCGTTTAGGCTACGTTTAAAAATAAAATCGTAATTTCTTATAAGTCTCCATAAATAATAGAATTGATAAATTAATTTGAAGTATGTTGGAATGAAGTGAAATATAATAACGTCAAATCATAGTATTGACGTGATATGATATATAAATTTTTGACAGGTTTTAAATTAAAAATAATAATTATTATTATAAAGTATAATTTTATTATTATTTGAAATAAAATTATAAAATAAAATTTATATGGAAAAATTTTTGTTAAAAAATAAATTCTTTAAATATAAAAAATCCTTTAAAAAATTAATTATATTTAATGAAATATTAAAATTTTTAATGAAACCATAAGTAATAAATAATATTATATTAATTCCTTATTAAAATTATTTTATATTTATTAAATAATTTATTTTATAAGAGAAATACGTAAGAGAAAAGAAAAAGAAAAAAGTTAAGCCAAAAACAAAAATGTCGCGTTGACACAAAAAAGAGTTGGTTCCAATGCTAAGTTGACATAGTTCCATGTTTTAATTTTTTTTACGGGAACCTAATTCTAGGCTTGTATTTGGCGGAACCAGGTGGAACAAAGGTACGGTTCCAACCTGGTTCCATTGTCAAGCGCAGCCTTAGTAGCAACATTGATATGCCTTTAATTAGTATTTAAAATTGTGAAGGAAAAAAAATGAGAATATGTATGGAACTTTATATAGGAGGATTATGTTTTTATTATAATGTATTCATTTTTTCTCGTAATGAATTTTCTTTTTATGACGACTTTTTTGTTCATGAATGTTTCTCCCTTGATCATATTTATCAAAAATATTTTACCATATTAAATTGAGAAAAATATTTATGTAGAGCATTTGATGTAGAACGGGTCTAAAATACTCATTTTACTTATTAGATTAATAAAATAAATATATATCAAGTTAAAGTATGTGTTAAGTAATAAATATAATTAAGATCAAAATCATCGGATTATCCGATGATCATGATCAAGCTATTTTAACAAATACGACTAATTTAATTATTGTAATTTATTTAGTCTGATATGATATTTTTTTATTAGCAAATTATCTTAATAAATATATATTTCTTCATCTAAAAAATATATGATTAATCTAATCATGAATTATAATTATTGAATTAATTAAATAATAAAAAATAAATGTTCTACACTAAGGTGTAAAATGTGGTGCTCTACATACTCATTAACCTCTATTAGACATTGTCCAAGTAATGAATGAGTAAGTAGATGTTTCAAGAGCAAATAATAAGAGAAGAATAATAAGATGAAATCTAATCATTCTCGTAAGTGATAAAAAAAATCTAGCCATTCTCATGAGCAAATAGAACTGGCTATTAGAAATAGGAATTTCTAGTCCAAAGTTTTGGACAATTTGTGTGGGAGATGGTTTTGAGCTCATAATAATATACATAACAATAAAATTGTTAATAAGTGTCATGATATATGTAATAATAAAATTGTTAACAAATATGTGCCTCATATCAAATAATAAAGTGAAGAATGTGATTATTATCCATAAAAAAAATATTTAAACATACCATATCCAAATAATATAAAAGAAGACTTGAGTATTGTGATACTTAAATAAAAATAAATAAATAGTAGAAAATATCATCAGTTGGTTTTCAGTCTTGAGATTAAAGATGATTAATGATTACGTACTTTATATGCATAATGATGATAGTTGAATTATAAATATTAATGAAATATTTTAATTCTTAAAATGGTTTAGTAGCACATAAAGTATTTTTTTCTCATAAGAAATAAATTAAAGTGTCTTAACTCTCATTGAAATTAAGATCGAAAATGTTGTGTCAATCTCAATTGAAAAAGATATTAAAATGCACAAATATGTATCTTATCCACAATGGGTTAAAAACTTAATCAATTGCACGGGGTTTAGTAGAAGTAACGAGTTACTGAACTCACATTATGGAGGCATCAACTTATAAATAAAAGATAAATTATTATAGCAATATTAAATCCTAAAATCAATCATCCGTACTCAATTGTAATATAAATTTGAAAATTAGCAAGCTCGTCAAAGTTAATAACATGACATCCATAATAAAAAATTAAAATAATCTATATTAACTCAAACTAATAAAAAACTTCATATAATTTTCTTAGAAAATTTAAATAAATATGTTATATAAAAGATTAACCATGAAAAAACATGAATAAAGAGTATCGAAACAAAAGATAAAAAATGTAACTCTAACTCATTGGGCGGCACAAATGTTATGTTATTACACACACTCCTTCAAACAATTGTCTTTAAGCAATAAAATTCTCTCTTCAATCGTGTAGAATGACTCTCATGTTTCAAAGGCAAATCTTTTATTCTTCAAATTAGATTAGGAATGTTTTTTTAGGAATGGTGAAATATGATAATGTGAAGATGCAAACTATTGTTTTTTGTGCATTTCGCGCTCATTACAAGTTTGTGATAACTTTTATCATGATTTTTTTACAAGACTATCATAATCCATTATTCCATTACATGTCATTTTCACTCCCCATGATATTTTGTTTTAGGTCATGACAACTTCATTTATTCTGCATTTTAACTTCATTTTGACTAATCTGAGTATAATTTTACTACTAGTTTCATTTACTCCTTTGTGCAACCTAGCTACAAACATGAAATATGGGTAGATTTGTGGTTTAATTAAGTAAAAATAAATAATCTAAGAAAATATTGCAAGCTATGATAAAATTAGTCAATATAAAACTAAATGCCATATCAAATATATTGTGAAATATGCATGCATCGCTTAATTTCTACTAAAATTTTTTTATGTTATAACCTTGTTGTGACATGTGTTGGGATGAAGTGAAATTTAAAATAAAAAGTAAAATTTCGATAGAAATTTGCTAGATAAAAATAAAACATAAAAACAAAAAAAAATGGTAATTAAATATATATTCCATGAAAAATTACACAAAATAAAATATATTTAAATAAAATATAAACATCACTAATATAGAGTGTTCCTTTTTATTTTATTGCATGTATGTATGTATGTATGTATGTATGTATGTGTGTATGTATGTATGCAACAAGTATAAGAAGGATAAAACATCCATTAGTTGAAACACCATAGAATGATTCATTTTGGATCATCCATTTTACATGAGTAGCCTAGATCAAAACCTTTTTTACACGAAAAAATAACTTGATGAAATATTGAGAGTGCAACTTGGACCAAAAAAACAAAATGACACCCTCTCACATTCCTGTTGATTCTTTTTGAAATTTGTGATTGTTGCCCTTTTGTTCAATGATGAAAAATAGTCATCAATAACAACAATGTCTGTGTCGGAATCATGAGGTCTCAATCCTCTCTTTCTCTTCGTGAATCTTCGGAGTTTATTTTTCATCTTTCATTTCTTTCTTAATTATTTATTTGGGATTTAATTGTTCCATTTAGTCACTTCAAGATTAAAATTTTCCTTTAGACTTGTGTTGTCCTATGGTTTTTTTGGTACCTAAATGTCTTATATATAGTCTCTTTCTCTTGGTGAATCTTTGGAGTTTATTTTTTAGCTTTCATTTATTCCTTAGTTATTTATTTGGGGTTTAATTGTTCTATTTAGTCACCTGAAGATTATCTTTTTCCTTTAGCGTGTTGTCCTGTGGTCTTTTTGTGCCTAAATATCTACATTCTAGATAATTTATAATTAATGTTGATAATTTTATGAAATCAATGATTTTCCTTTTCTAGTCTTATGATAATGTACATCAAACAATAGATTAATTGGAAAATCGCGAAGTTTGATGTATTTTAACTATTTTGTCTTTGAATCTCTTTAGCTTTGACCGGAGCATTGTTTCCTTGGTCCAAGCTCGCACAAGTTAGTATTTTATTTTAGATATTTTCGTTTAGGGTTGTAACTTGTTTACCATATCAAAGTGTGCATATTAATTTGCAAATGCTACATATGATTACAATTATGAAGAAATTCACTTGACTTGGGAAGAATAATTAATCGAGAAATTTTTATGTCACCTTTATTTTTAATAAATTATGTTCGTAATAACTTTGAAAATTCTTGTGACGATGATACTAATGATTATTGTACAAGCTGAAAATGATAATCATGTGAAATTCAATGAGGTTATAAAATTGTTTATCAACTTGACTTTTGATATTGATCTTGAAACATATAAATAATATAATATTTATGTTAGATTGATAGTTTTCTGTGTGAAAGTCTCATTCCAATAGGTCAAAGGTGACATGAGAACCAATTAACATGAACTTTATTTTGTTATATAAGAATTTTAAATTCAATAGAACATGAAAGAGAAGAGAATAAAAAATGAATGTTTTGCATATTATGGTGTTAGTGAAAAAATACATAAAGTGGAAGTTAAGATAATTTAGTGAAGTATTCATATGTGACTATTTATTCGAAGGTAACATAGTTATGCTTGCATAAACAAATATTAGATGCTTTTGTAAAAGTTATGTATACTTTACACACTAATGAAATTGGTACATGATAATTATAAATCCATTAATTATTGAGGTGAAACACTTGATTACAATTTAACAATGCATTCGTGAAAGAGAAAAAAAATATTTGTGAAGAATGTAATTAGTTTCTTGTTTTGGGAAAAAATAAATTGATGATCCAAAATTTTTCATAAATGATATGTGGATAGATATGGTGTAGCAATGAATTTCTTTGATTATCTTATATTAATACATCGAGTTTTCTACCTAACTTTAGGCATATCAAAATCCCCAAGTACAAAATAAATAAATGTACACAAGCAATAACTTGTGATCTTGCTTGCATCATTCTCCCAATTTAAGCTCAAATATTTTTAATCTTAAAGCACAATAGATATCAAAAGCCATTTAAAAATGATCTAATAGTATAAAAGTTACTCTGATGTATGTCTTAAAAATATAGAATACCACATACAAGTAAGAACAAAAATTTTAACATGAACTATTATTTGCCATGGAAAAAATATTCAAATGAGAACAACAAGAACCTAAATCACTTCAGTTGCTCCAAAGAAATGCAAAGTTGTCAAATAATGACTAATAAATCATAAGCAATTACTATTGCTAGTACTTGTGTTCTTGCAAAATCAGTGACTAAACCTTTTGAAAAAAATAAATAAAGAGCAGATAAAGAAATTGCAGGCTTACAATTTTAAATGATCAAAAATAAAATTTGATGCATGCAAATTCCTAGAAATGGGTTCATGATATTTGTAAATAAATATTGAAGATTTAACTTTAAAGGAGAAAAATGTGAGAGCATGACCTCTTTTCATATTTCATAATGTTTGCAAATTCCTAATAATGAGCATGATCTAAAGCCTACAATTGTAAAGGAGAAAATAATTTTCAAAAGAAATAAAAGTAATCTCACAAACAAAAAATTTAAATAGTAATTCCTCATTGAACATAAAATTAAAAAAAAGTAAATTCATAAGAAAATAAAAAATGCAAAAACATCGCATACTAGAGAGTGCATGTTGGGAACAATGAGATTGGCAATTAGGGTGAGCATGTGAGGGTCTCATGAATTGATGATAAAGTGCTATATGGCGAGATCGGATGAGGTGTCACATGACAAGATAAACTCGAGCATTGGCGAGGACCTTCAAGCAAGATCAAGCAACAATTGTTTAATCTTTTTCTTTGTTTCCTTCAAAAGAGATTAGGGCTACTATTTGAGGTCTAACGTTGGAGAGATTGAGATCGGAGTGATAACAACTCGATTTTTTCTTCCTCTATGAGAGTTCAACGCAAGTTTTTTCCCCTCTAAATCTCAAGTAGGAGAGATTAAGGTGGGCAATTTTATTTGTTCCAATCAACATAATTTTTTGTCTCTTGTAAGATGAGCTTTGCATTACAAGAAATATGTCAAATAGCGATGAGAATTAGCATTGTAAAAATACACGACGCTAAATCGATGCCAATAATGTCTCAATAGCGATGACATTGGATCGACAAGAAGATATACTAACTGCATCTCTATTGCATCATTTTAGTGTCGCATTTGTGTTGCAACATGTCGATGCTAAATATGGCACCATCGCAATGTTACTTCGCTACTATTATCATGAGCAAAAGTTAGAAAATGTGCGATAAATTATAACGTTATATTGGTGCCGGCTATATGCGACACTAGTTTAGCATCACAATGCAGGCAACGCTGAGACAAGAGGAGATATTAACGTCGAAGTCTTGCATTATATTGGCATCAACATTTTCGATTCTAAGTTAGCGTCAAATCAATTGCGATGCTAAGTGGTAGACTAAGAGGCGATATTGGCATTGAAACGAGCAATGCTAAGTTATTTTTTATGCTAAGTTACATCACATCAATTGCGCCTTGCGCACTTTTGGCATCGACAACGTGCGACGCTAAGTTAGCATCACGACTTAGGCAATGCTAAGTCGACGATAAAACCAGAGGTGATATTAGCATCGGCATCTTGCGTTGTATCGGCGTCGAAGCATTGTATCGGTGTCGAAACGTTGTGACACTAACTCGCGTCATAGCTTATGCAACGCTAAGTAGACACTAGGTTAAGAGGCGATATTGGCGTCGGCTACTTGCGCTCTTTGGGCATCAATATTAAGCGATGCTAAATTAGCATCCCTTTTGTTGCAATGGCAAGTCGATGCTAGTCATGTTGGCATTGGCAAGTTGCGATGTTATTGTGTGGCACAAGTGACGCTATTATGTTGCATCACTACAACGTCGCCAATGTGATGCAAACGTGTTAGAAAAACACCTCCATACCATATATATACCTAGAGTTATTTTAAGGTGCAATCACATATTGTGATTGCACCATGCAATCCCATATTTATGGACTATCAAATTAGAATCATTTTGATCTGATGGCCCAAATACGTCTCATATACCTATATTGATTGTGATTGCACCCCAATACGTCTCGTATACCTATATTGATTTGTATTTAAGTAGGTAATGTTAATTTGTATAATTATATATATTACCTGTACTATAGTTTAATGAATAAATAGATTAAAGATTCCTACATACATACATACATACATATATATATATATATATGTATGTATATGTATATATGTCTTACCTACATATGTATTCCTATAATATATCTTACCTATA
Source organism: Pontederia crassipes (assembly GCA_030549335.1). Taxonomy (NCBI): domain Eukaryota; kingdom Viridiplantae; phylum Streptophyta; class Magnoliopsida; order Commelinales; family Pontederiaceae; genus Pontederia; species Pontederia crassipes. The sequence goes on along the minus strand of CM060184.1, from coordinate 17,191,613 downwards.
TTATACGTATACACATACAAATGCATTTTTTTAATAAACAAATACATATACATATAGGTATATACATATACATACATATACACATATACATATACATACTATGTAGGTATATAGACATATGTATATGTACACACTTATTAATTTAAATAGTGTTACACATATAGTTTTTATACATACACATATACATATCCATATACATATGTATATATGCATTCAATCAATTTATAGTTAATAAATAACCAATAAGTTAGCACCACCGCAGCGTCAGAATAGCGATGCATCTTTCTCTAGCGAGCATATCAATAGTGCCACTCTTGCGTCGTGTACATTGGTGTCACATTAGCATCACACATGCTAATGCAACACGATCTTTATATTCAGCGTCGCAATCTGAGAGTCACTAATATGCAATGCTATTTGGCATTTTTTACAATTAATTATCTATCATAATTGTATTATCACGACGCCACATTAGCAATGCAGAGCGTCGCATTTTTTGCATCAATATCTAGCGATCCGTGTGCTCGCCAAAGAACGAATCCTAACCATAACCGTCCTTAAAGAATGATCCGTGCATCTCTTTTAATCTCTTTTAATCCTCTTTATCTTCTTCCTCATCACCGGACCTCTACCTCCTCATCTTCCTCGTCACAATCATGCCTCCGCCTCCGCCTCCACCTCCTCCTCTTCCTCATCACCGGGTTCGACTACGCCTCAACCTCCACCTCCTTCCTCAACAACCCCTTCATCAGTCTCATTGGTGTTGCTGGCTGCCTCTGCTTCATTAATCTTGTAGGGCCTCACACCGCAACGGTGACACCTCAATGAAGGAGGGATCGGCGCCAGCCCCGGCATCTGAACAACGATGAGGATGTTGCGGTAGGAGGGGCAGAAGGCACGGGACCCAACCACGTATTGACGCGACCAACATGGAACCCATGGCCGCGCTGCGGCAGGATGCAAACCTCGTTTCCCTCCTCCTTGGCAAATGGCGCACTTCGCCGATAGCTCTTGTCACAGACATGCTCCACAAACATCATCTATATATAATCATGCTTTTAATTATTATATTAAGTTAGTTTAGATGCTTATATAGTCATGGTTGCATATAGCAATTAACTTTTGGATTAAAGAATAATGATAATTAAATTATGGATAAGCGTTACAAAGAAATTATATAAGATCATTAGGAATAAGTTCTAATATATTTTAAATATGATAATAAACATGTTTAACTATGATTAACTAAGGTTAATTAAAGGTTTAATGCTAATTTTTAACCAAATAATATGATTGGTCCTTTACTTCAACCAATAGGGTTTCAAGTAGCTGAAGTAGACAGCTCACCAGTTGCTTAGAAAATAATTTTTTTAAACTGTCATATGACGTGTTAAAATTCTGAAAAAAAATATATAACTAAGTTTTTCTTATCCTCTACAAGACTAAAAATTTCCAAGATCAAATACATAGCCGAACAGCCTAAAACAATTCGATAGGTTTACTGGGTTAGGGTCAATGAAGGAGGGATCGGCGCCAGCCCCGACATCTGAACAATGATGAGGACGTTGCGGTAGGAGGGGCAGAAGGCACGGGACCCAACCACGTATTGACGTGACCAACATGGAACCCATGGCCGTGCTGCGGTAGGATGCAAAACCTCGTTTCCCTCCTCCTTGGAAAATGGCGCACTTTGCCGATAGCTCTTGTCACGACGTGCTCCACAAACATCATCTATATATAATCATGCTTTTAATTATCATATTAAGTTAATTTAGATGCTTATATAGTCATGGTTGCATCTAGCAATTAACTTTTGGATTAAAGCATAATGATAATTAAATTATGGATAAGCGTTACAAAGAAATTATATAAGATTATTAGGAATAAATTCTAATATGTTCTAAATATGATAATAAACATGTTTAACTATTATTAACTAAGGTTAATTAAAGGTTTAATGCTAATTTTTAACCAAATAATATGATTGGACCTTTACTTCAACCAATAGGGTTTCAAGTAGCTGAAGCAGGCAACTCATCAGTTGCTTAGAAAATTATTTTTTTAAACTGCCATATGATGTATTAAAATTCTAAAAAAAATATATAACTAAGTTTTTCTTATCCTCTGCAAGACTAAAAATTTCCAAGATCAAATACATAGCCTGAAACAATTCGACAAGTTTATTGGGTTATGGTGAATCTGCAAATCTGAAACTGATCTTAAACTTCATCTGATGATGTATTCCTGGTTAGTTCTTCATGAATTCTGAAATTTTGCATGGTTCATCCTCAAGAAGTTAGAACACAATAAACGTATAAAAAGGACTTCTTTAAAGAAAGTTATGAACTCATAATCGTAAGTCACTCACTCTGTCCCGAGTCAAAGATAGATCCAACTTGTAAATTAGGGCATGATTAGGGTAAAAGTAAATAGGATTTGAAACTTATATATGTTTAATTAGACTTCAAAAGGATTCAATGAGAAGTGAAATCATCTAATTTGGATGTGTATATGTGGTGAAATGAATTTTTCATTTCATACTGATTATTATGTCAGGTTTTGTGGCATTGACAGAACACGATCCAAATTGACTATTTTTTTCATAGAGTTATACAAGTAGTTAAATTCTATAATTTTTTTGACTAAATAATAAGGAAGCCTAGTATTTGGGAAGATTATGATCTATTTAAATATGCAAGTGTGAAAAAAAATATATAAATCAATCTTTCAGTGATACACAGTCTGCCAGAACACAAATCCTTGGTCAGATTGTCTTGGATTTTATGACTTGATCACTTGGAATTAGTGAATGAAATTTGGGTGCTGAAAATCTTAGTAAGTCTAGTTTTTAATTTATCCAGAATCATAAGATTTGCTCATGTGCTTAAGAAATTATGAATTATATATTGAGAGTCACTCAGTCTGAAATCCTAAGACAACACAATTAAGCTTTAAGAGATTGGGTAGTAATAAGTAGTTGAAGTGTGTAATAGCTTATGTACATAGATACTTGAGATTGAATAATGAATACTTAGAAGAAATTACATGCATTCTAAGGTGTATAATTATTCATGCATCATGAGCATGCATTGCATAGTATTTTTACTAGTGATGAAAAAGTAAAAAGACATCATTGCTTGTAGGAAACCAACAAGCTATAAGTGAAAGGAAAAAAATCTAGTAAATCTCCTTGAAAACATAAAGTACAAGGTGAGTGGGTAAATTTACAACATAGTAAAATGGTATATGTTAATTTTTTATTTATGGTATTACCTCAAGCAAATATTATTATTGTTATTATTGAAACATATCTTAAGCTATGAAAAATATTTATGATATGTTTCAAGAATTTCATATGAGATGGAGTAACCTCTTATACAAAAATATTTTCAGGGAACAATGCTTGTGAAGTGAAAATAAGTTTTACATATGTGATTATGACATGTATATTTTGATATTATTAAACTCCAAGTTAGTTGATAGGATTCCCTCCTTTTTTTACTTTACGTCCCCGTGTCACCCCATGGGAGGGGCATGGGGGCGCAAAAAGGAAACACTTACTCGAAATCTCACTTATCAGAGTCCATTGTGAAAGAATCTTCTGAAGAATGTATTGTCAAATATTCAATATGATTCCACTAAGAAGGGGTAGAGAAAATGCCTCGATTCTTTCGGGTCCTTGGCTTGTCACATGAGTCTGAATTTCATATTCATTAGTCATACTAGTTGAAAAAGTTCTTTGAGACCGCATTCGATATACATGAAGCATTTGGGACGTATATCGAGTGTCTTTGCCCTTTGGGGGTTGCTTTGCGTGCACATATTGACCCATTATATGCTCTGTGTATTTCAGATGGAGGAATACGTATTGACCCATGATATGCTCTGCGTATTTCAGATGAAAAAATATGTATTGACTCATGATTTGCTCTACGTATCTGAGACTCTTTGATAGTGAAGCTCTGCTTAACTGTATGACACACAATCATGGAGGAATACGTATTGACCCATGATGAGTATGTGCGATGACACGTGTGTGGAGTTTAATTATGAACATGGTGATATCTTGAGTTAGTTATATGGATATTAAAGTTCATATGATTTGAGAACTTATGTTATATGAGTTATGTTTTAAATGATGATATCTGATTATTTAAGTGTTATATGCACTTATATTGTTTCCCTATGTTGTATTTTTATTTCACTCACTGAGCAAACGATTGTTGCTCACATTATCCTTGTTGAAATTTTCAGATAATTCTGAGTTCTCGAGTTAAGTCAACTCGAAGCTTGCTTTCGATGCATATAGAAGAGGTCAAACCGTCGGAACACTTTTACTTTTCTTTCACTTTTGTTTTTGAAAGCATGCATGTAATAGATAAACTCGAGAATTGTACAAGAGTTTATTAGAATCATTTTGTAAGGATGTATAAAACTTGATCCTGTGAGGAGTTAAATGTGAAATGGGTTGTGAAATGATAGTGATAATATGTGAATGAATGTCTTGTAACTTTTTATTAAACTTTGATGAGTATATATATGCATCTATTGTATGCATCAACAAATGACATAAGATAACTAAAGGAGGAGGTTTTGTTGATTTTATTTTTAGAATTACTAAATAAGATTAAAAGAAATAATAATTATGATTAGAACTTAGTCACTTGCAGCAACGTACGAGACGCGCCATTGCCGGAGTAGCGCAGGAAGCTCCGACTACGGGGGCAGTGCGGTGAAGGCAGGGGCAACGTGCGACGAGGGCGAGGCCGACGAAGCATGTCCGGCTTTGTCATTTAATGTAATTGAAAATCAATGAAAATGTAATTATAATTTAATGGAAATGTATATGTAATTTAATGTAATATATATGTGATTATTTTATAATTAGAACAAAGCGTGGTCATTGAACTTGTGCACGGATCTAATACAAAAAAAACTTGGCCATTGAACTTATAATATATATCTCTTTAACCATCAATAGATAATTCTCTTTTGGCAAAAAAAAAAACTTGTGCGATATATATGTATATGTAATTGAACTTGTGCAAGAAGATGTTGTTTCATTGTATGAAGATATTGAACTGTGTCTCATTAGTGCCACATTGACATCACAATATGTAGCGTCACAGTAGTGCCACATTAGCATCGGCAGGTTTTGCGACGCATTAGTGTCAACGTAGTGCCATAGGCGACAAGGAAAGCAATTTAGGGAGATGACAAGGAAAGCAATTTAGGGATTATTTTAACGCCATATTAGCGTCAAGTTAGCGTCGACAATGTCAACACCGCTTTAGCGTTGAAGTAGCGACGCATGTCATAGTTTCGCAACGATACTTTTCGTGCCATAATAATGTCATAGTAGCGTCGACATGTGACGCTAGTAGCGTCATCCACTATCTTGGCGCCACTATGACGCTGATGGTCACTGTTCCAGGCATCTCATATGCGTGTCGCCATTGCGACGCTAATGGTCATCGATTCCAAGTGTCTCGTCTGCGTGGTGCCATTGCGATGTTAAAGAGTGGCTATTTTTTTAGCCACGATTTAACGCCTTTTTAGCGACGCAACGGTAACCAGATTTCTTATAGTGTTGGTTTCAGCCACTCATCTAAATGGATGATAAGTACGGAAGCATTTCATGATGTTTCATTCAAATGGTGATTCATCGCTGCATGCACCCTATGATCTCATTTTAAGATGCATGCACCCTGCGATCTCCATTTCATATATATATATATATATATATATATATATATATATATATATATATATATATATGAGGTATATTATGGTGCATACGGTGCATGCACCTTGCGATCTCACCGTCACAATCGTCCGATCAAAATGGATGGTTGAGATCAAAGAAAGTAAAAGGCGCTGTTTAACTTTGGGTTCAATTATGGAATCTGGTTCAGCCCAAAATAATTTTAATCCTTCAGCCGACCCATGTAGGAGAGTGTTCCCCGCCTTCCCTCTTCTTGATCATCTTCCTTGCTCCATTGCAAGCCTCGCCCTACTCCACCGCAAGCCCCACCGCGTTTGTCAAGAAGTGAGGCTTATTTGTTCAATTTAGGCTAAGAAATATATGGCATTCCAATACATTCTAAGTACTATTTTATTATTTGGTCTTGCAATGACACGGTCGGCACAATCCTAAACTAATGTCTCAAATTCACCGGTAGAGAGGATCGGGCACAAGCGCCAACATTGACGCCGATGATTTGGGAGAAAAGGGAACGAGAGTCCAAAGATTTCCACGTGTCCCCTCACATTAATCTTTAACTTGATCTAGTTTAGTATTTCTAGTGAACAATGGTCATCTTGTTATATAAGATTTTAACGCGATTCAAAATTGATATTTTTTTGTTCTTTAAGAAGGTTGCATTCTGATTTTTTTCTCTCTCTTTACGTACTCACTTCTTCAAGGTGTTATATATATATGAATTTGAAGAATAAATATGCAAATAGGAACAATCTCAACAACATGTAGATAAAAAAAACATAACTTCAAAGTTGTAGCCAGCCAATAAACTCAAAATGGGCACTTGAATACAATATAGAACTCTCAACTTTTTTGACTTGTTAAGAAAATCATGAAGTTGCATTTGTTGAGTAGATAAACTCGTAGTACTGCTTGATGTTCACTTTTAGAGTCTGTTTGGTTGAGAGTGAAAGAATGGGAGAGAAGGGGAAGGGAAAGGAAGGTAATTAATTATCCTTGTTTGGTAATATTTTATTGGATGGGAAAGGAGGGGGGAAAAAAGGTATTTTCCCCTCCTTTCCCCTTCTCAGGAGTAAATTCGTTTCAACCCCAAATCGGGGTGGAAAGGATGGGAAGGGAATGAACCTTTTTTATGTTGATTATTTTACTTTTTCTTTTGCCAGATCTGTAATAGGAGTACGATCTCCTCTCATTTCTTACTTGTCATTTGTCTTTTTCGTTTTGTCTTTTCTTGTTTATTATCATGTTAATCTATTTTTTTTGTCTCATGTTCTTTTTCTTTCATAGAGTTCACTTAGCTGAATGCAAAACCATCAGGATACTTCTCAAAATATAATATATTAGTTTAAATATTCAATTCTTAGCATATATTCATAATTTATTTACATAAATCGAGAGCAAAAATTTTGAAAATAAAAAATAGATTCTTTTTCTTTCATAGAGTTCACTCGGCTGAATGTAAAACCATCTGAATAGTTCTCAAAATATAATATATTAGTTTAAATATTCAATTCTTAGCATATATTCATAATTTATTTACATAAATCGAGAGCAAAAATTTTTTAAATAAAAAATAGAATGTGCAATAGGATCATATAAATAATACTTATTTTTTACTATTTTTTATTTTAAATACTTTTATATAAATACTTTCACATAAATTAATAATACTATTATTAGCCTATAATGTTGTACTTTACTTTTACATAAAATAGACATCGTTGCAAGATCATATATTGTGTCATAAATATGTTTGTTTACCGTGCTAGATGGATCTTCAGATGCGAGTACTCATCGTATGTTTGCACAAACTCTACTTCTCTGGATGGATATTCGTAGAAGGGCAATTGCTTAACTCACATGTTTGATTATTTATTATCACTTGGTTGATATGTCATCATGCAACAATAGTATTCCAAAGCAATTAAGATTTGAAAGAGATCGAATATGCAATGAAATAACGAATAACATTGTCGGAGGACCTCGAGGTCGAAATATAGTACGAATGGGTCCACATGAATTCCTAGGTTTGTGTAATTTACTTGAAACGAATGGTGGTCTAGTGGCAAATAGAAATTCAACCATTGAAGAGCAAGTTGCAAAAACATTATACATATTAGGTAATAATGTTAAAAATTGAGAGATACAATTTTGGTTTCGTCGATCTGGTGAGACAACAAGTCGTCATTTTCATAATGTGTTAAGCGCCATTATCAAATTAGAAGACAAGTTCATTAGACAACCACTTGGATTAGAAACTCCACAAAAAATTGTCAACAACACAACAACAGTCGCTTCTACCCGTAATTCAAGATAAAATCTCTCATATATGCAAATCATAAATTCTTATTTTAAGCACGAGGTTATATAGTATAATTTCAGAATTGTATTGGAGCAATTGATAGAACTCATGTACGCGTAAAAGTCTCCCCACTTCAAGCACTAAAGTATCGTGGTAGAAAATATTATCCTACTCAAAATGTCTTAGCAGCATGCGATTTTGACCTTAAATTTACTTATATTTTAATTGGATGGGAGGGAACAACATCTGATTTAAGAGTTTTAAAAGATGCTTTACTAAGAGAAGACAAACTTCTAATTCCTGAAGGTAAAATAATTCAAATAAATTTTATTTTTTTGATAAATTTTTATTTACTATATTAATATGTGGTTATTCTTTTTAAATAGGTAAATTTTATCTCGTTGATGTTGGCTTTATGTTGACAAGAGGACTCATTACACCTTATAGAAGGGTTCGTTATCATCTAAAAGAATACTCACCAAGTAATCCACCACAAAATAATAAGGAGCTATTCAACCATCGACATTCATCATTGCATAATGCAATAGAACGTGCATTTGGCATCCTCAAGAAAAGATTTGAAATCATATCAAGTTCAGCAGAACCTCGCTATGGCTTGAGAACACAAAATTATATAGTGTTAGCTTATTGAATCCTTCATAATTATCTAATGGTTGTCGATCCAAATGAAGAACTTATTGAAGAGGTTGATCATGAATTAGTAAATCAAAATCCATCACAAGAGGGGTCTTCACAAGGTAGAAATGATAATGAAGAAGTTGATGGTCAAATTTTAAGGGACCAATTGAGTAATGCTATGTGGCATGATTATCTGTAAAGTTATTACTTCATTTTCCCGTGTAATACTAAGAGAACATATGTTGAACTTCCATATATGGTATTTTGAAGATTTCGTGACCAATTATTTTTTTAGTTTATTTACATATTTGAACATTTTGCATTTATTTTATTCTGTAGATTAACTATGCCAAAAAGAAAAAGGAATACATCAGATAATTCAAAGAAGGATGACCGAGGGTATTGGAGTCTTGCAATGGATGATGTTCTTATTGATGCATTATTACACCAACATGACATTGGTAATAGAGTTAATGGCACATTCACAACGACGGCTTATGACAATATTATCAAAGAATTGAATGAAAAATTAAACAAAAATGTGGACAAAGAAAACAATGAAAAATCATTGGAAATATTTGAAGGAAATTTTTTCAAAATGCTTTGATTTATTTAAATATGGATTGAGTGGATTTGCTTGGGATCCAATTACAAATATGTGGAACGCTGAACAGAAGTATGGGAGAAATTGATTGAGGTTAGTTTAATTTTATTTTTTATGCCAAATTTGAGCTATTTCTTCTTTCAAAGTTCAATTTTATTGAACACCATTATTTTTTGGCAGGCTCATCCATATGCTAAAGAATGTCAAACAAAATCAATTCCTAATTATGAGAAATTATGCATACTTTGTGGCAAGGACAGGACTATAGGGAATCAAGCTATGACTGCAAAAGAATTGAGACAAAGACAATCTTTTTTATGTGATGATGGTATTCCTACCACTGTGGATGGTATTGATCAGATGTGTGCAACAAATGAGGTTTTGCTAGAAAATTTTGAAAATATTGCTTCTGAAGATAATGAGACAAATGGTCAACAATATGGACAATCTCCCCAATGTCCTACATATTCAAGTCCTATGAATTATGTCTTAAGAGGAAGAAAAGGAAAATCAGGAAAAGAAGCTTCAGAGTTAACAGAAATTAAAGATGCAATTGATGGTATATCTCAAGCACTTTAAGATGGGAATGAGATTATAAGAGAGGTTAGTGGTTTTTTTGGAAAGATTGCAGGAGCAATTGAATGGCTTCCAATTAAAGAGGAAGAAGTTTATAAGATGTTGGAGGAATTAGGAATTATGCATCCGCAATTGATTACTGCATATCGCTTTCTGATTAAAAATCCTGAAGAGTTAAGAGTTGTACTTGGTTGTCCACCAGAAGTGAGGAAGGATGTTGTTATGCATATTGTCTTTAATTCTTCTGTCTAGTGTATCTTACTTTTAAGTTTGTTAGGTTGTCTTTTGCTGGATGTTAAAAACGTTTCTTGATCTTTCCACTCTATGATGAGAATTTTATGACTTTGACATAAATTTTCATTTCATGGTTATCCAATTAACAAAGAATATATTTTTTCCTAGATATAATATATCCTTGATTGCTTCACTTTCATTAGTTGTGTTAATTATGCAAATTATGATGTGAAATATAAGTAGATAGTCTTTTTAAGCCAGTATGCACTTCATATGTGCTATTAATTAAATTCACTTTGGCTCATTATAAGTTTTTGTACTAATATAAGTAACAGGGCATAATTGTCTTTTTGAACTCATTACCCTTCTTTCTCATCCTTTACCTTTATAATCAGAAATCAAACGAAGTTAATATTTACCCTTCTTTCATCTTCTTTCCCCTTATTGATTACCATCCAAATGAGGTGAACCTTTTACTTCCATTTACCTCTTTTCCCTTTACCCTTTATTTTCTTCCCATTCATTCTCTTCCCTTTCCATTAATGAAATTTGAACCAAACAGACCCTTAGTTTCATGTGTGTGTGTAGCGTTGTACTGTCTCGACCGAAGTTTACAAGGATAGATAAGGCCTTCAGCAGATGCTCGAGCTAAGCTTGTTCCATAGAGAGAGAATGACATGACACTTTCGGTGGAGAGAAAGAGAGATGCGCCTGGCAAATTAAGAAAGGAGTGTGAGCAGGAAAGAGAGAGAAGGGAGAGAAGATATCTCAGCGATGTGTCTGGCGTTTGCAGTGGAATGAAGATAGTGGAGGAAAGATCGTTTGCACAACCTCTCCCTTCTTGGGCAACAAAGGGTGGTCGTGCTTGCAAAAACAACTCGGGAGAGGAGAAGGCACTACTCTAGCTGAACCGGTCGATTTTTTTTAAGCTAGGTCTTTCATGATCGAACTTAATGTTAAACTGCACTCTTTAACTTTTCTTAGTCCCATCCGTCCATTTCTATCTGATGGCTGAAATGGTTAGATCACAAGGTGCATACACCTATGGATGTATGCACCCTAATACACTAAAAATGTAAATAGTATGAGACAATTAACATATTCTTCGAATAAGGATAAGGATATAAGAAGATCTGCTAACTGGATAAACTTGATAAAAAAAATCAAATAAGAAAACCTAAAATAAGAACAATTATATTTTATGCTGTTTTTTTTCAAAACGGACACTGAAAATTGGGTTCCACCCAAAAAAATTCTAAAGAAGCCCAGGGATCTATTTCATATTCATGATATTTTATTTATGCGATTAATTCATTAATTACCATTTATGTTATTATTCATGTAATAGCTTTGTATGATTCAACGCTCATCTACTATAATTCGGAACATTTATTTCACATATATAAAAATTTAGTGTGATATTTTATATTTTACTTATAATGTTAAATTTTATTTTAATATTTAAAATTTAAAATATTATCATATTAAATAAAAATGATAAAAAAATTGATATCTAAATAATTATTTTTTATATAAGTTTAGGATGATTTCTGTTTGTTTTAAATCAATCGGAAAATATATATTTTTTAAAAAAAATGATCTGAAGAGAAAGGAAAATAGAAGTCAGGGCATGTAAAAAAATAGGAAACGAAAGATAAGATGAGGGAATGCCAATCCAAATTGGCACGGTTTAGAATCTCCGACTGCATGTGCGTTGTCCGAGATATTGTATTATTTGATAGCATATTCAATTTTCTCAAGGACCCACTGAGGGTCTTATTTTACATGCCAAACATTAATGTTTTTCAGAAAAAAAACTGAAACTAAATCATGGCTTATTTTCACTTAACACGCACAACAAAAATTCGATCTGGCATCTTTAAAAATAATTCAATAAAAATATACTCCCAACTCAAAAATTGGGCGTGGAATGTGAATTCTCAGAATTCACTTTCCCCACCTTCCCAAGTTCAATCATTGGAAAAACATTTTAGTTAGTCAAAGTAAATCCTTATTGTCACTTTTTTTCGTTATTATTTTTATTCTTATTTTACATATTATTAAAAATTAATGGTTAAAGTGAAAAGATAAAATAATCCATCTAATGATATTAAAATTTTAAAACTGAATTTGAAGAAATTAAAATTCACTTTTTAAAAATGGTGTGTTCAAGGTCCAGCACTCCATACTATATAATCTAGCGAGAAGATCGCCCCTTTCTAAAGAAACTTGCACATAAAAATCTTAATTTTATATTTGTTCAAATAAAAAATATAATACTTTCTTTTCTAAAATAAACATCATAGTTTTCTGATCTGTAATAAACAAAAAAAGACATCTTTTGCGAGAGTTATTTGCCACATCAGACATGCATCATACTGCATCGCGGACAGCGGACTCCCTCAGGAAAAGGCAAAGGAGAAAGAAAGAGGAGAGGGAGAGGGAGAGGGAGAGGGACCTCAAGGTCCTCAACGATTTGATTGAAGAGCTCCCATTCAGAATCCATCTCATCTGATCTGACTCAGTTCTCACGGACGACCTCTGCACTCGTCTCTTTCTTCTCCACCTTCTCTTGCCGCAATAATAGGGCAAGCTACATGGAAGGCACCAAGCCGATGCTGCCGCCCAGCGTCCCGGAGATCCCTCTTTGTTGGCCGCCGGATGGGCGTTTGACCATGGAGTGGATCCAAGGCCTGACCAATACCTTCGCCTGGGCCTCCCGCAGCCTGTCACCCTCCGAGTTCCCGTCTGTCTTCCCCCTCCCCGTCCTCCAGAGTCTCCTCCTCACCGCCTCCAACATCCTCCACAAGGAACCCAACTGTATCCGGATCGACGCCCACCAACAGGAGGGCCTACGCAGAGTCGTCGTCGTCGGAGACGTCCACGGTCAGCTCCACGACGTTATCTTCCTCTTGGAGCAAGCCGGTCTTCCCTCGGAGGATCGCCTCTTCGTCTTTAATGGCGACTACATCGACAGGGGTGCTTGGGGGCTCGAGACCTTCCTTCTCTTATTGGCTTGGAAGGTCTCATCTTTTCTTTTCAGGCCTTTCTCTGAACCCTATTCTTCCTGATTGTTTGCCACTTGAGAGAATTGGCGATCCGCAATAAAAAAAAAAGAACAAAAGAAGGATCCTTGTGCTATTTAAGAAAACCGTGAAGACCATTTGTATTATCAATAAATTGCTTCGTATGATATGATTCATTGTTCGATATCTTGTCAAGTTAATTACAGAGTGAGAAGACCAATGATCTTACATGTCAATTTCTTAGGATTGATGTTGTTAATAGCTCGAGAAAAAGACTGCATTTTGCTCATGTGTTCTATTTACCATTTCATTTCTAATGTTTCCTTGAAATCATGGTAGGTTGTTTAGCATTGCTCCATGGTCTTTAAATTATATGACACGTAGTACTCTCATCGAATTTGATGCCATCAAACGTGACATCCAAGGCTTTGCAGTTAGAGTGATTAGTCAATTCTGTTTCTTTTTATTGACAAGTACATCAATTGATCAGATTGCTCTATGAATTCTAGGTTTTTATGCCACACCGAGTTTTTCTTCTCCGTGGAAACCATGAATCTAAATATTGCACTTCGGTATATGGATTTGAGAAAGAGGTAATGGTTAAATATGGAGGTCAAGGCCAGCAAGTTTATCGAAAGTGTTTGAGATGTTTTGAAGGTCTCCCGTTGGCCTCTGTTATAGCAGGTTGTGTATATACTGCTCATGGAGGACTCTTCCGTAGCACGGATGTTACTCAATCAAAGAGATCAAAAGGAAAGAAGGGCCGTAAGATAGTAACAAATGCTGAAACAAATCCCCTAAGGCTTGGTTCATTAGCAGAGCTATTGAAGGCAAGACGAACGGTTCTTGACCCTCCATGGGAAGGTGCAAATTTGATACCTGGCGATGTTCTCTGGTCTGATCCATCATCAAATATGGGTCTTTCTCCAAACAATGAAAGAGGAATTGGTTTACTATGGGGTCCTGACTGCACTGAAGAATTTCTCAAGAAAAACCATTTCAAGGTTTATATGGTTCTTTTCTTTTGGGAAAAACCCTTATTTGGCTATTTTTATGCAACATTTCTGCTTTATTTCTGTCTTCTAGTTTTATGAGATCATCTGCTTCTTGTCATCATAACCTGAACGTGATGTTTATTACCTTTTTGAAAATCTTAATTTGGCAGTTAAATTGTCAAACATTTTCTTGAACTGATAGAAAAAGCAAATGATTGAAATCTGTAACTTTATTATTCATACTTATTTATGCACTCGTATTTAAACAATTACATTTAAGAAACTCTAATAACCAAAGGTATACACTATTTTGAGTACCCAACATGATATCATGTACTTGTGAGATCACTAAGCATCGCTAATTGAGTTTGAGAATTTTGTAACAAACAATTGATGGTTATCTGAAAATTTTCTCCTGTTGCTTTGGCCTCACAGGCTTATTTCTGAATGATGTTAAATCCTAGAAATATTTTTCTGAAGCATCTTCTCTTTTTATCCTCTAGTTAATTATCAGGTCGCACGAAGGCCCAGATGCAAGAGATAAGCGACATGATCTTTCAGGAATGGAAAATGGATATACAATAGATCACGAGGTTGAATCGGGAAAGCTGGTTACCCTTTTCAGTGCCCCTGACTATCCTCAATTTCAGGTCACCATGTGTTATTTATTTTTTTGTGCTTAAAGTATTCCTTGTATTCTAAGTATGTATTCTCCTAAATATATCATAAATTTCTGGTTGCATTTTTATCACATCTTGAAGTGCAAGTTGAATGGTTTATTCACATGAAGTCATGCTAGATATATTGAAGGGTGTCCATTTTTCATCTGTTATAATAATTGCATTTTGTCATTTATTTTAGAAAGTTCATGTTACTAACGCCAACTGTCTTTTCTTTTCCTGATGGGGAACTGTCTAAGTTCATAGGAATGTAATTTGATAATGATTGAATCTGACTCATCCAGCATTCCAACACCTTTGGTGTCATCCAAGGAGAGGCTCATTGACCTGAACACATTTGAAATAAAATACATCATGATAGTTGTTTTCTTCAGACAAGTTCTAATATGATATAATTTTCGAGGAAGTAATATAATTGTTATCTCAAGAATATTAAGCATGACCTTACTTGTGACATTGGGGATCACTTCTGAAGTTATTTAATTCAGCGAATGTTATGACGTCTCTCAATTTGGAATCACAGTTTTTTTCTCTCAGTAATGGATGCTAATATAAAAAATGAACCCCTTCAGATAGTTATTTACCGTGTAGTATGTTTTTCCCATAAGAATATTCGATTAGAACATTTATGACTCTAGTACAATATGAAGATGTAAACTGATTTGGTGAAGTTGATGCTAGATGATATTTTTCTTGTGTTTATTATAAAATTATAATCATACCTGCATTTTTTTAATCTAGAGTCATTATTGAAAAATTATTGCAACAAACCCTTCAAGAAAAAATAAAGTGCAACCAACCAAATGATGAATAATACATTTGATGAATAATGCTTTGCAGTATTGTTCATTTACTGTTGCTGGTTGAATGCAACAAATCCATGAATTGATGAATAATATCTGTCCAGAGAAGATAGACCTTTCTAACTTTTCCACTATATTATCATGTCTGTACAACGTAGCATGAATGAATGCTTTCAAATATAATGTGTCTTATTTAGTTCTTTAACTTGTGCAGGCAACTGATGAACGATTCAATAATCGGGGTGCATATGTTGTGTTGAATCCACCTGATTTTTCTACTCCGATTTTTAATACTTTTGAGGCTGTCAAACCAAGGCCTCAGGTATGCATTATTCCCTTTTTCTTGTCTTGATGCCCATTAGTCATTACTAATCTTTTGACATAAAAGATCTGAAGTTTCTTTAAAGCCCTTTGCTAATACTAGAGGAAGAAAAATGAAGACTTGAAATTTTTATTGGAGGAAGAAAACTGTAAACTACAAGTATTGAATTAGAACCTCTTCATTCTCACAGGGCAAAATATTATTGTAGGGCATGATGCACAATTCTCAGAACTGTATTCAGAATATTCTGTCTTGTGAACCCTAATCCTAGGAAATATTTTGTTTCATGTCTATTTTTTTTCCTTTATCTTTCTTCATGGTCCTGTAGAGTTTAACATAACTACACAGAGTTCTAAACATGATGCGTTAGAGGATTTTATTTCATAATAAATGCTCAATCTATTTAGTATTATTTAAAGTAATAAACTATGGTGAATAATTTCAGAGGTTGGTTATGATATAACACAAATTATATTCACAATTGAATCATATGAATTGTGTTAGATGGGTATCTCCGCTGCCATTCATCATTCCTTCTTATCACTTGTTTGATATTCTAACCAGGCTTCTTTGGAGTCTTGATATAGTTTTTTTAGATTGAATTATTTGTTTATTATTATTTTATCATCACCATTCTCCATTAAAGTAAACTTGATTTTAAAAATATGTATATCTGCTGTGGTTCATAATTTGATGATTAATGTTTTGAGGAGAGTAAATTAAGTGCCTTGTCTTTTATCCAGGAATATATACTCTTGCATACATAATATAGGCCTATTCTTTATGAAAGAGCATGTACTTCATGTGTTCACTGCTAATTAGATATTTGTGGTGTTATATAAAAGACACGTAGTTGGCAAGCATTCTTAAGTAGCTCATCACGATTTTAGTTCATTATTCCATATCAACCTGCATCCTCCTTTTTTCCTGCTAAAAGAAAGTTCCATAAAAAGCATGTTTTACCATGAATTGTTTGTCATGCAGGTAAATGTTTATTTTAACATTGTAGAGGGGATTGAAAATAAAAAGTAAACGTATTTTATCATGAATTGTTTTTCATGCAGGTAAATGCCTATTATGATTTTGTAGAGGCCATTGACTCTGATGAGGAGTTGGATCTGAAAATCATGGACACCGGTTCCTCTGTTGTAACTTCTTACCTAACGCAATAGTTGCTTTCATCTTAATATCTATTCCCATGTTCTTTTTGTTTGTGTATGATCAATGCCGTCCCCAAACTATAAAGTACAGGTTTTATTTGTTAGGTAAGGCAGTAGGGCACAAACATTGTGGCCAGTAGCTTGAAGAGGAGTTCCTTCTTCTGACAGGGTTTTCTGGTTATCCTGATCAATTGTTACATTACTTCCAGCTCAGGCAGGCCATGTACTCTTTTTGTGAATCTATATACTGGTTGAGTCTCTCCTTTGGCACAATAGTTAACACTTTCTTGGGCCGCATTGGAATTGTAACTCTATGCTAAATTCCAGTAAGCACAGTGCATTGATTTTTTTTATAAGTTAAAGTTCCTTTATAGAGATAAAAAATATCAATCAATGGAAGACCATGTGGTATCCAGGTTTTGGCAAATTCATAAATAATTCTTGGTAGTCATAACCTATGCTATAAGTAAAGGAAAAAAAAGGCCTATACTATGTGGTAGACTTATAAATTTATTATAGCATTATATATTTAAAATGGAATTAATGAACTTCTCGAGCATCTTTTATTCCGAAGGATGTTGAGTGCTTTTGAATTGTTTATTCATTGATCGCAAATTATTAAATTTGATTATTTAAGTAAGATCCAGTAAAATAAGGTAAAATATATCACTGTATGTAATAACTATTTATACTATTAAATACTAAGTTGTCTCTCAAAATAAAGGGTGTAGAGGGCCCCGGGGGGGCCTGCGGGCGCGGTTAAATTGGGTTGATGTCACGGGAATAACAAGGTCGCCTTTGTTCATCTTAAATTTAATTGTGTATGCTTGTTTGCACCTTCATTTTCGCCCGTCTTTGTTGACACTTATTTGACAACTTGAGATTATAAGACTCACATTGCACGTTATTCATTCTTGGTAACACAGTTTAATACTTATAATTAATTGAATCACGACTTCGCTTAAATGTGTTGCGAGTGCACCGACGGTAAGCTATTAATGAATCATGACTTTGCTTAGAAACTAAGAACTCGTAAAACTATTACCAAATATAATGAACAACGCTACAATGAATTGACGAGCAAATTTACGAGAAGCCTCAGATTCAAGGAAATGACAAATGTGCTAACAATTTATACAAGTCGAAGCCTACTTACGAACCACATTAGTTCTGAACTATAATCTTGGATCCCTATTATTATCTCTGATTTTTTTTTCAATATTGTCTTTACTTGAAAATTTTGGCATGTTAAATCCTTATCCAAGCAAATCTACAACCAAGTTACAGCTTCGACAGTATGGGTTTAGTAGTTCAAAGAAAGTTATCCATAAATTTTCGGATTGATTTAAAAAATCAGCCTAAAATCATTTAAAGAAAATCACTTTTAAAGAATTAATTTTTTCATAATCCTATTTTATCACAATAATATTTTTAAAAATGTAATAAATTAAAATTAATATAAAATATTTCATTTTATAACTAAATATGAAATATAGTAATAAAATTTTAAAACTTTCAAATTAGAGCTCCATAACATGATAGAAAAAAATTAAATTATATAAAAAATTATTATACAAATACGATGACTTATTAACCAATTAGTTATATAAATAAAAAAATGAACTCCACTAAGTGGGACTTCAATTTCAAAGGGTCTCAACTCTAACATGATGACTTAGTGATTTTTGTTGCATGTAGTCGATGATTAGTTCAACATTTTAGCGTTTTAAAATTTTAAATTTAAAAACAAAAAATCGGGATATCATAGTTAATTTTCACGACTATTTATTTAATTTAGTTAATATTTTAGTATTATTTTTACCTTAACGAATTTTAATTCAAAAAATGGCATCCCACGATTAGACGAGCCCCTCCGATAATGGTTGCCTCCTAACAACTATATATATATATATATATATATATATATATATATATATATAAAGATTTTATTTATTTTGTTTTACTCTTAAATTAGTGAAGACAATTTTAAAATTATTATAATATATATATATGTATTAGTAAATATTATAAGAAATATAAAAAATTTATACGTGTCTTTTAATTTTTTATATTAATAAAGTTTTATATCTCTATTAAGTTCGAAAAATATCATATATATTGCATGTGATATATTAACTTAAATATGTGATTTACAACAAAATTTTTTAAGGAATTTTTAATGAAGGTCAACTTTATCTGTGAAAGATGAAAAAATAAAATGTTCGCAGTTAGAAAAAAAATGAATGATGGAAAATATTAATTTGGTCAATTTTTTTATTATGCCATAACACAATAGATAATAATAGCATAATGCAAAAATGATTGTAAATAATAAATGTAAAGAAAAAAGATGGGAAAGTAAAGATAAGAAATAAAATAAAATTGATCACATGGATGAAGCATATGTAAAATAAATGGAAAGATAAAAAGAAAAGTAGGATCATACTTTTGGATAAAAGGGAAGGAAGATAAAGAAACAAATTGAAAGAAAAGAGGAGTGATGTAATAAATAATAAAAGAAATAAAAATCGAATAATTCAAATAGATGGTAAAAAAAATATGATGAAAAATTACATTGAGCAAAAATACATAATAAAGACTAAATGCAAGAATTGAAATAAAAATTCAAGGGAGAAGAAATATCTAAAATCAATTTTATTAAATGAAAAAAAGAAGTAAGATGAAAAAAATAAAAATAAGAAATAGCATGCAAGCTATACATATGCAGCATTGCTTTTCTCTTGAGCTTATGATCCTTTGACTTGTGTTACTATTAGTTAATAACTGAAGAATTACCTTCGCACAAGAGAAAAAGAAAAAAAGTGTTCAAAGGAAACTTATTGAACTCACCAAGTTGAAAGAGATGATTCGATGATGACAGCTTCAGATAGAAATGAAGATCAAGATAAATTGCAGAGAAAAAAAAAACAGAAAGAAATCCTTTGTAATAAGAAAAATTGAAGAATGCGGCGTGATCTGCTCCCATGTGGATGTCGATCCGCCCGCTCATCAATCACGCATGGACGGCTCCGCCAGCGCTCACATGGGATCGGGTACGGTGGCACGTGCACCATGCCCATCACCTCCCACTATCCCTGGCAACATCTCTTGTGACCCAATTTTAGGGTTTCCACGGACATCTCCGCCGCGGTCGCCCCTATCTCCTAAGATCTCCCCTTGCGGCAGCAACTCGGCTATGGTTGGTTCCTCTGATCCGCAAGTTCAGCACCAGCATATGGTCCAGCAAGTGCTCTTGTATTTTAACCTGCCTGTTCGGGAGCTTGGGGAGACCTCCGAGGTGATCTCAGATGAGGCAGCCCCGGACGTCGACCTTCTCGCGCACTAGCAACTGGAGCGTCCGCCTTCTCCCCGGAGATGTCGCACCACACTTGCTCGACCTCTAGATATTCAATCGAAGAAGACTGTGCCTAGAAAGCCTCCTCGGGGTAAGAAAATCGCTACATCCTCGTCTACGGACTTACTTGTTCCTCTGCCTTCGCAGATCGCTGCTCAGTCTTCCCCGGCGGGGGTCAAATGAGAGTTATAAGTTGGAACTGTCGAGGGGCGGAGAAAAGCAAGGTCAGGGACCGCCTCTCGGAAATGCTTAAGAAGCACAACCCTGACGTTTTGATTCTACTGGAGACACATACAAATCAGCGGGACTCGGAACGTGTCATCGGCGATTAGGCCATGCCTGGACTGGCCACTCTCTAGCTGGTATAGGCATCTCGGGCGGCATTATCGTTGCTTGGTGCAGTGCTAATATCTAGGTGACACCATTCCTTGTTCTGCCTCAAGTTATGCACGTTGTTGTAACTCATAATAATATCTCTGACATTTTATCGTGTATCTACGCTAGTACTTTTTCGCTTGTTCGCATGAACCTCTTATCGCAATTATGTAACATTAGCATTTCTCATATTCCTTGGGCCATTATTGGGGACTTAAACTCATTAATAGATCATTATGATAAATGGGGAGGTTCTCCTTCCAGATTAACTAAATCCATTCTGTCTCTCAGAAATCTCATTGACAATCAAGGACTCATTGACATAAAGCCCCATGGGAATAGATTTTCTTGGTGCAACAATCGTACTAGCAATGCTAGAATCTTATGCAGGCTCGACAGACTCCTTGTTAACAATCGATGGATCATGCCCTTCCCTGCTACCACTCTCCTTAATTGCCCCCGCATGGCCTCTGATCACTCCCCTATGCTTATGACTACTGATAACCTCCCTCGTAAGTCCAAATCTTTCAAATATGAGACTTTCTGGTTTGAGTATGATGAACCTAGGAAAATTGTGAAACGTGTTTGGGCCAATCACCCACCACATGCTACCCTTAGCAACATCTTAACTATGATCAAACAGAAGACTACACATTGAAATAAGCATGACCTCGGTACGCTTGAAGACAAGGCCTTGGAGGTCTAGGAAGTTATCTCCTTCCTGGAGCACAAGGATGAGACTCTTACTGATCATGAATTACTTATCCTTAGGGCCTCTTACAACAAACACCTGGCTTACCTTAAGCAGATTAGTATAAAATGGTGGACCAAGTCCAGAGTTAACTGGTTAAACCATGGGGACAAAAACACTAAGTTCTTTTATATGTCTACCATCATTAGATAAAAAACTAACCACATAAATTCAATCACATCTGATGAGGGTCTACTCCTTGGAGATGACACTCTTATAACTAATTATTTTGTTAAACACTATCAGAATCTTTGGCAACATGAATATCTAAATCCTGACCCCTCTACTTGGCCTATCCTACCTAACTCAACCACATCTGGTGGAATAGCTTGACCTCCTCAATTACTGATAATGAAATTAAGAACTGCCTTTGGAGTATGGGCTCAGGAAAAGCTCCTGGCCCTGATGATTTCAATGTTGAATTATACAGAAACTACTGGGATATTGTTGGACTTGATATCTACATGCATATTAGGAAGGCCCTTACTTTCCTTTCCCTTCCCTCTGATTGAACCCACACTTCTCTCATCTTCATTTCTAAGGAGTTCCCTATCAAGGTATCTGACTTCAAACCTATCTCTCTATGCAATGTGCTTTATAGGATCATTTCCAAAGTCCTAGCTGAAAGGCTCAAGTGTACAATGGAATCTTTAATTGATCAGTGCCAATCTGCCTTCATAACTTATAGACCTATGAGGATCTGACTAATCAAAAAGTAAATCATAACAAATCTCAAATATTCTACTCTCCCCCCCCCCCCCCCCCCCCCCCCCAAATTAGCAGCTATTAGGAAGAATGCTATATAGAACATCCTAAACTTTAAAGTTGGATCTTTTCTATTTTCTTATCTTGGTATTCACATTTTCTACAAATATATCCCAGTTAATGCTCAAAGAATTATCATTAATAAGATTACCAAGAGGTTGACCGGTTGGAAGTAGATCCTTCTTAATCAAGCTGACAAAGCTATCCTCATTAATTTTGTCATTAATTCCATCACTGTGTATGCCTCTAGCTCCTCCTACGTTGCTAATGAAATCATTGATGCCATTGAGAAGCATGATAGAACTTTCTTTTGGAGTCCGAGTAGTGGTAAGAAGGGTACCCACCTTGTCAATTTGGAGACTGTCCAGTTGCACAAACTTTGTGGGGGCTAGGCATAAAGAATATAAAGCATATCCACACATCTTTACTGGCTAAGAGAGTCCTTGATCTATTAAACAATAAAAATGTTCCCTAGGTGCAGCTTATTAGACACAAGTATGGAAATTCTCATCCATGGACACAGCCTAATTCTCTCAGATCTACTTCTTGGCGTTGGAGAGCTATCATGAATACTATGAATTGCACCAAGCTTGGTTTTATGAAAATGATTAGAAATGGGAATGACACATTTGTTTTAAATGATCCTTGGATTTTTAGCGTGCCTCTTGCTTGGAAACCTTCATATATAAATGTCAATTTCATATCTCATGGTTTATTAGTTAAAGATCTTATCACTATTACTAATAATAGCTGGAATCATAAGGCACTCTCTGAGCTATTTGGTCCTGAATTGATTACTTGCATTCTATTTGTGTATTTACCTCTCGCTGCCTGTGATGATTCTTGGCATTGGGTAATGGATACTCATGGTGTGGCTAAAGCAAATTCTGTGTACAGATTCATGATGGACAACTCTTTATCGTCAATTCTGCCTGGACAGCCATCTAGGATTCAGCATCTGCCTAATATGCCATCTTGGAATCTTCTCTGGAAATTTGTGCTTCGCCTAAAATCAAAACCTTTCTTTGGAAAATGTTGCATAAAAGACTCTCGTTGCTGATATTTTAATACGGTTTATTCCTTCTCTAAATCCTTTTTGCAAGATTTGTGGATCAAATATTGAAATGGTGGATCATTTATTTTTTGCTTGCCCTCTCCCTGTTCGGTTCTAGTCCATTGCCCAAGCTGAGCTCAAGTTTATTTTTGAACTATTTCCTCATTAGTCTGATGGCTCCTGGTTGCTCGAGGGATCTACTTTGAATCCTAATTCAAAATTAAAGTTGGGATCTTTTATTGGTGGGGGGAGGTGTTGTGGTATGCTAGAAATGTGGTAGTTTTATATTCCAAGATAGCAATCGTAGAGTCGATTTGGCAGAGAGTCTTGTCTATCTATGATGATTATCTTAGTTGCCAGGTTCCTGAGGCACTCTCTCCCATGGCCTATCCTTGGCCCGATGGAAGCCTTCGGCGGCGAGGTGGACTAAATTTAACATGGATGGTGTTTTCAATGTTTGTTGTGAGCTTGGAGGTATTAGTTTTATATGTCGCTCTCACAATTTTTCATTTCTGGCTGCAGGCGCGATCGTGAGAAGATGTGGGAAGGCGCTTGAGGCTGAGGCTTAGGCTATGCTGGAGGGGGTCAAGTGTTGTATTTAGAAGGGCATCTCGTGCCTTCATATCGAGACGGACTCTCAAATCCTGGTGAACACTATCAACGGCTCCAAACCGACGCCATGGACTATCAAGCACATCTCCAGGGACATTACAAGTTTACTTCCATTTTTTGTGCATTACAAGATTTCATATTGTAATAGGAAAGCTAACTCTGTAACGCATTTTTTTGCTCGCTGTGCTCGTCGTCTGTCGCACGACGTTTTTTGGGAGGACCATCCACCTTCGGAGGCCCTTTAATCTTTGTATTTTGATAACTCGCGCTGTTATATTAATGATTAAGTAATCTTTCCTTTAAAAAATGGCACGTTAATATTAAATAAATGGGTGCATTAATTGGATGTAATAGGAGTTACACTAAAAAAGATAAAAATAATGAAGGATACAAGTTAGAAAGGTTTAATCATCTTAAAGTATTTAGAAATTCAAAGCATTTAATAAAAAAAATAAAAAAATAGAACTTCAATTGATGTCAGAGACCTTTTTTTCTTTTGTGGCTCATCATCCAGTCAAATTAATTCTTAAATTTATTCGTCATCGAGTTCAACTAATCTGATAAAATTATTTCATATCACATGTCTGGACAAATGAGATTGTTAATAAAAAAATTTTATATTTACATGTACTCACGAGACTGATGCACTCCACCTTGGTGATACCAGAGGCCCTTTATTTGTAATAGAAAAAGAAGAGACAGATCTTATCGGAAAAAAAAAAAGAAGAGACAGATTCTATCCGATGCGGAAACGGCGACGGATGTCCAGCTTTTATGAGTTAGCAGGATACAGCGGACGGCCACGTCGCGCGGTGGTGGAGACGCGTGAACTGCACTCAATCCATGTCTGCACTCAATAAATTATCTAACTGACGATAACATTTTGTTAGCCGTCCCTGGCTAAAGGCCATGTTCTCTGTTCAAGGCGATCGCGGGCGTCCCCACTCGCAACCCGTTCGGTCAATTGCCACAGCGGCGAACGCGTCGTCGTCTTTTAAAAGCGGAAGGAAGACCGTCGTCCCCGCAATCACCGCGCCCAAATCGGTCCTGGGGGGATGCCAAAAGTGCCAACGAAATGATTTCGACGTCAGGTGTGCAAATGTGCAAGTGCAATGCATTTACCGGCGAGGCGACCCGAAAGTGAAAACCAAATGCCGAAATGGTAGCCACTGCTTGCGAAACGCCATCACCATTTTTGTCATTCCTTGTCCAGGAAAAAAGAGAGCAGCCTGGCCATGCCATTTCCCCTTCCCACTTCCCACCTTACAGTTACACGACGAACAGGCCACCCATCACCACCATGGCCTAAACAGGCCAATCGTCTTGAAAAGGGCTAAACTCTAAAGGTCTATTTTAGCTTAAATAAGATTTCGAATTTATTATTTTTACATACAAAAAAATTCATTATTATAGAGAGGTGAATTTGTTCAACGTCAGATTCATATTCTTATGTACTTTTCTTGAGGGGTAATCTTTCTATACTATTATCCAGAATCATTTAGGCCCCATTAGATTGTTTTTATTTACTTGGAATATGGGATCCGAAGAGATACGCAATGATATTTGAGCTAATTAATGGTGAAAGTAAAAGTAATAAGCTATAATATTTGTTCTTCCTATTTTTACTTGTGTAGAGAGGGCCATCCTCCCTGTATCGGTGTCCCTCCATTTCTTTTTCGACGAGAAAAAAAAGGACTTGTGAGGAAGGAGTGAGGAGAACAAATATTATATCCAAACTAATATAATAAGTATATAGATTAAATAGAATACAAACAGATTTTCCTTGCACATTTAATATTATATATATATATATATATATATATATATATATATATATACACGAGGAATATTAGGGTGACATCACATCTTTGTGGTTTGTGATGTCACTGTGCGTCCATACATCCAAAGCCGTCCAATATGAAATGAACGATCTAGATGATTGCACGTCGGTTTGAAGGACTCGTGCGTCCGGTTCGATGGCTAAGGGTGGCAATCAAGGGCGGCGAACGGATCGATGGACACCAACGAGCGACGGCGAACGAATTGATGGCGGAGGACGGGAGGGCATCGATGGCGGAGGGAGGCGGAGGCAGCGAGCAGAGGGCGACGATGAGCGGCGAGTGGAGAGCGGAGGGCGGCAACGAGTGGATCGGTAGCAGAGGGCGACGATGAGCGGCGAGTGGAGAGCGGAGGGCGGCAACGAGTGGATCGGTAGCAGAGGGCGGCGGTGGCGGTGAGGCGGCGAGCGGAGGACGACGGTGTGAGCGACGAGTGGAGGACGGAGGACGGGGGGCGACGGTGAGCAGCGAGTGGAGGGCAGAGGATGGAGGCAAACGTACGATGGAGGGTGGAGGGCTCACGGCTCGCAGAGGGCAGCGGATCGGGCAGAGGCGGCGATCGATCTGCGATGAAATCGATTTGCAGAGGCGGCGATCGAGCGGAGGGTGGAGTGACGGAGGTCGATGGAGGCAGCGATCGATCTATGATGGTGACCGATCACATTCTTGCCCTTCAGTGACATGCGATCTGGAACCTACAACGGAGGCGGCGATCGATCCGATCTGGAACCTGCAACTTGCGACAATGGCAGGAGATAGGAGGCATGGCCGGCGAAGTCTCGCGTAGAGACGAGGGAGGGAGAGGGACGCGCGGAGACCCGGCCACATCGTTGAGCCACTGAGGGGAGGAATGCACACGCGACGAACCAAACGTGCGAGTCATTTGCGGCGCACAATTATCTAGATCGTTCATTTCAGATTGAACGGCTCTGAATGTGTGAGCGCAGAGTGACACTACAAAGGTGTGGTGTCACCCTAATATTACTCTATATATATATATATATATACAAGACTTTTGGCTGCTGAAATTTGGTGAAATCAGCGGCTTATTCTAGCCGATTTAGATAAAATTTGGTGGAATGAGCGGCTTGTTCTAATATGGAACGGGGCCACTATTGACGTTATTTTTCAACCTTTTTTATTTGATGTTTTTTTCACTTTTTTTCTTTTAAAAATCTTTCTGTTTTATCTTTCACAAAATATTATATTTATTAAATATAATATAATTATTATAAAAGAATTTAATTAATATTACTTATTATTTGCCATTTTGGGTAAAAAATTTAATATGTTGTTGAATATAATTTATTAAAAATTAATTTACTATATTTTAATAATATATATTTTTAAACAAAATTTAATTTAAACTCAATATTTATTAATTAATAAATTTATATTTTATATTTACAATTCTTATATTTCATTCAAATACCCTAAATTTAATTTATCATATCAAATTTTTTATTTCTCATCATTTTACTTCATCTAAATACACTTCGAATTAATATTTCAATTCAACTATTTATGTAGAATTCTAAAAAAACTATAATTCTACTTTTCCAACGCTACCAAGAGGTCAATGAGCATCAAAGCGTAGAGCATTATTTCTTATCATTTATTAATTTAATAATTATATTTCTTGATTAAATTGATTATATACTTATTAGATGAAATAATATATATTTATTAGGGCTAAATAATATATTTACAATAAAAAGAATCATCTAAGGCTAAATAACATATATTATTTTTAATTACATTTATTATTTAACATACACTAAATTAATATACAAATATTTTATTAATCTAATAAGTAAAAATAGTGTTCTACACTTATTTTAAGTCAAATGCTCCACGTATACAATAAAAATAAGCGCAAAAGTCTCATAGATCGAAATCAAATTCAATCTCTTTTGATCAAGATGATCTAGAGTAAAATGACTAAACCCTTACATTCGTCTCAAGCTATACGTAAATTTTATCAAAGGCTGATATTTAGAGCATAAATAATAATTAATCTTAATTTCTTGGTGATTTACTTTGGTTAGATATAGTATTTTCTCTAACCCTAGTTTATTTTAAATTTACAAAAATCACTCAAACAGTCCGATGAAGTCAAGTAAAATTATATATATATATATATATGGATTTAATGTTTATCATATGCATGATAAACATACGCCTCAGCCCCACCGTCATATCTAGATTTGACGGTAGGTGCTTTCATGTCATCCGGCGGCAGCCGGAGGGGGCAGCCGAAGGAAGGGGCAGAAGAGGAAGCTGAGGAGTCCTCGCCGGTGGAGACGCTGGCCGCGAGGGAGACGGACGATGGGGAGGAAGAGAAGGAGGAGGAAGAGAAGGCTGACGACGGGGACACTCGCTGCGAGGGAGGAGGACGGCAGGGCTGGTCGTGAGGGAGATGATCGAGTGGCAGCCGCCCTCACCTTGTCGCCGTCGACGTCGTCATCGCCGAATCGGAAGAAAGAGGGAGAGATCGGATCGTCTCACGCCTCGCCGTCGCCCGCACATCTTCGCCGCCTCGCCTCTGATCCCCTGCAATCGCCCGCCCTCGCCTCGTCGCCGTCGCCGGATCAAGGAGAAAGAGGGAGAGATCGCGCCTCGCCGTCGCCCTTGCCACTGTCTCCTCGCCGCCCGCGCCTCGCCGTCGCCTCGCCGCTCGCTCCTCGCCGTCGCCTCGCCGCTCGCTCCTCGCCGTCGCCATCGTCTCGCTGCAAGATCGGAGACGGGCGATGATTGGGGGAGAGAGAAGAGAGAGGGGGTAGAGAACGCCATCCGTCCGATCTAATCGGACGGATAAAAAATATGCGTATGTTTTGCGTATGATAAACATTAAATCATATATATATATATATATTCATTGTTATTATTGTAATATATGTGATTAATGTACTTCTAGAACATATTTTCTTTTAAAAAAATGTTGAGCGCAACTAATCAACTATTCAAATAAATAACACAAATAATAATATTAAATAATGAGATTTAATCATTTGTAATATAAATCATTGATCATATATATAATATGTGCTCAACATCGTGCATCAATCCCATTATATATATATATATATATATATATATATATATATGTTATGATATTTTTGTGATTATATATGTAAAATATTTAAATTAAACAAATTTATTAATTTCTTTTTATAAATATAATATCTATGAAAATTTAGGACTCTAAAAAAGAACTAAAAAACTATTCGAATGATACTTTAAAAGATATCATTCTCCATACAACTTTCATGGTTTCATCCTTAAATCATATCGAGTCCCCCCTGGTGATTATTTTGTCTATACTCTTCCATCTACAGCAAACACAGCTAGCATGAAAAGATAAAACCTTTTAGAAAAGATAACGCTTTTCCTTGAATCAAAAATTGTGTGGCGAGCAACGGTTTTTAGAAGTTGAATGTCAAAAGAAATAATAATAATAACCAAAGGTTGGCACAGTTGGTTAGTGAAGACGTGTTTTGGCAATGGGGGTTAGACTCATATTTAATTTTCAGGGTCATCCTTGGTCAAAATATAGTTTTTCCCTTGAGTTCAAATTAGTCAAATGCTAATAATGACGGACATTGGTCATTCATTATAATAAAAAAAAGAAATAACAATAATATTGATGTTGAATACTATAAACTTTTTAGAGATGTAAAAATAATTCTAGGGAAGCAGAGAAGGTCCAGAAGAATCAGAAAGCCCTTTCCCTACAATTTTTTTCCATTTCAAACTATAAAAATGTTTAATAAAAAAGTAAAACATGGTTGTGAATCCGGATATCAAGGCGTTGTCTAGTTCTGTAATTATTTACTATAAACTACTTTTCCCATAAAGGTTTTTTTTAAAAAAAAAAACTCGGTTATTCTTCTAAAACATGTTATTGAGTTCAAACGAGTATTAATTTTAACAATATTAATTGTTATGGACATCAATGTTTTGTTTACTTCGACGATCTGTGGCAAATAAAAACTTTATGTCAGCTAATAAAGACGTGTTAATAGTTTGAAAACAGGTTTTTTAGTTGCTTTTCAAGAGAAATTGTGATTTGTTAGCGAAGATAAAAAAAAACGGTCGATTCAATTCTTGAAAAGAAATTAATCAAATGATAAAGTCATATTTATTTCTGGATTTTTTTAATCCGTTTAAGACCATCTCTTTCACATAATGTGATAAACGAATCAAACTTTGAGCCAAAATATAATAAGAGAAAAAGAACTGTTTTCTTTTTTTTTTCTGGCTAAATAAACTGTTTTCTTTCAGTACAGATAAAGTTGTTCAGTTCCACTTTTTATCGGATTAAATCAAATTCCGAACAGATAAAAAACTTCATCTCTCCTAAAATTACTAATTCTACTAAAAAAAACGAGTTCTCAAAACAAATTGACCGACATTATCAATGTTGTTATATAATTCAAAAAACTCTCCCCCTTCTCTACATCTTATAATATATATATATATTTTTTGGGTGAAATATATATATGTTTTTTTTTGCCTCGGCATAAAACTCATCAAATCTTTCTGTCCTTGAGGAACTCTGTCGATTAGATCTTGCTTTATTATTTCATATATTGGAGGCGTGATCGCTGGACATAATTTTCGGAAATTTTCGGTAGATTCTGTACAGCGGCATAAATTTGCACTTGTCGTACTCTTGTTGCCGTGATCCGACTTACTGGTCCTGTAATGGCGGCTGATGCGGGCGAGAGCAATGGCAGACGGCCGGACGCGGTGGTGGAGGAAGTCATGGACGCAGCGGCCTCGGGATTCCAACACGACCATAAGAATTGCGCCGACGGGAGAGAGGAGGAGGGTGAAGGAATTCGGAACGACTCGCCTGAGAAGAAGATCGTTCCCGATTCTGAATATCTGACGGTAGACACGCCAGACAAAGGTGTCGGCGACGATTTCGACTGCGTGGAGGACCTGAGGGTAGATTCTCCGGACAGAGGTGACGGCACCGATTTCGTCTGCGTGGAGGAGTCCTCTGCTCGCGACGATGAGAGCGCGTTGCAGGCGAGTGCGGCTTTAGCCATAACGACGATGGAGGAGACAGAGGAGGAAGAGCAACGGGAGGTGGAGTGCCCTGTCGAAGGCTGTGAACCCGGTGAAGAGAAGGATGATAACAGAGAATTCATAATGGACAATGGAGGTAGCCATCAGGAGCAGGAGGTGGCTGTCGCTTTATCCTCTGAGTTGAAGGCGGCGGAGGCTGCAAATGCGGCGGCGGACGTGAAGGCGGAGGTTTACGTCCACGCGGAAACTGCGGAAGTGGAGAATTCCGGCAACGAGGAGTCAGAGAAGATTGGCTCGGATTCCGATCGTGAGGCGGATGACGGCTCGGGGATTATCATGGAGAATGACAAAGCCGTTCAGTTGGGCGAGATAAACGTCGAGTACAACTGCAACCTGTGCGAAGCGGAGACAGAGATGAAGGGAGAGGTGGACTCCGTGAGCGATCAGGGCCCCTTGGAGGGTCCCTTGGAGGAGGAGACTAATGGTACTTCTCCGGGAAAGGATGCCGACGGTCGCAGTGAAGAGAAATTGGAGTCGGCAGTCGAACTCGGAGAGGAGCTGAGTGCAGAGAACAGCGTCGCAGGGGTTGCTCATATAAAGGAGCCCGTCTCTGTTGATGGTGCTCACGAAGGGACGCTTACTTGTACCACTGCGGCGACCGATGACGGCCAGGCGAATTCAGCATCCGCAGCTGGTGACGGACATGAAAGCCAAGAAGGAACTGTAATCATCAATGGAGTTTCGAACTCAGCCCTTGGACAAGACCCCACGCATGAAGCGCCCAATTCTGCAGTTTCGGCGACAGACGACGAATCCGCTGTGGGTGATAGACATGAAAGCCAAGAAAAAATTGCAGTCATCAATGGAGTTTCGAACTCAGCCCTTGGAGACGACACCACGAATGAAGCGCCCAGTTTTGCAGTTTCCGCGACAGATGACGAATCTGTGGTCGGTGAGGAGCAAAAGAGCCAGGAAAGCGAAGCCTCGAACTCAGCCCCCGGAGAAGACACCACACATAAGGTTGAACAAGCGGACACCGTCGAGCTCTGCAGCCACATAGAAGTGGAAGCATCCGCCATGATAGAGGAGAAGCTGGAGAGCCCGACCATAGATGCTGTGCCAAACGGCCATGAGCAACCGGAATCTAGCCCTGTGGAAATGGAAGAGGAAGATCAGAAACAGGTACCAGAGATCAAATGCGAGCAGGAACAAGAACCGGAACAGCTGCCCGAGGCGGTGACTGCATATTCAGAAAAATTAGAGCCGGTGACAGAAATCCTAAGCGCAAACCAACCTCAACAGGACATCAGCAAAGATGACACGAATGATGAAGTAAGTCCTTTGGGAACAGAAGATGAATCCAATGCTGATGCGTGCAGTAAGGAAGGGGATGAAGTCAACAGCACTCCCGTTGAGAGCAAAAAGACCTATGCGAGTGTCGTCGCTAGTGGGAGTCTATCTTACTCGAGGAATAATCTTACAAGATCTGGTCATGTTAAAGCCAATTTGAATGGATCAGCTGTTGCAAAATCTGGATCTTTCTCCACAAACAGGGCTCCAAGATTCTCAAAGGTGGCAACTTTCGCCAAGGTAGAAGTGATAGAGAACACAAGGGCCGGTGTTTCGAAAATATCTGAACTTCAAAAGCATGAGGTAAAAGTTTGATATCTTCATTTTCTGCTATTAGTCATATTATTTTCCCCCTGTGATCTGCATTCAGACTTTTGATAATATAGGTATTCTATTAGTTCAGATTCCTTTCATCCAAATTCAAAGAATAAATAAAGTAAATGTTCAATGTATTAGCTTTTCACAATATCACTCCATTAGGAAAAATGAAAAAAATTGGCTTCATTAATGTCAACCAACCAAGCATTATCCAGAATTTGAGATTTTTGCATACTAAAATATTTGCAGTACTGATTTTCTTTCTTGCTGCTTTAATGAGTTACATTTTGGTAATGATAAATGGACAAGGAAGCCCCCTGTATTATTCCGAATCTTCAGGTGTTCATGAATTATCCATTTAGAATGAGTGACTTCATAACTTTTTTTTGTGGTACTATGTTATTAAGCATAATCTATTCTCCTTTTTTTTCTTGAAAGCACAATATCAACTATTCCAATTTAGAGTCTATAGAAAGTTCTACTAGACATTGTTTAATTCATGTAGTAATTGCCACTAACAAAGATGGAGTCTATAGTATCCTCGTGGAAGAATAGAATTGGATAAGGGATAGCACTATTATGTCTGTAACAGTTCTCTGAACAAAATGATGGAGCTTATTTCCAGTGATTTCTTGAACTATCATGCATGCTGCCATCCTGTGTTGATATATAAGAGAAAGGGCTTGTTAAAAATAAAAACAAAATGAAATGTCTTGCAGACAAGTCTCAAAAAACAGGAAATTGAAATGATAAAGCAGCTTATCAGTTATATGAACATTTAAATTGTGCATCGTCTGTTTCACTAAAAAGGGAAGTTTTCCGGGTTAAATTCATATGGGGTATGGTCCTTTAGTTTTCCTTTGCATTTTGATGATGTTCAAATGCATGACTGCTAAGAACACATGGTTATTGTTGCAAGGCAGCAACATCATAACATCTGTATGATAATTATTAAGTTCTTCATGCGGAAAGTGCACTTCCTTTTTTTCTGTGAAGACCCAAGTACTCTCGCATTTACATAAGTTAGCAGAAAAAGGCAGATCTTTGCATCTTCTGGAGAGTGAAGGATTTGCTAAAATTGTTGAGGATCATACTCTAGTTTCTTACATTTTTATGTCTTTTGGGTCAAGATTTTTAATCTTGCTGCGTTCATGAAGGTTGATGGAGTTGTCATTCCATGGAACAATGATCATGAATCCTGGGAGCAATATGCAGAATGCAACAAGCAAAGCACATTGAAAATGGAGGCATTCGATGGCAGGTCCCTTGACTCTGATAAGAAAGCTCCAAGCATTCCGGTGCAGTCGACCAGATTAATGCAGCCAGTGACCACCGTAGCTTCAGAAGTAAAGCCAGAATCACCCAAAATCATTGGGTCCAGTCCTTTTCTCCCGGTAGCACAGAAGAAAAAGCGCGCTAAGCCAAAAAATCGCAGTGAGGCTACCTCCAAAAAGCCTATAAAAGCAATTGCAGCTGGGGAACCAAACAATGAAATCCCAGATGATCTCGCGAAGGTAAGAAGACGGGATAGGGGTTCCTATGAGAAGTCAACAAGAAAAGCGGAGGAGAGAGCCAGGAAGGAAGAAGAACTGGAGAAGGAAAGGATTGCTGCAGAGCTCCAAGAGAAACTTAAGCTGGAGCAAAAAGCCAAAGCACATGAAGCAGAAGGAAGGAAGAAGAGACGAGCAGAGAAGGCTCAGGTAAGAGCCGAGCACCGAGCACAGAAAGAAGCCGAGCTCAAGGAGAAGGTAACGTTTGTGCTTTTTTCTGTACCTATTCGAAGTATTAATTACAGAGATAGTGAACCCATAATCGGATTTGCGCAGAAGAGAGCCAAGAAAGATGAAAAGAAAGCTTTGGCTGCACCAGAGACGACAGAAGGTGATGATGATGTTGCTGGTGAGCTCCCTACTTTTGAGAAGAATCCAACAAAAATTCCCAAGGGACCTCATGGCGCAGCAACAACCTCTTCTAAGAGGTCCAAGAAATTTAAACGTACGGATCCGCGCCCATTGCCCCTCCGCAACCGGAGGAGTAGCTGGAGAATGCGTACTTGGATGTGGACACTCCTGACTCTTCTGGTCGTCCTGGTGTTGTTCCTCTCGGGCGAATATATTTCTACCTCCACCTTTAAGCTCTCATCTTTTGGCTTTTAAAGCAATAGCCGTAAACCTCATATAGAGAAAAAATTAGTGTTTTACAGAGAAGTCTTGTGCTGTAAAGACAGCCGTTGTTATCACATTAGCCTTGGTTTGCCTCGCGTTTTCGCTAGTTTATTTCTATGTTTTCTTTATAGAGAATGGCCAATCACATGATGGATTAATCTCTCTATATATGCACATTCATATATGACAATTTCTTGTTGTGGCTAATGAAGCTTCATGTATCTTTCTTTGGACTACATCCGTGTTCCTGTAAATGATTCAAAATACAGTGTGGGTCACCAAAGGCAATTAGCAGGTTCTGATTGCACTCTCGAACTGTCGCAGCGTCCATGTGGATGGAGTTCTTTGTGCACACAGAACACGTTCCCTGGTTCAAGGATGTAAACGTAAAACTTAGATCTTGTCAATGTTTAGCCTTGTTGTTATCTGCCTAAAAGAGCCTGCAATCCTAAGCATGAGGACGAGTAATGTCATGGCTTTCCTTGACGCAATTCCCGTCGAATCCCAAGATTGTCCCCCATGATGCCCACCGCGTGCCATGTCCACGTCCCACATAATCTTGAATATTACTTTATCATTTCTATCACTCAATGTTTTCAGAATCGGATCGGCGATCGGATCGAATTTCTTATCGGGTCACGGTTGGACCGGTCCGATCGGATTCGACCGAATTAAACCGGATTTTATTAAAATAATATTATTTATAATAATTATAGAGATAATATAAGTTATATGTTGTAGTATTATTAATACTGTACTAATAACCTATTAATAATATTAAAAATTGATATAATATAATTTTAGTTTGTTAAAAGTTTTAATAGTGATAAATAATAATAATTAACATTTAAATATAAATAGATTATTATTAATTTAATATCTATTATTTAATGATATAAATGCTATATTAATAAAGTTTATCTTAAATTATTCTTATTTCTTTTTTTCTTTAACACTTTCCTTTTTATTTCCTTTATTTATGTCTTTTAATAATTTTCTATTTTAATGCTAAACATTTTCAAATACTTACCTTTTTTATTTTTATTCCTATTTAATATTATACCTGTCATATTCCTTCTTTCCTTACATTTCTTTCTTTTTTTTCCTTTTTAACTTTCCTATTTTTGTCATTATTTTGATTCTTTTTTTTTTAATTTGATGTTGAACCAGATATTCCTTCCTTCCTTCCTTACATTTCTTTCTTTTATTTTCTTTTTAACTTTCCTATTTTTGTCACTATTTTAATTCTTTTTGTCAAAATTTGAATTGAACCAAGTTGAACCAGTTCAACCGGCCCGGTTCAACCGGCCCGGTCCAATCGGTCTGTTCAATCGGTTTTTTCTGGTTCAACATTAAAATCGGTTTTGTACTTTATCCGGACCGGATCACCGGCCGGTTCGCGATTAAACCGATTGAACCGGACGGTCCGGTCCGATTTTCAAAACATTGCTACCACTTTACCGGAATAAGTGTCGTTATCAAAAGTGTATTGTTCCTGTAAAGAGAAGAAAAATAACCAAGAGTAGAAGCGTCACCTTGTGGTGAGTCTTTAATTTGACAGGAACTTGGAGATATTGATCCATCTGCAATACCGCAAGAACTGTCAGCTAAAGCCAAATCCTTGGCACTCAAGCTCGTGATCGAACGCTTAAAACTTGAATCGTGAGAACTACTTCCAACATGAATTCAAAATTCAAAACCCATGCAACTTTTGTCTTTTCCCCCATTCCTTCCCTTGCACATCACAACTTGTTCCTCCTAATCTTTCTTATGCTCACTCTTCTTTTTTTTTTTTGTTCAGCACAAAAAGGAGGCTCTCTACTTTCGTTTCCACTGTTTGTGAAGTCAGAATGAGACATTTAATTATGTTACCGCAGTTTTGGCTTAAGAGAAGTATCCGATATTCCAGTAGGGAGGTGGAGGTATCGTAGTGGGCTTCACTGGCAGTTGATGCTCCCATAAGCAAACCAAGCCTTTTAAGGAAGAGAACAAACCAAGAATCAAAGAATACCACTCATTTTGACGTTTGAATATATATATGCCCATCACTCCCTCTCTCTCTCTCTCCCTCCCTCCTTCCCTCCCTTCATCCTTCTCCCCTGTGTCTGCTTCCCTCACAACTCCACTGGAGATGGCTTCATGCAGTGGTGTCATGTTAAATCTTCTGCTGCTCTGTCTCGTGCTTGCCGAGATAAGGCTGTGTCATACTTCTCGGGTATGCCTTTTTTATGCTCGGTTCATTTCAGAAGTTTTTTTGCATCTGTTTTTGTGCTCGTTTTGGTGTGACATGTATATATTTCCAGGTTTATGTGGTCTACATGGGCGCCAAAGGGACTCAGAGCCCAGATGAGATTTTGAATCATAATCACCAACTACTTGCTGCTGTTCATGGAGGAAGGTAGCGTTTGATTGTACGAAACGCTCAGAAGAGCTCTCTGACTTCTTAATTAAAAGTCGGAATTCATATTTGTATGGTTCATATTCGATTAGTGCTACTATGACAATTCTTGATTTACTGACAGAATGGAGGATGCAAAAGCATCTCACGTTTATTCTTACAGCAATGGTTTTAGAGGATTTGCAGCCAAGTTGAGCAAAGAGCAAGCCTTGAAGATGGCCGGTATGCTTCCTAAATCTGATTACAGTTGAAGCCAATACCTGTTAAGTTTATATAGCTGAAAAACCATTGCTGGTGGCTGTTATCTTGTTGCAGAGATGCCCGGAGTGGCAGCAGTGTTCCCAAATTTGAAGAGGGAGCTGCACACAACACATTCATGGGACTTCATTGGTCTTGCTCGAGATGAGGAGATGGAGATTCCCGGATTTTCTACAAAGAACCAGGAGAACGTCATCGTAGGATTCATCGACACGGGTGAGGTTTCTGTAGTCCATTAAATGGATGAACGGACCTTGGATGTTCATTATCTGTGAACAAAGTATTCTAGCAATTTTCTTGATACTTATTCTTTGGCAGATTTAATAGTATATTTTTATTCAAAGGCTAAAAAGGTCTCTCTTTTTCGACAGAGCATCGTGCTACATATATTGCGTTCATCAATTCACTAGTAACCATATGACCTATTAAGCAGAGTATGCATCATTATTATTGTCCACCATTCCCTATATGTATGCATAAAATTGT
Organism: Pontederia crassipes; assembly: GCA_030549335.1. Lineage (NCBI taxonomy): Eukaryota > Viridiplantae > Streptophyta > Magnoliopsida > Commelinales > Pontederiaceae > Pontederia > Pontederia crassipes. The sequence continues at coordinate 17,153,788 of CM060184.1, read as the reverse complement.
AGAAATAGGCTGGGGACACGAGTGGATTTTAAGGAAGAAGTTTACTACGTTTCCACTCTATATGCATTAATGAGCATTGAGTAAACTTTATACCATCGTGAAAGCTATCTGAGAACCTCTTTATCTCTTCAGAAAGGAAACGTGGAAAAGGAATTCTTCTTCCAACCACAGATACTTGATTGGAGTGGCTAGCTAAAAGATATGAACTTTAATAACGAATCCTTGGAGTAATTGCCTTTTGCATCCGACTTTCACGTGTTTATCTTTACACACTTGTGAACTTATTTAGAGATTGTCAGTGCATTAAACTGACCTAACAGTGAACTGTTAAACCAAACACACTTGTGTTCTTTCTGTTGATTAAATTAAGTTCCTTCAGGTATATGGCCGGAGTCTCCTAGTTTCAGCGACGTTGGAATGCCTGCGGTGCCTTCTCGTTGGAAAGGACAATGCCAAACTGGAGAAGCATTCACAAATTCATCATGCAACAAGTACTTCTGATACTTGCTAGAAACAACCTGTGGAGCTAAATTACATGATCAAAATCATTTTTTTTTCATGTCCTTTGGCAGAAAAATCATTGGAGCAAGGTACTATCTGAGTGGATACGAAGCAGAAGAAGGATCGAACGAGTTTCCCGCGAAAGTGGATGCTACCGTGAAGTTCAAATCTCCTAGGGACAGTTCTGGTCATGGTACCCATACAGCCTCCATAGCTGCTGGTCGATTTGTAAGTAACATGAGCTATGATGGCCTGGCATATGGAGGAGCTCGTGGAGGAGCTCCAATGGCAAGGATTGCAGTATACAAAACCTGTTGGGACTCGGGTTGCTATGACGCTGACCTGCTGGCAGCCTTTGATGATGCAATCAGAGATGGAGTTGATATCATATCTGTGTCTCTAGGTCCTAATTACCCTCAAGGGGACTATTTCAACGATGCAATATCTATTGGTTCATTTCATGCTACTAGCCATGGTATATTGGTTGTGTCTTCTGCTGGAAATGTTGGAACTCGCGGCTCAGTAACCAACCTTGCACCCTGGATTTTCACTGTTGCTGCCAGTTCGACAGATAGAGAATTTGCATCCTATGTTGTGCTTGGAAATGGACAAAAGTTCATGGTAAATTGGTTTCCTCTTTCTAATATTATCTAACATCTAAATTGCCACTGATACAGCTGCATGAAGAGTGAGAAATGAAATGTTCTGAGACTTTTTTTTTTCTTTTTTTGACAAAACTAGGGTGAAAGCTTGAGTACCTTTGAGATGAAAGCGCCTGCAAGGATCATCCCAGCTTCAGAAGCTAATTATGGTTACTTCACTCCTTATCAGTCGAGGTGAAGATCGTGCTTTTAGAAAAAAAGATTATTATTTAGGAAAAGAAGTGTTGCACTGACATAGTTGCTTTCATTTTTCCCGTTTTAGCTTTTGTCTGGAGAGCTCCTTAAATAGAACCAAAGCCAGGGGCAAGATTCTGATATGCAACCATTCGGGTAGCCCATCTGAATCAAGGCTTGAAAAGAGTGTAGAGGTCAAGAGGGCTGGAGGCATTGGAATGATTCTGATAGATGAAGTAGAGAAAGATGTAGCAATTCCCTTCACCATTCCTGCGGTCAGTGTTGGCAGAACAATTGGCAACAGAATCTTAGCCTATGTTAATCACACAAGGTTTGTCGATGAAGCATCCACATTCAATTTTAAAATGTGTCAAATTATATGTCGTATCACATTGTTCACACACTTCGATTTTCTGGCCTGATCAAAGAAAAACAAGAGGACTTATTTTGCCAACAAGGAGCATCATAACTTCCCGAAGAGCCCCTCGAGTGGCTGCATTCTCTTCCAAAGGTCCAAACTCACTGACTCCAGAGATTTTAAAGGTTGGTGATAATGGTAGTATATCATACACATTTGAGTTTGATCTTCTTCGGGTTTTAACGTAAAAATGTTTCTGACCAAATATGCAGCCTGATATTGCAGCTCCAGGACTGAACATTTTAGCATCTTGGTCCCCTGCAGTCAAAAGAATGAACTATAACATTCTCTCTGGCACTTCCATGTCATGTCCACATGTAACTGGGCTAGTGGCCTTGATAAAAGCTGTGTACCCATCATGGTCCCCCTCGGCAATCAAGTCTGCACTAATGACAACTGGTTGAAGCCATTCTCTAATCTTCTTTACATGCCCCTTTGGGCTTTAGTTTTCACAATAATGCACTTTAGATAAAGCACAGATACAGGCTTTTAACTCAAAAGAAACATAGGAAAGAAAAAGCATTAGTTCATCTGTAGCATAATGGTTACGAAATGTTAACTTTTTTAGAACTGAGCTTAGTAGCTTTAGTTATTCTTCCTCTATTATGAAGTGTTCCTTTACCAGCCAACTGTAGTTTATTAGCCAAGGCTCCTACTCTTTATAGCACTATGTTTCACAAATGTTTACCTTTATGGAAAATTATATAATAATTGGAGCTATGTAAATATCGTATTTTTTTCTCGAGGTATTATTACATGCTTTTAATATGATAATTTTCTATTTTGAAATAGTTTTTCTGACGTGGAACTTTATAGTCAACTAAGCAGATAAAAGACCACAGCAATATCATATTTTTGTAAATAGTAGAATTAATTCTAAGTTATTTTGTAGTTTATGATTTAGTCTTATATTTTGAATTTAACACGGAACTTTTATGCAGCAAGTATATTGGACAAGAATGGTAGCATCATAACAGCAGATCCTGCAGGGAGGCCAGCAAATTCTCTTGACTATGGAGCAGGCTTCCCGGATCCACTAAAGATCCTGGATCCGGGACTAGTTTATGATGCACAAACCAAAGATTATAAAGCATTTCTTTGCTCAATTGGCTATGATGACAAGTCCTTGCAGCTTATGACAGGAGATAACAGCAGTTGCATTCGGCCGTCACCAACAGCTTCTAACCTGAATTATCCCTCAATTACTGTTCCAAATCTAAAAGGTAGTTATTCGGTTACCCGGACAGTGACTAATGTAGGAAATCCAGTAGCTGTTTATCATGCTGAAGTGTCTCCACCGGCTGGCATCAACGTCACTGTGGTTCCTACAGTTCTTACCTTCAGAAGCTACGGTCAGAAGCTGAATTTTACTGTGAATTTTAGATCCAGTTACAGTTCGAAGAATTATGTTTTTGGCTCGCTATCATGGGTGGCCGAAAACATCAGAGTCATCAGCCCTCTGGTAGTCAGGACAGCATCCTCTAGCACTGGCTTATTGTGATCAATGATTGCTCCGACTGCAGGGAAACGACATGACAAAGAGGAGGCAATGATATACGATATCAGCAATTTGTAATCAGATGTGAAACAGGATCCCGATTTCTTTCTTCCTTTCATATTTTTTTTTCCTCTGCAATCAAATAATTGTCTGTATATATCAAGACAGCCACAGGAAGCTTACTACATACTTGACCACTTTGTATTTTCTCTCAAGTGAGCGGCCATAGGAAATGATTAAATTGATACAGAAAGCATCTGCTAGCCTAGCAATGAAGCATAAGAAAAAAGTAGTAGTAATCAAAATGTCGTAGTACAAGGATTGCAAAAACAAATGCTCACATGAGGCTATGAGGGCCAAGTTGGTGAGAGGAGATGCATGCATGCATGTGGGTGGCGAGAAGGCATGTGATCTTGGTGGTGGAAAAGTATCAAAGAAATGTATACACATCGTCCCGAGCCTACTGCTGTCTTGAAGAAGATTACCGGGGGAAGTACACGCAAATAGTTATAATATAATTCGTTTCTTGGACGACTGATATTGAGGTGCATGTGCTTTGCCTTACGGTAGGTATGGGGCATTTTATTTTAGCCCCAGCGATCTCGTTTTAGCTAGTGACTGTGTCCCCGTCCTTCGTCCACTGTGACTGATCCATTCAAATCCAGCCAGAGCTTTCCTTGTCTGTGCTTTCGCTTGAACCTAGGGGAGGGGAAAGGAAGGGAAGCCGATGTTGTTGTTGCTCCTAATAACTTCTAATCCCTCAAAAGGTTTTACATATGATTATCGACTGCTAATCAGATTTATAATACAGATAGCCGAACATTACATTTGGATCGCAGCCTTTAATTACAGCTTGTCAGGAACTTAGTTTAGGTAGATAGATACTTAAACTTTCTCATTAATGATTCGTTTGATTGGCTTTGGAACGGGGGGGGAGGTGCATGAATCTAAAAATTGAGCAATCAAGCTCGCATGGATATGTCGCAAGCAGTCGTGTTAGATTGACTTGTCTGCAGCTGTTGATGTGCGTATGCAAAGAAGATAAAGTTGGGAGCAACCCCCCAATTAATAGCAGACACTGCTGCCTACAGATAGAGATTAAAGCCACTGTTTTATTCCAGTAGGCTTACATAGTCATCACTCAAATGGGGACTATAATATTAGTTCACTGCCACATTTAAATACCATATTTGTATGCCCAGAAAGCTCTTGTGCTTACAATCTCGATCTAACTCTTTTCTTGTGAAAAAAAATACCTTTTCTTAACTTATATTGAGTACAGATTCCCCTGCGGATTTGCCTTTGTTGTTCTAATACCCAAGCAAAGGGACAAGACTGAAGCTTAAAGCTGTTCGTGCATGCACTCGGTGGGTCAAAACACTGGTCGTCTGAATCCCATCCTGCAGCAGTCATCCTATTATATATTTTTATTTCGTCCTCCGAATTAATATTTATAATCCAATTGACGCATACATCTCGTGGACGGAGTAGGTCGACGTGGCCTCTCTCTCTCTCTCTCTCTCTCTCTCTCTCTCTCTGTGTACTGTATATATCGTGCGATGAGTATGCCCCCCTCCACATTGAACAAATGAGGAGAGAGAGAGAGAGAGAGAAAAGAAATAAAGTTGCAACTTGGAGGTCGTGATCCTGTTGTCCATGTCGAATGGACCTCACCACCAATTGGCTATAACGTGGCATATTATAATTGCCCATGCAGGTGCCCTGGGGGAGGAATTTTATACACAGTGGTGGAAGGGAAAGACAGAGGTCTAACCGAGGGCACAAGAAAAATTATTGGTTGATCAAAGTTCAATTCAATTCACAAAGAGCGAGAAAGGCAGAGCCAACAAGCACCAGAGGCAAATGTCGTGCATGGCGCTTAGCCCCCCCACCCTCGTTCAGGGCCCCGGATGAGCACATGAGGCGCCTTTATGATGACATTTTTATCTTTATCCGGCTCGGTTATCGCCTTTCTGTTGCAGAATGATGCCAATTTGGACGCGCCACGATGCGATTCCACGCGATGGTGGGGGGGGTCAAGCCGAACCATAACTCGCCACGCCGTCGCACCTTTTAAAAAAAAATCTCTGTAGAACAAGATCGTATTGTGTCGACAACTAAAACAGCGGAAAATAAAATAAGTTACAAACGCAATGCGTGCGTTAACTGTGTAGGGAAAGAGTAATGTTGCATGCAGAATTATGATACGCTGTTTGGATGCAAAAGCAAGTCGATCCAGTCGACAATTTGTTATCATCATGAGAGTGGGGGGAGGACCAGAGAGAGAGAGAGAGAAAAGGGAGCAGTGCAAGGAAGGCACCACCACCTCGTCCACCAATGCACCATATGCTTCGTTTGATCTCTCGTCTTTTTTACTGGTGAAAGCTGGGGGCAACTTGGGAGACCAATCAACTACGAGAGCCGTGGCATGTTATATCAACGTCTTCTCTTTTTCAACCCTTTGGGAAAAATGGATTGGCGATGGTGGGGGTGCGACCAATTTCAATTTGCTGTTCAAGAACATTGCTCTTGTACAGTGATGCAGGAATTTGCTTCCATTGAAATTGATTGATTTAGATTTTATGGTAACAATACTTTTAACATTTTCAGCTTCTAATGACTGTTCATATCAAGTTAGGGTGGAGGGTCTGTTTGATTCGAATGCAAAGGAAAGATAAAGAATGAGAAAGAAAAAAATGAGAGAGAGCACAAAAGAATAAATGTGAATGATTACTCATATTTGATTGACATTATTAAAAGGAAAAAATGATAATTTTATTTAGGTGATTATTATTATTATTATTATTATTATTATTATTATTATTATTATTATTATTATTATTATTATTATTATTATTATTATTATTATTATTATTATTAATTTATATGCATAAAAATAAAAATGCATATTAAATATTGAAGAGGAATGGACCAATTTTTTTTTCATTTTTCTTCGATTTAAATTCAAACAAACGGAAGGACAAACGGAAGGAATCGATTCTCATCTTTTATCTTGTCATTGATTCTCCTATTTTTCTTTTTCATTTAGTTTCCTCTTTTCATCTCCAATTAAATAGATCATAAATAAATTTGATTGGAATTAGTGTACATTTGCTAAAGGAATTACAATGCTTTCTTTACTGATTGTTCAATTTTCGTGGTGAAAGTTGCTGTTTCGATGTTTTCCGATTAGGCTAGGAATAGTTTTCTTTATTTTTAAAAGAAGCGTATTATGACTATGTGATTCTACCGTACAATCTCTAATTCAAAATTTTTTACATTAATATTATTTTAATTTGACTGTCCAAAATACAAAAAATATAAATCATTACATCAAAATAATGTCAATCCAAATTTTTATAAATGATAGAATTATACGATGTGATTCTATTATAACTGTTTTTTAAAAGAAGAGCAATTTTAGATACAAGGGATAAAGTAAAACAAAATAAGAAGGACATAGCCAAAATTAAAGAAAATAAAGAGATCTAACTTTATCGAAGATGGGAAGTTAGAGGTGGATATTTAGAGAGCAAAAGTTGAATGAAACAAAAAAAAAATCCTTGAAATTTAAAGTTGACTGTCATATGCATAACTTGTATTGAAATGATCTGAAATATTATTATAATCCGATATTTCAGGACTCACAAATTAAATTACTTTTACAACCAACTCGTAAGTTTTCTTCTTTCTTTACGGAACATTTAGTGATTTATTTTTTTATTCCAATATTTTTTGTTGGTAATACTTTGAAACCTAATTTAAACTAAAGCAGATTTGTTCTTCAAATGCACTTAGATTTTTCGTAATTAAAGGCATGCATAATTGGATGAATAATGAGTATGCTCTGGCTGCATGGTAAAGTTAGTATCTTAATAATGGATAATGATTTATCTATAGCATAGTCGTTTGATTAGAGAATTACGATTAGCAGACAAGGAATAATTTTTTAATTATAAATTTAACAAAAAAATATTTAATAAATACAACAATTCAACTAATGTATAACTATCAAATGTCAAAAAAATACGTAAAAATATAATTTACTCTCAGTTTTATATACATGTAATATTTTACTTTGTATAGTAAATTAGTAATATTTTGAAATATTATTTGACTAATAAATAAAATTAAAGCTGAATATTAAAATAAAAAATGGTACATGATATTTAAAAGTGAAAAAGTTTTTTTGTTAAAAAGAACAATGGCGTACGAAAAATGAAGAGGGGGAAATAATAATCATTACAAGAATATTTAATGTCCCAACTCTCAAGCTTAAATGGGACTTCAATATAAAATAAAAAATAGAAATTTTAAGTCTATATAAATTTCAAAAGTACTAAAATAAAATGTCTTACCTTTATATTCTATATTACATATATACTTCTGTGAGTCACAAATAGAGCTTTGCCCTCTAATCTCACCTTAACTAGAATTTTAATTTGGATTAAATTTTATCTGATACCTTAAAATATTTCTTTTTATACATGTTAAACAATGGTTTAGATGATTTGGAATCCAAATATTGCAGAGTGCATTTTATTATTATTCTGAATCATTTTAGTTTCGGGTGTTCTACTTTTTTGGATGATAATTTTTCATCATATATAAAGAAACATATATATAAACTCTCTAACCTAAATTGACATTGATCATTATAATTGCTTTTAACAATCTCATTTACTAATATTTTGACGCGGCTTGAGGACAACACTAAATGAAGAGCGAAACTTTTTATGTCATTTTTTTATAACAATATTAGTTTTGCAATAATTTTAAAGTATTTTTAAAATGATAAAATTACCTATTACTTAAATAGGAATCCAGATACAAGATAAATCGAAGATCGCGAGGAAGATCCATCCACTAGAAAACATCTAATCTAATGATGTATATGATCTTATGATAATATATAAGATTAAGAACAAGCTTGTTCATCTAAATTGATTTAAACAATGATAAACATATCTAATCCTTATATGGATTAAAAATATTTAGAATATGATCTCTCTTATCGAATAAATTGACTATAATTAAATTTATTAGAATAAAAATATTTCTTATCGATTGTACTATCAATTTTACTTCATATTAGAATATTAGAATGTTATGTATTGAAATTTCTAATCTACCGAACTAATTTACTAGTTAACACAGTAAACCACACAATATAAGTACTCTTACCGACTTTGGGGACATGAATTGCTTCAACTTAAAAAATTAAAGATTGGTTCCATAGAGATTATGAACTACACAAAAGGTGTGTCAATAGTTCACCATTTAGTTCAAGCATAACTATAGAAAAACTATGCATTTAGCAATCTCATCCATAAGAATTAAACAAATGATTTTTGTATAGTACTATAAATGGTCCATAAGTTTGTCCTAACATTTCAACTATTACAGAAAATTGACAAATAATTAATGGGGGATCATCCCGACATAATATAGTACAAAACTTTATGAAATTCGATGATGAACTCTTGCATGATATTTGCCTAAGATCACCATTCAAATATGTTCTCAACAATCTTTTGATATGCTCTAATGTCCTTGTCTTGAATGCCCTGATTATAGGATTCTAGCATCAAGATTTCATCCCTTTAAAATCCTCTATTTGTAATCTTTTTCAGAGCCTCCGAAGCAAAAATCCAATCAAGGTCAAATTAGTAGTTATTTGTTTATATTTAACAAGAGAATTAAAGTCTAAACTGAATATGAAATTCAAACTTATTTAAATTACTTTCTTTTTATCTAGATATATTTTCAATTGATCAATAGAACATATGGTAAGAATAAAAGTAGCAATACAACTCAAATTCCATTCAAAGATAAATATAGGAAGCAAATATTAGTCATGGCTTATAAAACTATTTCATAATCCAAACAGGCTCCAAATCATATTAGAAATATGTCTATCATGATCCTTGATGGAGCCATCATGATTTGTAAAGCAAGTCCAATACAAACTCAACTTTAGGGCATTTACTTTGCAATTCTATTGCAATCCATCACATCTCATTCCACAACCCATGAAATCTTATTAGTCTAGATTTGTCATTATGGTTTGATTTTGATTAGAATTTGAATGTACTTTTTCTCCTGTAACTTCTTCATATATTTATTATATGTCCTAAATAACAATCAAATAAAATTTTGGCTTAAAAAATAAAAGAAAATAAATTATTAAAATGTTATTAAATATAAATTTAATTGTATGTTAAAATATGTGTGTGTTTTTTTATAAAAGGGATGATTATATTAAGTTAAAGTTAATTAAGTTAAAACACCCATAATACATGTGCTTCACATCCCTTTGTCTTATACCATCATTGTGAAATGATTGGTATAGGGTACAATTTATGCAACACATAAAAATATGTGAAGTTATGCAAAGAATGAATTTCGTTGATAATTTCATATTGTCAATGACACTTTTAGATATCATGTCAAATGTGTTTGTCATAACCACTTTAATCGATATATATATGGGATAAATGTGCCTCGGCTTTCCTATGGAGGAATGTGGAGTAGATCGTGGTCATCCACTTTTAATCCAATGGTTGGCAGATGACCAACGTTTTCTCCCCTTCCACCGTTTGTTTCCCCCTCTTCGTGATTAGCCGCCTCATGCTTCGTACGCGAACGACCTCTTCCTCTTCCTATCTCTTTCCCCCTTCCCACTGCTTTCCCTTGCTCGCGATTGGTCGCGCCACACTTCGTACGCAATTAGCTTTTTTCCCAGCACCGTTCATTGGATGAATGACGATGGCTAATGATGAACAGTGAATGAGTGTTATGACGCTCTATTTGGCGAAAGGCTATTGCTGTTGCCACTCTTGAGGGGGAAGGCGGGCATCTGCTGTTACAGATGATGCATGGGAAGGCAACCATCACTCTATCCGAGGAACAATGAAGAACATGAGAAAAATAGATTGCTATTGGGGAAGGCATGCGGTGTTCTGTCGAACGAATAGTGAAGAATGTGCGAACAACGAACTACTATGGGGGAAGGCGTCTACATGGTAAGGCAGGTGACTACTGCGGGGGAAGGTCGACGACGTTTAGGGAATAGGGAAGAGCGTGTGAACAGGGGAAGGCATCTCCATCGTCCAGAGAAGAATGTGCACATCTCCATCATCCAACGAATAGATGAGTAGTGAAGCGAGGGAAGAACATGGACTTTTCGATCGCGCAAGAGACAGATGGACCGTTGGATTAAAAATGGATGGCCCTGATTCGCTCCACATCCCTTCGTAGAAATGCTACTTTGGAGGTGCATTTATCCTTATATATATAATGAACTTGCATACCTTTTTTTTTTTTTTTGCTGTGAACTAATTCTTGTTAATTTTCTACCTTACTAACCAGGGTTGAATTCAGCAAAAGCTTGACCTATTCTAGGTTTAAATCGGGTTAAAAAAACATTAATCCATTATCGACATAATTATTCAATGTTATAGTATAGAAATATCTTATAATATATTAGGTATATATTAATTGTGTAATATATTAAATTTCTTAAAAAATATGTGATATATAAGATGATCTTATTGATAATTGATTATAATGATGTTTAAAATTAATTACAGTTATCAATAGGGTTGGGGGTGGAGTGGATAACTCCTTATGGCTTAAATAAATGTCTCAAGTTCAAACCTTTGTGGATGCAAAAAAATTTCGCCAAATGCATCACCCGTCATAGCTAGGCGTGTTACCTGGGACGACATCAGATTAGTCGGACTCAATGATGGACCGAGACTCCAACACCAGTGCGCTCCTTAGCGTCGCGTGAGTTGGACGATCGACGTCGTTTTCCGAATACTAATGTGGCAATCGAAAAAAGAAAAAAATTAATTATAATTTTTTATTTATTTGAAATAATTATGTAAAATTAAATTAAAACAAAAAATCGAGTTTAGAGGTGAGAACGAGTCGCCTCGACAAGCATCAACCCATTTTTTTTACTCGAGATCAGTTCTCATTCCTTGAGACCCGATCGAGACCGGATCGGGTCCGAGTTATTAAAACTCGATTCGTGTCCCAAACTGGTTAAATATGTTATATGAATATTAAATTATTTTTAAAATATTATAATTATGCTTATTTCAATTAAAACTTTATATTATATTTTATATATATCTTAAATATACATTATAACTATATTATTGTACGTATAATTTAATTGATGATTATCATATTTATATAATAATATTATTTTTTTATTGTTTTATTATTTTTATTTTTTATGGTCAAATCGAAATAATAAGAACGTCTCAATTCCCAATCTCGGTCCTAGTCGGGACCGGATTCTTTTCTCGAAAATTCGGAGCAAACTGAGATGGCTAGGATCTGATCCCGAATATATTTCTGCTCACCCTAATTGAGTTGTTCCGATTTAATTTTCGATCCATACGGGACAGACGACCTGAACTTGATTGGGACAGCTTCCCTAAGTTAATTTTTTTTAGCCCTCGTCAGGACAAAAAGGGATGACTAATTCCGAAATTGATTTGTTTTCACTCTTACTACAAAAAGAACAAGCTAGCATTTTTATGTTGATTGATAAAAAAGTTGCTAGGTTTCTATAAATGATACCAGTAAGATGCAAAGGTCTACATAATTGAAACCTCAAATATTTTGAAATCAGAGGAGTTCTCAATCTTAGTGATAAACTAGATAATTTTTTATATTTAAAAAGTGATGTTGATTGTTTAACTTGCGCGATGTTGATGATTATGTGCATTATCTATAAATTGAAAATCGAGTTTACGTACCATGATTTTTGTTATGTGGCACCTGACTGGTGCAGGTAAATGATAATAATATAATATAAATCATTCCTACTCTCCTTCCAAATCAGAATACTCTGAATTTTGCTTTACTAGTGCAAACGTAAATTGCATTTAATGAACAACAAATGGACATTAAGTTGATCATATTTAACACATGTACACAATAAATATCTCAATTAATGTTTTCAATAAAGATGGCTGGATTCACACGACTCTAACACAAAACTTTGGCTGTATTATCTAATATAAACTGATTCCAAGATAGTACAAAGCGACTATACAAAATATATCTAAAATAATCATTTGACAGGCAATAACGCACGAAGAAAAAGAATTATGTTTTTACACTTTACATATTTGAAATAATTATTGGTTTGTCACATTACAGAGTATGAAAGGAATAATATTTCCACTTCCTTGGGAACAAATGCCACATGTTTCAATCAACCTAACCAAAGTATAATTGTGATAATTTCATTTTAATACGGTAGCCATGCTTTATAACACATCAAATTGCAGAAACTTATTAGTAACTCAGTAGATTATGTTGAAGGCTTAAGAATTTTTCATTCTCACTTGAAACTTCAAATACTTTTATTTAAATTTGATAAACTCATGCACTGGAATTATAAAAAGAAGGCTTGTAATAAGAAGTAAACTAATTTCACCAATGGTTGAGTGATTTAATTGACGTTAATATTTTAAATATAAAAATACTTCTCTTCTAGACGATTTAGGTCTCCTTTGGTTAAGCTTATAAGAACTTCTAAGTCATTTTAAAAAAATCTTAACGTTCGGTAAGATTATAATATGACTGCTATTTATAAGTAAAAAATTAAGTAGAAGAATTTTTTAAAAATAAGTCAATAATTATTTAATTATTATTAATATAAATAATTTTATTTAAATATATAATAATTTATTTTAAAAATAAATTTCAGTCAATAAAATATTTATTAGTATTTTAACTTATTAATTATTTTATATCAACTAAGTCCAAAGAATCTTAACCTTTTAAAAAGTAGGTAGTACCTTTAATAAATCATATGTAAAGAGTTTTAATATTTTAAATTAACCCATTTTAATGAAAAAAAATCTTCTCATATTTTTATCGGCTTTAGCACAACACGCTTAAACTCCAAAATGAAAAAAGATCTTGAGATTTATGCTTTTTCGAACGAAAAATAAAAGTGATGCTAAAAAAATAAAAGTGACATTTGTTTGTGTTTATTCTTTGGATTTTTTGTGTTTGGAAGTTAAAAAAAAATTATAATTGGCTTTTGTCATAAGGAAATTATTTCCCCACTTTATCTCTAAATATTATATATACGAGTAATTTAATCATACAGCATCCAATTTTTCTACTTCCAAAATTGGACTACGAGGAGGCTAATAAATATTATCATTCGCATTTTTAAAAGTGATGCTAAAATAAATACAATCTGAGCAGATAATAATAACTTTTTTACGCACTCATCGTACAGAAAATAACGTGCCACCTATTTGGTTCCGTTCTATTCCTCATACGGTGGCCTGCGTCGTGTGATGGAACGTGGTCCCCTGGGGAGGGATTGCGAGGGACAGGCGGATGTAGGGGTGTTCAACGAGTTGGGTCGACTCGTGAACTCCATGGTCCGATTCGACCCAAATCGATTCAACCTCAATTTGATTTCGGTTCCGGTCGGATATAGGTCAGAATTTTTCGACCCGACTTGATTCGACTCGGCTTTTTTATTTTTTTATTTTTCAGCTTATATTTTATACTAAAAATAAAAAAATATTAAAATAAAATATTTTAAATGTGTAAAATATTATATAAATGTATAAAAAATTATTTTATACTTTTAAAATAAATATTATATTATATTTTTATATTAAATAATAGAAAAAAGTAAGAAAAATAAAAAAAAGAAAAATGTTGGTAGGGTAACTCGATCACCCGCCCCGAACCGAGTCGAGTTGGATCGGATCAATCCTCCCAAAGAGAATCGACCCGACCCGATTAAAATCGGACGGGTCGAATCGAGTCCAAGATCGGGTCGGGTCAAACCCGACCCGTGAACACTCCTAGGCGGATGGATGCCTTTACCACTCCCTCCAAATCTCAGTCCCAGTTCCCACCACCAAAACACTACTTATTTATTTTTCTTTCGCTATTTAATATCCCCTCAAAAAAATTACTCTACTAATTTATTGGCCTCACATTAGATTACGGGTGCATAAAGAAATAAATTTAAGATTTTAACATATTAGAATAAATTTAGGGTTTTAGTTAAGCATAGAAAAAAGATTGCTATCATGAGTAAAACGTTAATAAATTTATAATATAAATCTATAAAAACCGAAAATGGAAAGGGTATACTGTGCATTGTGCATGGGATGTCTTTATTGTCACCCTCAGAAATATTATTATCATTATATTATTATCACCGTGTTCGTGCGATATCTTCCTCTTTTGGTAACAAGAGGTAAACTGTTTGGCATTAATAAAAGAGAGTGATATTAGTACTTTTGCAGTGATAATAAATAGACTATGAATATTGTATTGCTACGTGATTTTATTCAAACAAATTAGGATTTGATTATAGTATGTTTCGACAAACGATAGAACGTTTCACGAAATGAGAATCGATGTGATCAATCATAATTATTGGCTAATTCCCAAAATCGATTCTGTCTTTTTTATGGAACCAATTGTTGTTCACATATTTTTTTTCAACTTTTTTTGTGTGACACTTTTTTACAACATTATTCCTTTTTCTTTAGATAGCGTTTGAATTGGTAACATACTTTAATTAAGACTTGATTTCAGTTTGGTTCTCCAAATACGAGGGCGCAGCCAAATACGTATGACCCTAATTCTAAGCCTCCGATTGGTGGAATCGAAGTTTTGCTTTTACTTACTTGACGTGTCACTTTATTTTTCTACTTTCATTTTTTTTTTCTCTTTTTTTCACGCATTGCTCTTATAAAATAAATTATTTAATAAATATAAAATAATTTAATAAATGATTAATATAATAATATTTATAATTTATTTAAAAATAATATTTTAAATATAATTAATATAATAAAAATTTTATATTTAAATAATATATTCCTTAATTTTTTATTTTTATTTTAATTTATAATATAAATATATTTTATAATTATAATAATTATTTTAAATTTAAAATATAAAAAATTCATTTATCACGTCAATTTTTTTTTCTATCGCGTCAATTCTTTGATCCTTCATCATTACCTTTCACTCTATCTAAACACATTTCGAAGAAATCGTGATTCTATTTCCAATGGAAACACATCACACAAAATATTATTTATAATTTATCATTTTAGATAAAAAAATATTTTATTAAATATAATTCATTTAAAATATGGTATTATTATATTTCAGCAAAAAATAAATTTTAAAAAATTTATATTTTGTAAATAGCTATAAATATTATATTTAACATAAACACTCATTAAAATTAATTTATCACTGTAACTTTTTTTATCTCATTCCATCTACTATTCAAACGCTATCATTATCTCGCCGCTATCGTTAAATTCAGACGCCAACAATCGAACGGCAAACCTTTGAATGCCATCTTACGTGTCCAGCTAATGTACGATCCAGATTCTCTGTTGAAACACGGCACACCCAACAAAGGGTCGAGATCATCCATCCCCGCTGTACAAGCAAGTGGGTGCACGTGACAATGTGGGGGAACCGGAACACCTTTTTGCTCTTTTTTTTCCGCTTTCCCCGCAAAAAAATGTTATCAATTTATGAGACTCTTAAAATATCATAATCTTTTAATATTGATATCTGTAAATGCATACAAACTTTGTTACTATTTTTTTCCTATTTAAAAAAGAGCAAAGAGAACGTGTTCTTGCCAAAGCTTCCGCATATAAATTAGGATTATTTTCTTAATTTTTAAACTATATTATTCTATTAACTTTTATTGTTTTTTATTTTTCTAATTCAAACTTAGACACGATAAATTAGAGAATATTTTATGAAATAATCCTATAAATTAAGATGTAATGTTGAATTAGGGATGCAGTCAGGTAAGACATCTATAAATATGTTAAAAAGAAATGCACAATATCTTCAATTTAAACTGTAATTGTGACAATTACATGGTTATTTACTAATTCAAGGCACTTGTACCTCCATTTCATAATTAAAAAAATATATTTTTTGTAATATTTTAAAATTTAGGTTATTTCCTCTTACGCTTCTAAACTATGATGATTTTTCAGATTTAATTCAAAAAAATTTTTCATTTTTTATCTTTAAATTATCACGATTTTTTTAGTTTGATTCTTTCGTCTAATTTTATCAACTTCTCAGTTAATTTTAATTTTTTAAAATTTATAAAAAAACTATTGTACCCCTATCTTACATGTCTAAAAGTCATAGTCTTTCTTCACTTATTTCAGCGAATTCGAAAAATCAAGGTGTCTAAGACAGGGGTACAATGATCTTTTCATAAATTTGAAAAATCAAAGTTAACTAAGAAGTTGACAAAATTGGACAGAAAGATCAAACTGAAAAAATCGAGATAATTTAGTTATCTAAAAAATGAAGTTCGTAGTTTGATATTAAATATAAAAAATTATGATAATTTATATGTAATTAGAGGAAATAATCTTAAAATTTATCTCGATTAATTACTTGTTACCTTTTTTTTCAAACGTAGCAAAGTGCGAACTCCAATGTTTGATAATTATAATCCAACTAATACATTTCTTGTAGCAATCGCTTGATAGTGTAATCCAAAAATTAAATAAAGTTTACAGATATATTTTCGTGACAGCCGACTAATGGTTTTCCGTTGAATCACGTATCACCAGAAAAATATCAAAGAATGGCTGCCAACAAATTTTCTTTAACATGACGTTTTAATAAAAAAAACATATTAAATAAATAAATGATATTTTTGTAAACAAATAAACGATCGTCTTCATAGTTTATCCTTTTGATTTTATAATTTTAGGTCGTTGCCTATACTTGAGACTAAAAAGGAAAAAATATCATAAATATGAAACAAAAGCCAGAGAATGACCTAATTATGCTTTATTGCTCGAAGAAGTATATTTTTCTTAATTTACTAAAAAAATAATGAGAATAAGGATTATAATAAAAATTAATTCATGTATATAAAATATCGTTGCATCGTCATTTTGCCACCTCATAATTTTTATAAATATGCATTTATTTAAGAACTGTCAAATGAAGATCCAATATATATATATATAAATTAATTTCTGTCCTGTATAATATTATTTCTAAAAAGAAATTAGTAATTTGAGAGGTTGCGTGAAATTAGGAGGTGGGTGGGAGGGTATTTATGTCATTGAAGAGTACGTTCTGTGTGATCGTCCACCGGGGATCGCGATCCCGCGGGTCCCACCGATGGGGCCACCGCCAACTTTATCGATCCAGAACCAGCGATGCGGTTGAAAAAGGATCGTACCGTGAGCAGTACGGTCAAAAATAAAAAAAAGCCATTAAGGCCGGTAAAAGAGAAAAACATGTTGTAAGTTGTAACAACTGGAGGGAGGTCATGAGACTATGAGAGAGACACTGACGCACGGGAGAGGGAGAAAGAGAGAGAGAGATGACGTGCGAAGTCCTCGTACCCTATAGTTGTTACCAACTCATAGCAATCATCCCTTTCACACACACACACACACACACACCCCCCCCCCCCCCCCTCTCTCTCTCCCCCTCCCTCCCTTCCATTATTACTTTTGTACCTCGTTTCTATGGCTACGTACTCGGTCACTTTATTTTAACTGATACACGCCGTGCTTCTTCTTATTCATTTCATATCGTATCATGTTATATATATATATATATATATATAATATTATACTATCAATATCAACGCTATGAACGCACAAACAAATGACTAGCGTTGGATCCTCTATCCGCTTCTTAGATATAGAAAATTAACCACCTAAAAATAACTATATAATTGTGAAAATTAAGAATGTATTCTTAATCATTATAAACGTCGAGGACTCGAACTTTTCCTGATTTTTTTTGCAACCTTCCTTTAATAATAATAATAATAATAATAATAATAATAATATTATTATTATTATTATTATTATTATTATTATTATTATTAGCAGATATATTGGGAATGGTGCACAAACAGCAAACGGTTTGATTTCAACGTAGATTATGAATTTTATATCACATCCTTTGCAATGCCTATGTTATAAGCATATTTACTGATATTTAAAATTATTAGTACTTAACTAATAAAAAATTGGTAAAATTTTAATCTAAAACACTATTAGCGCTTCGTTAGTCCAATATTCTAATGTTCGAATGTGATATATCACATTCCAAGTGTAAATTGTAATATATATTATTCATTTAAATTATAGTCCTCATAATTTTGTCAAAAGGTATTACATGTAATGGAGGTCATATTCTCCTATGTGCTCAATATTTTTTCAAGACATGTCCATTGTCTCTTTCTCTTCTCAAGGGATAAATATATTATTGTTGTGAAGTGGCATCTCATCAGACGGTTTATTCACAGTAGTGAGTCTAATATCATATGTAATATATACCAGATCAACGCGTGATACATTATCTGCTTCAATGGCATGAACAATTTTGATAAACGTTGCCTCTGTGTTTAACGCGATAACATCAATTTTGTCTTTGAGCTCATATTTTTTTTTAAACATGTCAACTGATATCGAATTAACGCAACGCCCTATTGTCTTATGAGATCTCTATACTCGCAATATACCGTTTTGTACTATTTTGAGCTCGCGACAAATACAGATTTCATTGCCAAGATTTAATTTATGTATGCAAGAAATATATCTATGATCATTAAATTTCAATTTTTCTACTATAATTAATGATTAAAATTATTTATATAAATATTTTATCATTCAAACTCGGTAATCGTAAATCTAAAATGTTGATATGTTAAAATTAAGTTTTTTATACTACGTACATAGAACATTGATTCCATATTGAAACTATTATTGCTATTTTTTTATTTTGTAAAAGAGCATGCTATCTGTTGATATAAGTCGCAGAAACATCCTGATACAAAATTTGAAGGAGGCCCAAAGGTGGTCGTCCTTTCCAAAAAGTATCGTTCTCATTGGAACGACCAAAATTCGATACAATATTTAACAGTACAGGCTTCAAATTGAGCAATCATTTGGTGTATATCCATAACAAAGTTCTTGATTCGCCATGAACAATTTTACTTCTTGTTGATTATTTGTACCAAGGCAGCGGAGTCAATTTTCACTTGCACATGTGTGTACTCCAATTGGATTCCATGCTTTATACCCGCCATTACCTCCCAAGCCTCGAGCTCAAGGATAGTCTCAGCATCTCTCCGAAAAGCCCCTGTAGTAAGAAAACAACCATCAGTATTTCTAAGCAAGTAACCTGCTCCCCCGCCTCGAAAGCTCCTATGAAGGAGTCATCGGAGTTGATTGTAATCACTCCGCTTGGCGAGCGCTCCCACCGGACCCAGATGGGGTCTTGGGGGGTATGGGCCTCAGGACAGTGGTAAGTAACATATTCATTATACCCAGCCAAGATCCTTGTCTATGGGTATACTCTTATGAATATAATGTTTGTTCAGCCTCATGGAGGAGGCTGGCCCCCTTCTCATTCGTCTGATCTACATTCAATGGGTGTGGAGGAGGCATGTGGTTCTATCTCATGATGCGCGATTCGAGCGTATGGGAAACGGTTTGTTCATCTTGGTTTAGCTTCGTCGGACCTGAAACTTGTGTCGACGATCTCGCCTTCCGATGGCAAATGACGATAAGCGGGCAGCACTTAGGGTGAGTGTGAGACATTGCGAAGGGGAGGGGGTTGGGGCCATGACAAGTCATTACGAATGTTAGGGACTTTTTCTGACAACAAAGGGTGGCAAGAGATACTTCGCCTTTTGCCCTACACGATTTGGCGGAGGTCCTTTGCCCTTCGTGCCATAAATCTTAACCGATCTATTCGCTGGGCGTAGCGGTGGCAATATTCCCCACCCCCGCGGGGCCCCACGGGGATTCCCCATTTGGGGCCCATCTTCGGGGAATTCTTTTCCCCGCGGGGGCGGGGATGGGGGCCAAACTGCCCCCGCCCCCTCTTTCGGGGATCGGGGCGGGGGTAGTTCCCCCCGCCCCGTCGGAGCCCCGATTGCCCGATAAGTGCAGCCCTCCTCTCTTTTTTTTCTTTCAATAACCTTGACCGCAGCCCTCCTCTCTCTCTCTTCCTCTCTTCTTCGTCCGCGCAGTCGCCCCCTCCTCTCTCTCTTCTTCGTCCACGGCGTCGTCCGCCTCTGCTCTCTCTCTTCCTCTCTTCTTCGTCCGCGCAGTCGCCTCTGCTCTCGCCGTACGAGGACCGCCGCCGCTCTCGCCCCCACCGCCGTGCCCTCGCCCGCCGCGGCCGTGCTCTCGCCCGCCGCAACCGCTCTCTCGCCCCGCCTCCACCGCGCTCTTGCCCGCCGCCGCCATCGAAGAAGAGATCGGTCGCATCCGAGATCAGCCGCATCCGAGATCCCCCTCCTCTCTCTCTTCTTCTTCTTCGTCCGCCTCCGAGATCGGCTGCATCCGACGCGGATCCGGCCAGATCCGCACGGATCTACCGCATCCGATATCCCCCTCCTCTCTCTCTTCTTCTTCTTCGTCCGCCTCCGAGATCGGCTGCATCCGATGCGGATACGGCCAGATCCGCACGAATCTGCCGCTCTCTCGCACCCGTCGGCTCTCTCTCACCCCCTCCGCCGGTCTCTTGACCCGCCGCCGCTCTCGACCGCCGCCGCTCTCGCCCCCACCGTCGTGCCCTCGCCCGCCGCGACCGTGCTCTCGCCTGCCGCGGCCGCTCTCTCGCCCCGCCTCCACCGCGCTCTTGCCCGCCGCCGTCATCGAAGAAAAGATCGGTCGCATCCGAGATCAGCCGCATCCGAGATCCCCCTCCTCTCTCTCTCTTCTTCTTCTTCGTCCGCCTCCGAGATCGGCTGCATCCGACGCGGATCCGGCCAGATCCGCACGGATCTGCCGCATCCGATATCCCCCTCCTCTCTCTCTCTTCTTCTTCGTCCGCCTCCGAGATCGGCTGCATCCGACGTGGATACGGCCAGATCCGCACGGATCTGCCGCTCTCTCGCACCCGCCGGCTCTCTCTCACCCCCTCCGCCGGTCTCTTGACCCGCCGCCGCTCTCGCCCCCACCGCCGTGCCCTCGCCTGTCGCGGCCGTGCTCTCGCTCGCCGCGGCCGCTCTCTCGCCCCACCTCCACCGCGCTCTTGCCCGCTGCCGTGCTCTCTCGCCCCTTTTCGCCGCCGTTCTCTCACCCCCGTCGTCGTTCTCGCCCCCCTCCGCGGGGATTCGAATTCCCCGCGGGGATTCGGGGCCCCGCGGGGATCGGGGCGGGGGTTAAAATTTCCCTCGAACTAGGGATTCGGGGTGGGGTCGGGGGCGGAGGCGGGTTGTCGGGGTCGGGGTGGGGGTGGTGTCCCCCGTCCCGAACAGCGGCGGTTGCCATCCCTAGCTGGGCGCGATCAGCCATTGGTTCCGACAGGCGTTAGGGGCTCTTTCGAATGGTAGCATCGGAGCGGAGGCTTTTTGGCGTCGGCTTTGTTTCGGTGACAGGAGATGATTCTTGTTCGTGTCACGAGAGGGCACACATTGATATCCTCTAGGGCAGAAGTCATGTGACGCTCGAAGTAGATCACTTGAGCCCGAACGAAAGCTGAACCGAAATTTGTCATTCGCTTGAAGTGTGCATCGCGCAAGGCGAACCACACGCCTCCTCCGCACTCGGATGCATATCCGACGAGTGAGAATGGGGAGGGCGGTGAGGTTGGACAGACATTATATCCTACTCTTATGCCTTATAAGTTATAATTTGGTAACCTTCGTAATAAAATGCGATTAGCTCTATTCAAATTCAATTTGTCAAATGGAATTTCGATCACTATTATATAATCAGCCTGTCTCTGCCGAAGTGATTCCTCCTTTAAAAATAGATGATCGATTGGCGTCATTTATAGATGAAATGGCAAGTAGAGTCAGAATTAATTATATATCTTCTGATAAAATAAATACATAAATAATCTGTCTTTATTAGACGGTCCCTTTTGTCGTTTCACGGAGCTGTTCACGTACTTCATTTCCCCCACTCAAGGACAAACGTCACGAACCTTATCATCTACACATTCATATGGCTGATTAAAACGGGGTGTGCTTTTTGCAGATGGATGGAGGGATGAAAATATTAGTGAAAATTTTGAGTTGATGATATTTTAAGGAAAATATGGCACATTTATTTTATGATTCTTATGTTCAAATAAGAAATAACACCCTTAATATGTGAATTAATTAACTCGTGCACTTCGCATTTTGCATTAAAAAATGTTAAAAATGTATGAAATAAGGCAACTCAAATATTCAATTATTTTGAGGGGGGTGCCATAAAATTATATTAAATAATAAAAGGAAATACACCTTCAATTATTTGTGGAAAGAAAATGTTAATCTATGATATGAACCGTAACAAGGCTGATAGGCTGATATTAGACAGCAAACAAGAATCAATCGATTCAATTCGTATTATGTTGCTGTCATCATTAATTAATTAAGTAATTCCGCAAACGAAAAATAGAAACTTAACTGGAAACTTAAAAGAGAATAATACCAGCGAATTAAAGTTTTGCGATTAAAAGAATATAATATTAGAATTTTGAATTTCATTTTTTTCGGTATAAGAAAAAAAAATGAAGAGGACCTAGTTGCAATATAACGGAAGAGAGGGTTCAAAATATGAAAAAAAACTGTGGCATGTAATTATATTATTAAAATAATAATAATAATAGCAGTAATTGAAACCTCGAAGACCTGACCGAGTGACCGAAAAGAGTGAGGCGCTTTCCTACGTCTTTCCCAGTGGACAGTGGTACGGCCGATGTGGAGTGAAAATAACCTCGAGATGGGGCGAAAATTACCATCTTTGCCACGCAAGAGAACGAACCGTAAAAAGGTGGGAAAAGCAGCACTACTCTCTTCGTTCTCTCTCTCTCTCTGCCCCCTCCTCCGTCCTTTTTATTCTTCTTTTTTTTTTCTTTCAATCATTAATTTGCCCATCCCTCTCTCTCTCTCTGCCTCTCTCCCTGTCCATCCTCTTCCTCTTCTTCCTCTTCCTCTCACAGTGAGAAGAAAAGGGCGAGATCTCGTCGTCGGCGTTGCATGCGGTTGATTTGCTCTCTGTTGGTAACTGGGATTTTAGAACTGGGAGCCCTGTCGATCTTCTTCACGCGTTCTCCCTTCCTTGTTTTTGAATTCCTTTTTCTCGATTTATTTCGCGTTTTGGGGATTTATGCGTTTGCAATTAGGGGGATTCTTCTCCGTAGAAGACATCATGCAGTTAGGAAGCGTGCCTACTCGGGAGGTAAGCAAGTTTCTATTGTTCCCCATCTTTTTCGCCAATTTTGTGCTGGAACTAAGATTTTGTTGGTTTGATTGGTGGAATTATGTGTGAATTAGTATCAGGTTTGAGGGAAGGGGAAAAAGAAGCGATCTTTGCTCGCAATATTTGATTTTTACGGCTTCTCGAGTTAGGAGCAGGGTGGAAATGGAGCGCGAGGTAGCCGCTCAGGTGGCTTCTCCTATCTTCTTCCACCATCACCACCACCACAGGAATCTCCCAGGAAGTTTTCATGACACGCCACCGCTTCCCAGAAAACGAGATTTCCCTTGGCAAAATCACACCTTTATTCACCACCAGCAACAACAGCATCAGAGCCAGCAGCAGCGGCACATGGTCGTGGCCGCCGCCGCCGCGGTGGCGCCTCCCAGCGCTGCTGCTACCAATTGGAACGCGAAGGACTGGGACTGGGATTGCTTCAATTTCTCGGCAAAACCAACTTCTGATGGAGGGGACGGGCTCCGTCTTGTAACTCAGCGGGCTTCTGCGCCTGCTGCAGAGGTAGGACAAAAGAAAAAAGGGGATGACAGCTCGAAAAGCCCGTCTACTGTGACGAGTTTGGAAGAGGATGGTGAGAATCTGACTCTGAAGCTGGGAGGGGGAAACTTCCCGATGGAAGATCCAGTGGCGAGGCCTACCAAGAGGGTGCGGTCGGGGTCGCCGGGGAACGGAGGTGGCGGCAACTACCCGATGTGTCAAGTAGATGACTGTAAGGCTGATTTGTCGGGAGCCAAGGATTACCATCGACGGCACAAGGTGTGTGAGGTGCATAGTAAGACTACAAAGGCCCTTGTGGGGAAGCAGATGCAGAGGTTCTGCCAACAGTGCAGCAGGTAATTGGATCTGCTTATTTGTTTCTTTTCCCAATCGGTCGTAGGATTTTCCAAAGATTTCTGCCATCTCTGAATATTGCTAATTCTAAGTGCTGGTTCAGCTTTCCTCTTTTCATCAGTTTCTCATTTTCTGTTTCTATTTATCTTATTTGCAGACTATTTGCCTTGTTTGATCAAATAAATCATGCAATGCTCCGTATTTAGACTTACTGTTCATGTTTTATTGAATTGAGATTTTTTTTCTTAATTTGAGAACTATGAAACACTTAAATCACAATATTGGTTCTGTTGATTTGAGGAAGATTTAATTGTCTTTTGCATCCAGATTTCATCCTCTCTCAGAGTTTGATGAGGGAAAAAGAAGTTGTAGAAGAAGGCTTGCAGGTCATAATCGTCGGAGACGGAAAACACAGCCAGAGGATGCTCCTCCTCGTCTTTTGCTCCCTGGAAACCAAGAGAATGCAACAACTGGAAATCTGGACATTGTTAATTTGTTAGCAACATTGGCACGCCTGCAAGGTAACACCTTTGGCACTTGTAGGGTATTTACTCCTTTACATTCTATCTGAGTCTCAATATTTGAACTTCTACACCCAGGTAATGGCCAAGGTAAAGCGGGTAGCATGCCTTCTTTACCGGACAAAGATCATCTCCTCCAAATTATTAGTAAAATTAACACTTTGAACCATCCAAATCCTCCTTCAAAATCATCCGCAGCTGGAGGATTTGATCTAAATATATCACAAGCTCCCCAGCAGGTTCTGCTGGAACAAACCACGAAAACAAATGAGAAAGAAAGCGTGCCCTCTACAATGAACCTCCTAGCAGTACTTTCTGCAGCATTAACAGCATCTGCTCCCGATGCCCTAGTGTGTCTTTCTCAAGGGAGCAGTGAAAACAGTGGCAATGATAAACCCAAAGCACATGGTGTGCAACCTGTTGCTGATGTTAATGAAAGAGCGAAGCCATCACACATATTTTCTTCACTTGGAGGGGGACGAGACAGTTGCATCAGCCAATCAACACCTGAAGCAGCTCATCAACCATTCCAGGAATCCAGACCAAGTCTACAACTGCAGCTTTTCGGCTCTGCCGATGGTGATAGTCCTCCAAAACTATCATCTGCTATGAAATACTTGTCGTCCGAGAGTAGCAACCCTATGGAGGAGAGGTCTCCTTCATCTTCTCCCCCAGTTACAAGGAAGTTATTCCCTTTACACTCAACAGCTGAGAGTATGAAACAAGGACATGAAGCAAATTGCAGGGAGGATAATGCAGGTGTTGAGTTGAGCACCAGTCTTGGTTGGAGTACACCGCTTAACCTCCTTAAGGAGTCAGAGAGGCAAGCAGAGCATAGAACAGTTCAAAATACTGCATATTATACATCATCATCTGGTTCAGACCATTCACCTTCTAGTTCAAACTCTGAGGCCCAGGTAACAGATTGATTAAAAGTTACTCGTTTTGTTTCATGTCATGCTTTTATAACTTTGTCGATTGATTCATCATAATATTATTCATAAGGATCGAACTGGACGAATTGTATTCAAACTCTTTGGCAAAGATCCAAGCAGTTTCCCTGGGAACATTCGTGCTGAAGTAAGTTGTTATACTTTATCTCTACAACAGTTAAATGGGCTGTGCTAGTGAGTGCTGATGTTCTTTGGCATTGCAGATATTGAACTGGCTCTCAAACTGCCCAACAGAGATGGAGAGCTATATACGTCCCGGTTGTGTTGTCTTATCTATTTATGTGTCGATGCCTGCAATTGCATGGGAAGAGGTGAATGATTAGTTCACTGATTTTCATCTTTTCTATTTTCTTTTCTTTTCCAAATATTAGAATGTATTGTTGTCCTTTGCAGCTCGAAGGGTGTCTTCTTGATAGGGTCACCACACTAGTTCAACAATCAGAGTCAGAATTCTGGAGAAGTGGGAGGTTTTTGGTTCGAACAAATAGGCAACTGATATCTCACAAGGATGGTATGATTATTATTATGTCAGAGGGTTCTCAAAATCTTTTGTCCTCCAAAGGATGTCAAGTTTTTTATACCGTCATTCTAACTTTGCATATGATACTAAACTTGATGCAACATGTTACTACAGGGAAAATCCATCTTTCTCGATCTTGGAGGACTTGGAGTGCTCCAGAGTTGACCTCTGTGTCTCCTGTTGCTGTTGTGAGTGGACAAGAAACCACACTTACACTAAAAGGTCGCAACTTGACAGTTCCTGGAACCAAGTGAGTTATGCAAATAAGATTTTTAATTGTGCTAAGTAGTACAAAAATTTTGGTAGATTTTTAAATGTATTCTTCATGCAGGATATACTGCTCGTACATGGGTAAGTACACGTCCAAAGAAGTTCTATGTTCTGCATATCCAGGCACAATCTATGATGATTCTAGTATCGAGAGTTTTGATTTTCCTGGAGGGTTTCCCAATGTCTTGGGTCGCTGTTTCATCGAGGTAAGCATATCAAAGTCAATAAACTAAACATTTAAATGGATGAACTTTCTGCTTATGACTTTTGAAATACCTGTACAGGTTGAGAATGGCTTTAAAGGAAATAGCTTTCCTATTATCATAGCAGATTCTAATATTTGCTCAGAGTTAAGAGACCTCGAATATGACCTTGGGGAAGATATTCGGTTGACTGACATAAGTCCAGATAATCAAGTTCAAGACACCACAACGCCTCAATCAAGGGATGATATTTTGCACTTCCTGAATGAACTTGGTTGGCTATTTCAAAAGATGCATGCACCTAGTGGACCTCCATTCCAAGATTTCTCCACTGGACGGTTCAAGTACCTCCTTGCATTTTCAGTTGAACGTGATTGGTGTACTCTTACTAAGACTCTTCTTGGTATGCTTGTGGAAAGAAGCTCCAAAAGTGATTATCTAAAGCAAGAGTCATTAGAAATGCTTTCAGAAGTTCACCTCTTGAACAGGGCAGTTAAAAGAAAGTGCAGGAAAATGGTAGATTTGCTTCTCCACTACTCAGTAAGGCATGAAAATGGAAGTGCAGAATTCTATCCCTTCCCTCCTAACATGGCTGGCCCTGGTGGACTAACGCCATTGCATCTGGCTGCATCTCTACAAGATTCTGAAGATTTGATTGATGCATTGACTAATGATCCACAAGAGGTAAATTTTTTTGCCTAGGGTATCACCAATTATGCATAGTGAAACAACTCTCACAAGTTAATGTGACATCTGTTTTTGTTCTGTTTTGTAGATCGGTTTGAACTGCTGGAGTTCACTACAGGATGACAATGATCAATCCCCATACATGTATGCAGCGGTGAGAAACAACCATGCATACAACAGACTGGTTGCTAGGAAAATCGCAGACAGGGACAACAATCAGATAACAATCTCCATTGGGGAAAAAGAAGTATCAATGGACAAGTCATGGATAGTAACAGAGTTAAACAAGAATGGTGCCGGTCCTTCACAAGCAAGAAGTTGTGCACGATGTGCATTGGTGAGGCCTGGTAGGCCTTTGCTAAATGCCCGCGCTCAGGGACTGCTTCAACGGCCCTATATCCATTCGATGCTTGCAATTGCTGCAGTATGTGTTTGTGTCTGTTTATTCTTCCGAGGTTCGCCACAAATTGGCTGCGTTGAGCCATTCAAGTGGGAAAATCTGGACTTTGGCCCATTGTAAACTTGAGAGGAAGAATGGTGATGAAGATGACAGCTGGGAATGGCAGTGCGGCAACTAATTCATATGAAGCACAAAATTCGAATGCAAACTCCATCTGTAATACGGGCATCTGGCATTACGGGAGGGTTTGCATTTTGGTTTTGATTTTGACATTGCTAATGGTTGGGTTATACCGTCACTTGTTCTCAAGTAAGCTAGTACGGGGAGATGGAGTTGCAGTCTATAGAGAATAAGAGTTTGGAGCAAGATTTGCTCAAAGGAGAAGATAATGTTTTGTTCCTCGACAAAATAACGGTCTATCTTTAGGCTCAGCGGCAACAGAATCTCCCAGTGGGAAAAGTGATTTGAGTCTAGCAGAAGGTTTGAGCTTCACTTCATCAGCTGCAATGGCCATTTGGAAGGACGTAAACCACCTGTGTTTGCTTGTTTTGGGTTAAACTGTTGAGTATGTCGTGCTTTTCTAGTGGACATTTCCTTTTGGCGTGAAAGTAAATCCATATTAGGTACAGTAGCACTCTGAGCGGTTAATACAAACGGGTTGGTTTTACTTATATGTCATAATAAGTTAGGATAATGTGCAAAATAACTTAATTTACATTACTTGCTCACAGATACTTTTTTGATGGGATTCTTTCATTCATAAAACCTTCCATGTATGCGTTTCTCTGTAGTTGATGCTTTACGGTTCCAATGGACACAACGTTATTTTCTTTTGGGGGATGGAGTTGAAAGGTGGTGGCCTGTTCCTTTTTGTGCGTGCATGGTCATGACCAATACCATTATGGAGAGCTTGTTACAGTGAGATCATCACTTACGTTATCAGGTCCGCATGCTTCACCACAAATTCTCGATAAGCACGAAGGACACAGCAGCAGTGCGAGCGTCGTTATCGCTTTAGGAGGGACCGTGCCGATGCTCCACAAGGCCCCGATCTATGAGGGATGGGACACACCACATGTGATTTGCTTTTTTATCATTTAAAGAGGATCCTACAATGTCTTGATGCATGGCATCTTTTTGTGATCACAACATTAGTAATAGTTACGGACATAACAGCGTAACATTATTAAAGTGGTGCGCGACCTAAGAGCATGATCTTGGTGGTTTCACTGACAGAACAATGGGGTGGAACATTGACCATGTGGAGAGAGACCGCGAGGCGTTGCACTTGAGCGGCGGCGACTCGAGCAAAACGAACGGGATGCAATGACTTCTTTTTTTTTCGCGCGAATTGGAAGCCAGAAACGAAGGAAAGCGCGCTGCAAAACGTAGCGGGGCAGCGGTGCCGTGGTCCTGCACGTAACGGCGCGGTGCGTTCCGATGGCTGTCTCGCCGCGCGAAGAACTTAAACGGTGGGTTGCAGCGAAGGCATATCTTGAGACTTGAAAATTGCCTTAATGACGCTGATTATTATATTTTAATGACACCTCCTCTTAAGGATATGAATAGACCATTTCTAGGTTTTCTTTTTTTCTTTTCAGCTTTTAGTTATATTGATTATTGTTTGAGTTTTCACTTTGCATAAGAAAATATGTACTGTAACACGTTCTTATTTTCAAAGCACATTAATCAAAATGTAAAGTTGCGTTTGATATGATGTTTACTTTCTAGACTTTATTTGTTGTTGAAAGTTGTTCTCGTGTGCAAGTGATGAAGAGACAACTTGGCGAACTAAATGAGAGCTGTGCGGTCAACTTCAAAATATCCACGTCCTATATTAACAAGGTTAGAACTTAAAACCTATTGGTCTCTTAAAGGTCTCTTAGAGGCCGTTTGGATGTAGGATAAAGTTGAGGAGAATAAGATAAAAGAATATCATATTTTGAAAAAAGTCAAGATATTCTTATTTCACCTATCATTTGGTTTACAGAGAATAGAATTTTAAAATATAATTTTTTATATTTAAAATATTTTATAATACATATGTGGTGTTCAATATTATAATAATAATAAAATATTTATATAAATAATATATGATTGATTTTTTTAAAAATAAAATATGGTCAAAAATTTCTAAAAAAGAAGAATAAGTGTGTTCTTCCGAAACAAAAGAATACACTTATTATTTTTCACGAGAATAAAATGGTGGTTTTATGTTTTTCAACGTGGTTTTATGATTTTCGAAGTTTGACCGAGATAATTCTATTCTGCGTGATGTTTGGCTATATTATCGGAATATCGAGATATTCTGTCGTTTATCCTCTAACCAAACGGCCCCTTAGGATTTATTTGTCAAATAACTAATGGAGAACTAGGATGGGGTGACATGGTTAGTGATGAAACGAGGTGACGTGGTGTATCATTAGAAAGTTCATATTTAGATAATAAATTATATAAGATGTGGGGTGGGGTAATGAATATTTTATTTATATAAAAGTCATTTTTATCCTTCGTTATATATTATAAATATTTATAATCGTTAATTAGGAGTGAGCATGAATCGGGACGACCTAGCCGCCTTCGTTCGCGTCGGCTCATATTTTTTAATTTTTTTTTCCGACTTGATGAATAATTGGGTCAAGACCGGGTCATATTTCTTTGACATCCAGCTGGGTTGGGACCGAATCTGGATTTTACATCGCGACCTGATTGAATATATTATATTAATATCAAATTATTTTTAAATAATATATTTATGTTTATTTTGAATAAAATTTTATACTTACTAAAAAATTTTATTTAATAAAAAATTATAGATAAATATGTATTCATATTAAAAAAAGATAACGCATCAATGAAAGAGAAAAGAAGAGAGAGAGGGGGTGGTTTAATTTAGTAAGCAGAGAAATAATTTAATTTGATAATAAAAATGAAAAGAAATTAATTTGATCTAAAATAATTTATTTTTTCTTATTCTATTAATTTTATGTAATAAAAAAATATGATGTTTAAAGAACTTAATTATTCTATCCCATCCTTCTTAACTTAAATAAAAAAAATATAAGTTTAACTAATTTCATTTCCTTATATTCCAACTCATCTCTTCGTGTCCCTCAATTCAAACATTCGGACTAAAAACTTTTTTACCATGATTTTTTATATTTGCAAAATTTATCCTCTAACAATCTTTGCTAATTTTATTTTCTGACTTTTCTATTGCCTCCTTCTTAGTAGTCATTTTTAAAATATTAATACGGTAGTATGCCCACAATATAGTTCCTAATGATATATAAAAATGACTTCAAATTTACTATTTGTTAAGTTTGCGCTAAGATTTTTTAAAAGTAAATTTCAAATATTTGTTCAATAATTGCTAGAACAAAATCATATATTTTTCAAATAATTTTTATGCCAAATTAATTGAACTCGACGAGAGGTCAACCTTTTAACTTATCTGCCACCGTACATATTGATAAATCGATTTCACTTTCCAAAATTCAAGAGTCGACTACCTAAAAATTTTGGAGACAATAGTAGTAAATATCTAAAAAAATAAACAGAACATACTGAGCACAATATTATATTTTGATTAATGTATTTTAAAAAATATCGAATAAATATATTTTATATAAGTAATAATTAAAATGAAATTTTTAGTGCTCTTTTGATATAGGATATATAAGATAGATTCTTAACTACTATTGCTATTTTATTTTTAAAATTTTTAGATTATTGTCGTTGATTATTCTTTTTATATCTTTCTAAATTTTATATTATTCAGATTTGATTATAAAATGTCTCTAAATAAGCATGAACTCTTTTATTATTGATAGTTCAAGTAATATCTAATTATTTTATTAAATATGTGTGATTTTATTTATTGAACTCGGTGAATTTTAAATATCTAAGTTATTGATGATGCTTTGATTTGTTAACTATTTTTAAGATACGTTGGAAAGTTATAATCCTCCGTTGCGCATCATTCATATCCTATAAAATAATAAAAAAATATATATGTCCACCTATTTGAAAAGGAAGTGTCTTTTGATCAAATAATAAAGAATACAATATTTCGCAAAGTGATGTAATAAAGGGTATAATGGTCCTTTTAATTAAGGACAACACTATATAAATGTAAAATTGTTCACAACTAACGTCGAGAAATAATAATAATTTTTCAAGCGATAATAGTATTATTCTTTTTTAAATTGCACAACGTTCAAAAGTATCAGCAGATAAATATTTGAATCTAGACTGCAAAAGCCTATTTTCATGTTCTTAGGTTTTAAGCTCGAATTTTTTTAAAGAAAAAAAATAAATTATGTTTTCATTCAGAATCTGTCTTTTTATGGTTTCGTAAGAAAGATTTAATCAACGTGCAATGTGCGCTGGGCCCACACTCACGTGACGGGCCTACACGGACACATGATGGCCCAATCGTGCGGCCCAGACTAACACGCTACGCGCCACGAGTGTGTGCGGCGCAACGCGACGACAAGCCTGCATGTGCTGGCTCGTTGGTTCGTTCGTGCTCGTGGACGTGTCACGGGGTCATTCTCGGACACTAGACCACGTGCGGCGACTAGGCGGATAGGCACCTAGCCAAGCCTGTTTTGAGTTTGCAGCGGAAGTTTTATGGTCGAGACGACTTTGCCGAGAGTCGCTCTTATAGGCATTCAAACACGGACATGACTAGAGTGTTGGACTACTCGTCACGAGACCGTGGCATTAGCGCGTTGCGGCACTAACGTAGGCGCTTGGGCGCTTAAAGTCCGAAGGGGCGACGAAGGGACCACGGGACGCCACGAAGGGACACCGATGTGGGTTGCCACCCCACGCTCAAGGCCATGACACTAGAATTAAAGGAAAGCTTGCTTGTATTAAATATGATGAAACATAACATACAATTGGGCCTCGGAAGGCACTAGTGAACTCCTCCCAGTGTACCGTAGGTATAGGAGTCTTGTTACATATTGAAGATGCAAAAGACGTACCCTACGGGAACGTCACCTACTTGGCCATTCATAAAGACGGCCTTACAAGATAAATGCCCTAAGGGCGGATAACTTGGTACTCCGCAATATTACGCAGTGCGGGGCGGCTGCATGTGTTCCATGTTTTCGGCGCTGAGCGGCCGAGGGCTATAAGTTGAGCGGCACTGGTGCCGCGAGGCTTCACGCTTCGTGTCACGGGAAACACCCCGTGACATTCTCCCCCACCAAAGTCGGCGACGCCCCCGACGCCGTTGTCCGGGCTTCCTCGGGGCCTTCGTCTTGAGTCTTGACTTCGCTTGTCTCGTTCACTTCTGCCTTCTTTGCCTTGACTTCAACTTCACCAGCATCACGCAACGCCAGGAATGCCCGCTCCTTGGGGTCTCGCTGAGGACTCCTCCCTCAGGCCTGCTTCGCTCGCTGATCCTTCGTCCAATCCGGGGTCATCACTTGTGCAGCGCCAGTGGAGTCCGCCATGTGCGGTCTGACTTCATCAAGCAACTATCCGTCCATCAAGTCTTTGTTGGCTTCACTTCTCTTTGACTTGCGCAGCGTCAACTTGTGTGGTTTGGCTTCTTTGGGGGTGAAACAACTCTTGTATGCCTTCAGGAATAGCGCGGAGAAGAGTTGTCTCAGGGTCGTGTAGAACACGATGAAGAGTCTCGCCATTCGACCTGCATGACTTGACTCGATGCCTTCATGTTGCGGATGGCCACAGCATAAGGTCTTCCTTCCGTCGAATGCACAGTACGGGACCATCTCACCCTCGATGATCATTCTTGAATTTCGACGGCTTGAAACAGCACAAGCTCTCCGATGTCGATGCTTGTAGCTTGTCTGCTTCGAGTGTCTGGGGTCGCTATGATGAGCGACGAGAGTCTTCCCACGGATACTTTGGGACGCTTCAGGTCTCTTTGTGGGCTTGACTCAACGTCTCTATGTTGCAAATGATTACAACGTAGAGTCTTCCATATCTCTACCGAACTAAAAGCGCAGGACCACCTCCTCCTTGGTGATCACCTGATGTTTCGGCAGTCTTGAGGCGGGACAAGGTTTTTGATATGACAATCCATGCCTTGTCCATCCAAGTCGCCATAGTGGGCGACGAGAGTCTCCCCACATTTCCTTGTGGTTCAACTCGCTGTCCCCAAGTTGCAGATGGCTGCAACGTTGAGTCTTTCTTCCGCCGAGCCTTGAAAATAGTTCCACCTTCCCCTTGGTGGACAAGAGATATCTCGACGGTTTGAGGTGGAGCAAGGTTCTTTGGTATAACATTCCGCACCTTGTCCACTCCCAGTCGCTATAGTGAGCGACAATGAGGGTCTCCCCACATGTGCCTGTGGTTCGACTCTCTTCTCCTGCTTCGATGGGCAATCTATATCTTCGGCATGAGTAGCTTCCTCCTTGCGACTTGAGCTTCTCTCCCCCACCATTGCCCTTGCCCAAGGGCTTTGGTGGTATGGCACTTGTCCTGATTAACTTGGCAGCGTCGACTAGTGAACAGAGGTTGGACGATCCGGTCGTTCCAACTCCTTCCTAGTCCAAAGCTTCTAACCCCTCTGCTTGCAGAGCACCAACACTGGGTCTTCATCCTCCTGGGAACACTGTAGGCGGAGCTCGGTGATTCCTTTCACTTCCTCCTTCAACATGCCCATCTGGCCGATGCTGAACAATGCGATCTTGACCTCCAGTCCCAACTTGTCAGGGTCTGCATAATTGATGAACTGCCAATTCTTCCGTCCCATGTCTGGGATGCATGTTTGCCACATTCTACATTGTCGCGATGGCAACGCCATCCTGAGTTTGCCACATCTTGCAGGATTCTTGGGATATGCCTTCTTCCGATCCTGGGACCTCCTGTGAAGCTTTGACAATCCCTTTGGGGTATAGACGGGGCGAGATCGTTGTGCTCGTTCACGAAGAGGATGCACCTTCGATGCTCGTCCGTCCGCGTCTTGGACAAAGTAGTGTCACTGTGCTTGTCATCCTAGTTCATACACCTTTGACATACTCGTCCACTGAGCGGCTTGACCCTTGCGAGAGAGTAGTCGTTCCGGGCCTTCACTAATCCGGGCGGATGCTTGTGAAGACGCTCCGCTTAGATAAGCGGACTGCGGTTGGTGAACTCGTGGCATGAGCTCCCAACATTACCTCCATCTCTATTTGAAGGGACGACATCGCCAATGTGTCCTTCGAAACTTTCGCATTGCAATCTTTGGAGGCCGCTTCGATTACTCGAGGCGATGTCCGAAAGGAAAGGGCACTACTTCCTTTGGTTGGCGGCAGAACGCTTGACAGCAGCATGCCAAGGTTCGCCGATGCTCGACGCTCAGACCATTTGCCAAATTGGTCGCTGAGTTGAGGCGTCGATTTGCGTTGGCATGTATCAAGTTCGTCCCACTCCTTGATGGGTGACATCGCGCCGCTTGCGGGGCGACACTTGACGAGGCAGGCAAGGCTGACAGCTCGTCCACGAGTGTTTGCAAGTAATCAACGCTTTGCTCCATTCCTGAAAGTCATCGTGGCGTGGCAGGCGATGCTGCGGCACGACAAGATGCTTGTGATTGATGCTCCTTGGCCGAAGGGGTGATGTTCTTTGGCCGCAAGGGACTATGAACCTTGATATTTGTCTTTAAGCCAACTTCTCCCGTGAAGCGGTTGTGCACTTCACGTTGCATGACTGGGCATGCGATGCGACGTCACGAAATACCGAGCAGCGCCAGGTCGTCATGATAGTGCATGACCGACAGTCCCTGAATGTGACACGGGTCCTCCGAGTTACACGACGCTCGTGTAAGCGATCTCATGATATGAGCAGCGCAAGACCATCATGCAGAGCATATGGCCACTCTTTGACGCAGCGCGACACTTCAGGATTCCTGACTGTATACCTGGGGTGGTTGATCTGCTCGAGTGAGCGACACATGACCGTCCCGGTTAGGCGGGGCGATCACTCCGCCATCATGATGCATGACGGATGTTCCTTGACACGACACGGGTGTATGAGGAACATGCTGCGGGGCACGACTGGGCGTGCGGCGAGGAAGCTTGCCACGCATTCCTCGTTGGCGTCCATGATCAAAGACCATGGTACCAGTGCGCCTGGGCGTGGAGTATTTGAGCGGAAGCACATCTCCTACGCCAGGGCACATTACGACGACACAAGCGAGTCATCGTCGCTGGGTAATCCGAGCAGGAAGAACTGCTCTGATACCACTTGTCACGGGGTCATTCTCGGACACTAGACCACGTGCGGCGACTAGGCGGATAGGCACCTAGCCAAGCCTGTTTTGAGTTTGCAGCGGAAGTTTTATGGTCGAGACGACTTTGCCGAGAGTCGCTCTTATAGGCATTCAAACACGGACATGACTAGAGTGTTGGACTACTCGTCACGAGACCGTGGCATTAGCGCGTTGCGGCACTAACGTAGGCGCTTGGGCGCTTAAAGTCCGAAGGGGCGACGAAGGGACCACGGGACGCCACGAAGGGACACCGATGTGGGTTGCCACCCCACGCTCAAGGCCATGACACTAGAATTAAAGGAAAGCTTGCTTGTATTAAATATGATGAAACATAACATACAATTGGGCCTCGGAAGGCACTAGTGAACTCCTCCCAGTGTACCGTAGGTATAGGAGTCTTGTTACATATTGAAGATGCAAAAGACGTACCCTACGGGAACGTCACCTACTTGGCCATTCATAAAGACGGCCTTACAAGATAAATGCCCTAAGGGCGGATAACTTGGTACTCCGCAATATTACGCAGTGCGGGGCGGCTGCATGTGTTCCATGTTTTCGGCGCTGAGCGGCCGAGGGCTATAAGTTGAGCGGCACTGGTGCCGCGAGGCTTCACGCTTCGTGTCACGGGAAACACCCCGTGACAGACGCACGTCGCAACGAGAAATACGCGTAAGATGGAGGAAGGCGAAGAGAAGAAGCATTTGCTCATGTGCTAAAAACAAAATATGCCAACGAGTGCCTAACATCACGAGGACTTTGCACTCCAATTTTTCAATTTGAAATAGGGGGAAAAACCGCGATATTTGTTTATAAAATGTGAAAAAAAAATCAAGCAAGTCGGTGAAGTATATATATTATATTTCATTCAAATAAAAATTGCACTGGAGCAGTACTCTATTTTAAGGATTTTTTATATAGTTTTATGATTTTTAAAGTGAGTTTATAATTTCGAATGGGGTCTATTTAAATAATATATCCTGATCATTCCTTTTAAGGCATTCAATTGATTTCATGAATATTAGTTACATTAGATTAAGAAATATTGCAGTAAATATTTCGCGGCCAAACTCATTTGAGACGAGAAATTTCTTCTGTTGTTCTCGTCTCGTGATCTTTTTGGGCCGGGCCTAAATGTCTACGATAAAAAATGGATCTGAATGACTGCGGGACATTATTGAAAATTTGGGGGACAATTTAACTGCTTGTTTGGATTGAATAATCTTTTTACTAACATTTTTTACATTAGTTATGAGGGTGAGTGGAGTGCCTATAATTTCACTAAATTAATGAAATAAGAAAGAATTAACTCGATTTGACGATCCTAACCATCCGACCTGAGTCAAGCTGACTCGGTTTGGATCCAATTTAACTCTAAAAAATTTTCAACCCGATCCAAATTGACTCTACCAAGATAGATTAAATTCGTGGTCCCAAATCATGTACACCTATATATAAGGAGATAATTTTTTATTTTAAATCCATCATCTTATATAATTTATCATTCAAACACACCAGATCACACCACCTCTTTTCACCCTTTCATTATTTAACTGTCAAACAAGTCCTAGCCTCCTAGGAGTGCAAGACTAGTTCATTTTGTTTGGGGAATTCTATTTTCATATTTCCATTGGAAGTTAAATAATTTTAATGCAACCAAAGAAAATAGAAATCTCTTATAAATATATCTCACTGCATCGTAATTCACAACTTGTTTCAGTTCTTTGGTGAAATTCCAATCTTTCCTACCCATGTGTTTTTTGTTGTCTCTCAAGCAGTGCTTTTAAAATTGGATCCGACCGGCCGATTTGACTATTTCAATCATAAATGGATAGTCAATCCGGTTCAACTTTTTTCATTAAAATTGGAAATAACAAAAAAAATGGAATGGGTTCAATCGGATTTTTCAAATCTTGTATTAAAATAATAAAAATTTGGGATTTTTAATGGTAGAATGAAATGAAAAAGGAAATAAAATGGATCATTGTCAAAGTAAAAAAATTGGTTCAGCCAAGTGTTTTATTTTTGTATGAAAAAAATATAGATTTGGAAATTTGAATGATAGAATCAAATAAAAAAATGGAAAGAAATAAGTAATTTTGAAAGGAGAAAAAAAAGTAAGTGATGAGGTATAAATAAAGTGGAGAGAATGAAGTGAGAATTTTAAGGAGGAAAAAAGGGAGTGAGAGAAAAAGTAAAAATGGAAATAATTGAATGAAAAAGGAGAAATAGTTTAATAAAAAGATATGAAAAGGAAAGTTATTGACCTAAGTAATAATTAAATTAAAAAATATTTAACAACAGCAATAAAAGAATAAAAAATATATAAATTAAAAGAATAGGGATCAATTTCATTCTTTACTTTTTCATGACGTTAAATAATTTATTCATTTTTTTCATAATATTTATATTAGAATAATAAATCTAAATAAAATTAAATCATTCAACTTACTACCTTTTAAATATAATGGACTTCAATAATGAACATAATTTTAATAGTAAAAATATTTCATATTATTTTAATGTAATGAGTCAACTTCCTATTTTTATTTGCATTCAAATATATTAATCTTATAAAAAAATTAGTATAGATTTTGGATGATTTTATTAATTAAATATCATTTAGAAAATATTTAAATTAATATTCAATACTAAAAAGATATTTTGTATGTATTTCCTATATTATTACTAGAGTTTCATTCATAATATATCTTTAAAATAATAAATAAATAATATTTTAATAAAATTTCGGTTCAACCCCATTGAATTGGTCCAAGGTTTTAAAAACATTGCTATGAAGTCTGAACTTACTCTAAGAACTGTTCAGCGCAAGTAGCACCTGCATATGCACTATGCTAAAGCTACATCCATCCAAAATAATGAAAAAAATAGAAATTACTGCACATGAGATTCATTATCAGTATCATATAAGTACAGATCAAACATAATAAGTTAATAACTACATCATCGCTATGTACTTTACAAGGGACACTCGTTTATTTCAGATCCCTATCTCACAATTAATAGTGTTAGTGTATATATGCACACTAACATCAATCATATGTACTTCACATCGATTCTGTGACCCGATAAACTAACCTTGCAATATATCTGTCCCTCTGGTGCTTCTACTCGCGTCTCTGTCAATACTTTCAATGATGGCTTCCCCAATCCCTTCACCAATTCCTTCTATCAGACCTCCAACAATTCCCAAGAATGCATCCGCAGCTAATCTTGCTGCTGCTCCGAGCACGTTGGCCTTCTTCGGAGGCGTAATGCCATGAACGTAGAGTCCATTGACCATGACCTTGGCGCAGACCGCATGAAGGCAATAGTAGCATTCCGGACAGCGGTACATCTGGCCAGATCTCTTCCTCTGGCACAGATCGCATACGGAGCTCAAATCATCGACCATGGCGGCTTTGGATGGAGAAATGCGCAGGGGGTGTTGATGAGTGGGGAAAACCATCTCTGCGTGCATCGACGCGCAACAAGGGTGCATCTGGAAGCTGCACGACGTGCAATGGAACCCGTACCCCTTGGAGGCTTTGCCACATACATCGCATCTCGAACGAAGAAAGCCACCTTATATAAATTTGATTTCAATTTTCACATCACATATAAGGAAAAAAAAAAGTGAGGTCAAGTAACTGTGCATGCAGTACGTGCATGATCAGCTTGAATTCATGCGTGA
Source organism: Pontederia crassipes (assembly GCA_030549335.1). Taxonomy (NCBI): domain Eukaryota; kingdom Viridiplantae; phylum Streptophyta; class Magnoliopsida; order Commelinales; family Pontederiaceae; genus Pontederia; species Pontederia crassipes. The sequence goes on along the minus strand of CM060184.1, from coordinate 17,113,959 downwards.
TCCATATAAATATATACCTGGTCTAGCGACGAAGACCAACTGGTGCTTCTGGTGGAATGGATGGTTATACAGAAACGGAGGAGCAAGTGCGCAGAATTCATGCAGGTCGTACTCACAAGCATGGCATCTGAACCTTTTGCCAGCGCCGTGCTCCTTGCAGCCCATGCATATGAAGAGATATGGCAGATCAACTCGAACCAAGGGATGCTGTGGATGGCCAAAATGGAAGAGCCCATCCGCCATGGCCGGGAGATGCGCTCGAGAAGGCGATGTGCCTGCCTTTTCCGATTGCACGACAGCGAGGGCATTGCTGCTCATGCCTCTACGTCCTTCTTTGAGTGTTCCTTTAGATGGAAAGCAACATGCCGCCATTTGCATGCAACGTACGTGCGTGATCTTACCGTCTGATTGAATATATACTAAAAAGTGGAGTAACGATGTGATCAACTGAGCACATGGACATGCATTAGTTGCGATGCAGGGGGATTCGATTAAGACATCAAATTTTTTAGTCATTTTGCTCAGTACAGCTGTATTGAAATAGTTCCAATTGAAACCCTAGAACGTTTCCGGCTAATCCAAAAGCAGATATTGACGAAGAGATCTGAAGAATAGTGATATGTCATAATCTTACAGGAAAACCGATCTATTGAACTGCTTAACAAGAAGACCATCTAAAAGATCATGAACGATATATATATACATATCAGCCGTTTCATGAAGAACAACCGAGCAAGTGAACATTTTTTTTCGTTAACAAAATTATGAGAAATTAAATTGCTCTCGCCATGAAGATTCTTATAACACAACAGATGAGTTTAGTCTTCTACGTTACGAAGATGCTAATCATCCCTCACCATTAATGAATGGAACGACCATGTTAATTAACCATTTGGTAGAACAAGCTAGTGAACAATATCTTACATCTTACTCGTTAGCCTGTAAATTGTCTACTAATGTAAAGTTGTGATATGAGACATTTGCTGTCAACGAAAGCCAAGTAGATTCATGAAGATCCAGCTGTATACATATAATAAAGGATCGATTTTAAATGGGAGAACTGGCATTGTCTGTTTTTTTTTTTCCGTTCGATAGAACTGGCATTGTCCTTTGCTGCAACATAAGAATATGTGGTCGAGATGCTTACAGTGTCAATATGTTGCTGTGCCTAACACTCGAGTGCGCTCCTTTTCCAAAAGGATCATATTCTATTCATTCTGGAAGGGGAGAAAGAGAAAACAAAATTATAGAAGCTGTGCCATTTTTTTTATTGTGAACTATACTTTTTAGGCCGACGCATGCAACATTGTTGCTTGTGGCAACTAAAAGTTTTTTTTCTTTCATATATATGATCAATAATTAAGTCACCCCACCAATAAATATTGTGATCGATAGAAGATTCGCCCCTGTGAGTTGTAAAGCATCCTGTTGAAAGCTATCGGAACTGATTCCATATGTAGCCCTGCAGTGCGAACTGCATGGTCCATTGGCCCTGCCTGATGCGCCATGATCAGAGTCATCGTTTTGTGCATGGCGTGCGCGCCCCTGTAATTTATTTATTGTCTGTCTCCTTCAATGATTGGCCGCACACAGACGATGACAAACGCATAAGTCACAGTTACCCTTTTTTTTTAGTTGGAGAGAGAAGGATTTGGTGAATTCCTGGCAACATAGACAGGGTGAGTGAGCCGAGGGTGCAATAATGTTCCATGAGGGCTTTGCGATATAGTATCCAGATAGCACTTATGACCACCTTAAACTCCTAATTCTTGATTACCAGTGGGTTCACTTGATCTACTTTACTCAATGTTAAGTCATCAATACAGGGATTTTATAAAACTCGTCACCATGTGGTGGCACTTGATACATTTTGGATGCCCTGCGTTCCAAGTTTTCTTTAGTTGCAAGTCTCGGCCCATCAATTGCTTTGTCTGGACACCATTTGGAGGTCCAGACACGTGTAAGCCCGGGGATCCACAAGACATAAACAACACAGTCCCACTACATTAAATTAAAAAGATTTTAGAGTGTTGAGATTTGGTTGGCTTCTCGTTTGGAGTTCAAAGTTTTCTTTGTGACGAAAATGAATTTCTAAACTTGTCAATTTATTAATTATTTGTCGCTCTCTTTTTAAATACTAATTACTTGAATGCTAATAATAATTGTGTCCGTCTTAACAGGAAAAGAATTAGTAGGTTAAAGGAACAAGCTCGTGGTTCTCAACGGCAAAAGTTTTAACATTTTTGTATTTGTAAAACTCTTTTTTTCATATAGTAAGTCGACAAGTTTGTTTTCTAATTAATAAAATAATTTAAAGAGATTTTTAAAACATCTTTACATTAAAATTTCTTAATTCTAAATCTAAGTTTGTTTTCATCGAACATATTAGTTCAGTCATGCAAGTGATTTTAGCCAAACCTGAATAAATATGGGCGAGGATGGAAGGCCGTCGCTGCCTCTTTCCGATCAAGAGAATCAAACTGCACCTCTCCTCTTCATTTTATCAATTATATTTTTAATAAAAGTGTTTTTTTTTCATGATTTATTTTATGGTCAATTGGAGATGTTTATATCCGAATGTTTGGGTCGTCAAATCTTGGATCAAGGTAAGACTTATTCATTTCTATCACTATTACTCATTATATGACAATTAATTAACATTAAGGCATTATACATTTACAAATCAAATGGTATCACCACTTTTTTTAAAGATCACCACTTTTTGTATTATTTTATGTGATAACTCTCGACCTGTTCGGTAGGAGGATAAGTTAAGAACAAACGTTTTGTTCCGGAATTTTTACTCAAACAGCAATTTTTGTTATGCGAGTCCCACCTGCAATGATCACAAGAACACAAAAATTCTGTAGCTTTTTGTGTTATATCTGAGTGCAGGAACATAATTGTTTGAGGACAGCTGCGAGGTAAATAAATTGTTCTGAATTTTTTTTTTGCACCAAAACAATCACATGTCGCCCCACGGAGTCAAGATGAACATTTAGGAGGGACCAAAAGGTAGACAATAATATATATATATATATATATATATATATATTAAATTAAGAAATAATGATATTACTTTAGAATTAACATATAATTATAATTATTTAGAGTAAAATATTTTTTATTCAACATGCATTTTTTTCTTTTTACGTTTATCATGTTAAAGGAAAATATTTTTTTTATGACAACTAATTAATTTTATTTTTTATATATAAAGGAGTCAAAATTATTAGTACATATATTATATTTTTTATAAATACAAATATTATACTATAATATTTTATAAATATACACATATTTCTCTCATTAATATAATGACATATTATAATTATGTCAAGGTCACAAAATTAGACACCTTACCATATATTTTTTATATACATAATAATATATATTATTGTATATAATGTTAAAAAAAATTAAGAGGGGTTTAATTGTGTCAAGTTCAGAAAATTAGTGGGGCCTTATCATATATTATATATATATGTATATAATAATATATAGTATTATATAACTAATATTGTAAAAAGTGAAAAAATAATATATAGTATATAACTAATATATAACTAATATTATATAAATAATATATAGTATTATAGTATTAGGTTGTGATTGGACCGATTCGATCGAGTTCGATTGGATTAAATCGAATTTTATTAAAATAATATTATTTATAATAATTATAAAAATATAGTATAAATTATATAATATAATATATGAATATTATACTAATAACTTATTAAAAAATAATATAACACAATTTTTATTTATTAAAAGTTCTATAATGATAATACAAATATATTATTAATTTAATATTTAATATTTAATAATGATAGATGTTATATTAATAAATTTTATCTTAAATTATTCTTATTTCTTTTTTTAACACTTCTCTTTTTATTTTATGTCCTTTGATAAATTTTTATTTTAATATTATTTAATTTTAAACACTTGCTTTTTTATTTCAAATCTTATTTAATTATATTCATATCGTATTTCCTCATCTTCAATCTTCTTTATATTTCTTTCCTTTTTTCCTCATTTAACTTTCTTATTTTTATTATTTTTTTATTCTTTTTCAAAATCTACGTTGAACCAGTTCAACCGATTTTTCTCGATTCAATATCAAAAACGATTTGAACACCTAATCGAATCGGATCACCAATCGATTCACGATTGAACTGACTGGTCCAGTCCGATTTTAACAACATCCCCGGTAATTCAGTCGAATGAATTTTCAAATATTTGTTATTATCAAATCTCAGACAAAAGAAGTTTTCTAATCCCCAAAACAAATAAGCCACAATTAAAGAAGTCTACGGCTCAAACACAAACATGCGCACATGTTTAGTCATTTCAATGAGAAAGGAAAGAAATGAATAATAATTAATAAATTGGGCATCCTTGTCGTGTCATTTTATCAATAATGTCTTTTTAAAGTAACAATAATAATGCTCTAATAAATTAATCAGAGAACAAAAAACCATCAGCATGCCAAATCCAAGAAAAATCGATGAGCAAACGCTGGAGATTCTCCTTTGTCTTCTCTTCTCTTGTCTCCACCTGACGAATAGCAAACGTCGCGTCCACCGCCCACTTTGTTTGACGTCCACCACTCCAAATTGTTTCTGTTGCTAATTTCTTTATTTTTCTTGGCTCCCAAGATTTGATTCCCCGGTCGGTGAAGTGTAAACATCGGAGTCGAGGAGCCCCAAGTCAATGAGTTCGTACGCGCCGTTCGCCGTCGCTTCCATCCCCCACCACGTCTCCAATGCGGTGCTTTCTTCTCAGCCATTTCATCGAGCGTGTCGTCCACATGGACGGACCTACCGCGCGTCTCTCGCTGAGCCTTCCGCCAAAATGGAGGCGGGTGGCGCATCGCATTCGCATCATTGCGGAGGCGCACGCACGCGTACGAGTTGGGCAGCGTTGTCGCCGGCTTTTGTTTCCGTGCGTTCGTGGCGCCTTCAGTTAGATGGACGGACATCCGCCCGCGCCGCGGCGCATCCTGCGTCGTCCCAACCACAGACCGAGTTGCGTGTTTTACGATCTCGCCGTGAGGTATGAATTGGAATCTTGTACGCGCTCGGACTCGGTGCTCGTCGGCTGAGCTCTCATGGCTGCCCCCACCAATTAATTCCGAGGGCCACATTGCCATACGGCTACCAGTGAGCTCTCTCCCTCCGGTACAGCAGTCGTAAACTCTTGGCGCTCCGGGTACGGAAGTAGTGCCTAAATTCGATCGTATAATAAAAAGTTTATTGACTACTGATGAACCGACGCTCGTGGATCAGGAGCCCATCGAGAGTTGCAGCGAAGTCGTTCGACGTAATGCTTTATAAGGAGATTCGAACTTTTAACCTTTGCAAGACAACCGATACACCAAAGTGATCATGTCTAATAAGTAATAACCATCATAACACATCACGGCCGAAACTCTCATTAATGGTCACTTCGGGCCAAGATCTAGAAAAGATAAATATTTTTTTTTAATTTATCATTCATCATGAATGATTAATACTACCCAAAAATAAAATCAAGATCGAAAGTTAAGGAGGCTGAAATATAAAGGGTATAGAGAAAAAATAATACAATGCATGCATAAACATATAATTACAAAAAAAAAATCAAATTAAGAAAATGAAAAATTACTCAAAAAAATTTATATTAAAAATAACTTATAATTATAAATTTTATTTATTTTAATTATGATATATGTTTTTATTATTCATCGTCCCCTTTTTATTTATCATTCATGTTTACCTTGCAAGTTGAATTATAATATAAAATAATGTAATTATATTTCACATTATATATATATATATATTATATGAAGTTATATGTAAAAAAAAATTAGTACTTGACTAAGTAATTTGATTCGTTGTGAAAAGAAATCAAACTAATATATCATTTTTTTTCATAAATGCATATCTTTATGTAGATTTCTTAAGATTTGGAGAGCTATTAATACATATTTTTAAGGAAAATTTGGTATATTATTATCTATAGTATATTTCAAGAAGTTAGGAGGGGCCAATCATAATTTTTTAAAAAAATTATACATAATATATCATTACATATATAACATAATACAAAAAGTTAGGGTATGTAGTTCCATTTCTGATGCTACCCCTTAAAAGAGGTATCATAATTATTTTTTCCTTTATCACTTATTATAACAATAAAATAGTTCAAAGTTTTGGATTAATCATTGTCGAGTCTCAAGTAGCATTATCAAATAAATTTTGATAGAAAAGATAAACAATATAATATAGAGACTCGAAAAGATGATCACATACTCGATATGTCGGGGTCGCTGATGAACCCTTATTAACTTTGATGCCCATTGTCATGTGAAATAAATCATAAATAATATCATGAATAATCAATAATCAACATATATAATATAAGACATCATAGCATAAGATATATAACAATAAGGGAATCCATATAACATGAGAAGACTAACAATGTAACTTATCATATTCATAAAGATCGTCAAGGTAATATAAGATCTAGTCAATTAGATAGACATGAGACGTCATAAAAAGAATTAAGAAGATTGATGCCATGACATAATGAATATAATCATTATTATTATGAGATCATTCTTTAACAATGTAATGCATAATCAACATATATAGAGATCTTTAAGATCAACATTAGGATAATTGGATATCATGAAATAAAATCACAACTATAGGAATCAATAACTATCATAAAAAAGAACTAATAATATCATTGGATATCATATGCCATCATTGATAAATCATCATTCGTTTTCATTTTATGATGTTATACTTTTATTTAATGTCTTTTAACTTTTTTAACCAATGTTGATTAGCTTAATTGGTAGCAAAGTTGAGTCTGATCAAGTGATCAATGTCCCGAATAAATAATTATCATTCTATTTTCAACTCTAGATTAGTCAGGACTAGAAGCTCTGGATATCGTAAACTCGTAATGTACAAAAATAACTCCCTTTAAGAGGGTTGATGAAGTGTTTTTCAACTTTCTAGTAATAAGGATGGACTATCTCAACGTCATCAGAGGAATATCTTTCAACTTCATAAAATCATACCATATGGATTATCTATCGTCTCACTTATGACTAGAACAATGTATGCCAACATCAATTATGAAGTATCTTTCATCTTTCTAAAATATGGACCGATTGATTATATTTCTACTTTTTTGTCATTAGGGTTTATTGACTTTCACTACAAGAAAAAGCCTGATTTTCGACGGTTTGTTTTTGACGGGCAGAAATCCGTTTGAAATACCGACGAATTTTTTGTCGGATCGAACAAATTGTCAAAATTATCGTCGGAGGTTCTAGCCGTCTAAACTTTCGACGATTTAGAATTCGTCGAAACTTTCGATGATCGTAACAGTCGATGATGTTAAAACCGGCTGATCAGTTTCCATGCTGGTTTTTCGACGGTTCATACCGTCGAAATTTTCGACGGCTCACCTATTTGTCGAAACTTTCAGCGATCTTAGCCATTGAAATATTTGAACGTTGGCCGGGTATTATTATTTTATTTTTTGACGATTTCGACCGTCGAAAGTTGCGACATTTTACCGAACCATCAATATTTCAGCGGTCAGACCCGTCAAAATGGTAACTAATTTTAATTAATTAAAATATTCTACTTTCATTATTTTCGACGGTGTTGACCGCCAAATATGGATATTTATAATTTATATAATTCTCTTCAAATGACATATATTATTAAAAATTTTGACGGCTAAAACCGTCAAAAGTTTCGACGGTTTGGAGAACCGTCGAAACGACAGTTCCTCCAGCGGGTTTGACCGTCTTAATTCAAATTAATATTATATTATATTTACCTACTTTTCGATTGTTACGATCGTCAAAAATTGGCCATATAAATACCCGACCCCACTGTCACTTTCTTCGTTTCGATCCCTCGCTCTCTTCTATAGTCGAATGCCCGCGTGCATTTCGTCCGGCGATGACTTTCGGCACCTGCATTGCCGTCCCTCGTCGCCTGAAGCTCTCGTCCGCCGCCTGAAGGCCTCATCCGCCGCCTGAAGCTCTCGTCCGCCGCCAGCTCGTCGTCGCGTCTGCAATCTCCGGCGCATATAGGCTTCGATCCCCGCCCTCCGTGCTCTCTCCGCCCTCCCAGATTCGGCCGCCCTCCGTGCACGGCGGCCAGATCTGGCCGCCCTCCACGTGCGGCGGCCAGATCCGGCTTCCCTCCGCGTGCGACGGCTTGACCCGACCGCCCTTCGCGCGGCGGCCAGATCCGGCTGCCCTCCACGCGCGGCAGCCAGACCCGGCCACCCTCTATGCGGCGGCCAGATCCGGCCGCCCTCCAAGATATATTGATGTAGTAGCAGAACCGCCAGATGATCCAAGTCAACCATCAGAAGATCCCGCTAGAATCCTATCGGCGTACAACAATCTGATATTAAGATTTTAGAAGTTGTTTAGAAGTTTATCATCTTTGTTTGTTAGTTAGTTGAAGTCATTTAGAAGTTTATCATCTTTGTTAGTTAGTTAGATAATCTGGTACGATTTAGTTTGCTTGATATTGTTCGTGAGACATGGGGGATATATACATCCTCAACTCCTTGTGTAAGGCACCTTTTTTTTTTAGTATAATTGAATTCCTCTTTCGTGAGAATATTAACTTAGTGGAGCTACGATCCATTAAGCGACGTTGATGGAATTAAAGCTCACGGATGCTTCATTTTTGCCTTATTTGTTTTCATTTGGAGTTGTTTTGTTTCACTCTTTTGAATCCATCTAGCGGTTAATTAACTATTTGTTCTTGTTGATGCTTGTTGTCCTCAATGTTGACTACGTACTCATTTGTTGAGTATTAGATATTTTCTCGTTGCCATTTTAATAGGAATTTGAGAAATTCATATTAAGGTACAATACAAATAATAAGAACTATAACAAATAGTTTCAATTAATCGGACTATATGAGTTTCAACGCAGAATAACTATAAATTTTGGGGTCACTTTCTTTTATCTGTCTGCGATGAAGATTAAAGATTAATTAATCAGACGGCAACAAATAGCAAAGCAATATTACTAGGACATGAATGATTCTAATACGAAGTGGACCAATACAGTGTATTTGTCATCAATTAGTATGTTGTATTCATCTCGTATCTATCTGTTGTATCTATCCAGTTTCAAATGGTCATATTCCAAGCAGGCCATCAAACAATAAATGGGTTTTATCTTCTGGAAACTCAGAACAGTTCCTAACTTGTTAAAAGATGTAATAATCAGAACTACCCTCATAATTCATGTACGGATGTCGGTAAGAAGCCTTTATCGCTTCGTAATACTTATCATCCCGAGGTCGATAGTTCTGTATGTGCGTTAACATGTTTCCTGTAATATTTTTGTACTATCATCGGTTTTGTTCTGTTCTTGATTGAACCCAACTCCTTGGTGGTACTTTATGTTATGCAATTATTTTGCGATAAAATATTGTGATAAAAATGAGCACTTTTCCTTTTTCCTGCTACATGTTTCCGAGATTTCTGATAATATGATAGAAGGGGTAGAAGCATTGACGCATATAAAGATGCTTTTTCATTTTTTCTTTAAAGATGCTTTATTTTCAACAAATGAGTACGTAGTCAACATTGAGGACAACAAGCATCAACAAGAACACATAGTTAATTAACCGCTAGATGGATTCAAAAGAGTGAAACAAAACAACTCCAAATGCAAAACAAATAAGGCAAAAATGAAGCATCCGTGAGCTTTAATTCCACCAACGTCGCTTAATGGACCGTAGCTCCACTAAGTTAATATTCTCACGAAAGGGGAATTCAATTATACTCAGAAAAAAGGTGCCTTACACAAGGAGTTGAGGATGTATATATCCCCCATGTCTCACGAACAACTATCAAGCAAACTAAATCGTACCAGATTATCTAACTAATTAACAAAGATGATAAACTTCTAAATGACTTCAACTAACTAACAAACAAAGATGATAAAGTTCTAAACAACTTCTAAAATCTTAATATCAGATTGTTGTACGCTGATAGGATTCTAGCGGGATCTTTTGATGGTTGAGTTGGATCATCTGGCAGTTCTACTACTACATCAATATATCTTGGAGGGCGGCCGGGTCCGATCGTCGCGCGCGGAGGGCAGTCGAATCTGGGAGGGCGAGGATCGGAGCCTACCTGCGCCGGAGATTGCAGACGCGACGGCGAGCTGGCGGCGAACGATCGAGACCTTCAGGTAGCGGACGAGAGCTTCAGGCGGCGAATGAGAGCCTTAGGCGGCGAGGGACGGCAATGCAGGTGCCAGAAGTCGCCGCCGGACGAAATGCGCTCGGGCGTTCGACTCACTACAAGAAAATCACGATTTTTCGACGGGCAATTTCTGACAGTTCGAAATCCGTCGCAATTTGCGACGGATTTTTCAACGGTTTCATTTCCGATGAATTTTTTGACAGTTATGATCGTCGGAAATTATTTATATTATTATTTAATTTTTGACGATTAGGAACATCGATATTTTTGACGGATATCTATCCGTCGCAATTTCTAACGGATTTTTCGACTAACGCGACCGTCGAAAATGAAAAAAATAAATTATGTAATTTGTTATATTATTATTTAATTTTTTCGATAGATTTTCCGACGGTTACGACCATTGGAAATGAAAAATTAAATTATGTATTTTTTATATTATTATTTAATTTTTCAACGATTAGGAATGTCGATATTTCCGACGGATATCCATCCGTCGCAAAATATGCTACAATTTCCGATGGTCGTAATCGTCAGTAATTGTATAATAATATCATATGATGAGTATTTTATTAATATAACTAGCGACGGCCCAAACCATCACAATTACCGACGGTTTCGACCGTCGGTAAAATAAAAAATAAATATTATATATAACTAAATATATTTTCGATGGTCACAACCGTCGATAATTTTTAAAATAGTTAATATTTATATTTTCGACGGCCGGAGCCGTCGGTAATTAAAATTTTGTTATCTCGCTTTTTTTTTCTTTTCCCGCTTTCTCTCATCTTTTCCCATTATATATAATTCCTCCTCCTCTCCTCTCTCTCTCCCGGCCCGCGAGCACCGGTCGTCATCGACCATCTCCCGCACCGGACGCCGGCGACCCTTCCGCGCCGGCGACCCTCTCCCGCACCGGCGACCCTCTCCCGCACCGGCGTCCCTGTGTCTCTCCCTCCGGCCGTAGGCTGCTGTCGGCCGGATCCGGCCGTGGGCGTTCGGATCCGGCCCCCAGCGGCCGGATCGGCCGCCGGACGTTCGGATTCGACTGCCTGCCGACGGATCCGGCCTATCGCAGCCGGATCGGCCGCCCGAATTCGGCCTCCAGCGGCTGGATCCGGCACCCAACGGCCGGATCCGCCGCCTGGCGGATCCGGCCCCAGCGACCTAGATTCGGCGCCGGTGGCCAGATCTGGCGCCAGGCAGTGGATCCGGCCCCTAGCGGCCGGATCCGGCGCCCAGCGGTCGGATCCGCCGCCTGGTAGCCGGATCCGGCCCCAAGCGGTCGGATCGATCGCCTGGCTGCCGAATTTGTCCGCGGCCGGATCCGGCCGCTAATTTTTTTATATTTAAAAAATTCTTTGCAACGGTTGCGACTATCGTCGAATGTTTCGACAGTTGCGACCGTCGAAAACTTTTGACGGTTCGAATCGCCGGCCTTTTCCGGCAGTTGCAACCGTCGAAAACTTTTGACGGTTCAAATCCTTGGGACTTTTCCGACGGTTCTGACCGTCGATATTTTTGACGAATTTTTTTCGACCATCGCAAATCAATTTGCGACGAGCATTTTTCCGACGGATCGATTCCGACTAAAAAACTGTCGGTAATTGCGTTACCGACAATTTTCAGGCTGATTACCGACGATCCGGACCAATCAGCGTTTTTCTAGTAGTGACTGTAGAAGAGAGCGAGGGATCGAAACGGAGAAAGTGACAGTGGGGTCGGGTATTTATATAGCCAGTTTTTGACGGTCGTAACCAGTAAAAAAGTAGGTAAATATAATATAATATTAATTCGAATTAACACGGTCAAACCCGCTAGAGGAACCGTCGAAACAGTTCTCCAAACCGTCGAAACTTTCGACGATTTTAGCCGTCGAAATTTTTAATAATATATGTCATTTGAAGAGAATTATATAAATTATAAATATCCATTTTTGACGGTGAAAACATTGAAAGTAGAATATTTTAATTAATTAAAATTAGTTACCATTCCGACGGGTCTGACCGCCGAAATATCAACGGTTCGGTGAAACGTCGCAACTTTTGACAGTCGAAACCGTCGAAAAATAAAATAATAATACCAGGCCAACGTTCAAATATTTCGACGGCTAAGACCGCTGGAAGTTTCGACGGATAGGTGAGTCGTCAAAAATTTCGACGGTCCGAACCGTCGAAAAACTAGCATGGAAACTGATCAGCCGATTTTAACATCATCGACGATTACGATCATCAAAATTTTTGACGAAAAATTTTGACGAATTCTAAACCGTCGAAAGTTTAGACGGCTAGAACCGTCGAAAATTATCCGACGATAATTTTGACGGTTTGTTCGATCCAACGAAAAATCCGTGGATATTTTAGACGAATTTCTACCCGTTGAAAACAAATCGTAGGAAATCAGGCTTTTTCTTGTAGTGTTTACTAGCTAGTTCATTTTATCATCTTTCTTAATAGGCTAAGCTATTAAGAATGACTCCTTTTTATATTTAAATTTGATACTGGTGAAGACACAAAATATTAACTTTTCTTGCACACCTTCTTATATCATATGGATATTGTGGATCAGCTCGCATCCGTTAGTCCTTTTGTCTAATTTTTTTACATTATCACCATAATATTTGAGACTTACGTCTAATTGTGTCTGAACTAAATTTAGATTCTTTATCATTAATTTTCTCCTAAACTCTTTTAGTTCATGTGTTTTGATGCTACACTAAGTGCTTATATACATTTTTTAGGGATTCATTGAATTGACCTGAATTCTTTCAATAATTGAAGCCCAATTATATTTCCATGGTATTAAATTACTTTGGGTAGGGGGCGAACAAAAATAAGAGGCTAGGAGTCAGCACATGAATTAATAAAGCTAAGTCAAATGATGGTACCACAAAAATAATCCCTCTATTCCTAAAGAAGAAAAAAAAAGTTTTTATCTCTGCAATTTGTGACGACCGCAGAATCCATATGCAACCTCAGTTACTTGCACGAGTAGCCACACATCTATTGTTGAAATCAACCAGCCAAGTGATCTCCATTCCCAATTCAGCTGACCTTTCTCAGTGTCTTTCTGACTTTTCATTTCGGATTTAACGGGCCCTGCTACCAATAATTTGAGCCGCATTTTTAACGACTAGGTCCAGCATGCACGGTTCAGCATGATTTTTTGTATTACGAAGCTCCGGTTCAACTCATAGTGGGGGCCGGGGAATAGGCTGACTGGTAGGGAGTACTCCTTCAATGGCTCCGACAATGACATGCAAGATTAGCATCTTCGCGATCAGCACCGGTGACGACGTCTTCATGAGCAGAACTAGTGACGATGACCGAAGATGCTCATGAGCAGAACCGGCACGGGCGCAGGCGCGAGCGTCCTCGTCTTCGAGAGCAGATCCGACGACGACGACCACCAATGGATCAAGAGCAGAATCGACGTGAGCGCGAGCGTCTTTGTCTTCGCGAGCAGATCTGACGATGATGGCCACCAGATCAGGAACAGAACTGGTGCGGGCGCTAGCGTTTTCGTCTTCGCTAGCAAAGCCGGTGACGGCAATCACCAGATTGGGAGTAGAACCGGCGCGGGCGTGAGCATCTTCGTCTTCCCGAGCAGAACCGATGAGGACGACAACCAGATCAGAAGCAAAATCAGCGTCTCGCGAGCATCTTCATCATTGCGAGCAAAATCGACGATGACGACGATCAAATCACGAGCAGAGGTGTTAGGAAAATCGGCGGAAGGAGTCAAGAGCGCAAAATCGAAGGAGTCGTTAGTCGCTGAACCGGAAATAAAACCGGCGAAAATGATTCCGACGAGGCTGAACCGAAGCTTCCTATGACAAAAAAATTTGCTGAACCGCACACGTCAAATCCAACCATTTAAGATCAATCATACAGCTCAAATTATTGATAGCATGATGCTCCCAATCCCAACTTAAGTTGGGAGTACCTCATTAAATTCTTTATTATTGCTCTTTTCTGTTACTGTGAACTCTGCACATAGGTACTAACTTCTAAGAATCCCATTATTATAACATCGGTGGATTGGTTGAACAGAGATTTAAGTGGACTTAGATGCCAGATTTAAGTGGACTTGCTGTTACTGTGAAAATTAATGCCTCATGTTCGTGTTTTAAAACAGTTAATTTCAACTATGTCAATGGATCGGCATGCAGCGTGTGTACTGGACATGTTAACGAATAACTCGGGTAGCATATTGTGAAGTATCTGGTCGATCCCTTTTTTTTAAAAAAATAATTGGAGATATTGAATTAATATACCATGTGCAGTTAAATTCATGAAATGAAGAAAATCGCAGTTGTTTTTTAACAAAGGGTAAAAAAAAGCAACGTGGTGCAGTAAACAAATGGACAACGTGCTTTTCACAAATAATATATCGACACTTGGTAGAGATGAACTGAGCTGCTTTGTTGACTTCGTACGTGTTGGTTCATGCCTATATGATTTACGAATCTCTGATGCATTAATACGTGTTGCATAATAGATGCTGAATTAAGCTCTACATCTTCGTACGGAAGCCACTCACCATCATAAATGTGTTATATCTGTTTGATCCAAAAGCCACTCGATCGCAATCGACAGCTACACAGTTTAATTAGTTGTCGTAATTTAATAAATTCACATTATTGTTCTGATGTGACCGTTAATAAAATTTGCTGAGTGCATACAAGATAAACACATTTTATATAGTAATATTGTACCCGTACTATTAATTTCTACGTTTACTTTTTATCCAAAAAATGAGCTGCCTCCCTCCTCAGCATGAATTCCATTTCCTCGTGGAAAAGAAAAGTGACTTTAAAAATAATATTGAACGTTTGATCAAGTAAAGATACTCACAAGTCCTGTTTGAAAAATTCATATCGTTACCACATATTATTATCACTTTTCTGTACCTTTATGATCAGCCTTTCTTATTATTTTCCCTTTGTCACGTGTGATTAGATATAATTAATTACGACTGACATGCAATATTAATTACCCTTTTTCTTAAGCTTTTCTCTTTATGTCGCTGTAACGAATACTAAATGCTGCCGACACCTTAATTGGCTTAGAGATATGCAATTTTTTTTCCTCTGGCAAAGATGGGTCGTCACCTTTACGCGATGCCCTTTTCAAGTTTCTGCTTCGTTATGTTGGTGGAGACTGGAGATGGTCGTTGCAAATGCATGGTCCTTAATTAACACAGTTATTGAACACTATGATTTCTTGAATTGACCAGCCCATATACAATTGGGTGGCCTTTGCCTCCCATTTTTGTATTAAGCTTATATAGTACACATGTATTAGAGCTAAATATTTAAGGTTAATCAGGACTGACCCTCTAAATTAAGTTTAAAATGACTACACTAGATAATAATTACTTATTTGTTATCTAATGTATACAACATCTATATCTTTAAGATTGAATCAAGGCTTGATCCTCCTAGATCAACTTAACCACTATTAAATTAGATAAGATTTATAATTCAATTTCTTTATGATTAATTAGTATCAGTAATCAGAAGTGATTTGAATCATTCAAGAATTGAAGTCGATTTGCTTTATAAAAAAAAGATATTAATGAACTTCTACGAAATAATTTCATGGATCGAGTAAATAGCTCTACTAACGATTACTAAATGCTGCCGACACCTTAATTGGCTTAGAGATATGCAATTTTTTTTCCTCTGGCAAAGATGGGTCGTCACCTTAGTGCGATGCCCTTTTCAAGTTTCTGTTTCGTCATGTAACTTATGTTGGTGAAGATGGTTAGCAAATGCATGGTCCTTAATTAACACAGTTATTGAACAGTATGATTTCTTGAATTGACCAACCCATATACAATTGGGTGGCCTTTCCTCTCATTTTTGTATCAACCTTATATAGTACATATGTATTAGAGCTAAATATTTAAGGGATAATATTTAGCTCTAATACATATTTACTTATTTGTTATCTAACGTATATATATAATGTGACGAAAAGTTTAAAATGACTAAACTAGATAATATTTACTTATTTGTTATCTAACGTATATATATAATGTGACGAAAAGAGGGAGATAGAGATCGTACAAACACAGAAGAACATCGAGATTTATGAGGTTCACCATAAATCGGATTACGTCCTCGAAAAATGATGACTCTCTTTGTTATGGAATAATGATGATTATAATGATGAATCTCTATATGGATCCTTAAGAAGTTTATATAGACACTCTCTTTGACAAATGATAAGAATTACAGACTAACTGAAACTCTGAATTAATCTCCCAAAATATGACATATATCTCGTGATAAGAAAATAAATCAATTCTGAATCACATACAGAATACCTCTAAATTTTTTTGCTCAACGGACTTTGCCCCCTTGTAAACCCCGCAAGGAGATTCCCTGAATCCTCCTTTGACCCCTCACATGCTCACTGACCGGACAACGAGACCTCGTAGAGAAAATCTACTGAAACGCCTGATTACATAGGGGGTCCACACATGATTATAATTGAGTTCAGATTTAAGATATTATTAACATATAACATCTATATTTTTAAAAGCTTGATCCTCCTAGATCAACTTAACCGCTATTAAATTAAATAAGATTTATATTTTTTTAGAGCATACATATATGAATTCAAATGCAGAATTAATGATCCAAAGCAAGTCGTTTATTGTGCATATATGGTTAGTTCCTAATTAAGTCCAATCGTTTTGGACATTCTACTTGATATTATTTTAGGAGAAAGGTGGCGCTGAAAGAATTTTGTGATGAATGTTGCTACAGTTTTTTCCCTGTTGCGAAGAATATATAATTAGCTAATCACCCATACATAAAATCATTATATTTTGTGTTATAGTACGTAAACAACAGGGGGTTGTTTCTGTCTTGTACAGCTCATGCGTTTATGGTGTTCTGAAGAAGATGTGGAGCAGATCGCTAGCTTGAAGTTTTTGACCCATGATGAAATTAAAATGGTGATTTGTATTAGTGGTGGATGAGATCGGATTATTATTTATTACAGTGGACGAGTGAGTTCCACAAGCTCATTGCTACTGGTTGGTTGTTTGAGTTATTTCGTCCTCTCTCTCACTCACTCACACTCTCTCTTTCTCTCTCTCTCTCTGTACGTGGCACATATGTCCAGCTGCAAGGTGGATAGCACAGCAGAGAAGCATGGGCTAATGAGTAATGATCCTTTGGGCACCCGAAGCAGAAAAGCAATAGAAAAATACAGAGCATGCAGACATGAGGACAAAGAGCATGCAACAATTATTATACCACAAAAGTTTGCGTCAAAAGACGGTGTCAAAAAACATGACATATGAAATTCGATATTCTTATTTAGGAAGTGGGAAAAAAAGCTGATTAAAATTCGATATTTACGAATGAGAACACGTACACACGTTGTTATCCTCCTACAAACATGGCTCTGGACTTGCCGCAGATCTCACGGCTCAGGCCAGGGGACCTTCAGCGGTTGAATCTTAAGATGAGACAGATGGCAGATGGAAGCTGACAAAGACAAATCCAGCAAATCCGATCTAACCATTAGATTTGGTTAAACAGAATAAAGCAAAGAACACGGTTTAATCAGTTTTCAGAGAGGGGCAGTTACTTTACTTGTGCTGGTAGATTTCAGTGAATAATCTTACTCTTCTTCTGTATGCAATTAATCCTGCAACATTATTGAGTTGAAGCAGTATTTTGGGCAGTAAGTCTAAGTTTTAGCCTTTTTCCGCACTAATTAGAAGTTAGAACCATGATATCATGTAGTGATACAAAGAGTTAAGATTAGACTTCCAATTTTAAAAGCGAAGAAAAGAATTGTCTCTAGAGCATCTCTTTCTAATCCGAAAAAAAAAAACAGACTTCCAATTAATATATTTTCATTGATAGCATATTTTTCACTATATATGAATTAATATTCTGGTTATGTTAAGGACGGAATGAATGTCGATATATGATTATAATGCATTATCAAATCCCATTATATTATATAGTATAGACGTGAAACTTTTGTATTTCTCTCGCCAAGAGTCACAGAGGAGAGAGAGAGAGAGAGAGACTTTCCCCTCAATACTTCACTTCACAGGCAGACCGACACCCGAGGAAACAACGGTGCGCAGAGGAGTAGTGGAGAAGGAAGGCAGAAAAGAGGAGCAAAGAAGGCATGAAAGCGATTACGAGGAAAGATGGTGGCGGTGGTGGTGGAGGCAATGGCGGCCCCCCTCTCACCTCCCTTCCCTGTTTCGACTTTAAGGCCTTCCTGGCCACCCTCGTCGTCCTCACCCTCCTTCTAGCAGTGTGGCAGCTCCAACCCTACGAGACCCTCCTCGCCTCTCGCTCCTCCTCTTGCGGTCTCACCGCCACCTCCACCTCGAACCCGGTCGTCGAAAAATCCAAGCTTTCTTCCTCTGTCTCCGATGCCATAATGAATACTTCTCCAAGATCCAATTTTTCCAGCTTCTCCGCCAACAGAGTCACGGTCTCGGCCCCCGCAGACCCTAACATGCGCGAATTCCGGGCCTATGGCAGCGCGGCGGCGCTCTTCGTCGAGATGGGCGCCTACCGTGGCGGTCCGGCCACCTTCGCGGTGGTCGGCCTCGCCTCCAAGCCCACTCACGTCTACTCCAATCCCTGGTACAAGTGCGAGTGGGTGCCCAACCCGAACCCGGCCGCCCCCAACGCCGCCGTACCCATCCGTGCCAAGGCCTACAAGATGCTCCCGGACTGGGGCTACGGCCGCGTCTACACTGTCGTCGTCGTCAACTGCACCTTCCCCTCCAATCCGAACGTCGACAATGCCGGCGGCAGGCTCCTCCTGCATGCATACTACTCCACAAAGTCCCGCCGCTACGAGAAGTTCGTGGCCCTGGAGGAGGCTCCTGGTTCCTACGACGAGTCTCGCTACCGCCCTCCCTTCAAGTATGAGTACCTCTATTGCGGCTCCTCCCTCTACGGCAACCTCAACGCCAGGCGCATCCGGGAGTGGATGGCCTACCACGCCCACTTCTTTGGTCCCAGCTCTCATTTCGTCTTCCACGACGCCGGCGGCGTCAGCCCCGAGGTGCGAGCGGTGCTTGAGCCCTGGATCAAGCTAGGCCGAGCCACGCTCCAGGACATCAGGGCGCAAGAGGAGTTCGACGGCTACTACTACAACCAGTTCTTGGTGGTGAATGACTGCCTGCACCGGTGCCGGCACGCGGCCAATTGGACCTTCTTCTTCGACGTCGACGAATACATATATCTGCCGGACGGCCGGTCGCTGGATGCGGTGATGTCCAATCTATCCGACTACACACAGTTCACCATTGAGCAGAACCCGATGAACAGCAAGCTCTGCTTGCAGGACCCTAAGGAAGACTACTCCCGGTAAAATTTCTTCTTGATGTTAGTTAAATTGTTTACTCTATGATTGTTTGAACCTGTAAGAGTAGCGTGAGAGGCAATCACAGTATTTACAAGATGGATAAAGTGCATTGAGTTTGTGAAGATGAAAGATATCCATGTTGTTTTGCTCGGCATTTGGATCATGTTGATGCAAATAATAATTTTAGTCTCACTTGCAATAATCAATCATAAAAAAGTATTAGCCAAAGTACTTCAGAAGTATATCACGTGATTCAGAATCCTCAGATCCAATAGAATGTGGTCATAATTCTCTGGCTGGTCCAATGTAGATGCTATCCCTTCACTCTGAGCTTGTAGCTTCAGGTAAATTGGTGTCTGTCTAAGATATGAATAATACCCCCCTGATCCAACTAAAAAAAGAGGACATTTTGATCTACTACTTGTAGAATCAATCAATTGGAGCATGATTGTCATGTTGAAGTAAAATGACGGTTCTTTGTTCGCTTGGTGAAAACTATAGAGTGATCCTCTCTCTGAGGGGGAGAGAGAGAGAGAGAGAGAGAGAGAGAGAGATGGTTGATAATTACTGAAAAAGACAATTAATCTTCTGCCTATTTATTTTGTTGGTTGGTAAAGATGTACCAGTATTATGATTGTTCATTCAAAGAGAAATGGTTCACCTCGAACCGTCGGTCATGAGTAGTAGCCCCGAGCGAGTGGTAGTTCACTCAATACAAATTTTTCGGGGAAAAGTGATGAGTTTTCAAATACAGAGGTTTTCTCTTTTGGCATTTGCCAATTTTGGGTTGCTTGTTCTGTCAAATTCTTAATGGAGTAGGTCTGTCCCCTGTGTTTCACCTTAAGGGATTGGTCCATCCAAATCTTTCATTTAGTTTTCAGTGTATCAACTATGGAGAGGTTTATTCTGCCCAAATTAATACGCGGAGACATTTAGAACAGGAGTTCTGATAGTCAATTCTTCTACAATCCATATACAACATTCTTATGTTTTCATGGATTAAAAAAGTTTTTCTATGGTGATGTTTTCAAGTAAGAGATCATAATGCCTGCTGCGTGATTGATTACATTCTACGCAATTGTGTCGTTTTATTTGATGTTTGAATTTGCTTTTTTTAATGGATATTCAGACAGTGGGGATTCGAGAAACTGGTATTTCGCAATTCAATCACCGGGGTACGGAGAGATCGCAAGTATGCAATTCAGGCCAAGAATGCATACGCCACCGGAGTCCACATGTCGGAGAATGTTATCGGAAAAACCACTCACAAGACTGAGGACATGATCCGGTACTACCATTATCACAACAGTATAAATGTGCTAGGCGAGCCGTGCCGAGAATTCGTACCCAAGCCGGCTCCAGGCAACAAGACATGGTTTGAGAAGATCCCCTGGGTCTACGATGACAGCATGGAACGCGTAGCTGGTAAGATCAAGAACTTTGAGAAGCAGATGATCGGCGGTTCCAGCTAAACAGAATGATGTCGCTGATGGCAGACACTGATACTCTCCAATGTGTCGACGATTCTTTCGGGTTGCTTAACGTACTGAATTCCATATCCTCCCTTTTGACTCTTCATTCTCCTGGTGTTGTTGATCCATGTAACCAATTATAGGAGGAGAATAAAGAGATAAAGATGCATATGGCTGGTGAAAGGGATTCTGCAGGAGGACCCTTGATTTATATGTAAAGATATGATCTTTCCCTTTTTTCCCCCTTTTATGTAGATTTCATTGTGTCCCTTTGTAAGAAGAGTATATCTTAAGATGATTTACTTCCTCTGTCTTCTACATATATTTACACCCAAAATCTTGGCCAGACCGCATCGGACTGATGGAGGACCAGAAATAGACCCTGCGTGCCGTAACGCAACGCAACGCAAGCGTTCCATCTCATAGCGTGTCACGTGAACTCGGTGGGCTCAATAATTGCGAGGAATGACACCCTCCCTCCCTCGTAGGAGGGCCCCCCCAATACCTGTTTGTGTTTGAAAGAGACCTGTGTTTCCTGGTACAATGATGCTTTTTAACTTGTGCTTCTAGACTAATACTAATATGTTGCTTTCCTAATATTTACTCAGGACTCAAATCAATATAGGAATACTGTTTTTTATGTAATGCGCATTCAAAATTATCAGTTACATGATGCTTGTTTAGCACAAAAAAATATAGTACAAAAAAGATTGTGGATGTCATTTGTTAGTTTATTTTTTTCTTCTGAGTTTTTACTTTTGACTGATTTGAAAAATATGAAACCTCCGACAAAGAAAATTGTAATATAAAAATAGATCTTATTATATATATATATATATATATGTGAAGGGAAATAGATCCATTTGTGGTTAGTTGGAGCTCGGCAGGATTCCTTTTTGGGGTTGTATTTGCGTTGGGGGGTTGTATTTGCCAGCGTGTTTAATGCTGAGACCTGGGAGATGGATGGATGGATGGATGGTTGCAGAATGTTTATAGCTGGCTGGGCCATTGCGGACCACCGACTGACTGCTCGGCTTTGCGCTGCAATCTCCCAAGTACTTTTTTAAAAGTGTTTTGGCATCATGCCAATGACAAATTATAATAAATAAACGATCTCATATATGGCAAATAATATATATATGTATATATATATGTATATATATGTGTGTGTGTGTTAGCTTCGGCATCCTTGGAATGCTTCCTCGGCATTGATAAACCTCTCTCTCTCTCTCAGACAACTTGCTCCTGGGCGCGGCGCAGCTTTGTCTGGTTTGTTTGTTGAGGCCTAGGTTGCATTGGACGGCTTGGATCCACGAGCCTGCCGATATGTGGCGGGCTGCTGCCTTCTGATTGGATTAATTGGGGGCCTCACTTGTAAAGTGTACGTGCAGGGTCCAAGTTTAAAATTGTGCAAGTGGCGGATTTGTTCTGATGTTTGAGGTGGTGCAGTGCAGTGCAACCGTGGGCGTTGGATTAAGTCCGGCGATCCGGACGGACAGGTGGGAACTACTTGGGAGGATGCGGCATTTACTTCCCATGGCCACTTAAAATCATGAGTGCGAAAGTTAGTGTATTGAAAGAAATAAATGTTGTCAAGTCCTTACATCCGAACATTATCATGATATATAGTGGTATTAGATAAGTTTTTAAAGGAAGAAGTAGCAAAAAAGAAAAGAAAAATATATTATGAGATCAATAAGAACTACATTTGGGGTTTTATTTATTTCTTTTAATTAAATACTTATAAGATTGCTGGATATCAATGCAAAACATAGTAACACAAAGATGGCCTCACCTTTTGTTGGCCTTCTATCACCACCTGTTCAAATATTTTGGGCCTTGATGTCAAGTTTCCCGTCCACGATACCAATAGCAAATATATGTTTGACCAAGTTACTTTCTCCTTTTTTTCCCATTATGTTCGCATAATTTTCTTTTTTTTTCACCTTACTTCCTCAACTTTCTTTTCCGATGAAATGAAAGGCCAATAATTTACAGGCAAGTAAAAATATTAGAATGTAAACGATTTGGTGTTTGAATGAAATTAAAATAAATAAATAATGATCAAATCCAAATCTATCAAATTCCCAACTAAAAAGCTTCTGTGGATCTAGTAACTGATCACTTTTCTTTTTAAAAAAAATTAAGCATTAAACTGCATGTCAAAACGTATCTTGATACAAAATATTAAGAAGCTCATAAGAAAAAATTTTCTCACAAAAAATTATATGGCCTTGTGTCCGACCGATGTTTGCAAAAATATTACAGAACAAGCATTAAGAATGTCAATGATATCCCAAATAACTTGCATAATATTGATAATTCTCCAAAAACATTGTGACTTGCGATTGGTGAATGCATCAACAATTCCGAATCAATTTCCACGATGACCCTTGGAATCTCCCTGCGCTTGCACTCCTGGTCACTTTTCACCTAGTCAACTTGTCGCGATCCCCCACTTCAGTAGTTACATGTGCAGTCCTAAGCCATAATCCATTTTTTTCTAACTCGACATACTTCTTTTTACTAGACCAGCATCACGTGAGTGCCACCTGGCTATTTTTGGCTAAGTTATAATCCTAAAGTTTTACGCAATATATTATATGATAAGGTTTGAAGAACCATTCATATAATATGTCCATTTTATGCACTCTGCTTTTTGGCAACAAACACATGTATATATCTATGTTATGACTAACTCTCCCAAATGTCTACGAGACGTAACATCCATTGATTTTGGGGCTAGTCAATGCATCGAAATTTATTTTATGTAACAGAAATTATAAAAAAAAACTTTTTTAATGTGGATGTCTTGAGGTGAAATTTCCTTTAGAGTTGTAAGTCCAAGTTATTATAAAAATATTAACACCATTCATTATTTGCTTATTCTAACTTGATTTTAAAAAAAGAAAGAGCTAAACACTCTAAATCAATCGTGAATAAGGGTGTAGCCCACCGACGCATCTTCATTCGAAAATCAAGTGATCGTACCAATTGGAATTTGACAGGTAAAACACATGTGAAAGATCCTAAATCAATCATGTGCAACCAATGCCATCTTCTATCATCGTGCATGCCATTAAAATGCATTCGAGTAGATCAAGTCCTTATTATGGGAATCCGATCAAAATCGAATCAGACTCAAAGCAGAATTAAAAAAAACATTAATTTTCTCCGTGACTTGACAAAAATTAAAAATATTCATATCACATATTAAATTATTCATTTAGGAAAATGTTACTATATTTGGTAATGTAGTTACATAATGTAATTTCTTACAATTTAATTATATTTTTTTAATATGATAATATATATTAATATTCCATAAAATGACTTTTAATTAATTATAAAAATATGATTAAAATGGTATGACCTAATTCTCGATTTAAATAATGTTATCCCATTACTTATTTCAATTGGATTAGGATCATCTAATTTTCTCCAATCCAATAATAAAGTTGATTGGGATCAAGATGATCTCGATCTTAGTAAGAACTTAGTCATCTCTACTGATAGGATAAATTTAATAACACATAGTTCGATACCATATAAAATATGTAGACTTTTTGTAACGCTATGAGTTTTTTTTCTTTGCCTACTCAGAAGACTATCTCAACGATGCATTCAATTCTATGACTTAAGATCAATCAATATACTAGTTTACAATAGCGAAAGACTAAAATATAATAACATTTATAATATGCGAAAGCTCTTTATACACTAATCAAATGACATGTGAGTTCATGGCCCTATACAATAATGAATCTTATATTCATGTGCATGTCACTTGTCAAAGGACTCATCAATCGTCTCACCATCCTTATCATCTTATTTTGTATAAATCCAAGTACAGAGAAATATCCATGAGTCATGATCAATAAACGATAATCAATAATGTTCAAGATATAAATAAAATCAATGAAGCAATAAACAATACTATGCAATAACCAATAGATCGATATATCAATGAATGAATAAATTAATGCGCAAGAGATATAATTAATAAACCACATTTGAGGAGACGAACGATACAATACGATAATGAATGAATGACTATAATAATAGATCGATTGATTAATATAAAAATGAACCAATATAACAATAACGATAGATCAATGGATTAACATACCAATAGTTCGAAGTGTCAATGGATCAATATGCTAACAAATTAATAAGATTAACCAGGCTAAGGTCAGAAGATCAATCAATAACAATATCAATTTATCAATAGAACCAATTCATCAATACTGCTCAAGATAGAACCAACAAATTAATTGAGCATATGAACATATGATAATCAATGGATCAATAAACAATGAATCAATCTATTGATGGACAATAGATCAATGTAATGGATCAGACTGAGATTATAAGACCAATCAATATCAATAAGAGTTACTAATTTAACAATTTCCTGATTAACATGACATTGTTATTATTGGATCGGGGAATCAATATAACAATAGGTCCATGCAGCCATAGATCAATATGGAGAATAAAAAAAGGAGTCAACAACACCAATAAATGCTAATTAACAATTAATAATAATCACTACAACACTATTTAATTTAACAATTTCGATTTAATAACAATGGTCCTTGTCTAATAATAATTTCCATTCAATTCAATTGGAGGAGGCAATGCCAAATGACCATGATTCGATTCAATTTAATTCCATTTTCATTCTATTCGATTTAATTCGATTCAATTCAATGTTTAAAATTATCCAATACAATAAAGAACATCCTGTCAATTAGGAAAAACTCCATTTATCTTCCATATAGACCAGTGTGGGATCAAGCCATGGCAAGCCGCCTTCAATAATAGCACTAAATAATAATTCACGATGACAAGAGTCCATGGCCAATCACAAGACAATCATAACTTCTCTAAAGGATGATATCTCAAACATCTAGGTACTATCTGTCCTATACAATACAATAACAATATAACCCAAGGGCTTAAAGACAATCAAAGAATATGGAGACCCAATAATTTTCATCTTTCATTTTGATTACTTAAGACTTCTATCTTTAACCATTTAGTTTAGGTTAAATGACCCAAATAGAGCAAAACCACGAGATCATGCTATATAATTCATGACATGATTGGATATGCTAATATGATTAATAAGATGACAATCAGGTTTGGTATGATTTTATTGTGGTCAGATATAAGGTTCATATCATCAGAAGCAATTAACCATAATAATAATAATCCATTTAACAACAGTTGATGTCAAGATCAATATATCAATACTATAATCAATATCACGAACGAATGTGGTAACAACAATAAAACCAATGATAATTTGGTTGGATGGGAATATACTAGGATAAATAGTATAGTCTGATGGGGTAATAATATAATCGATATCAAAATCGGATACAATAATACCAATGCCACCAAATATGGTAACGATATGATCAAGGGTGATGATCAATTTATTAAGAACAATTCACCATAACAATAATCCAATTATTTATATTAAAATACCCCAAAATAGCTTTTCTGCCCCACTAAAGTCGGCCCGCATTGGGTAGAACTCAGGTCGTGTTCGGAAACAACCAAAAACCTTTTGGTAGGATCGAATTTGGGTCGAGTGTAAGGTGAACTCGGGCTGGTTCACGTACGATTCGATTGTGCCACACCCAAGCCACGTCGAAGACACAACCCGAGCTGAGCCAACTCGGGCAGAGTTGTTCAACCCGGTCCGATTTGGATTCTAATTCGATCCGGATTCCATACAATCCAGACCAACAAGATAAAACTTTAGCTGGGTTCTGTCACTGACGGAGAAATATGTTCCGACGTGATTTTTCTATCACTATAACTATGTGGATTTAATGTTTGTCATACGCATGAAAATCATATGACCATCATATGTGTGCGTGACAATCGTCAAATCTAAATTGATGATTAGATTTTTAGCACGAGGACGTCAGTTCACGCATTCTTTCTTTTTTTGTTTGGCAGCATAAGCTTAAGGCACTCTGCAATGGAGGCAATTCTGGCGCCTCTCTCCAATCTCATCCTCGAGACAAGCGTGCCCTAGCAGGACATAAAGAACTCCGAAGACGATGAGGCAGAGAACTCGACGGACCATTCGTAACCGCTGCAAAGGGGTACCTCCGCTTTCATCATCTTGATCCGTGGCGCTAGAAACATGCTCCCTCCCTCCTCTTCCTCCCTGGAAGTAGGAGCTGATGGAGTGAACACTTAGGCATCATAAAGGGTGAAGGGTGATAGGACGGTGGCTTTGTAGCCTGATTGCGCAGGAAGGTTGGGGCATCAACAGGTGGAAGGAAAGAAGGGAAGCAAATGTTATAGTTGGTCGATTTCAATCATTTGCTCCGAGCTGCCATTGTTGATGGCCAGGATCGCCTCTTTTTTTCCAGCCGGTTGGGCAGCCCCTTGCGGCATTGTGAAGCAGGAGAGCGGCGAAATGAAAAAAAAGAACCTGCGACAAAAGAAAATCTGATCGTCAGATTAGATCCGACGGTTGTAATGCACGTATATGATGGTTATACGGCTTTCATGCGTATGACAAACATTAAATCCTAACTATATAATACAAGATCCAAATAGTGCACAATCTATATTAACGAATTCTCGATGCTAAGGAGAAGAAAATATAGTTCCATGTCGTAGAAAATGGATGCCGTAGGAATCCCCTACGTAACTAAATTGCGCTGAAAAACTTGCATGCCGAATCTTTGGCCGCCCTTTGAGCTCGAACGGCGCACCAAAACTCTCGGCCATCACTTGGAAGATGTTCTTCTATGCGCAAGCTTTGAAACGCACCGTTGGCCGCCCTATAGATCATCTTGGTTAATGTTCTCATATTCAGATTTAATTAAATTTGAATTTCATTAATTATTTCATAACCATACTTATAAAAAAATCATCTCTACTCAAATTTCTTTCTATCTCTTCCATAACTTCTCTCAATCTAACTCTACTTTCACCTTACCCTTTTATCTCTTCCTTTTCTCTAATTTTCGAAATTATTTAATTCTATAATATTTTATCATCTAATTTTTGAATTAAAATAATAATAAATATTATTTTAATGATTGAAATATTTCTAAGCCACAAGACTTTCAATTCTATCCTATTTGAGAGTCTTACATCTATTAAAAAATCTTTTGGATCTCGAATCAAATTAAATCCCTAATCTCAATCTAATTACAAATCCTACTCTCAATAGGATTTAATCTTTCTTTCTTTTTCTTTTTCCTTTCTAACCATACATTTAATCCTACTCTAATTCTAATTCCTTCTTCAAGTAGGATTAGCCTTTCTTTTTCTTCACATTTCTTTTCTAATTATATTCCTATTACTTTTCAAATTCCCCTTTAATTTCTTTTAATTCATTAATATTTGCTAATTTATTAGCAAATTACTTTATTACCCTATTGAAATCTTGGGGTGTTACACTTTTCCTTTTAAATAACTTAAATTTATTTTCTAAGTAAATCATGATGAGACAAATGAACCAAACAATTGTTGAATTTTAACTTGATATCTTGCAATGCAATTGATTACATAATCCAACATTTATTTAGAGACGTGAATACATTGATATAAATGTTTCCAATAATTCATTAATCAACATTTGGGAAAACTAATTATTGTTATCAATCAAACAATTGTTGAATTTTAATTTGATAAAATTACAATGCATGTGATTACATAATTCAACATTTATTCATAAAATAAAATTTTCCAATAATTCATAAATCATCCTTAGACATTTGAACAAATCAATTGTTGTTGTCTTTATGCATCAAAGAGAAAATTTAACATTTATTAATTACATGAATCATCTTCTAACCAAGAGATCACTTTTGCAATGACGAAGGAGAAATAACCAATGGTAGAAGCACCTTGTGTGATCTCATCATTACATTTTATTCTATTCAAACACATTTTTAATCTAATTAATTGTCAATAAACTATTTATCAAGGACTTTGAAAAACTAAGATTCTAGTTGTCAAACACTTACAAAATTTAACAATGATCAGCTTTTTATTTATTTTGCAGATTGGTTCAATGGTTCAAATGGAAAATAAGGATGACAACCCAATTTGGCTAAGGTCAATTTCTTTGCGTCTTGCCACGTCCATGGAGTCTCCAACAAAAAATGAACGCAATATGTACCACAAGTATTGCGTGGGCAATGCGATATGTTCTTCTTGTCTCATAGACCATAAAGATCATCACATGGTTCGGGCAAGTGATCTCGTACTACATATTTTTAGAATTTCTTCTCCTTCCTAATTAAGTACTATCTTATTTGTTTGATTGTTGTATGTGCACTCATGAAATTTATATAGACGAAAGTCTTCATATCAAAATGTGATCAAGGTGTCAAAGTGTCCAAGTTTATTGACGTTTCTTGTGTACAATCGTACATCATAAATAGTGAAAAGATTGTCTTCCTCACTGAGAGCCCACCAATCAAGCTTGGAAAAGGAGGAAGGCATTAGGGCAATGCCTTTGAGACATGCTACCGAAATATATGGGAGACTTCTTCTGCTTTTGTTCTCTTGGAAGTAAGTTGTAATAAATATATGTATTTCCTTTGTTATGTTATGCTTCTTTGAAGTGAATCTTTCCTAATATTTGACCTTGCATTTTCCATTGACTATTTCAAATGTTTTGTTTCTTTTGTTTTCTTTGTTTCACCTTTTGATCAAAACTCAAGGCACTAGAGCTTGTCTAATCACATCTCATCTTACTTTTCCACTATCACGCATTCTTCATATTAGCAGTATAAAGTCCAACACCCACGAACAAAGTCAAACCTTTACTACTAGTGGTCCGAGTCTGATGAGCCACAAATGCCCCATAAGTTGGCAAAATTGGCTCTAACTACCATGGCCACCAAGATTTGGAAAGTCCCAACCTAGAGGTATACCTCGGAGAGCTCCATCCAAGCATAATTGAAAATATGGGAACCACAAAAAAAAAATAAAATTTGTGAAAGAATATTGGAACAACTTCAATTGTCTCTATGACAATAGAAAAATGATAGTGCATATGGAAATGAATAAAAAAACAATAATATCTCTTTATGTTAGTTCATTTTTTTTCAATCTAAACCATTATAAGATGGTTGAATAAAAAATTGTTAAATTTTACTTTCATGTCTTTTTAAAACATGTTACAATAGAATATGACATTATTAAGAACATGGATATATTGATAATAAATGTTCCTAGTAATTTTGAAATAATCATGTGGCATACGAATCAATTGTTGCCATATTTATACATTGTATATAATTGCATAATCTATTATTTACACAAAAACATGGATACTTGACAAAATGAGCATCCAAATTATAGTTTGTCAATATATTTTGACTACCTATATTTTTTTTTAAATTCCTAGAAATTCAAAAATGAGTGTTAGACAATTGAACAAAGCAATTGTTCCTTTTTTGTACACTTCACACTGTTACATAAGTAAACGTCTATTCATAAACATGGATATACATTGTTGTCAAAAGGACGATCCCAATCATAACTTTTCACACTATCATCAAGAGTTCAAATAAAAGTTTCTAGTAATGCAAAATAAAAAGAACAATTCCTTTTACCACCATTAACTTGCTAAAGAATATGGACGAGATTAAAGTGTTGAATATGTTCTTTTTTTACTCTTATGATTATTTGGCTCTAATACCCAGCATGAAATCAAGCATCCTCTAGATCTTGCTTCTATTTCTCTAATATTTATACAACATATTTTAGAAATGAGTACTCTCTAAATTTATTTGCTTGTTTCCATCCTTCTTAATTTCCCTCAACTTCAACAACTAGCATAATCTCTTATATGGTCTCTAAATAGTTTCATTCTAGTTTATAATGGAAAATATATTTAAAGTTATATAGTTTTATCCTTCTTAATTTTATTTAATAAATTATATTTTAAAATTAGTTTATGCACAATATAATTTGTAAATTAATGCAATAACAACTCTTAATGACAAAAATAAAAAATAAAAAAGGAGTGATTTGCCATGTAGGTGGCATATAGCTCGATAAGTTTTGAAAATGACATAAATCACAAAGAATAATAGTTGATAAAATTGGAAATTAAAATTCAAAGGGTAAATTTTAATAATTATAATCAAATTTCATTCTATTTTTTTAACGCAATCCTAGATCAACCTTTAATTATTGATATATTTCACCTATATATTATCAATTTATCATTATCTAACTGAAGTAGCATCATATTTAAAAATTAAAAAATAATAAAAAATAGACAATGGAGCCCCCTCCCCCTCTCCCCACATGTGATCGGCCTCGACGACGGGAGGGTTCTTGAGTGGGAGATCGACTCCTCAGACACCTACTCTATCTTTGTAACCAACGAAGAAAGATCGCATTCATGCAATGCCAATGTGTACATTTGATATTGAGTTGAAGATTTATCTTATTCAACATTTGCACAAGCAGTATGCGGGAGGCAGACAACAATATGATGAGGCATTGGAAGTGACAATTAGGCGTTGTGGAGGAGCTTGTTGAAGTAAGCAAAGATCTCCTGTTTCCTTTCTTGCCCTCGGCTATCATACTCCTTTTGCTTCTATGTGATTTGTTGTATTTGCTCTGCACTAGGCATCATGATCTCCTATTTGTAGAAGCCTTCGAGTATGGTGATTTGTTCAGGCCTTCGAGTATGGTGATTTGTTTCTTAGTGGGGTTCCACCACAAGCTCGAAAGGGAGGAGGATGAAGAAGAGGAGCCCTTGCCTTCTTCCATAATGATGTCGACTTTGCCTTCTTCCATAATGATGTCGATTGGAAGGCCGATCTCCCACTTGAGGGCCCTCCTGTCATCGAGGTCAGTCTTCGAAGGGGAGAGGGGGAGGGGGCGTTGCCGTGGCCAACAAAGGATCAACAGCCCCTTAAGGGTTGCCAACCTTTTTTATTTTTATTTATTTTCTATCATTTTTATTTGTATTTGTATTTTGATATTATGCTATTATTTTTTAATAATTTTAATAAAATATGATACCACATCAGCCAAAATATTGGTAAATTGACTATCGCCGATAAAAAAGGCAATAAGTGAAATAATTTAATAGTTGAAATATAAAATCATTACAAATTAAAGTTTGAGAACCGAGTTGACAAATATGATAAAGTTCAAGAATAATTGCAAAATTTATCCTAAAATTCAGACTTAAACTTTGAATACTGAATAGCCTTGTTAAATATTCACATAGGATTTTGTAAGTAAGTGGTAATAGGATTAAATCTTGTTTTGTAATATCAGTTCACTATTCAATGATCCATTTTATTCATGATCATATACTCATGTTTCATTAATTTCATTCTAATTCAGGAAATAATTTGATTCCTTTGTAAGATACATCTATGCCTCTGAGCCTCCAAAATTTTCATTTTTAATCTTTTAAGTTGATTCATTCCATGATTAAATGGAAAGATTAATGAATGACATCTAATGAATTTATTTTAATTAAATGATGCCTCCATGCCATAATAATTGGTCGTGATGTCATAAATGATCCTACGTGTAATTTGATGATGATTCTAATGTTACACTTTTGATTGACTATAATGCTCATCTTTCTATCATTCTTGTACATTGATATGAAATAGGATATCTATCATTTCAAATATTAAATAAAGAAATGTCACTTTATAATTGCACAATAGTTTCAAATAAGTGTCACATGAACATGCATGCATGGATGCAAATTCAAGGACTCAAACTTTTTATCAAATGTAATTTACATAAATTTCATATTTTTAACATAGCCAAAGAAAATTATACTGACATGTTATTGTATGAAATTTGACACTTAAATCATAAGAGTTTATTTCAAGATAGTTAACAAAAAATCTGTCCAATGTTAAATTCATGGTAAAGAACATGGCACTTAAAAATATTGCGCATGACATCCAACATATCTTACTTGCATTAACGATTCACATAAGTCATGTTATTTAAGCAAGTAACACATAAATCACATAACTTGAATTATCATAAATTTAGGTCTATAGTTAATTTATCATAAATAAAATATCCAACATATCTTACTTGCATTAACGATTCACATAAGTCATGTTATTTAAGCAAGTAACACATAAATCACATAACTTGAATTATCATAAATTTAGGCCTATAGTTAATTTATCATAAATAAACTATCAAGCATGATATTATTTTATACACAAATAACATATCCAATATGCATTTTATTTGTATATACAAGTAACATGTCCATTATTCAAAATTTAGGCATGAGTTGGATTTATAGGAACCTGGTCCGAATCCTTGTCGTCCATTAGCGTTAGGCACATTTCCATTTTGGTAGAAAGTCTGAAGAAAGTTTGTATGAAAAAAAAATAAAGTTCTTTTGATTTTCATTTTCTTAAACAGAGTGCTCAATTTTGGAGGAGGAAACTAAGGGCTGTGGCAAGAACAATGGTGGAATAAAAAATTTTTATCCTAAAATGTTAAACAAAATGGAGCAAAAAATTTTTTGGGAAGGCAAGAACATTTTTATCTCTACTTTTTATTATTTTTGTAATCATTGAAAGTAGGCCCAATACAATGTTTAAAATGGTGTTTGAATAAAAAAGTAGGAACAAGAGGTTAATCCTTATTTTGTTCTTCTACCAAACAGTCCCTAAGAGCTTTTAAAATTCGAAATTCCAATGAATAATAAAAAAGTACAACGAAATTTGTATCCTGAGAATGATAAGCCTTTGCATTTGAGTTTTTCCCCTGAGAAATATTAGCTACACAATACATTATATCATGTATAACATATCGAGAAAAAAGTATGCTGTTATTTTGCGAAAGATGGAAACGACTTAAGTTATAGATATAGTATAAATCCTGAGAACTGAAAGAAATTATTTATTTACTATTTTTGGGAAAGAGATCAGACGAAATGTTGTTAGATATATGTAATAGCTAAAGTTTTTGGGGATCTATATACTTTTTATTATCGTTTCAATATTCAGAATATTTTTTATATACTTTCAATTAACTGAAATTTGAATAATTATTATCAAAGAGATGCTTGAGTTTTCTTAAAGATTAATCAAAAAATTATTTTAACCTCTCATAACGTATTTACGGTCAATATATTATCGAGTCCAAATAATTTAATAAAATCATCTCGCGTTGTCTAATAATAACAAATAAAACTCTCATTAAAATTTTTTTTCGTTCAATTTGAAATCGAATTTCCACTTAAACGAGGAGTAACGCTCGCTCTTATTATTGGAGTAACTTATGTTAAGGAAAAAAATATATTGACATTGTTATGTCGACCAAATAGTTTCGACGTCCATTTGGGTCAGGGGCATCTGACTCTATCCGACGTGTACGTGGAGATCTAAAATTTAAAAGTGTCGGTAAAAAAATTGTTAAAAGAAATCCAGGCCAAACATCTCACTCCCGAGTCCCGGCACCTCAACGAAAAAGAGGGGAAAAATTACCCAGAAGAAAGGCAAAAATATTACACTTTTTTTTTAAAGAAACAAGAGGTTTTGCACAGCTCCCCTCTGCCGTAGCTGTTGTCCGTAAGCAAATCTAGTGCTGTATTCTTCTTCGAGCTGTGGCACAGGAGGGGGACGGAGGCGCACACGAAGAGAGATCCTGTGCTGTTATTGTACAGGCAGCAAGATCCATGGCTATATCTCTAAGCAGTCATCCCTTGGTCAGGATCCTGTCAGGTTTGATTTCATTATTTGCTACTTGTGGTGTTTCGCGAGATCCTCTTGTTTGGTCAGTTGGATCGGGGAGCTAGATTCAAGGCTCCAGGTCTCAGTTTCTGAGGAGATATGTAGTTGACTCAGATAGTTCAGGAAGTTCACTTTCTATTTGATTTGGTAGCTCCACGTTTGATACATCTGGAAGTGAGACCTTGGTTTGTCCAACTGTGTGCATGATTTTTCATTTCGTTTTTCTGCAACAATGGGATTTGAATCTACAAATTCTGTATCTTATTAGCATTAGCCTCGAATTACTTGCAGCAGGATTGTTTAGGAGCTAGTATAAAACCTTCATCCTTATTCTGCTTGTGAAATTCATGACAAATTCCTTCAAGGCACAGAAAATTTCGTATAATGCTCCTGTTGTGTCCCACCAAGATGTTTTAATCAAGAAAAATGAGCAAAGACATTCTACCCATTTGTTTTGTGAGTCCTGATTCCTTGACATCTTTATGCAACACATTGATTGAAGGTCATATAATTATTTGGTTTCTCCTTTGCATATCTTGATTGCTGAGAACTTTTAAATTTTCAGTGAATCAAGGATATTAGGTATGACTTTAGTTGGGCTTACTTTGAATCATATATGATATGTAGTTATTACTGCAACATTGCCTTGGAGGTAAGAAAGAGAGAATGCGGATCAGGGACAAACCCCAGAAATCATCTGCTTTCCCTTGCAATGCAGGTAGCAGATGCTCTCTATCTATTGCTGTCTGGAGCCTGGTTGGATGCATTGTTGTAATCCAATTATATTCATTCCTCCAGCATGATGTGAAGGAGGAAATTCATATACACACAAATTATCTCCATATCAAAGGAGAGATGGAAATGATTGAAGAGGACAACTTTCATTTTAAACCCAACAGAGCTCGCCAGAATCCTCGTGCAGTGAAGCGGAAGGGATCGAAGAAACCACCTACAGTCATTGATGAATATTTAGATGGATCTTCTGATGTGCATTCTCTTTTCTTCCCAGATGAAAGAACTGCATTTGGCCCCAAAAAGGAGCAAAATGACAGCAGGTACCTTTATCCAGGAAGGATATGGCTAGACATACACGGAAACCCTATTCAAGCCCATGGAGGTGGACTTTTGTATGATGAGAGGACAGACACCTACTACTGGTATGGAGAAAATAAAGATGGTCCGACCTACCAAGCACATAAGAGAGCAGCTCAACGGGTCAGTTCGCATATAATACTGTTCTTGTTTGTTTGGCAATTTCATTTGCTTCCTGTCCTTGTTTTCAATGATCTATCACTTAAAACCTGATCTTTTTTAATTATGGTGAGTATGCAACTACTAAGTCTTCAGGTTGCTGTTTTGACATTTAGCATTCAGATTACAATACTTCATTCTCAACCAGTATTAGAAATAATTTTTCCTTCTTTTATTTCAACCTTTGTCTTTGGAAGTTCTATTTTCATGTGTGTTGATTCTATCGTTGTCAATGTGCCCACGTGCATAAAACTTTAAATGCTATCTAATGTGAAGTTCCATAAAGAAATAATGAGAGCAGATATTGTGAAACATTTATGGTGATCTCATTATATACAGGTCTTCAAAAAAATATGTAGAATGTTGAAAATTGCACCTTTCTATTCTTCAATCAAAATGATTTGGGATCTTGTTGAAGGCTCTTTCACTAAAATATATATATGATTTCTTTGCCTTTCAACTGTAGAGAAAAGTCATCCTCTTTGGATTTAATTTAACTTCAGTATACCTCACTATTGAGGTAAGCTAAGGCGCTGGTCATGTGCCATATATCCTTAAAATGATTGTTATAGTTATCCTTCTTGATGGTCAAACTAGAATTTTAATGGTTCAAGCCACACGAGATCTGTATTCTTTGTTGTGTTAACATATTTTCAAGTCAACTATCAAATTTCAATGCCACATCTAGAATGTGAATTCTCTTCATCATTTAATATTGTGAAATGGACAATCAATTCAATTACATTTTTGACATTTTCTTCAAGTGTTGCAGTTTCATTATTGAAACATTCAATCTTTCTTGTGAGCATCTTGCACCATCAGACAAGAAGAAAGCAAATACTGTAAATGTCTTCTTGTGAAGAATGTTAATTGCTTTGAAATTTGTCAAACTGCAAATCTGTGATAAAAAATAATCACCATATTTTCCTCTTTTTAAAACTCAACACTATATTATATTCCCATATAAATTACTTTGTAATGTTGCCTTGGTGCATTCTGTCAGTTTGGTAGGCATCAGTGCATGATGGCGTTTAATAAACTGAGATTGTTTGTTGTGGTTCAGCTTAAACAAATCCTCCAACATGGTACAAGTATCCGACAGAGAACTAGTCACATTGGGGGTAAATTTCACTAAGTGCCCTCCAACTTTACATTTTTCCCAACTCTATCTTTTAACTTTATTTTCTAACCAGGCTGTTTTTCAACTATTAACTTATTTCACCAACTGTCCTTTTTACCTGCGATAGCCCGTTTGTCGGTTGCCCTGCCTACATGGGCGCCACACATCGCATGTCTCTCTCCTCCACGTGTGCCGTTGTCCGATGTGGCAAATACCTCTTTCTAATAATAAATACTACGAATAAAATATTATTAAAATAATAATATAATAATAAATAAGAAAAATTAAAAAAAAGGAGGAAAGGGGGTGCCGCCTCCTCCCCTTCTCCCTCCGGCGCCGACAATTCGAGGCTTCGAGCAATATGCTCTTTGCTGTTGATGAGGTGGCCTGTTTAGTTTTGAAGTGGCTTATCGTTAAAGTTGCTGTTCGTCGGAGTCGAGATCGGGGAGGGCGCTGATGCCTTCATTTGTTCTTTCGCTCAGCGAGGGTGATGATGTCCCGAAACTGGCCAGGCACTGACCTCTTACGCGGCCCCGGCCCTTGGGATGTGGCTGGTGATGAGGTAGGTGACATAGATCATGCTGCCGGATATAGGGGAGTTGGCCGACAACTTGGATGAAATATATTTGATGAAAAGTTCTTTTTTTAGCATTCCCCATCCGTGCTAAGAAGAATAAATTTCTGTGTTGTGATTTTGAAAATTCATTCCATCAAGTGTTCATCAACATGAGAAGTCAATCGATAACTATAAGTTTCACATTCATTTTATTAAGTTTTCTAATGTTTCATCATGATCCGATTTAATTTTGTTATTATGGTTCTTTCAATTGGTATCAGATTGAATCACTAGGTGCAACATCCCGAAATTTCACCCCAAATGTCGAGAGCAATTAGGTCATTTCGGCAGTGCTAGTCCGTTCGCCATAATAACATCATAATAAAATGATAAACATAACTACTGTGAAAATAACATTAATCATCAAAAATAAAATTTATCTTTTCAGCGAAAGTTTTAAATAAAAAACCATTGCAATTAATGTCATAGGAAAAGATAAGAGTTCATTAATCAAGAAAATATCTCTAAAACAATAGTCTAATGGACTCATGACATTATTCTTAGCCTAAATCATATGCAATATCACGATCATGAGTTGATCTAGTCATTCATCTAAGCATATCAATTACCTGCACGGATCCAGGGTGCAGGTTCCCAGTTAGAGTATGTAAAAACCATGTAGTGTATGTGATGCATACTATGCAGATGTATATAACAATTTCATAATAACAATGAACATATATATATGCCATGTCTTCTGAGGCTCTGAGATGGTGAACTTGAGGTAGTCGGATGTGGCAACCTGGGCGGCTCTTGGGGAGGAGAAACCGCAGGCGAGAGGAAAGGAGAAGGATGGGCTGCGATCTCCACCGTCGACTTCTGGGATTTGACTTCAGGACTTCGGGCATCCAAATATTTTGCTCAGTCGGCACGAATGAAGCGATCCCTGAAGTCCAAGCTCCAATTTGAGCCACTTGTAGAAGTGAACGAGGTTGAGATTGTGGCCGTGGAACTCGATGTAGACGTTGCAGCTGCGGAGCTTGGCATTGAAGGAGACGTGGGGAATGGGAAAGGAGAACGAGTGCGGTGCCGCCGACACGTCAGAGAACTAGAGGGTGTCTCCTGGGTAGTCATACCTATCCGACGGTATAACATAGGAAGTGCTTGGCACATTATCAGAGTGCGAGATGTAAGGCATAGGAACTTGGGGGCTTCGTTCGTCGCCCTCGGTGAGATGTAAGGTGACTGAGACAAAGGCTGCCGGCGAGGCAGCCGGAGGGAGAGGGGAAGGGCTTTTTTAAATTTTTTTTCATATTTATTATTATATTATTTTCATAGTATTTTATTATTTGTATTTATTATATTAGGATGTTAGAAAGATATAACAGTGGCACACATGGGGAAATGCGATGTGTGGCGTCCACGTAAGCGGGCGACTAAGAAATGGGCTATTGTAGGTAAAAAGAGCAGCCGGTGAAATAAGTTAATAGTTAGAGGATAGTCTGCTTACAAAGTAAAGTTGAAGGATAGAGTTGGGAAAGAAGATAAAGTTGGAGGGCATTTAGTGAAATTTACCCATCACATTGGTTTCGAGCTTGGTAAAATGCTAGGTTTGATTTTTATGAAATTTGAAAGCTAACAAACTCGGTGCTCTTAAGTACTTGGTCTGATCTTTTCATTATTGAAAGTAATGGAGGTCCTTTCTTGTGTTGACTGTATTCTGATGTTTTAACCCATCCATGAATTTTAAACAACATATGTATAATTACAGCACTTTCTTCTTTTCCTCCTGAAAGAAACATATAGAAAAGATGAATTTCATCTCGGTAATTTGGCAATGAATCAGTATGGAAGGTTATAGTTGAATATTGATATGAACATTACCTTAACGATACTGATGGAAATAGGTAACCAACCTCGAGCAACATGTATCCATTTGCTCGTAAGTATTAACTATGTCTTATTCCGTGCTTATGCTTAATTGTAACTCCTGGTTATCCTTCCCCTCAAAAAAAAAAAAAGGGAAAACTCCCCGTTATCCTACGATGATCCTTTTATCTTTCCTGCTTTTCTATATTATTTCTTTCACAGAATTGTCTCTCGATGTTCATTTGAGTAAGTAAAAGAAGAGACAAAGGGACGATGAAGAATAGAACAATTAGATTCATTTTTTTCCTTACAAAATTATCAACTCAGTATATCTATATTTTAATGTCACAAATACAACCTTCAAAAAGATAACAGAAATAAAATTTCTCCAGGTTGACATTATAGGAGTGAGCTGCTACTCTTCCAAGGACTTATGGTCATGGACAAAAGAAGGTGTTGTGCTACCAGGAGAAGAAACCGATGTTCATCATGATCTTCACAAGTCCAATGTGCTCGAGAGACCTAAGGTGATCTACAATGATAGAACCGGTCAGTATGTCATGTGGATGCATGTAGACGATGCGAATTACACCAAAGCCTCAGTTGGTGTGGCCGTCAGCAACTCCCCCACTGGACCTTTCAAATACTTGTATAGCATGCGCCCGCATGGTTTCGATAGCAGGGATATGACTGTATTCAAAGATGATGACCAGAAGGCTTACATCATCTACTCCTCCGAGAACAACCGTGTGCTCCATGTTGGTCCACTAACAGATGATTATCTAAACGTAACAAGAAGGATGAGGAGGGTTCTGGTTGGCCGACACAGAGAAGCTCCTGCTTTGTTCAAATACAAAGGAACCTACTACATGGTCACCTCTGGCTGCTCAGGGTGGGCTCCTAACAGAGCTTTGGCACATGCAGCTGAATCCATCATGGGCCCTTGGGAGACAATTGGAAATCCCTCAGTTGGAGGGAATAGAGCACTTCGATTAACGACATTCTTTTCGCAAAGCACATTCGTAGCTCCTTTGCCAGGTATACCAGGTACCTTCATCTTTATGGCAGATCGTTGGAACCCCTCGGATCTTAAGGATTCCAGGTATGTCTGGTTGCCATTGACAGTAGGAGGATTAGCTAACGAGCCCTTCGAGTTCAATTTTGGGTTCCCACTGTGGCCTAGAGTTTCTATATATTGGCACAGAAAATGGCGGCTTCCTGAATTGAGAACTGATTAAAACAAAAGTAATTCCATATATTCTTTTTCTTTTCGATAGAATTCCTTGTATTTTTCTGTGTTATAGTTCACTGAAATCAGAATAAATAGCTGATATCCTTGTACTCCATGTGTAATTTAATTGTATATAGAGATTGGTGATTATTGTCCTTTGAAGAAGACTGGGGAATGCCATACTTGTTGTATTCAAGTCGTATCCTAATCCTAGGATTGACTGTTCGCGTGCAAAGCAAAACTTGATTGCCTCGTACGTAGTGGTGGTAAGTTACGGTGATTTTTGCTGCTGCTTGTCTTTAGACCAAAACATAACATGTGTGTAGGGGTGTTCAGTGGGTCAAATCTACTTGTGAACCCGATTCAAATCAGTTTTGTCGGGTCGGGTACGGATCGGAAAATTTCGATCCGATTCGAAAATTTGATTTTTTTATTTTTTCAGTTTTCAGCTTATATTTTGTACTAAAAAATTAAAATAAAATATTTAAAATGTGTAAAATAATATATAAATGTTTAACAAATTATGTTATGCTTTTAAAATAAATATTGTATCATATTTTTATATTAAATAATAGAAAAGATAAGAAAAAAAAAGTTATTTTTATAAATCTTTCCTAAATTATTTTTGATTTTTCACATCTAATTCTAAATTACGAATTTATTTTTTTGGATTCCTAAGCTATCGCGACTTTTTCACTTTAGTCCTCTCGTCTACTTTTGTTACGTTTGTCGTTACTTTTACTTTTTTCCATTTATGAAAATACTAAACTATCCTTTCCTCTAGAAAAACATGAAATAACAAATATAAAAAATAAAAAAATTATTTGAAGGATCAATGTGGTAAACAAATTGTTATTTATGAAAAAAATACTAAATTATCCTCTCCCCATTTTTTTCATTTTTTATTTTTATATTGATTATTTGATGTGTTATGGATGGAGGGGTAATTTAGTATTTTCATAAATAGAAAAAAAATCAAAAGTAATAAAAAACATAATGGAAGTAGACAGAAGGACTAAAGTGAACAAATCATGATAATTTAGGAATACAAAAAAATAAATTTGTATTTTGAAATTAGATGCGAAAAATCACGATAGTTTAGAGAAGCTTTATGAAAATAACTTAAAAAAATGATGGTCGAATACCCGACCACACGACCCGACGGGGTCGTGTTGATTGGATCCATGATCTATCCCTCCAAAGAGGGCTGATCCGACTCGATCAAAATATGTGGAGTCCGGAGTCGAGTCGGGTCAAACTCAGCCTGTGAACACCCCTACCTATATGTTTATTAGTGTCTTGTTATTCAGGCCGTTTGTTTGTATGGAAATATTTCTTTTATTTTTTTCTATATGATAGTAGAGTTTTTATTATATTTTTTCATTTGATCAAGAAAATACATACAAGTTGGAAATATATTTTCCACAAAAGACATTTTCTTGAAAAAATATATTTTTTCGCTTCAAGCGTTGGACTCGATCACTTTCCTTGACATGTTTTTTTTATAAAGAATTTGATGGTACGTGGCCAGTTATCTAGCATTAGCCTTTTGCTTGTGTTTTAAGAAATGTTGTCACGATCGGACCGGGCAACGAACCAAAAAAGGCTCTGTTTCCGATCGGATCGGTTAATAATAAAATATTATTATTTAATATAATTCATCAAATTTAGATATGCATAAAAAAAATAGACACAATAAGTTAAAGGATTATAATGAAATAACATCATAATACTTTAAATTCTAACAAGTAATACCAAAATAATAGACATTAATAACTAACAACAAGCCAACAAGTTCACATATCTATAACCTCAAGTTCACAATCACATCCCAATTCCTATAACTTCCAAATCAAAATTCAAAGTTCACAATCACATGTCATAACTTCAAAATCAAAATTCAAAGTTCACAATCACCTGTCATAACTTCAAGATCACAATCATATGCCATAATTTCAAGTTCAAAGATCAATTAAATTCTAAATTTCTAACACAACATAGAAGTTCACATATTCATCACTTCAAATTCAAAATAGAATTTCAAATATTATTCTCCTCTCAAATAATCTTCATCTTCTCGTGGAAAAGAATCCAAGTTAAAGTCCATAGCTTCAATCTTTCTTCTTTTACATCACCTTGTATAAAAAAGATAGATTCATAATATACAATAATAAATTATAATCAACTATTAGAAATTTAGAATGATACATAAAAAAATAATTATTTAAATTTTTACCTTCTTGTTTACCAACTTTTGGAATATCCAAATCATTATAAATCATTTTTTTCCAATTCATCATAATCAAGTAATGGAGTATCTTCATCTTCTACAATCCAATAATCAATCTTCTCCATACTCTCATAATCAATAGGATCAAGTAGAGATTTCTCCTTATTAAGAGCTCTATAAGGCAAAGAAACATATATAACCAATCAAATATGAACTACAACTCTTTATAAGTAATAATTTTTTCATAACACACCTATTTTTCAAACCCAAATTATAACGAACATACACAAGATCATTTAATCTCTTGTGCTTTAACTTATTTCTCTTCTTTGAATGTATCCTTTCAAACACACTCCAATTTCTTTCACAACCAAAGAAGATGCAATTTGGCTTAGTAGTCGAATTGCCAATTGAGATATTATTGGAGCATTAAATCCAAAACTACGCCACCATTGATCTGTCATAAAAAAATATACAAAGATTAATAACACTTAACAAAGTTAATAAGATAAAAAAATTATAAAAGTGAGATTGTTACTTGGTCTTAACTCTTTAGCTGTTTCAATAGCTAAGTGATTACCAAAGCTTAGCATTCGATCATGATATAACCAACTTTGTTTTAAAGCCTCAGTTTTTCGATGTGTAATAAGTGTATCCAATACATCAAGCCATCCTTGTTGTACTTCTATTTTGATACAAAGTTTCATTTATCATAATAAAATGCATGATTCAAAAAATATGCAGCACAATGAATGTTTTTGCAAAGCTGATTATCTCATCTATTCTTGATGATTTTTGTGTAAGGCTTGTACAAAGATTTTTTTATCATAAATATTTGCTTAATTTTTTCTTTGCTCTGTAGATGTCATCATACACATAACAAAGAGAAGGTCTGCCATCAACAATTCTTAGCAATCGAACCAAAGGAGCCACAACTTGTACAATAACACCACAATCATTCCAAAATCTACTATCCAAGACAATGTCCATGACAACTCTAGCTTTTTTATCCTTGTAGTATCTTGAATTTGAAAAATCTGTACTTGTCACTAAAGCTTGCAAATCAATTTTGTGATCATAAATACTTTTCAATGTAATAAAAGTTGTTGCAAAACGAATTGCTCCAGGACGTAAAATTTCAGTTCAATTTAACCTTTTTTTTAACCAAGCAAGTAAAAATGGATGGTTATAAACAAACTTTGTTACCTTACTTGCTTTTTCTATCAAGGTAATCACGAGCTCCATTTTGTCAAGATCTCCTAAAAT
Source organism: Pontederia crassipes (assembly GCA_030549335.1). Classification (NCBI taxonomy): domain Eukaryota; kingdom Viridiplantae; phylum Streptophyta; class Magnoliopsida; order Commelinales; family Pontederiaceae; genus Pontederia; species Pontederia crassipes. The sequence continues at coordinate 17,069,594 of CM060184.1, read as the reverse complement.
CAAATTCAAATAATGCGCAGCACAAAGAGACCAAAAGATAGTAGGATACTTCTCATTTAACAATTTACTTGCAGCTTTATAATTTGCAGCATTATCTGTGACCAAATGCACAACATTTTCCACTCCAGCAAATTCAACCAATTTCAAAAATAAATTACAAAGAGTTGTGGCATCTTTAAGAATATCAGAAGCATCAACTGATTTGACAAAATAAATTCCTTTTGGAGAATAAACGAGAAAATTGATTAGTTACCTATTCTTTCGATCCTGTCAACCATCACCCATGATAGTGCAACCGGTTTCTTTCCAAGCACTTTTAAAAGTTTCAACCAATAATCCTACCTCATTTTTTATATCATATAATAACTTGATTCTAATAGAATGATAAGAAGGTCATTTGTATCTCAGACCAATAGCAGCAATAGCGTCTATCATTAGTTGATAATAAACTGAATTTGCACAGTTAAATGAAATACAACAATCATAAAAAAAATCTAGCAACAGTCAAATCAGCTTGATATATAGCATCTTTATCTGTCAAAGCACTTTTAATGGAAGGTTGTGCGCCAAGACTTGTCCTTGGAGAAAAAACTCGTTGCGTTTGTTATTTCCTTCCCTTTCCCTTTTGCTTGACTAGAAGTTATTGAGACTTGTTCTTGTGAACATCGTGCATCCATGTGTAGCTATTGATTAGAATTTTCTTCATCTCTTTGATCAAGTGTTCTTTTCTTGAATGCAAATGCTGCTTTCAATTGCTCTTCAAGAAGATACTTCACCTCACAGCTAACTTTAGGACAAGGCATTACATCTCCTTTTTGTCCTACAAAATGCATCTTCATTCTATGTATTCCTCCACCTTTAAAAACTTTTACACAATATAAACATTTTAACCATTTTTTTCCTTCGGCATCATAACAAATTTGACAATGTTCCCATGCAACATCAGATTTTAATTTCACTGGTTGAGTACTACCAATTACATATTGAGTGCTTATTGCTACAGTTTGAGAATCACCAGCACTACTTCCAGCAGATGCCATAATTGAATCCTACATTATATAATTAGGACAATATAATTAGTAATTAGTAATCACAGCAATATAAAACAAAAAATTAGTAATGACATTTCCAACAAAAGTCAAACCACATTTTATAATATAATAAGTTAATAACATGCTCACAACGTTTACAAAATGTCAAAAATTATCACTTTTTACAATAAATCAGGGATCACATGCAATATAATAATCACATTTTACAATATTAATCACAATAATATAATAATCACAATTCACAATAATAATCCAAATATGAAATATCCAATTCAATTAACATGTCGGACATCGCTCCGACTTGTGACTAGGCGTGAGCTTGAGCCTTGAGCAGTCGCTCCAATTTTGCGACTGTCTCCTGTCAGAGAAAACGCTGGAAAGCAGAGCATGAGCGACATTCATTCTGCTGGTCGGAGGCATCCTCCTCCGACGACAAGCTGCCCATCATCGCCGCTTTGACTAGGAGACGCAGAAGGGAGGGAGGCCTAAAGTGCGGACTGCGGAGATCGTCGACGGCAGTCAAAGTCGAATGGAAAATTAGAAATAAAGGCAGAGGAAAATGAATTGAACCTCGTGGTTGGCCGCAGGAGATTGTCGACGGCCGTCAAAGTCGCCTGGGAGATAGTTCGCCGCCGTCAAAGTTGCACAAGAGATCGTTCACCATCGTCAAAGTCGCGTAGGAGGTCATTTGCTGCCGCAAGAGATCGTCAACGGTCGCCACTTCGCCGCCGCCGCAGATCGGTCGCCGCAGATCATTCGCCACTTCGCCGCCATCGTAGATCGTTCACCGCTTCGCCACAGATTGTTTGCCACTTCGCCGCCGCCGCAGATCGTTCGTCGCTTCACTGTAGATTGTTCCCCACTTCGCCATCGCCGCAGTCGTAATTCATTCGCCGCAGCCGCAAATCGTCTGCCACCGCCGGAGATCACTCGCCACTTCGCCGCCGTCGCAAAATCGTTCGCCGAAGCAACAGATTGTTCGCCGTCGCCGGATTCGCCTAGGGTTTTTTTTGGTGTCTACTGTAGAATGTATAGTGGGTGCGAGTGAGTCGTGTGTGACTGTTTGGCCCTTTTGATTTTGGATTTTGATTTTTTTTCAGCCGGCCGGTCCAATAAAACATAGTTTGATCCAGTTTTCCCCGATTTGATCCGATTGTTGACCGGTTTTGATTGGTCCAATCCGGTCTAATATGATTCCCGATTTTAGGCCTTCCATTAGGCCGTGCTATTGACCGCTCGATGGTCGGACCGTTCGGACCGGCCGGTCCGGTCCGATCGTGATAACACGTGTTTTAAGTTTTCGGTATGAAATCTAGTCCTACTTTGCGGCCAGAGAGCTTCTCAAAATAAAATTCAAACCGCTTGCTTAAACAAGAATATTTGTAAATTGAATTAGGGATTCAATTTTTTTTCGGAACGTTTGTGGATTCAATGCAAGAAAAAATTAAATCAAAAATAAAAGAATATATATATATCGTAAAATTTAAAAGTGATCCTTTGATTTTCAAATGAAGATGTGTATCAATGCACTGTACTCTTATTTTCATTAGGAATTCAATTTCAATGTTCATTTTTTTCCATTAGACTTGATCAAATTTTAGTGAGCCACATGGCTAACTCCAATAAAATAATGGCATTGGGATTTTAGTTTAAAATTTGTACAAAAAAATGTTTAATTTTTCTTGCCTATATATGTTTTATCCTCTTCCCATGCCTGTGAGCAACATGCATTCCACGTAGGAATGGCAATATATCTTGCCCCTGCGGGGTCCCGTGGGGAATTCTCGATCGGAGCCTCAAATTTTGGGAATTTTTCTTCCGCGGGGTCGGGGATGAGGAAAAATTATTCTCAAACCCTCTTTCGGGGATCGGGGTGGGGGGAGTTGTACCCATCCCGCGGGGCTCCGAATCTTCTCATCTCAAAGAATAAGTTAGTGTATAAAATAGTCTCACATTGATAGTACTAGCAAAGTGAGAGTAAATAGACAAGTATAAATGAAGGAGGAAACTAATGTGTCAATATTGAATGTTTATGGAGAAAGTCCATCTTTGAATATTTTCTAAATTTATAATAATATTTTTTATCATATTATCTCTTAGTAAAAGAAATTAATAAAAAAATTTAGCTGAACAAAAAAACATGGTTCAACTTGATTTTTTCTAATTTTGGCCGATTTTAATCAGTTTTGATCAATTTTTAGTGGTTCGATTCGGTTTAATCCGGTCCAAACTAGGGTCGGACCGTGAGGTTTGGAGAATCGGGGTCCCCGTGGAGCCTTGAATCTCGCGGGGATCGAGGCGGGGGATAAAATTTTCCCCGGACCGGAGATTCAAGTCGGGGTCAAGGTCGGGGAACAATCGACAGGGTCGGGGTGGGGGGAAGTGTCCTCTGTCCCGAACAGGATCGGGTGCCACTCCTAATTCCACGAACGTTCTTATTTGGGGAAAAGACTTTTACGATGGAAATTATTTTTTTTGGATGCCGACCCGAGTTTACGAGAGGCCTCCGGTGTTCAAGACTACTAGCACTTGACTAATCCAGAGTCGGAAAGACAGAGCAACGAATGTTAATTCCCTGACCAAAGGACGGCTTCAAGGTTCGAACCTGGGGCTACTAAAGTCCTGCTAACCAACTGAGCCAGCCTCATTTAGTTAAGATGGAAATTATTTGATGGAGACCAAATTCAAGATTTCAAAAATCAAGTTCAAGATTATTAATTCTCATTGATTCTGGAATATTTATGTAGACAAATTAGAAATCAAAATTGGTTTTTCAGTTTACTTATCGATCCAAAATATAGTAACACGTGATCGAAAATGAGCAAAATAATTAATCTTCATTTTAATACGAACAAAAATAAACAATTGATCTAGTTCAGCAAGTGAAAATAGTAACCTTATAGAATTCTACATAATTGCATATGATTATTTATTTTGTATAACAAAAAAGTTTATGAAAGCTTAAATATTTTGTTTGATTGATGCATTTATGATTGATAGTGAAATTAGTATTGTGATTAGAAATTTTAGTGCAACAATTTTACTTATTTGTACTTTTTATAAGTTTTTTTTATCTTAATAAATATAATCATTGATAATTAGCATTTATTAGTGATAAGTGATACTACTTATTTTGATTACTTTCACATTTATTTTATATTAATTGTTTATTATTTATAAATAATAGATGTGTGTTTGTGAGTGCATAATAATAATTTAAATAATTAAATATATTTAGTATATATATTTTACAAATTTACGAGTCGATTCCGAATATGAATTTATATGACAGAAAATGAATTTACTTAAATTCTTGAAGCTCAAGTTGACAACATTGTTCACAACCTGGGCGAGGATAAAAACATGCATTAATCCATTATACTTAATCCTTAATCTCGATGCTACTGAAAAGAAAGAATGAATATCGTTATCAATTTATCTAAAAATTAGTTAGTATCTTCTCATATGTTGTCATTTTAATAATAGTAAAATCATTTTTTAAATAAATTCTAAATTTTTGGCGTTGTTAAATTACTATGAGTTATATAATTACAAACTAAAAATTGAGATCCATTATGCATCTGATTAATAACCAGTTTGAAATAACTTTTGTTTGTAACGTAAGAAGTTGTTTTTATATCCTAGCATTTTGATATTAAAAAATAACAAAATTTCAGTTTAGTTATAATCATATTATCTAACTTACACCGATTTAATAAATTTTCAATAATAAATAAAATAAATAAATATTGTAAGACTTCTAAATTTATTAGTGTTAAAATTTATATAGTCCACATAATTTGAGAATAGAAAGATGAATTTTGAATAAAAAATTTAACCTAGATTTTTTTGCCATTTAAAGTTATTGATAATATCTAGTAACCGTTAAATATTATTATATTGAAAATATCTAATTAATTGCTAAATAATATTATTATAATTAGATGATGAAGTAGTATATTTGGTCAAATTTTTAAAAAATATATTATTTTCAATTACAAAGAAAAATTGATGGAACTAGTATAAGTAAAATTTATAAATAGTAGAGCACATAAGTTCTAATGGTTGAACTGTATCATTAATAGGGTTCTCTTTATGGCTTAAGAGACGTTTAAATGTGAACATAAAATATCTTTATTGAGAGTATCAAAGGTGGCACCCGATCGAGGCGACAATAGTTAATCAATTTTCTAATCCTTAGTTCGATTTAATGTCATAGGGGTTGAACAACACTGCTCGGATACTCCAATACTGGAATGGCAATCGGAAAAACATTGAACTATATTAAAATTTGAAAACGTATCGTCAAGGCATCAATTAATGTTAATAATACTTTGAATTTTACATTAACTAAGAACTCGTTTGAATTTCATGACATTCCAAATTAAAAAGGCACAATCAATATGAAAGGAGTGCTCATATAAACTCTCCAATAATATATTTAATTTGTAATTCTTTTGTGTTTATTATCAAATAAAATTATGCGTCATCTTAAATTCTCGGTTCGTTCATTGATGTATATTTCTCTCGTGCAAAAATTTTTTCGGTCTTTCTCCTTGGCTAAACTCCATTTTTTTTAGTGGGATTACTAAGAGTTCCAAATATAAGTGCTAAACTTACATTGCAACGTAATGTACATTGGTTTAAACAATCTAGTGCCCACTTCGAAATCTAATCTACTGAATCGTCAAGCTCAACGTAGCGATAAGTGGAATCTGACTTATGAAATGAAGAAAGAAGGTTCAGCAAAAAAAACTTGGCAGGAAATGCATGCTTACAGCATACGAGCTGCAATTGTGGTCCTCCTCTGCACAGATGATGAGTCCATTTTCATATCAGTCAAAGATTGATTGATGTAAAGTTATAGCATGCGAGCTTAAACCATGGACATGATCAGGGCAGGGACACACGATGTAAGGAGCAGTCTCAGTTGGACGTGGTGTGCTTTGCTTGGAGATGCCTCACTTGCAGACGCAGCTCAAATATCTCTACTTTTCAGGCTACCCGTTCTTTCATTGGAAAAAAATAAAGAAACTCAAAAACAGAACAAGATGAATGATTGCCTCTCTCACGCGCTGGCTTATTCCGTCTTATCGATCAACACAAACACATATTAATCTCTCTCTCTCTCTCTCTCCAGGAATTGCAGGCAAGAAAAGCTCACCCCCACCTCACTTCTTCCTCCTATCCCCCCACATAAAAAGCAGCTCCCACTAACTTTTCCCATTCTTCACTCAGTTTGGCTCAAAAGCTCCACCCTGGATGCCATCAACTCCTCCAAATCCATCCCTAGTGGTGGGGATAAAAAGCAGCAAAAAAGCTGCTCGCTCTCTCCCTCTCTCATCAAAGGGGAAAAGGATGCAGGGCAGGCAACCAGTCAGTTTTCCACCACCAACACCACCATACTTTGTTAGATTCCAGCAGCACCTTGTCCTAAGATTCGCTGCCCACCACAACAACATCCAATTACCTCATGAGATAACGACCCCAAACCATTAGTTAATGTCTAGCAACTCCCATATAATTCAGCACCCCCATTCCTTTGTCAGCTTAATTTATTCACCAATGACTCAATGATTTCTCATCTGATAAAAGTGGCTTATCCCTCTTAACGACCCTCTCATCCGAAAGGACCACGCATCAATCAAAACTATTAGGTATATTCATGCATGTTTGAGTAAGCATTTAATTGCATCACAGGAAAAAAATTGTTTCTTTATGCTATTTGCTACAACAGCTCAAAGGAAACTACAAGCTTCTGAATATATTTAATAAAGAGCTGTTACAGCGTGTTGTTTGGTAATTGTTTCTTTATCTATAGAGATGAACGAACACTACATATAAATTAAAATAAAACATGACCCTTCCTTTAGGTTCCGACATTTTTTTAAAATTAGATTATATTAATAACTAATTTGAGGGGGTTTCTTTTTCTTCTGCAAGAATAATAATTATGATGTTGTGAGCCTTATAGAAAACGAACAAAACTACATATAAGACCCACAGATAAACAAAAAATACAACAAATTAAAAAGCAAGAGTAAAATTAAAAACAAAGAGAGAAATTATGGCACCATCATAAATCATCAGGATATCATCATAAAATTTTCTTTCTTTGTCATGCAACCTTTTCAAAATAATCCCCCCTTCTCCTGTTCTCTATTTCATCCGGGTTTCATGCTACCATTACCAACACCACCTCGATCTCCCTCTACCTCCGCACTCGCACGTGCCAGCGTTTGAAAATCGCGAATCACACGTGCCAACGCCATGCACGCGCTCCGCCACGCTCTGTTGTCCTCACGGCCGCCAGGCGCTCGCCCACACCACAGGCTGCTCCTTCCACGCCAAGAATATTCCTGCACCGGCGGCGGAGTCCTCCGTCTCGTCTGCCGTTCGCATCGACCACCCCTCCCTATACCTCCTGAGAAGCGCCCTCACGTCGTCAGCCACGTCCTCGCTAAAGGTCGCCGGCGAGAACCCCGCGGAGCGCATCCGCCTCGACCACCCGGACGCCGTCTCCCTCCTCTCCGTCGAGTCCGATGACGGACAAGCCACAAGGTCCACTATTGCCCTCCCTGCTGCTCGCTCTAGGGCCAGCCGCTCGTTGCTCGTCCGAGGAAAGCTCTCCTCTAGAGACTCGAAGAAAGCCGTGAAGAACCTCAAGCTCTCTCTGAATCCCTTCACGAACGCATCGCCTTCATCGCCTCCTCCGTCAACCTCGAGATCAGCCTCCTCGTCGACGATGGTTACGATGCGCGGCTGGAGCCGCCGGATAGCCGCGATGAACGAGTCGCGGCGGCGGCCCCCTGGGGAGATGGTGTGGAGCGCGTTGATGCAGTTGACGGCGAGGGTTGCAGCTCCACCTTCCCTGAGGTCAAGTTTGTCGAGGTCGAGGGCCGAGAGGTCGCCATCGTGGTGGACGACGTTGAAACGAAATGGGACGCCCATCAGCCGTGCGAACTTCTCCATTCGCTGCCCGATCTCTTTCATGACCTTCTGAACCGATGAAGAAGTCGTCGTAGACAGCGAAGAGACGACGGTAGTGATCGAGAGGTGAGGCGTGTCGTCGGAGGACCGCGTTGCCAGGGCCTCCAGCAGCGTCGGCCACTGGGTGCAGAACGTGTTGCTGAGATCAAGGATGTGAAGCCTTTGCGCGCCCCCGCTGCCGCTCGAAGAGGAAGCCGCGGAGTCCAGGAAGGCCTCGAGGATGGCGCCGTTGGCTGCGACGTGGCCAAAGGACGACCACGGGCTGAGCTCCTGGAAGCGAAGGGCGTTGCGACGCGTGGAGTCGAAGGAGCAGTTACGGTCGGAGGCGGCCGAGAGGGTACGCAGAGTGCGGGGTCCGGACGACGTCAGGCGCGCGAACAGGCCCTGGAGGAAATAGGAGGCCACCTTCTGATCGGTGTCGCCATAGGGCGACGAGAGCTCGTTCAGCATCCACATGAGCTGCTGCACCCGCTGGCTGTCGCACGAGGCGACCGCGCGCGCGCATTCCAGCAGCAGCTGCGACGCCCACCGCCCGCCCCCGGGAGCGCCGGACGCGCCGACGGCCGACGCAGACGAGGACGGCGCGGGGGAGGAGAAGTCGAGGTTGAGGTCCTGCAGCAGGGACAGGTCGGCCGGCTCGAAGGCAGGAGTGGGGGTGGGCGTGGTGGTGGAGGAAGGAGTCGGGGTGGTGGTGGAGGAGGAAGGCGGGTAGTGCGGGTGGCCGTGGAAGTGCTTGGAAGAGGAGGAGGAGGAGAAATCTTCATCCATGTAAAGTTGATGGTTGGTGCCGCATTCTTGTTCCTGATACTGCTCCTCTTGTTGGCGGTGATGGCCGTAGGAGGAGGAGTTGAAGCAGTTGTTGTTGTAGTAGTAGTAGTAGTGGTGGTTGCTGGCGCTGTCGTGGTGCTGGTAGTGGTTCTGGTGAGACCTCGAGCTGCTGGAATTGGTGTGGGTGCTCGAGTTGAAGGAGGACTGCTGGTCAGAGGATTGGAGGCTCACCAACCTAAATAAGGTGTCCATCTAAGAACCAGGAAAGCATTAACAGCCTGGTCTCAGCCCCACCTCCTCTCCACATAGAGAGGCCAAGCTGAGAAGGACAAAGGGGATGAGTGCTACTAGAGGAGCAGCTACAGTTAAATAAGGCGTACAGGCGAGGAGAGCAACAGAAGAAGAGCAACGAACTGGAGGAGGGAGAGAGTTGGAGCTTGGAAGAGCATGAGAACAGGGAGTAGGAGATCTCTGGGTTGGAATTTAGCTATGCGGGCGGGAAGATGTTCAAGCTTTTAAGTTGGGCGAGTGGGGGTGGGAGGGAATCTATATGGGGGCGCGGTGGGGTGGTCGTAGTGGTAGTGGTGGTGGAGTACATGCTTTCGATTGGGGGGGTTTACGGGGTTTTCATTACTTTTCTCTTTCTTTAATGATATGCTTTTGGTGCAATCGATAAGAGATATCAGTAGTGGACTGTGCGAGGGGGCCGGTAGGGGAGGAAGAGGAGGAGAGGGAGGGGAGGAGGGGGAGAGAGAGGGGGTGGGGGTCCGTCTTTATGATTTGTCTGAATAGTTTTTTGCTTTGCCTTTAGCTTTGCATGCTTTCATACATCTTTTTTTGTTATGTTTTGCTGTAATATCTACTAATGTGGGCCTTCAAATATTAAGAGAGAGAAAGAAGGAAAGAATAGGTTGGATGGTCGGAACAAATGAACAACAAATAGCTTTGCCGTTGCCAATTGCCAATTCACAGTTTTTTTTCCCACACCTTTTCTTTTTCTTTTGGGGTGTATAAGTAGTTACTGTAACATGCATGCATGAGAGAGATCAGAAAAAGAAGATAATAATAATAATAATGCTATTAGGCAGGCATGCATGCATGCATGCCAAAGGAGAGAGAAGAAAAGGTGGAGAGAAGCGTGCATCAGCATCATCATCAAACCCACCACAAAGACATTCCTTTGCCTCGCTCCTTCCTGCCTCTTTGAGCCCCATCCGTGGCTTCCTCGCACAACCAAAACAAATCCTGTCATCGTGCTCCGTTTTGATCCCTCTCTTTCTTCCTATGTTTACGAGACATTACTTTATGCTTCGTTTATAGTATAAACGTATGGGGGCATACAACAAAATACAGGGACAGCATATTAAATGGACTAAAAATGGACAAAAGTGCCATTTTTTTATGTCTGAGAGAGAGAGAGATAAGGGGAGGGGAATGATAGATAGATAGGTATCCAGGAGCAGCAGCAGCCGCATGCCCCATGGAGAGCCGACCAGTGACGACCCCATATTTTTCTTGACTTGACTATACCCACATTTTGGTTGGGTCATCTTCCATTCAAGGTCGAGGGCTTTGTTAGATGCCAATGGCCATTTCAATGCTCTCTGTCTTACATTTATAAGTACTTTATTTCTTTTTGACTGATCAGCTCAAGGAGAGTACGACTGCCGAGAATCTTCAAAATTAACAGTAGCACTCAGCATGCATCATGAAAGATTGAACGTAAGACCCTATAGAAGAGTTTAGGTTAGAGTTTGATAATTTTATGATGTCTGGGATCATACATAATGAAAATTATCCTATTTCAATTCATGCATAGGATCGTGAATAAAAGCATCACGTCCATCAGTATCGTAGATGACAATGCAACATGCACTAATGGGCGAAAATGCAACTGTTGTTGCGTGTTTTGCATGTAAGGTGATCTGAACATCCATGTATATGTATAATGATATTTGCAAAGGACACTGTAACATAAAATTTGATTGTTATGGTAAGACAAATTGTTAATGAATATGATCAGAAATACCAGAAAAAAAGGATCATATGCATGTAGTTGAAGGTGTTCATTGTCATTCAAGATGAATATATATCACATGCAAAATGATTCCTGCATAAAGCAACGGCATATAATTTTCATTCGAGCGATTGGAGGTAGTCATGATCAATTCCATAACCCAAAAGGTATTAAATAAGACGGTCAGACATCCTTTTTTTTCTATCGTGGGAATTGCGAAATCGATCTAACTTTCTTTCCGTTATAAGTTGAATGGTCAAAAAGTTATCGACGGGCTGGAAAAATAAAAGTTGAATGCCAATCTGTTGAAAGATGTTTGTGATCAGGACTAAAGGCGAATTCCATACTGTATTGCCTGAATTTTATTGGAAGGAAATTGAAATGAACTTTTTAGGAACTTGAATTTCACTGAAGAAATTATAAAAATAAATATTTTCGTTTGCTCGTGTGAAATTGTCTTGAGAAATCTAGACTTGAAGATGTTTTTTTTTCTTCCTTTTAAAACAAGGAATTACATGGTTGTAATATATATATATATATATTGTATTGGATGGTCCAGGAAATATGGTTCTCGTTTGGAGTCACTGTGAACTGATGGTGTGAATCTTGGGGCCAAACAAAGTTTGTGATGCTCGTGCTGCCAGTGCCACATCATATGGTTGTATGTTTTGAACAGAGAAAGAGAGAGAGAGAGGGGGGGGGGGGGGGGGGGGGGGGGGGCGGGGATTAATAAAGCAACCAAGAAAGAAGAGAGACAGGAAGAAAAAGAAAGAAAGAAAAGGAGGAAAAGACAGTAATGCCTTTTAAACAATGTTCATGGATTGGGAGCTTCGGTGGGAGGATTCTTGAAGCTGCATTCCAGATGCACAACAGCAGGAGGTTTACTCATTACTAAATATTCAGGAACAGCAAAGAAAAATATTCAGGAAGAAAATGTTTCCAAATATTTCAGATTTCTCCATCCTTCAAGAATTATTAATAGCTACACAAGATCCAATAGGATTAGTTCAAACTTCAAATTGAATCTAGAAACCTTCTTCATAGTCTATCTCACTTGAAATCCTTTGTAGAAAATAAATCCATCCGTCCAGTATTAATGTTAGGGGTAAAATGAGTATTATGCATGCTTATATGTTACAGCATACTACATGGAATAGTAGGTCGATCGATTTATTATATACATGCGATTTTGATGAATAAATTTATTATAGGCCGTGCAGTAAGTGCCCTCTAATATTAGCCACATTGTATGAATAAAAATGAGGCACTAATATTGTCCAACAAAGCCTATTATAACAACCGTTCAGGTGGCAAAGTCCTTTTTCCTGCTTATGTAAAATATTCAATTTTTTGTTGGGCAAAAAAAAAAATCTTCTGCGCTCATCCGTCATCCAAGGTTGAATTAAATTGGTCGACAGCAAACTTTTAACATTGAGATGGACATCTTATAGGATTTTTCAAATACTTCCATGTTCTATACCCATTCAGAATCCTGACTAATTTAGAATTATTCCCTCGACTAATTAAATTTAGGAATCGAATCTAGTATCACTAACTTGGATTCTCCTATTAATCAATTATGTTAATTAAATTGAGAGACAAATATTCTTATGCTTTTAAAAGAAATGAAAAACAAAATCCATTATTTTTTTTAAAAGGGAAAAAATCCATTACTTTGGAGATCTTCCTGTCTTTTGTCTGACATGCCAATTGGATAATGCATCCATCTGAGTGCTCTCTTGGCTGGCCTTGTGGAAACTTTTCTTTCAATCCAAGGAAGACAAAGTACATGAACATCATCATTCCTTTGTCTTGGCCTGGAGCTCTATAAGATTGATATTGGGGCGGTTGTTTTGTCTTGGCATTTGCCACTCCCCAAAAACATGAGCTCCTCCCTGCCTCTTCTTCTTTTTTTATAATGCAGTGCTGTTAAATATTATGCCTAGCTATCTATCATGCATCTTTGTTAGGTACGCAGATTTATATTTATTTCTCCTTTGTGTACTAATTAGTGGATCAGGTATTGACCCTATCTCTGTCTGGCTAATTAATCTGATTTAGACCACCTATAACGCTGTTTAAATATGACTGGCCTGTTCAAAAGTTATTCGGAGATAATACGAGAGGATATGCTGAAAATTATTAATCTAGAAGCAGAAATGTATGTTATTGCCTTATTGGATAGCACGTTATATGGTCAATAAATTATTTTTTCCTTCATTCGATTTATCACGATCCTTCTGCAAAGCAAACAGGTTTCTGCAACAAATATTCTACAGTGGATACAGAGGGTAGAGGAGGGTTAATTAAGCAAGTGCTTAGGATTTTTATTTCTTTTTATTAGGAATCATTTTGACATCAAAGTCCCTAATAGCTATCTTACTGAATTCACAGTTTCACACTTGGCCAAATGTACTGGAGATATTGATCCTGTTTTATCAATATAGTTATTAAGTCGAGAGGCCATCCGACTGAATGATTAATTTTTACTATTAAATTTTAAGAAGTACACCATACTGTAACAAATACTGTAGCTCTGCAGCCTAAAGTGTGTATTATATTAGCACAAAGCTCGGCAGATACATATAAAGAGGAAGAAAAAAGCAAAAGAATTAGCAAATCATTATGCTGGGCTAACCTCGACAAGATGCTGCTCTAGCTTTGTTAAGAAATGAAAAGTAATCATGAATGCTCGAGTTTTTAGGCACGAGTGCTTTCAAAGGAATCCTTCTCTCTCCTTTCTTTGCTATCGTTTTTTTTTTCTTTTCCCATAATTTTTTCAGATGCCCCACTAATTCGAATTGTCCCTAGTCCCATGTAACACGCTAAGATATCAATGAAATATACATAAATCAAAGTCCAAATTTTACATTGATTTGATTATAGGTATATTGGATACATGACCAGCCTTGTACCATTACCTAGAACACAAAGTTCGTATTGTATGCCGGAGTACAAAGGTCTGGGTTTGCTTTGTTTGACACTCATTCCATGCTTAATATGTTAGTTATTTACGAGAGACTATCTAACAAAAGTTCGATTCAACGCACAGCAATAACAGAAAGAGACTGATAAGATGATCCATACAACTTAATCACTAAGAAATACATAAATGTACATTGAGGAAGAATGTCGAAACTTCTAAGATCAGTAAACTCCTTTCGAGAGACGAATTCTGCGGGAAATTCATTCGTTATGATAATGTGTTCGACTTTCTAGAAAGTAGAATCAGTTCGGCCGCAGAAAAGAATTTGCTATTCAAACATGAACGTTTGCGATAATACATTATGCCTGTTTACTTGATTCATCATCTTGAACGATCGCTGAACCTCTCAAGTCCCGACGACCTCTGAAGTTGAACAGTCTCAAGTCAATCCTTCTATCTCAATAGTCAGCACAGCCGCAAACTTGGATTAGTTCCAATTCACTGCAGGAGTTCATAATGAGAATCTTACAGTATGAATTCTTAGAGACATGAACCTGGTTCACGTTATTCCATCTTAAGCTTACAAAAGACAAGGTTGAAAATGGCCAGTCGTCATAAAAAGATGAAGATTGAGTTGTCATTAAATCACGTCTATATTTTTCCAGTCGCCATCTTGCTGTTGTGTTGGAAGACATGAAAAGGAATATTTCTTTTAGGCAGACAGAGTTGCCCACTCTAGTTCTGATTTTCTTCTTTTACTGCGTGCTCTTGATGCCTGGAGTTGGACGAGACCTGCAGATTTGCAGTGTGACGACTGCGTATATGTTAACCAGATAGAAGGAGACTTTTACGTGCTTCAGGGAAAAATCAAATGAATGGAAGTTTGAAATGTGTCGAAGGGAACAGCATCCAACAGAGACATCACATGTCGAGTTGCACAGATTCCAGTTGTAGCACAGACGTTGCAGTGAACCAAATGAAGTGTGCAAACGGGAATATCTCGTACAAGCTATTTTTATCTGAATATTCTCTCTGACCGACAAGAAGTGCGAATAGTGCATTTGATTTGATGACTTCACGTACATCCCGCTTTATCCTGAATTAGTACCTTTTTCTTCTTCCTGTTAAATAAAGCCTGTGAACGTGTTGTGTGCGACAGGGATTCATGGCCATTTGGCATTCTCTGACGCTATAGAAACTGTCAACAAGCAACAAAGCTTCGTTATGTCTTGGCAGGTTCCACGGGACCCTTTAATAATAATACGTTATACTTTAGATCTTATAATAAACAAAATTTGCACAGCAGAGATTATTCAAATGAAAGAGCATTCTTCACGAAACACAGAGACCGTGTTGCACCAATGAGGGCAGCATGGTTGCCGTTTGTAGACCGAGTAGACATCAATACGTTGTTGCCAAAAACAGCAGCATATAATGCAATTACGCTCGTAGGTCTTCAAACCAGCATTGCTTAGTTACCTTGTTAACCAATTGAGACTGCTTTTGAATAGTGTTTTAAAGTGAAAGATACCAACAATTACATATTGTGGGATGTGAATAATGGAATCAAGCTCGCGAATGGAGCATTTTTATCATACTTGTTGGCAATAAGATGTTGTACGCCGAACTATTGATGTTAAAACCAAACTGAAACATGATTATACCTCATTGTGTAAGAGGCCGGGTAAAGTTACATAGGGCCTATGCGGCTCAACTTTAAGGATCCTAAAAATAACCCATAAAGGAACCACATTAAATTTCAAGATCTCCCATTTTCCATTTACAATTACATTGATCGGCCTTTTAATAATCAGCCTCCATTTTACTGATGCATTACCATGATTATGAGATAGGTCAATCATGGTCCAGTCATGCTCTTCGTTCTTGGTCCCGCTGGTCGACCGATGCAACTGAACCTTTTTTCTCCTTTGCAGAGCTCGAAGACAGGCTCCCAGGACGGCCAGCAGCTAATTCATTCGCCTCCAATTGGGTGGACGAAGGACCCATTCCTTCTTCTATAGGAAGAGTGCGCTTAGATCCCTCAAGAGCCACACCCAGTACAATGTTATCTTCAAATGCAGGCCTGGCAGCAGATGCTGCTACTACCGGTGTCCTTTCAGCTTCGCCTTTGACATTAGTTGAAGGGCTAGCAGAATCATTGGACTCAGTTACAGCCTCCGATGCAGAGGGCTTTTGGCTGGAACTCATCGCGCTTGTACCCAATGTTGCTAGTTGCTCAAGCTCTGATGCAGATGATGTGTTGGGAGATGATGGCGTTGCTTCCGATTTACTGCTCTTTGGATGAACATCACCAGAGCTTACACTTTTCTCGTGTTGCTTGTCGGAGAAATTTGTAGTGTTCTCAGATGATAGTGTCTCCTTGACCTCTGTTGTAGCAGCAGCCTTGCCAATTTGATCTTCATTTAAGCGTGGTGTTGAACGAGGTTTAGCCTTGTCATCACCATTTATTCTTGGAGGTTCAATCAACAGAAATGGCCGACTAACAGAAGGACCAGGATGGCTGTAAATATTTTCTGCAAATGGAATGTTTATTAACTCCGGGTCACCATATTCTTTTTGGACTGTACGGATAGGAGTAGCAAGCCTGGCTCTATGATGACTGATGACTCTGAGGAGATCCAACAAAATTGCTTCCTGTGTTGTTGTATACATGTATTTGTTAACATTGATTATTATAAAGCATGCTAAAGCATGCAATAAATGAGGATTCTTAAACATAGGTTAAACCTTATGAATCAAACACTCAGGTACAAGAAAAGGATTAAAAGTGACAATCAATATGGCGTGAGAGATTCAAGAGAAATAATGTCCACTGGTAGTAGCATTACCATAATGGAATAGGCCACATCCATAACATGAGTTTTATTTGCAAGTATGTGGGATCGTTCTCATATTTATGAACTGAACTACATCAAAAGCACATCTATATCTACTGTTGGAAGCATATGAGAAAGATTTGATCTTTTTAAGGGAATAGAAAACTAGGCTATGATTGCATAAATAATATGAGGTATGGTTGCAAAATTTGCAAATATTGATAGGATAACTTGAAGTATTTATTCAAGAATAAGTGTCAGATACTACTAATATCCATCTAAATTTTATCTTATAGTTTTTTCTATTACATAAAAAGGAATAAAGTAGAGAAATCTCCATACCTTGACACACAAATATTCTTCGAAATGTGTTGTCTTCACAAAACATGACACCATGATCTACAGAAATACAATGAACAAAAGAGACGATGAAAGAAGATAAAATAGAGCTTCACATTAATATTGACCAAAACCACTAGTTAAGGAACTTTCCAGCTTGATTAACCATTGGATAATAAGGTTAGAAACATCTCAACAAAGATAGTAAGAAATATTAAACCAAGACCAGAGTAATAAAATGGGAAAAGAGGATAAGTGTGCTAAAGCACAGCAGAAAAGATCTGGCATGCTTTCGTGTCTGGCATTGGTAGAACATGAATCATGTAAATCTCTGACTAATCTAGAATGCCAGAGCATCATGAAATTCTTGCTAGCTAGCAAGACTTTTTGAAAAGTGTCATCTAATCTCAAGTCTTACAAAAGTTCTTGGGAACATTAAGCTTTTGTATTTTTCTAATGATAACTAATAATCAATTCCTCAAGAATAAATGCAATATTGTTGATCCTCTTACCATTAAGGCTTGATTTTCTCGATCCACGTTATCTAGAAATACCCTTCTATGCAGTCTTTGTTGCTCAATTTGAGGATTCTTCGCAAGCACTTTCCGCATATCCGCCACAATGTTCTGCAGACACAAATTAGAAACAGTTGTTTCTCAAATGTGCAGAGCATACAAAAATTGAAGACACTATATACTATGAAAGATCAATATCCATTAGCATGCAAGTTGAAGTGATATTGCCTCCTTACACTAATTTTATTAGCATCCAAGTGACTGATGGCAAGGTGTGTCTTAATACGCCAATGAGTCCTCTGACTGAGATTTCTCACAACGGTAACTGTGAACTTGTGGTTTGGAATATGAACTGCTTCGCGATCATCTCCTCTTATAATAGTTGGAGACCACCAACCAACATGCTACATTATTAATGCCAACAAGAGCATTAGCAAATTAGTTTGAAGCTTAAACTACTGCAATAATCTAGAAAACAGAGTTCAAACCTGACCGAGCGAAGTTATTTCTTATGCAAAACAACTATAGGATGTCTCTCAAAAAAAAAACTATAGGATGTCCAACAAATTTGTTGACCAAACAAATGCCCTTTATCTTTTCCAATTGGAATTAGAATTACTAATTTATTATTGCGAAACTCATTCCTAAACTAACCTCTACAGTGCCAGAAACCTCATAACCCTCAATCTTTGTCTGAATCCATTCATTGAGAATAAATGGGCGTGTTGCATGGATCATAACACTGGACAGGAAATTTGTAAATATCTGCACGGTAGACAAACAACAGAAGATTTATTGTTGTAGAACCTTATTCAATATTATTTTTCATAAGGGAAGATAAATACAACAACAACAACAACAAAATCTTATCCCACTAGGTGGGGTCGGCTACATGGATCATACGACGCCATTCATTCGTTGATCCATGTTCATAAGATTCGACAGGGTTTTACGCTGACTGTCGGGGCCTAACACAACCCTCCTCCTTTATCCGGGCTTGGGACCGGCTATAAAACATAGGCGGAGTTATAAGGGAAGATAAATATTCTTATAAAAGAAGTTTTCCTGCAATACCTCACGACCAGAAAGAGTTAGAAGCACAGTACCAAGGCCTCCAGCAGTTAACCATTTCTGAGTAGAAAACCCCAACAGTTCCATGAATAAAGAAACTGCTGCAACCCATACTGCAGTGTATATGGCTTTTCCAGCAAATTGGAAACCCATCTGAAAAGAAGACAACCAAAGGGTAGAATTGAAACTACAGCTCGAATTAGAAAAGGAAACCAGTAAGAAAAATGATCTTATCAAAGAAGAAGATATAAAGGAGTGGAAGATTCTTAGCTTCACCCTACAAGGTGGTTTGTCAACTAAACGGATGATCATTATTAATAACACAAAATGTTTAGGTCCTATATGTAGGATTACAAGAAAATCACATCTGCAGGTTCCACCACTAATATCATCTTAAATTTCCAAACCAAACACTATTAGTATGTTGTTCACAAACTTGTTTCTTAACATGCCCAAAGATTTTACAAGAGATAAGATTCGCTTTACTTAAAATTTTAAAGTTTTGAAGGAGCCTTGAGTCTCAATACTCAAATGACCAAAGTCTTCTAAAAAAAATACTCAAATGACCAAAGTCCATCACAAATGCTAATTATTGTTCCCTAATATGTTAATCAATGTATGACACTTAAAAAGTAAACCAAACGTAGTTCAAATTATTATAAAATAAATGATATTGAAGACATACTTTTCTTGTATCATCAGCACCACTTGTCTCAACAAAGAATTTTTGCGTTTGCTGAATCAAGCTGCAGAAATAATAGACCTCAAACTTAATATTTCTTAAGCATTTCATACCAATGTGTTCGTTACACGAGAATCAAAAGAGGCGGCAATGTCAAAATAATGCAGAGTAGATAAGAATGAAGAAACAGAATCAGAATGGTCGAAGTAGACGCAAATTGATACATCCTATATCTATTTCAAACAAAGAATAAATACCTTTCTCTTTTAGACGAAAGAATAAATAACATCCGAATTGTGATGAGATTGTTATAAACAGTAGTTTAACTTTCTCAAAAAATAAATATTAAAGAGAATAAACAGTAGTTTAACTACCAAGGACCATAACAACACATGGCAGCACAAAATGTGACAGCAATACCGAATGTGCATGTACATTACCAGAACATGTTTATTCAACAGCAACAAAAGGCCATATAAATTGTCAACAAACCAGACCAAATTTGGAATAAACAACATTTTCAAAACCGCTGAATAATATACTAATTCTTAATTTAGTTCCGTTGCTAGTAATCTTAAGATAAAAACATGTTTCACTATCCAACATGTCTAAGTGGAAACAGAAAAAAATATCCTGGCACAAAAGAATCTGCAAAGGAAAAGAGAAATGAGGGATGGCACATGATCTGTTTTGATGGAATGAATTTCATTTGTTCTCTTTTAAAAGCATGAAAAGGATGACCCTAAGAGTGGTCCAAGCCATTGTGAACATGATTTTCACCGATCTTACAACTTCGGCCTATAATCCAGATTATGTAGCAAAAGTATGGGCTTCATTCATCTTTTCACCGAGCTTACAATTTCGGACTCAACATCCTCGTTTATGGTCTCCAACCACAGTACAAATATTCATGCGGAGCGGCTCTGATACTAAATGTAGCACTTCTGATCGACACGTCATACCTTTCACCTTTTTGCTAAAATAGGTCAGGCCTACCAACAAATGGTTGGTTCAATTGAAAAGTGGGTTGAAACCCGATATGAGAGGTCTCGAGTTCAAATCCTAGAGGCATCATTGTTGAGAGAGGAGCAAACCCAATGCATTCTACATCGTCAGGGTGGGTGAAAAACCTCAACCATGACAAATGGCCCACTCTTCATTTTAAAAAAACACATCACACTTAATTAGGCCATGTTCCCATATACGCATAATCAAGGTCATGTGGGACTGACTTATAACATTCCTCTTGCATCAACCTGTCTCTCATACTACATATAACATACCTGACCAGCACATGATATAGACCACTCTAGACCTTATCCCACACGATTATGCCAAAATACATCACGCCTACTTAAAGTCATGTTCTTATATATTTTTCGAAGCTCTCCCTTGACTACATATGAGACGTAATCCAAGGCATGTTTCTTGCATCCAAATGTAACATTATCCGCTCCTTGGCTCGCACAGTTTTACCAGAACACCTCTGTAACAGTGTCAGAGTGATGCAACGTTCCATTACCCCTTGGGTCTTATTCCGTAAGATATTATCCTCCTTGTCCTTGAAATCACGCTATTCTAATGTGTCACGCTTTGCCCTTATGCCCATGACCACTTTGGACTATCACAAGTAGTTTAGATGTTATGAGCTTTTCACTCAATATCACTTAGTTTGGTAACCCACAGAGAAGAAGGATAGTATGTTTCTGAATTTTGTATCGGCTTTCTAACATATATTAAAATGTAATTTTTTTATGGAATATAAACCTTATAGGAGCAAACTTTTATACAAATTTTGTATCATTTGAATATGATATGTTTAACTCCGCCTATGTTTTATAGCCGGTCCCAAACCCGGATAAAGGAGGAGGGTTGTGTTAGACCCCGACAGCCAGCGTAAAACCCTGTCGAATCTCATGAACATGAATCAATGAATGCGGAATAGCGTCGTATGATCCATGTAGCCGACTCCACCTAGTGGGATAAGGCTTTGTTGTTGTTGTTGTTGTTGTTGAATATGATATGTTTCTGAATTGATATGCATTGTGCATTCAACATTGCTCAATCGCTTAGTGTGCTACTGTCCAATAAGATGATATCTTTGTTATATCTTTACAATGTTATTTGATATGGACAAATCCTTTTGATACACCAATTGTGAGGTTTGCTTCAATTCGTCTAATCTTAGATATAGTCACGAAGACGAACTTGGAATTCTATCACATGTATATAAAGGCGGCATTCCGATTGTGAGGTTTGCTTCAATTTACCTAATCCTAGATATAGTCACACTTGAAATTACACATGATCACATGGACGTAAAAACCACATTCCTTAATGAATAACTACATAAGATTTATATAAAGCAACCTGATGACTTCATGGTAAATGATCAAGAGTGCAAAGTTTGTCACGCCGGACTCAAACAACCAATTAGGCAATGGTACATCAAATTTCATCAATCCATTATCGAGTACAATTCTGAGATGATTGATGAAGATCATTGTATGTTGTCAATAAATCCAAGGGCAAGTTTGGCATTTGACGCAAAATGTTGATGACATTTTAATAGCAAAAAATAACAAAGATTTTGTAGTCATTAAAGAGAACATGGGTGAAATGGTCTACATAAAAGGTGTAAGAATCCACATGACATCGTTCTAAAAAACTCATCATTAAAAAATGGATGTCCTCAAGGACAATGGGTGAAATTGCCTAAATAAAAGTTGTAAGAATCCAATGAGATCGTTCTAAAAGACTTCTTATTTTGTTAAAGAATCATACATAAAGAAAATCTTTAGAACATTTTGGAATGGATGGTTGCAAACTCATTCACACCTCTATTATGAAAAGTGAGGTTTTAATTCTCAATACGTGCCCTAAAGCTGTGGAAGAGCGAAAAGATATTGTGTAACATTTCTGACTAGCACGCGGGAAGTTATACAATATATTTATATCAATAAACACATGGACTAATCAGACCTTCATTCTGATTATCATCTAAGGTGCTAACCAGATCATGGTACATATTCTATCAGACACTATAATCAGTTCGTGAATCTCACTAGTCTTTTTAGCAATATTATGCATCAGGTAAGACAGCAAGTTAACTGGTTATGTTCCTACCAAGTCAATTATCTAAAGGTACACATATTTTTTAAAAATTAATAATAATAATAAAAAAACAATGATAATGAGCCATGAAGTTTTTTTTTTTTTGAGAAGAAAAAAGATGACCACCAGATTGTGTGGTTGTCATCTAGAGGTATATATAACTAAGAAAAGGGAGTTGTCTACAAGTGTGGGCTCTCGAAGAGAAGTTCTAGTAATAAATCTATGGAAATAAATGACTTCTATAACAATGCTTACTTCGATAGGCAATATGCAAATGCCAAGACCGTCGATAATGATTTAATGAATGTCAGCACCCGTTGTTTGACTGCTTGGCTCGCTTCTAAAGGGAGATTGATTGGATCCAGCACCCTATAGAAAATCCACCATTCATTAAAAGAAGTCACACAATTAAAAGTATGCATTAGGAGATAAGGTAAGTGTATTAAAGTCAGCAAACCTGCAGATGAGTGTGGCCCCAATCCAAAGCAGCAGTGGTTGAAGATATGAGGTTGAAATATAATAAGTTTTACTCTTCTTCCAGTTACTATCATTCTAATACAGGATGTCGGGAAAAAATTCATTAGTCAAGCATACAAGAGAATAATCAATCGCTGTTGACTCTGTAGTAATACATACATGTACTAGGCTCCTGAGGTACCTCATTAATGGCACCAAACCCCATATACCAAAAGCAATAACTCCAAATGCAGGGACTAATTGCACAGTGAAATCACTTCCAAGCAAAGTTTTGCATGACCTACAAAAAGGCTTGTTGTGTAAAGCTTTACTTATGTTTATAGGCATGCACACATTAACCATAACCGATATAAGGTTAGAGATAAAATCGATATTACATGGAGGGAAGATAAAAGTAGGACAATACTATCCCTAGTTCACTGTATAGTTAAGTTATAATGTAGGAAAACCAGAACAAGAAGGCCTGCTCAATGCCTTTTGGAAAGATAAAGCTAGTCTTTCATACTTAAAAACATTTGTGCTTGCACTTTCTGGTGCATTTAGAAATATAAATATGATTAGATTGAGAACAACTGAAAAGGATCTACACAATGGTACAATCAAACACAACATCAAGTTCATACAAAGCATTGATTGTCTGCAGCTCTAAAATGAGAAAAAAGAAATACCTAGACAAAATCAAGGTGACATTTCTCAAAAGAGAGACTCCTTGTCCAGCATTTGGTACAGCCGAAGATTGACATCTACAAGTATTTTGCCTATAAGGGATGTACAATGGCTTGTATATCCTGTATGAAAATTCTCGACTCCAAGCATCTTGTCTCTGCTTATAACACATAAATTTCTTTAGACTTGATTATGTAAAGGATAATATTTCAAAATAATGCTCTTATAAGAAGTATTCATTCCTTTTTAAAAAATAGATCCCTTCAAAAAATAAGAAGCAGCAGTTAGATTACAAAAATTAAGATGTGCTTATAGAACAAGATTGCGGTGAAGTGACAAACAAGTCACTCTAAACCAAGAGATTTCAAGCTCGATTCTCACTAGGGAACTTCTCACACCACTTTATTTCTAATTTAATTTCCTAGTAACAAGCCTCCCTTTGTAAACCTAGTAAAATTTAAGACAATTCTTTAGGGATGAAAAGAATATTGCCTTTTGAGATTATAATACTTTTCTGTAAACAAAAACACCATTTGAGAAAGAAAAAGAAGTAAAAAAAATGTCAAGGTCGCAGACATCTAAGGAAAAGTGTAAATCATTATGGTATAAAGTCAAGGCGAACATGTTTTCCTCTGGAGATAAGAAAAAACCTTCCGATTTCACCAAATGCTGAACATTAAGGTGTTAAAACCTTCCAAACTCCAAAGATAGGAAGTAGAAAAGGACATCATATATCATGAAATATCGATCGTTATTTTATTTTTATTTTTTTAGAAGGATTTATTTTATATTTAAGATACATATGACAATGCATCTCTAGGAAATCTCTATCCAGTGACCACACTAGAATAAAAAAAACAGTCAAATACCAATTAGATGCCTGGAATTTAAAACAATTGATTTATATATACACTAGGGCATAGGCAATATTTTACAGCTAACATTACAGCATGTCAATTCTTCCGCAATGGACTCCCTGTGAGCTCTATTTATTGGGGGAAAGCTAAAAGCAGAGAGATATAAACAAGGCAGAACAAATAACAAGATATCAACACATTTCATAAATCATTTGTTTTTCTGTTTCTGAAGATGGTCAGATAACCTAAACTCCCTCTTAGCAGAAGTTCATAGCAAGATATATAACAAGTGTGCTTGAATGAATATCAGCCTATAGAAAAGCTCTATTATCTTTTAAGCAAGAGCTATGAACACCTTCTCTCATTTAAAAAACCAAAAATGCTAGTGCTACAAGACCTATACTACAACAGACAAATGCTAGTACGCAATAACCAGAAAGTGGATAAATGATCTGACAAAAAAAGTTGATAAATGGATGAACATACCAAGCTACGAGAAGAAAGGTAATTGCTAGGCCTGGCCAGATGGGACTGGTTCTTCCACTCTGGTCTCTGTGAAGTCATAGCTCGAGTCAGAAACTAAAAAACGTAAAGTAATAAATAGGAAAGTGGCTTCCTGCTACCTTAAATTGGTTAGTGTAGCCAAATTTCTCTACAGAGCCAAAATGATGGAACAACTGCAAGGATGCTCCAACAGCCATTCTCAAGATATCATAAAACACCAGTCAAGAATGTGGTCAGTTCATATAGATTCTTTTTTGCCAGAACTTTTCAACACTAGCTCCAACTATAATATGTACAGTATGCACCAAAAACCTGCAACACAGTTGAGTAAACACTATGAACCAATAAAATTACTTTCAAATCAATCCTTTCATATCGTAATGAAAAAAGGAAAAAAGGATTTTTCCAAGGAGCGGAATCAACAAAGAGAAGAAAACTTATAATCATGGATAATATATGCCGCAGAAAGTTTAGCTATCCTCCGATACGCTAAAAAAACATCAAATTTTCCTTTTCACTATTTCTTCAGCCCAAGTACTGTTAACCCTAAAATACCGAACGAAAACAGCCTGATCGTAGCATTTCGCAGTAAATTAATAAAGATGGCCAAGAGTACGGCACGGGAAAATATTATTGCGCTGACCAGTCATTCGATGGAATGCAGAAAAAGGGTAAAACCAATAGAGATGAAATTACCTCGCCGGAAACCTAGGAAAAAAGGAACTCAATCTCGTCGGCGGTCGAGCAATAGTTGGAGAGTATGAATCGAAGAAGTTTCCAACAACTTCGGCTCCGATTCGATCAACAGGAGAACAAGAACAATAACAAGGCAAAGCGACTCGGGGACGAAGGAGAGGAGGGCACGCAAAATTTGACAAGGGCCAAAAACTTGGAGAGAGGCGGCGATGTCGATAACATTCGCCGCGTTCGGCTGCGTGGGACTCCCTGGTTCGGAGGTTTCCGTGTTATATGTCGGTCGTCGTTTACCTGATCTTTTAGATCAGGGGTGTCGGTCCCTTTTTCTAAAGGACTAAAATATCCAATAGTATTTTGTGGCTTGCCATTATTTATCTATTTCTTTTGGGCAAGGATCCTTTATCTATTTTAATTTTTAATTTGAGGCGATAAATTGCGGAGTGGAGCCCATCCAACAATATCATTTGATTGATTGACATATTATCCAACTGATAAAAGATGCTAATAACTAAATTATTGAATAGTTGCTATTTAGTAAGGAGTGATTTAAGACTATATTTGATAAGGTCAAAAATAATGTTTCAATTACGGTTGAAACGTTATTTTATCTGTTTGATTACACATAATTAAGAGTCTAACGTTTTAAATGAAAAATTGAAAAGCTACTTCTACTAACGTTTAAAGGTTCATATTATTTTTCGATTTTATCTTTTTTCAAATGTATTATTTCTTTTTTAATTTATCTTATTATTTTTAATTTTACTTTATCACCATTCAACATTATTCCTTTTATATTCATATTTAATTAATTACAAAATATTTATTTATTAATAATGGATATAAAAATTAATTTAATAATTAATATTTTTAGATCATGTATGAACTATATAAAATGTATTATAAATATATTTTAATAAAAAAATTTGTGAAATTTTATTTTATTTCATTGAGATATTAATTATTTATTTACTAAATTTTAGTAAAATTTGTATAGCAATTGAATTGAATAATTTATTGTATGTCCAATTATGTCATTTTGTATTCATCCGCTAATTTCACCGTTAAGTTTATCAAATGCTTATTTATTAATATCTTAAATGAATCGCTAACCGTTAATCGTCAGCCGCTATCCGCTCATTAAATCGATATCCATTCGTCAAACCGCTAATTATGCGAAATAGAGCCTAAGTAGAGGTATGGGAATATTTATTTTCAAATTCAAAACTATTTAATTCATAATAAGATATATTAATCTATGAGAACATTTTGAAATTAATTTTATGGTGCAAAAAAATGTATAAGGAAATGATAGTTTAAACAACTTAAATAGAAAAAAAAAGATACATATATCAATGTCTTAATTAATGAAATAAATTGATAGTATTAGTTTAATTGATTGATAGTAAAAATGATGATACACACCATGTATGAAACTCCATCTTTTTTTTTCTTTCCTTTAGAATGTTAAACATGAAAATCAGTTTGAATTTAAAGCAAGATATGAAATTCCAACTGGTAGGAATTATGTATTCTTTTGTTTTTTCAACTATTTTATTGCACTAAACCTTTGAACCTCTCCCTCATAATACTTATTTATGTGATCTATAGCTCAATAGCCAATCAACTCATTTGATAACACAGAAGCATACTTGACTCAAAAGGTGTGACTTATTCGTGAGTCTTAGGCCAAGGTGGTTAATTTAATGATAGAGAAATGAGTTAGGATCGTGAAGTAACGACCAGTGAGTTTGAAGTTTTATTTGAGATTATCAAATATTTGATAAATGGATAGCGATTTGATAGATATTTAAATAACTGACGGTGAATAGTGATTAGCGATTAGATATTTATTTAGAATATTAATAAATAAATATTTGGTATTTTTAGCGATAGAATTAGTCGATGAATATAAAATAACGTAATTTGATATATGATAAATTATTCAATTTAATTGCCATAAAAAATTATTATAATTTAATAAGTAAATAATGTATATTCAATGAAATAAAATAAAATCTCACAACTAATTTTTTTATTAAAATATATAAAATAATATATTTACAATAAATTTTATATAGTGCGTACATAATACGAAACATTAATTATTAAATTAATTTATTTAACCATTGTTAATAAATAAATAATTTATAATTAATTCAACATGAATATAAAAGGAATATAGTTAAATGTGATAAAATAATAAGATAAGTTGAGAAAGGAATAATGCATTTGAATAAGGATAAAGTCAAAAAAATATAAACCTCTAATATCTAAATAATAAACGGTAGTAGAAGTATCTTTTTAATATTTTCATTCAAAATGTTAAACTCTACTTACTTATATCTTTTACCAAGCAGAAAAATAGTGTTTGAACTATTAAATGTTATTTCAAATGATGTTTTTGGTATTGCCAAATAGAACATGAATGTGGTAAGTATTTGTAAAAAGTATGTTTGGACATAAATTTATAGGATGAGTTAAGTTAATTTAATTCACTCTTTATTTTAAATATAAATTTTAATAGATGAATTATGAAAGATTAAGTTGCATAATTTATTATTCTTAAGTAAATAAATTTACTTTTAATTTGATTAAAAATAAATAAAGGATAAAATATGTATAATTGTTTTTAACCCTCCAAAAAGCACAAATTTGGTGGGTTTTATTTTAAATTGTAAGATGGACTTATGAACAACAACATAATTTCATTTAATTTTTAAAAATAATATCCAAACAGCATATAGACTATTCAAACTCACCCATTTCAATTAAACCTAACGCGTTCCTATTAATCCTTCTATTCAAACAAAGTCTTAGGTAAGTATTTAGAAATTATATCTAGCTTTGAAACAAAAATCCCATCACACAACAATTGAAATTTTGGAAAAATTATATGTTTCAAAAGTGAATTTGCCAATGACATAGAAAGAATCAATTTGTATCTTGAAAGTGATAGTCCAATTTTTTTTCCTAATTCTAATTTCTCCATATAGATTACTTCTTTTGATCATTAGGTCTAAATGTCTATATATAGCTAGGCACCCAAACCCCACCCTCATCTTTTTTAATCATAACAAAAAATTCAAAAAATGATAGACTTATTCATTTTATCAACAACTAAATCAACTTTTATGTATTGTAGGAGATTCATCTTTTCAAATGATTTCTACGTGATGAATAAAAAATATTCTTGAATGATAATTCATTCCTCAAATCATATTTTATGAACCAATAAAATTTGCAAATCCATTTAACCTAATCAATAGTGGCGGAGTTAGCAATGAATCTAATGAATCATCCACATTCTTGATCTTCGTCGTCCTACAATTTTCAATTATCACACCAAATGTTAAAAGTTTCAATAATACGAATTGACTCAATTTTGGTGTCTTCTTACTATGAGGCTTAAGAAGTGGAAGAAATTTCATGGATGTTACTAGCTTCTTATTTACAACTTCAAATTAGTGGAATTATTTCATCTCATAATTTACATTTTATGAATAAGTAGTGGATCTATAAGTAGGCCATTTGTTATGGCAATAATGTTGCTCTTCCTTTAATAGATTGACTTTGCTATAACTCCTTTGTAGTGGTTGGCCTTAGAAGGAGCCTTTCTACCATACCTTCATAATACATTAAACTTCATTAGAAGCAAGTAAGCTGAAGAATTATTTTATTACATGAACTCAAAAAAATATTTTTACCTCAAAAGTTGTGTTTAAGTTTACATGAAAATTATTTTTCTTCTTTTTATAATTTTTGAGTGTATACTTGTAATTGATTTCAAATGAGAATGATAATATTCTGTAAATAATCTAGACCTTTGTTTCTTACATTTGTTTGTAATGAAATAAGGGAACTATTTCATATAGAAATTTCAAAAAATGGCAGACTTATTCAAAATCGACTTTTGTGTATTACAGGATATTCGTCTTTTCTAGTGATTTTTATGGGTTGGATAAAAAATATTCTTGAATGATAATTCATTCCTCAAATCATATTTCATGAACCACCAAAATTTGCAATCCATTTAACCTAATCAATAGTGGTGGAGTTAGCAATGAATCCAATGAATCGTTCATATTCTTGATCTTCTTCATCCTACAAGTTTCAATTATCACACCATATGTTAAAAGTTTCAATAATAGGAAAGGCTCAATTTCGGTGTCTTCTTATCAGGGGTTTTAAGAAGTGGAAGAAATTTCATGACTGCTACTAGCCTCTTATTTACAACCTCAAATCATTGGAGTTCTTTCATCTCATAATTTATATTTTGTGAATAAGTAGTGGATCTATAAGTAGGTCATTTGCTATGGCAATAATGTTGCTCTTCTTTTGATAGCTTGGCTTTATGCTCCTTTACAGTGGTTGGCCTTAGAAGGAGCCTTTCTACCATACCTTAATATATTAAACTTCAATAGAAGTAAGTAATAATAAGAATTTATTCTTATTACATTAACTAAAAAAAAATGTTTTCACTCCAAATGTTGTTTTTAATAGTGGTCTTGTAATTGATTCCAAATGAGAAAGATAATATTCAGTAAATAGTTTAAACCTTTATTTCTTATGTTTGTTTGTAATGAAATAAGGGAATTATTTCTGTTTCCATAAAAGGGTAAATGTCATTTTGTGTATCATATTTATATTTTGGCTCTCATATTTTAGTTCCAAAATGAAAATGTGATAGCCATGCTGCACATATATGTTACAAAAGATGATTTGTTGTAAAGTGAACAACACTAGTTTAGATTGAGTTTTGATTCCATATCTTGCATGTCAACAAGGCAGTGAAGAAATTGTTATTTAACTTGAACTTTGAATGTTTCGGACACAAAGAATGTCGAGTGATGTGCCGGAATGAAAGATTGAAATTGTCAATAACTCTTTTATCTCATTATGATATAAAGTCCCATTCAGATGAAGGCATCATTAGATTTTTTTGCAAGGCACCTTTGCTTCAAATTATAGTGGTAAGCTTTCTTTAACCCACTAGTCACGATCATTTATTGGTGTCAAAAGACATCCCTTAGGGAAGCAATGTGTTCAGGATTGATATTTGTTGATGGAAGATTTTCTCACATAAAAGATCAAGAATTCTACCAATGGAAGAAATGAACAAGTCCAAGAATGTGTGCTTCTTACTTATTATATAGAGTTCAAGAAGGTATGCTTCTTACTTATCATGTATGACAATATAATATGATGAGTCGTTGCTATAGGTATTGATCTTGATACTATCCGTTGCTTCTTTTGCAGTTTAAACAACAAATTCAATTAGTTGTTGTGGATGATAATAATATAATGACTACCGCAATAGAAGCATGCATAAAGTCTCTAGCTCGGTTAGAAGCTAGGGCAACAATCAAAAGAGAGGAAGAGAGTTCTAAAGTTAGCTGAAGAAAATCATATGAGATAAGTTTCTCCCTTCAATTTTGAAGTACATGTTTCTCATTTTCATTATTATGGAAACACAATTAATTTTATCATTTTTTTATTATACGATGATATTTGAGATTTCTTACTCAGCACAAGAACACGATTTCTCCATTATGAGATAATATATGTTACTGCTAAATGCACGATACTTCTTGAATTCATTGAGAATGCTAATGAAAGAAGTTTTTTCTATAACGGATTATGTACAAATTCAAACCCTGTAAGTGTAACATTTCCAAGCTAGCTAGTTGGACTATTATCATCTTATCTAATTGTCAACTTAAGGGTTCATTTATACTTCATCTTGTCAAAAAAAAATTTATTGATTTTGTGTGGATTAATACTAACTTAATATTAATTAATTATGAAGTATGATTTAAGTTAATAATTAAAGTTAAAGTTAGTTGTTTAGGTTGAAGTATTGGTTTTAAATTATTGTATTTGTTTGCTTGATATACAAGTTTTCATGATTGAAATAGCTTTGAAATATTCTTATATATGTCGACGATTGTATACATAATTACAAGAATTTAAATATATCTTTTTTTATTGCTTAAGAGAGGAAACTAGCCTCTTGGTACAAAAAGTTTAAAAGAAATTAGAAGAAGAAATATGAGATATAGGAGCCCCTATAAAGATTTTTGAAAATATATGGTCCCAAGTTAACAGGTGAAGTCTCCATCATTCTTAAACTAGGTTGGTTAGCTAGAGTGAGGTGTGCAAGAGCATCGGCCATATTATTGCCTTCTTTGTAGACACCTACCAAAAATTCTCATCGATTGGAGAGCAAGCAACAAAGATGTCTTCCTAGCTCTGATATGTTTGTTAAAAAAAATTACTACCTTTTCAATCCAACTCCACATATTTAAATCCCATGCTACCACGCCAATTGGAGCTCTATTAAGACTCTACATATTTGTGTTTCAATTGCAATGGTTATAACTTCAAGACTTTGCATGAACCCCAAGAGCCATTGTCTTATATCATCACGACTAAGACCACTTGCACTTGATCTTATGCCTTACACCCATCGATATTTATCATGATCCAACTCCTTGGCAGTGGATTCCACTTCGTGAAGGCAATCAAGTGGTCCTTCCCTCTGCTTATGACTTCTATTGAGTGAGTTTGCATGAAACTTGTTGCTTCGTTCTTTATAATATCCTTTGTAGGGATATGAGGTATTCATAATAGCTCTGATATGTTTGTTAAAAAAATTTACTACTTCTTTTCAATCCAATTCTAATTCCACATATTTAAACCCCATGTTGCCATGCCAATTGAAGCTCTATTAAGACTCCACATATTTTTTATTTAATTGTAGTGGTAATAACTTCAAGTCTTTGCATGAACCCCAAGAGCCATTGTCTTATATCATCACGATTAAGACAACTTGCACTTGATCTTATGTCTTACTCCCATTTGTATTTATCATGATCTAATCCCTTGGCGATGGGTTCCACTTGGTTAAGGCAATCAAGTGGCTCTTCCCTCTGCTTATGACTTTCATTGAGTAAGTTTGCGTGAAACTTGTTGCTTCATTCTTTATAATATCCATTGTAGGGATATGAGGTATTAAAAGAACTTTCTACTTCTCAAAATCTCCAAAATGTCATAGTGAAAGTGTGGCCCATGCTACTACTCCTTTATTTCTCATCCATTTGCTAAGTTAGTTTTCAGCCATTTCTTAAAATGAAAAACAAAGAAAGTATCGTGCTGCAAGGAGGGAAGTAAATGAATCCATACTTTTCTTACCCAATTACAAACTCTAAGAGTATGGAGAATTATTTCTTCGTAGTTAGCAAAATTTGAGTAGTTGTTGTTTGTCGCCAAGTGTTTTTTAAACCTCTCTACATTGGTCATTAAACATTCATGTGTAGACATCCACTAGCGTAGCCTCTTTGGCTCAAATAGTTTTGCTTGGTTGTTAGCTATAGTTCTCCAAGTAGGCGTATGTTGATTTGAACGAGTAACACTCTCATCTTTCCAATGTCCACCATGGAGGGTCGGGTTCAAGGTCATTTGGGTTGCACGAAGCAACGCTAAGAATGACTTTATTATCTAGATATGGTGCAATTTTATTCCATTTTCATGAGATATTGGATGACAAACTTGCTATCGTTAGGATATGAGCGATAGATTGCTTGAAAGTTTACTTTGATTATTCATCCAATTGTCCATCCAGAAAAGTGCTTTATCTCCTAAACATTCCATCACATCACATTGTAAACAATTACATGCATTAGCAATTCCCTTTCATTTGATGTTATTCTAAGTATGAGTCCTTTATCGAAACATTGTCCACATTTGACTTTAAGAACTTGCACCCATAGTTTAGTTTGCTTGGAGAGGATTCCCCATCCAAATTTAGCAAGAAAGTTGTATTGAAAATATAGTGTCACTTAGGCTTGGCAATCCAATCCATCATTCCTAACCTTCCATGTTAATATCTGCATCTTCTTCTACTCAATCTTACAACCCAAAATGAAATCACGACACCATTTTTCAATATCATTACAAATTGATTATGAGAGCCTCATTGATTGCATGAAGTGTGATGGAATTGCTTGTAATGTTGAATGTGTGAGTATTGTTTTACCCGCGAAAGAGATAGTTGATGCCACCCAATTTGCTATCCAAGGTTGAATTATGTTTACTATATGCTGGAAGCGTTCATGCCATACACACCAATGCACTATGGGGATGACATAGTACCTTCCCATGGAGAGTGCTGGAGTAAAAAAAGCAACATTGCAATATGGCATTCGGAGAGATGTTGATTTGGAAAAATAGATCAAAGATTTATTATGACTTACTTTTGTCTTAAAGCTCTTTCGAAGTGTTGTAGTATCCCAACTTACATTTATTGCACTGAGGATTATACAAATAAGAGAAGGTCATTTGCAAAGAGGAGATGTGATATCCCTGCCCCTCCTACTTTTATGGATTTCAAATTTTCCTTGAAGACTTCATCATTAATTAAATGTGTTAATCTCTCCATGCATAGAACAAATAAATATGGGGATAATGAACATCCTTGTCGGATGCCTCTCCCAAACTTAAACCTTTATGTTGGTTCTCCATTCCAAAGAACACTCATGCTGGGTGTGGATATACAATCCATGACGACTTTAGTTATATTACTCGGATGCCTACTATGTGAAGTAAATCATTTATAAAAGATCACTCTAACCAAACATAGATTTTTTCTAGATCGATCTTAATTGACATAAATATTCTTTTTTCCTTTTCATGTGATCCATGGTATGTATTAATTTTTGTGCCACTATTATATTATCTTAGATGCTTCTTCTTGTACATGACTAGATTGATGTGAGGACTGAGGATATGATTTCAGCTAAAATATCACACAAACTATTTACAATAGTATTGGTAATGAGTTTATAAGTAACATTATATAAACTTATATGTTTGAATTTCGCTTTGGAAATTTTAGAATTACTATGAAGGTGTGGTTCATCTCCTTAATTGATTCCTCACATTCCATTATTCCTCTCACGTATCTCACTAGTGATTGCTTGATTATGTTCCAATTGTGTTGATAAAACATTGCTTGGAAACCATCATCCCCCCCCCCCCGGTGATCGGTGTGGATGCGTATCAAAAAATCTTTTTCTTATTTTCTCTTCCGTAATGATCCTTCCTAAGTCATACAATTTGGTTGGATCAATCATTGGATACAACAATGGGAGGACATCAATATGATCATGGAGTTCTCTCCTCAATAGATTCTTAAAGTGGTTACTCGCCATTGTTCTCAATTGTGTTTCATCCTCAATCTAGTTTCCTTCTTCTATTTTCAATGTACGAATGTGAATCCTATACTTCTTGATAATTGTTGTAGTATGAAAGTAGTGGGTGTTGCAGCATCCATAGTTCTCTCATCTACGTCTTGATCATTGAAACCACATCATTTCCTTTTGTGCTAATACCTTCTCAAGTTTTCTCATCAACTTCTTTTCTAGTCTCCTTAGGAAAGGATTGAAAGTTGAAACACTAGTGGATTGCACTTTTTGAGCTCGTGCTAGGTGAGCTAATAGTTTCTTTTTCATATGAGTAATGTATCCAAATTTTTCTTTGTTTTGTAGGACAATCCTTTTTTTTTTAAAATGTAGTTTTTTGTTCCCAGGCCGTCTTCTTCTTTCCGGATGTCTTATAAAAACTGAGAAAAATGGTCATGACGAAAAGCGAGAGCTACCTTCCTTAAGTTATAGGAGGATGAGATGATGATATGATTTTAATATAAAAAATACATTGACCCTTGCCTTTAGGAATGTTGTTCTCCAATTAGCATTACATGAAACTCTATCAAATAATTCATAAATTTTTCATAGTGATGCCGTCTGGAGCCATACCATGTAAACTTGGGACCCTCACTATTAATATCCATCAAGTGTGAATCTTTGATATCTTCTTAAAATGCAACCATGGATGAAAAACTCATAGGTTCTCCTTTCCTTTAGTCAGAGCACAAGATAGGATTGAAGTCCCCTACAACCACCCATGGACCTTAAGAAGATGTCTCCCATCTATGCATCTAGTTTCATAGGTCAGTTCATTTCGCCTCTTGTGGACTGTCATAAACTATCATGAGGTACCAACTATGATCTTCATCTATGTTGCACAATGTAAGTCACGTTTGCTCCAGAGGTCTCTACAAGACCCTAAATTCCACCAGAGAAATCCTTGGCCTCCACTCATTCTACATTGAACACTCTAGTTTTTCTGAAGCTCTTATCTCCTTCTTCATGACAATTCCAACAAAAAAAATCACATAATGAAAGGCAAATTTTGAAAAAAGGAAAATAAATAAGTCCAATAGAAGAGAAGAGATTATCTTTAATCGGAGGTTCCCTCCATCATGTTCTCTGCATTCCTCGAAACACTATGCTTATGTTCATAATATAAATATGTTGTCTCTTTGTCATTAAGCTTGTCATTGACCTGAGTGCTTCCGGGGGGCATAAAATACATATGAATCTTAGGAACTAGGTCGTATCTCACATGTTTTTTTTTTAATATCTCTTTAGTATTTTGGCCTGCTTGATGTTGATGTAGCCCACCTTAATGATTATCCTATTTACGTAGTGTGATGACTCATCACGGTCTTGTTCATCTTCCCCTTCTTCTAATCCACGATATCATAAGCTTGTCTATGTGTACCGTTGCCTCTCTTTGCTTCCTTGGGGCATTGTACTTGTTCCTCCATTTTTTGCGCGTCTGCTGTTAAACGAGCATCTATTGCCTGTATGGATGTTGTATTGGATTGAACCTCGTTGAGTTGTTTCTCCCATCAGTTTTGGGTATCATGGCCAGAGCCACATCAATCACCTTTGGCATTCTTCGGTGTCCATCAGACTCACTTGATTATGCAAGGGGTCACCTGTATGGGATGGACATACTATTAATTTGTGTTCATAATGACCATAGCCGAAAAAAAGTAAGATATGCATTCTTATTTGATGTGATATGTTCACCATTGAATTCTAACCCAGTATTGCAACCTACTCATGACATCTACCTCTGCACACACCCTAGCAAAGTTGCCTTTTTCTTGCTCCACAATGTCTTTGTCTACTTAATGAGTATGTTCGATACCATCACCAATCTCTATTAGCAAGTCGCTATCCCCAAATCACTACTTTGCTAAATCATCGCCTCATTTGGATCAAATGTCGGTGACCATTTATGGATTGTAAGATAGTGGCTTAACACTATCCAAGATCTCCTTCTAATGAAAAGGATCTATCCTCTCTAGAAACAAACCGTACTAAAAAGAAATAATTACCCACATGAGATATTTTCATCTCCACCTTTTGCTATAGCTGCTCTAGACGTCTCTTCAATACCATGTCCACTTATCTGCTCAAAACTTTAATAATATGAGACCCCCAAAAGTGAGAACGCACTTGGTGTAGCCACTCTTTGGATATTTTGATTACCAAGCTGCTCCAATTCCTCGTTGTCATCATCCTCGCTCCTCGAAAGAACAATATGAGTATTGATTGGCCAAAGAGTAAAGAGAACCTGAACTTTATTATTCTGTTGTCTCTTACCAACATTTCACTGTATGAAGAATCTTGATCTCCCCTTGTTTGTTTTTGATCGTTGTAACCCAATATAGGAAAATTCATGAGATTCTTATGACATAATTTGTTTTTCTTTTTGTGAGAGGTCAAGAGCCACACCTCTCTCCATAAGTTTGGTCTATGTAGAAAATTTAAATGTCTTCACACACTATAATAAGAAAAAATGAGTTTCATCTTTATACCAACTTTTTTGATATTCTTTTATTTATATTAATATATCATTAATAATAATGCAAAATGATTCAAATTATTAATAGTAATTATATTTGTCTTTTTATAATTTTATGAAAAAATTAATATTATTAACCTTCATAATGAACATAATCCTTTTATATAATAATCTTTTTACAGCAACGGTGTCATGCATGTTGTGCTATGTTTTTCTATTAGGAGAGCCCAATAGAAAATTAATACATTTAAATTAAATGCATGAACCATGAACTTGTACGAATCCTCTTTGTACCTAAAAATGTCATGTCATTCAATTAGATGAACAAGCAGCTAGTACAATGTGAGCATCTTCTTACATTACATATACTAGTATGATGACCCGCACGATGTGCGGAGGACGAAAAATTAAATACAAATTTTCATTATAAAATAAGAAATTTTGTTTTGATATAAATTTTATAAATTATCTAATCATTTTCTCATCTTAGAAACTTATATATGTAAATATGTTGTAATAAATTAAATTTATTTGGAATTATTTTTAAAATCTATTACATTCTTTTTCATTTTTTAATTATGTTTTATTCTATCTTTTCCCCTTTAACTTTCTTACTTTGTTAATATTATTACTTAAATTTTTTATTTTATAAATTACATATGAGAATATAGAAACATCGTGACTTTTCCTTTCAAACTATATATCTTTCTAATTTCGATATAATATAGATATAAATAACAATTGATATCTATATTTTTTAAAAATATCTTATCTTAGAATTAAGTAAATATTATATATTTAAATATTTTTAACAATGTCTATTATTTGATTTTTTTTGTTTTTATATATTTCATTTTCTATGTGACAACATAAAAATGTCATGTTTTTATTACTTATATCTTTTTATAATTTGTAGTTAATCATATTTTGTTGTCTATTTTTTTTAAAAAAATGTCCACCACAATGCATTCACTTCTTAATTAAGTATATTTCTATAATAATTTATTTTAAAATATACACTTAATAGTTATAATTTTCTTCCACTACTCTATATAAAAAAATATTTTTTTCATTCTTCAAAATTAGTTAATATTATTTTTTATCATACATGATTTAACTTT
This sequence comes from Pontederia crassipes, assembly GCA_030549335.1. Lineage (NCBI taxonomy): Eukaryota > Viridiplantae > Streptophyta > Magnoliopsida > Commelinales > Pontederiaceae > Pontederia > Pontederia crassipes. Next base: position 17,031,247 of record CM060184.1, on the reverse strand, counting down.
AAAAAATCAATTATCTAAATCATATTAGATGCTTCATGATAGGGTTACATCAAACTTTTAACTATGCTATGTATGTATTAAATATAAAAAATGATTGAAGTTAAATATTTTATCTAATATACTAAAAGTGTATATTTGTTGTTGATAGCATTTATGTTAATAAGAAATATAAGTAATATAATTTTTGTAATATTATTATTTGAATATGGGTGGCAAATTTTTAAATCAATCATAAGTTAATTCCATGAAAATCCTCACATTCATTATACCTTTTTATATAATATTTTACATTTTAGTGTTTGATAATATTTACATGAGGAATTAAACGAATATATGATATATTTATATAAATTAATATTTAGTTTATTCATGTTGTCATTATAGACATACATAATATATTATTTAAAAGTCATTTTAAAACATTATTTTGTGTGTCAGGTAGCATTTATCTCTTTCGCCTCTCAAATATAATGTAAATTATTATTAATATATAAATTTATCATTTTTTATTCGTCATTTGGTTGCTCTCAATAGAACAATAGAAATATATTTTTTTTCTTTAAATACAATATAGCTATGAAATATGATTATTATATTTAGCTTCTACGTAACTTGGCATTAGAATTTATTTACATTTTTTTTATTTAATTATGTGTCACATGCTTTTGTCTTTAAGTGTTAAAACTTATTAATATTTGATTGACTTAATGATGAAAGATAACTATAAAGTTTGTGAATTTTTCCTATTTTATAGTCCATCTTATCTATTTCATATTATAAACTTCAAATGTGGGATTAAATTAGATAGTTGAATATGCTTCCATTTTATTTTATCTTATTTCATTTATATTTGGTAACATTTGAATGTGGGACTAAAAACATACTTGATAGATAGATAAAAAATATATTAATTTTATTGTACACGATCAATTTCCATTCATAATTGTTTTTAAAAATATTTATAATTATTTAATATAATTTTATTTCATATGTGGCATCATAAGAGTTATTCATCTGGCAACTTCTACCTCATCATGTATGTATTATATACATAGATACGTGTGAATATAAATATATAAATATATTGTTTTATTAAATTTTTTTATTTTTTTATTATAAATGAAATACAATTTTAAAATTATAAATTATATTATATAGGGAATATAGATATTTACTCAAATAAACTACTATTTTGAAAACATCATCTATTCATAATTAACTTTTGTTATAAGAGATTACTTATCTTATATTGGTTTATAATTAAATATCCAATAGTAATAAAATTATTATTTCGTATGATATTCTAAAGTGATTGATATGCATAAATCTTCTACATCCTAATAAAATAATAATCTCAGAACACCAAAAAATAACTATACACAACTAAAGATTATTAATTTAAAATAATACGTGACTAAAATATTACAAAAGTATATCATTTATTTCATATGTTATTTGTTATCATATTATTGGTAAGTAATATAGATATTTACTCAAGTATACTACTATTTTGGAAGCATCGTCTATTGATAATTAACTTTTGTTATAAGTGATTATGTATCTTATATCAGTTTATAACTAATTATCCAATAATAATAAAATAATTATTTTATTTTATATTCTAAAATGATTGATATGCATAAATATTCTATATCCTAATAAAATAACAACCCGATAACACACAAAAATAACTATATACAACTAAGGATTATTAGTATAAACAATATGTGACTAAAATATTACAAAAATATATCATTTATTCCATATGTTATTTGTTATTATATTATTGGTTACATATTTTTTTTCAGTTATAGTAGTTTACAAACATACATAAATACACACATATATAAGATGCACTGTATCATAATAATATATTAAATAATTGATGATACCTATATTAATTATCAAGGGATGTTATCATTGGAGTATGAAATGCAAGTCTTTGACTTGAACTTGAGATGATGACATATTTTTTAGTCTTTCCATGTGTATACAAGTTGTAGCATTTAATATTTTTTATTATATAAAGAAAAATTATATATAAGTATTTTTTTCATAACATTTAATATTTTTATTAGATGAAATATATATATATTATCATGCACAGATCTATATTTGTAGATCCATATGTGTTCTTTGACTTCAAAGAAGGTGTGGAGTATACAAATAAAATTAAAAGTCTTCTATTTATAATTACAAATATAGAATTTAAAAGTATAAATAAATAAAATCATATATTTTCTAATAACTAACTCTTTAGTATTCATGATTATATATTTATAATATTATCACTTTATACATTCAATTTATGAGAGCTCGACACGTGACACTTTCTATCTGTGCTTTTGTATATAAGTATGATGACCCGCGCGATGCATGGAGGACACGTGAATAAACAAAAAATTTTGATTAAAAAATAAGAAAATTTATTTTGATATAAATTTTATACACTATCTAATCGTGAGAAAACCTTAGAACTTATATATATATATAAATATGTTATAATAAATTAAATTTATTTGAATTTATTTAAAAATCTATTACATTTTTTTTCATTTTTAATTATTTTTACTCTATCTTTGCCTCCTTAACTTTGTTACTTTGTTAACATTTATTACTTATTTTTTTATTTTATTGATGTTACTTTACGTATGACAATATAGAAACACCATGATTCCTCCTTTCAAATCATATATCTTTATAATTTTGATATAATATAAATATAAATAGCAATCGATATCTATATTTTTTAACAATATCATATTTGAGTAAATACTATTTATTTTAATATTTTATATAATGTCTATTATTTTGCTTTTTTATCTATTTCATTTTCTATGTGACAATGTAAAAATGTCATATTTGACATGTTATAAGTATGTAAAGATATATAGCATAAATAAATTAAATTATTGTATAAATGACTGTTAAAATTACACGCGCGCGCGCGCACACACACACATATATATATATTGATGATGAAATGACAAAGATGATAATGATATGTAAATTCTTTTATTACTTTTATCTTTTTATAATTTGTAGTTAATTAGATTTTGTTGACTCTTTTTAAAAAGAATGTTCACAACAATGCATTCACTTCTTAATTAAGTATATTTTTATAATAATTTATTTTAAAACATATACTTAAATGTTATAACTTTCTTCCAATGATCTATATAAACACTTATATTTTTTCATTCTTAAAACTTAATTTATATTATTTGTTATCATACATGATCTAATTTTAAAAAATCAATTATCTAGATCATATTACATGACTTCATGATAGGGTTACATCCAACTTTTAACTCTCTTTAAGATGTGTGTATATATATGCATGTTATGTATGTATTAAGTATAAATAATGATTGAAGTTAAATATTTTATCTAATATAATTAAAAGTGTATATTTGACACTGATATAATTTATTTTAATAATATATAGTTGAGTATGGACAAAAATTTTTAAGCTAATCATAAATTAATTACATGCAAATACTCACATTGGTTATACTTTTTTTTATAATATTTTACTTTTTAATGTTTGATAATATTTACATGAGGAACTAAAAGCATATATGATATATTTATATAAATTAATATTTCATTTATTCATGTTGTCATTATAGATATACATAATATATTATTTAAAAGTATTTTAAAAAGATTATTTTGTGTGTGCTAAGTAGTATTTATCCCTCCCCGCTCTCAAATATAATGTGAATTATTATTAATACATAAATTTATCCTTTTTTATTCATCATTTGAGTTGCTCTCAATGGAACAATATGAATATATTTTATCCTTTATAATATAATATAGATATGAAATATGATTATTATATTTAACATCTATATAACTTAGCATTAGAATTTATTTATATTTTTTTATTTGATTATGCGTCACATGCTTCTGCCTTCAAGTCTTAAAACTTATTGATAGTGATTGACTTAATCCAGAAATATAGCTATAAAGTTAGTGAATTCTTCATATTTTATAGTTCATCTTATCTATTTCATATTATAAACTTCAAACGTGAGATTAAATTAGATAGTTGAATATGCTACTATTTTCATTTTGTCTCATTACATTTATATTTGGAAACCTTTGAATGCTGGACTAAAAGCATATTTGATAGATAGATATAAAAAATATATATTAATTCTATTGTACACGATCAATTCTCATTCATAATAGTTTTTAAAAATATTTATAATTAGTTAATATAATTTTTATTTCATATGTGACATCATAAGAGTTTTTCATTTGGCAACTTCTACCTCAACATACATACATACATGTCTTCAAATGACAAATCTAAGGGCCGTTTTGGTATCGATTTTCACACTCGCAATGATGCTCACTTTCGCATCTGCTGAGATTCCTGTTTCTTAGTGAGTTCTTGTGTTATTAACTACGTGACTTTACCAGTTTTTGTGTGCTTCTCACCCTAAGCTTATCAAAATCTCGTTTTCGCTAAGCGGTTATCGATTTTTGCAGCTTTAAGAGTTCGCTGGCCATATATATATATATATATATATATATATATATATACATACACATATATACATGTGAATATAAATACATAATATTTTATCTTATAAATATTTTATTTTTATTGTAAAGGAAATACAATTTTGAATTTATAAATTATATTATATAGGGAACATAGATATTTACTCAATATTAATCAATATCATCGTGATATATATTGATTATGAATATAAATTATTTTATTTATTATTATTTAACATAACTAACATACTTTATAAACTTTCATTTAAAAAATAATTTTAATGATACATAGCTTAATGAGATAATGATACTTAACATCTTCTATCTTTTGTTTTATATAGATGTATAAATATGAATATAAATGCTTCAACTTCAATAACCAACAAAAAATGTTTTTAGCATTAAATGATGTGATATTCATTGATATTATTAAGTTTACCATAGTAATAATTTTATGAATATTAATCCATTTATGATTATTATCATAATAAAATAATTAATAATTAATTATTTTTATTAATAATAAATATAATTATTATTATAAGATCAAAGAAGCAAGTTTTTTACTTAGACATCTTCATATACATATATTATTTTGTTAGCACATAGAGACTTACACTTAGTGATCAGCACATACTCTTCTATATTAGAAAGGATGTCAAAGTATACTACTATTTTGGAAGTGTCCTCTATTCATAGCTATAAATATTGAATTTAAAAAATATAAATAAATAAATATATATTTCATAATGAACTTTTGGATATCATGATGATATTATAGTAAAATATTTTTTTATCACGCACATGCGTATATTCATATGCCTACACGTACTCTTTACCTTTAAAGAAGAAGTCGAGTATATAAATAAAAATTGAAAGTCCATCTATTTGTACATAACATGGTGCACAATACACAATATGTATATACAATTTATAAAAAAATATTCTTATTTTTTAGAGAAAGTATGTAGACATTCTTTTACTTTGAAGAGAATGTAGATCGTGCTTTTGCAATATGCACCATTGCATCCTCTACATCGCAATATTTATAGCTCACGTAGAGAATATAAAGAAATAATAATTAAAGTAGAAACCACTCGATAACAAACTTTTATAAATACGATACATATCTTATGTACAATATAATATTGTTAGGATATATAAATAATGTGTATCATTTACTTATTATTAAGTATCATAAATAATATAATTAAATAATAACTAACTTTTGAGTATCCATAATTATATAACTAACTTTTGCTATAAGATGCATAGTATCATAATAATATATTTAAAAAATTGATGATACCTATATTAATCATCATTGAATATTATAAGTATGAAATGCATGTCTTTGACTTTAATTTCCTATGATGACATATATTTTTTAGTCTTTCCTTGTACATACAAATTATAGCATTTAATATCTTTTATTAGATGAAGAAAAATTATATATAATTATTTTTATTAGCCACAAACTTATATTTGTGGATCCGCACATATTCTTTATCATTAAAGAGGACATAGAGTATGAAAATATAAAATGAAGCCCATTATAATATTTAATATTTTTATTACATGAGAGAAATTAAATATAAGTATTTTTTTATTATAACATTTAATATTTTCGCACAAATTTAAATTTATAGATTCACATGTATTCTTTGTCTTCAAAGAAGATGTGGAGTATACAAATGAAATTAAAAGTCCTCTATTTATAATTACAAATATAAAATTTAAAAGTATAAATAAATAAAATCATATATTTTTTAACAACTAATATTGAGTATCCATGATTATATAATTATAATATTATAACTTTATATACTCAATTTATTAGAACTCGACATGTGGCAGTTTATATATATATATATATATATATATATATATATATATACTTGTTCGGTTGGATGATTATAATAGAAGAATAAAACAATATATTACCAAAAATATGATATTTTTATTGTAGACTAAAATTTTGAACATATCCTATTAGAATATAACATATCAATAAGTTAAAAAAAAGAGATGACAACGTGATCTTTGATATTCCATAATTTCATTTTGAAAAAAATATTTATAATGGTTTTCATGATTTTTTATAATTTTGAGACATTGACCATAATATGATGTTTTGATTATGTTTTTATGATGTTTGAATTTTTTTCATAATTGTTTGGTTGTAATCTACTGAACAAGAAAATATTCTACCCTATATTTGGACGTCAAGGAGCCCCATAAATGATTAAATCTTATGCGGTCGACTGGTTATTGGATAAACACTAGAATATGTGATAGTATATTCAAACATCTAATAAAATAAAATTATTTCAGTCAAATTTCGAAAAGTGTAAAACCACCTAAAAAAGAGTGAAACCATTGTTTTTAACCCCAATAGAAACATATAATTATTCTTCTAAAATAAAAATACTCATATTCTCAATTTTCTAGCTTTTCCAACCGTATTTTACTTTGTAAAAGAATCAATCAATATTATTATATAAATATTTTTTTGTTATTATAATATTGAACACCAACTATTTATAATATTATATTATATTTTAAAATGTTATTTTCTTCGACCAAACATCTTATATGATTGAATGCCTTTATATCGTTATCCAAATAAGCGATTATGTTTTTATTCTTCTTTATTATTCCCTTCTTAAGAGTCTGTTTGGTGCAAGGATAAAATAAGAACATCAATCTTATTCTGGAACAATTATCCAAACAACCATTTTTGTAATTGATGGGCCACCTGCAACAATTACAGGAACAACAAAATATGAGAGCAAATGAGTTCTCTACTATGGCAAGAACTGCTCTCCTCCTGCAAGAACAAAGAAATAAGGTCACGATGGAGTCAAAAAATTTTATTTTTTCATCCAAACAGCCCCTAAGGGTGTTCACATGTCAACCTAACCTGTAAACAAACCTAATTCGATGCGACCAAATCTAGTCGGATCAAGTCGGACAAGAATGTTTTCGAGATTAAATTTGATCCAATCCGACCCGGTTCGGTTTGGGTTGAATTGGATTGGGTCAGATCAGGTTATCCGGCCATCTAATATTTTTTTCTTATTGATTTATATCTATTTAATATAAAAAATATTATTTAATATTTATTTTAAAGTATAAAATAAAATTTTAAACTATTTTGCTATTATTTTTGTACTTAAAATATTTTATTTTAATTTAAAAAAAAATAAAAAATGAGTCGTCAAGTTGACTTTGGGTGATCCGACCACTAATTAAGTCGGGAATAATCAGTTTCACCGGATGAACACCCTATCCCTTTTTACATCTCAACAAGAAAATATGGAATAACTAAAGTGTAATTAAGAAAAAAATCACAAATGCCTTTCGAGGATCACTACATGCAAAACCTACCATTCAGCTCATTTTAGGTTAGTGGTATTGCAAATATATTTTTTTTGTGGGACTTGTTGATATTTAAAATTATTAACACTCAAATAATATTATATTTTAAATTTTGTTTTTCATACATGGCACTTGAGATCCAGCTGTGTGCCCGTTATCGTCCTCAGATTAAGATCTAATCACCATTTTGATTGTCTCAAGTTTATGAATACAATCACTTTTATCATCAAATTATTGGAGTACTAATAGTCTAGCACATGGATGAATCTTGATTGAAAAAAAATTATGAATATAAACATTTTTTAGCATAAATAATAACTCTTTAGTTATTAGAAGAATTTGTAATGATTATTTAATTACGTGATACAGCATATTTGATTAAATATATTACTTTTTTATAAGAATAAAATGACGGTCTCTTTCAGAATAAATGTAGAGGAGATTTTTTTCTCGCCAATTTGGGACCTCGAAAGGAACATATTTTTTCCTAAAAGAAATTAAAAATGTCGAAAAAATTAAAAAGAAATGTACATTTCATATCTGCGTAAAACTTATGAAAATTTTGTTTTGTGTTGGATTGATTCAGTCAAGCGTTTCATATCAAAAACGAGCATCGTTGGGAAATACGAAACACATCTTTTTATTTCGATTACAAAGTGACAAGACAGTTTCTTTTTCTTCCTTAAATTAGATATTTGTTTTTTCCTTTGTAAATTATAAACTGTGCAACTTTTTTAACATTTTTTTTATGGAGACTCAGGACAATGTGTTCAGATGAAAATGGTACAGATAAATCTTAATTAAAGTGGCAATTCTAAAAACAAAACTTGGAGTTACTAGCATATATAGCGATCTCAACACATAATCTTACTATTAAAAAATGTAGAAGAAACTTAAAAAATATCTAAGATTAAAAGGAACTAAACATTTAAGCATTACAGTTATTATCATTAAAAAAATATTTTCTTTTAAATTGTTAGCATCTGAAATCATAATGAGATTAAAAAAAATAATTTAATAAAAAAAGTGTTGAAGATAATAGAAAATTGACATTGGAGCAATTTTTTTTAAAAAAATTTAAAACGTTTGTAAAGAGCTAATGTAGTATGTCATTAATTCAGGAATGAGATAGTTAAGTGAATATAAATGTTGAGAATCGAATTCAAACATTTTATTCATGAACTAAGCATGCCTCATGCCTTAATGTGACACCTTTATTTTCTTTGAAAATACAATTTTATTATTTTCTTTCTTGGTTGGAAAATAAATAAATAATATATATATATATAAGCATATAATTAATTTGATATTCGATAAAAATAAAATAAAATGAATAATCTTAATTAAATTAAGGATGAGTCAAAGAAAGTGGTCATTAAGTTATGAAGACCATTGTGATATTTTACATAAGAAACACAGCGTGGTTGATGGCTCCGACACAAAATACAAGTTCGCCCATTCTCAAGATATGATTGTGCCACCAACTACTCCGCCATCACAATCCCTGCATTGTTCGAAACATAAATATATTACTCACTGCTTAAATACTGCACTGATCCGTTTCCTTCGATGGAAGGAAGCCTCTCTCTCTCTCTCTCTCTCTCTCTCCCCCCACCACCCCCCCCCCCCCCACCCCCCCCCCCCCCCACCCCCCCGCTGCATTGTCCCCCTTCTCTTTCGACCTCTTGGTCCTCTTCCCGTGCAGTTTCCGTTACATCTCTTCCTCTTCCTCCCTCCACCTTCCGACCCCTTAGGCAAGGAAGCAGGGGCGAGAAAACGTGAGGGAGGCCATGGGGCTTCTGGCGGCCATGGGGCTTCTGGCGGCCATGGCGGAAGGTCTCGGGACGAGCGCGACGACCATTTGGGCGCTGCAGGAGAGGAGGCTCTCGACCGTGTTCGTCGTCGCGACGTCCGCGGTCTGCTCCCTTCTCCTCTCCGCCGTCTGCTGTCTGCTGCTGGTGGCCAGGAGATGACGACCATCCACAGTCTGTTTGCATATTCACACATCTTTCAATCTCTCTTTTTTTTTTCCTTTTTCTTTTCATACGAAATTTGGAAAATTGGATGGCATTATAATATTGCTCCACTGATCGCAAAATTTGTATTAAGCTGCGTGTTCTTGAAATCGGAAAAGGATCAATTATGCAACCACCATTTGCAGGTTAGTACATGTTTCCATGCATCTTTATTGTGGCAACTTTGATTAGTGGCAAAACTTTTTCTTGAAATCGGCGAACCTTTTTCTTTTATTGGGCAACTTTGATTAATGGGGGACATACCAAAAAGTCCACTCGTATAATTGGGATGCACTCTTTTTTTTTCCTCGTTGTCTGTTAGATGGAGGAGAAGAAAAGATATCAATATCAATTAGTTACGTTTCTTTTTCTAAAATAAAGTGGAGACATGTCAGCAGCCATATTTTTGTGTCTAACTTTTTTTGTGTGTGTGTGTGTGTACGCTTTTGAATGCCCATGAGGCCATGACCAAAGCCTACGTTATTTCCAGGGTGGGCGCATTATGGGCTTCTGTTCGGAGAAGAAAAGGGAATATGTTAGAAGATTATAGATGGATAATCTGATGATTATGATAATTAATTTTGAATATTCTTCTTAATTTAGTAGAAAAATAATAATCTAGGAATTAAATTACTCTTCTTAACGATATGTTGGTAGATCATCAAGGTGAAAATTAAGTTAATCTACAATACTTAAGAATAAAAAAATTAATTTTTACGCCAACAGATAATTTAATTATTTATTCTATGTTAATTTTTTTAATGTGTCTTTTACCATAATAATTAGATTAAAGTACTAACTTAATAGATAATCTCTATACAAACAGTTCATCTTCGTGCGTACATGTGCGCCTTGACCTGCTGTATCATAGGGACCGAGTTAATGATCCACGCTTTGAATTTATATATCTAAGCCCACAAGTTGAAGCAAAAATTTTGAGTAAAAAAAAAAAACTGTTTCATTGCTCATCACAATTTGAATGCTCACACGTACTAGTTTGCATGTCATTTAAAAAAAAAATCAATTTATCGATGGGCACGTAGGAGGTTAAGAGTCCGTAAAATGCACAAGCAAGAAGAAAAAGAAAAAAAAATGAGTTGTATACCAGGGTTAAAAAAAAAGATTGCTTATGATTTATTCTCTAAAATTAGATCATACGCAGTCTTAATATCTACTTCAACGACAAGACTCGTCCGGAGTGTAAAGTTCATCGGCATCTTTTGTCAAATGCCTCGGAGTATTCGCTATCATGAATTATTTCAAGTCTTTTCATAAAAGTTGCACCATGGGGGTCAATAATTTAATCATACGCCAACCTATCATATTAATTAAACTAGTCCTAAATCTAATTTATTATATACTTGTGTTATTATAATTTGTAATAATTCTTAAAATTAATTCATTAGCAATATGATAAATGGATTAATTTATTTTGAGAAGTTTAAAAATCTTACTTTTAAACCGACCAAGATTTCAACTTGTACATAAATTATTTTCTTTTTAAATAATTAATTATGTTCTGAAATTAAAAATATTTTCTTATTTATCATTTTTTATGTTTACCTTTCCTTTGTTCTTATTTTAGTTTGATTATATTGTTAATTAATTTATCTAAAAAAAGTTCTAGTAATATAGGATCTTATCTATTCTTATAATATTTTACGCTTAGAAATATTGAGACGACTTCTTCCAATACCATAATAGGGCATTTACTAATATTCAAATTGCTAAAAAATTAATAATATATGATATTATCAAGTTTAGGTGGTAACGTTTGTAGCACTGCAATTTAAAAAATTAGATCCAAAATTGTAATATAATTTGAATAGGAGTGGAGTTTTAGTATGAGTAAATGTACTCATAATATATGTGAAACTAAAAACTAAAATAAATTAAATAATATTTATTATGACAATAAGAGAAAAAGATACATATCAACTAAATAACAATAATAATGATAATTTTAAAATTTAATAAATTAAAAGTTTATAATTGTAATCAAACTCAAACAGATCAGGATATGAAACAAATTATATTTGTCTTATTAATTTTTAGTCCTATATTTTATTACCTTATTTAACAAGCTTTGTAATTTATTTTTTTTAAAATTAATTAAATCCTATTATTAGGATATAATTAAGATTTGAAACTAAAATTAATAATAATAATAATAATAATATTAATTGAACTTATAATAGAAGACACGTGTCATTAATATATGATGTCACTTGTCATGCTCTCATACTCTTACTTTTACTTTTGCTTATATATATATATGCTTATATATATATATAGTTTATAATTAATTTATACACGAACCGTAATATTAGGATATAGTTTTTTTAGATACCGTAATATTAGGATATAATTAAATATGCCAATAGTAGAGTACATTATACTGTAATATTAGGATATAAATTTATACCTTATTTAATAAATTTTGTAGGCTTAATTTAAACTTTAAGCCCCATATATTAGTATCTTATTTAACAAATCTTGTAAGATTTGCCTTAATTTTTAGATTTAAACTTTTTTAAATGAGTTAAATTTTATAACTTGACATTTCTCATCGTGATCCGTGCTTTCACCTTTGTTTATATACATATATATATAGAATTATTTTCTGATTTACAATTTTTTATTTATTTTATAAGTCCAATAAAATAATTCTATTTTTGGAAAACATTAATTATTTAAAAAATAACCTCCTATTTTTACCTTTGCTTATATATATATATATATATATATATATTATAAGTGCTAAATCTCGTGCTAGGTACGGGTAATGAATATTATAAAATTATATAATATATATTTGAAATATTACAAATTATAATTTATTAGCATGTTTGAAATATACCAATACTCGAATGTCTACTTAAATTATTATTTTTTAAAATAATTAATGTTTTTTCAAAAATATAATTATTTTCTTATTTATTAATTTTTTATTTATTTTATAAGGATCATTGGACTCATTTGAATTATTTGTTTTAAATTATTTTCATTTTTGAAATAAAAAAATTATAAAAATAAAACAGTATAATTTGTTATTATACTTGCACATTACCTTTTAGAAAGAAAATATCATTTATTTCAATCATAATCAAATTGAATATTCATTTTTAATTCTGAAATAATACATTGACTTTTAAGAAGGAAATATTACTTTTTTTATTATACCTGTACATTATCTTTTAAAAATGAAAAATTAATCCTAATTTAGTCTCAATTTCTTAAATTTATTTTTTTTATGATGAAATAACTCATTGTCTTTGAGAACAAATATTTTTTTTATTTCATTATACTGGTAACGTACCTTTGAGAAAAGAAATATTATTAATTTTAATTTTAATCATAATCAAATTTAATCATTTATTTTTTAATTTGTGAAATAATATTCTTTTTTAAAAAGAAAATATAATTAAATTTATTACACTTGTCCATTATTTTTTAAAAATGAAAGATATAATCTTAATTGGACTCAAATTGAATTATTAATTTTAAAATATTTTAATTACAAAATAACAAATTATCTTTTAGAAAGGAAATATCATTTGCTTGTACATTATCCTTTAGAAAGAAAAAAAATATTTATTTTAATCAAGCTAAAAAAATCTGCTTCTAGTTAAAGTATGCTATTTAATTTTTTCTTATTTTCGTTACCTTATACAACAAACCATTATAAAATAATTTTTATGTTTTAAAATTATTGTACTTGTACATTATCTTTAAAAAAGAAAATATAAGGAGAGATTATTCTTAATTGAATTCAAATATAATTCTTTATTTTAAATTATTTGGACTCAACTCAATTCATTAGTTATCTTCAAAAAAAAAAAATAAAGACTATTTTTTATTATACTTGTACATTGCCTTTTAGAAAGGAAATAAAAATTAAATCATACCAAAACTTATTATATAATCATAAAAATAAAAGAACTGTCAAAACTCACACTTCTACATAAAATATTTTTTCTTCGGAATTTAATCTATTTTTATTTTCAGTTATCTTAATTTTTTTCAATCTAATCATACTAAAAATTTTACTCCTACTAAAATTAAATGTAGTTTTTATATATCTCATTTCAGATCCTTTTTTTTTCAGATCCATATATATTATGATTCAATTTAATCATCTCGAAAATTGTACTCCTTATCAAATTAGATTGGGGATAAGAATTGTGTGAGAAAAAAAAAGTGACCATATATATGGTCCGTAGTTGAATTGAAATTTGACGATTTACAAATAGGCACTTATTTGCATACATCTTAATGGTACTTATTTATGAACCATCTGATCACGATCCAATGATGACCCATATTCATGGGTCACTTTTTTGCCAGATAATCCTTATTCCCAATTAGATGTATATTTAAGATTTGGATGTTCAGTTAATGCTTAATTTCTTTTGTTAATTTAATCATACCAAAAATTATTATATAATATTAATAATGACATTATAATTTTAAAAATCATCAAAATTCAAACTTTAGAATGAATTATAATCAAACTCGAACAAAACCTAATCAATCTACATTTATTTATAATAAAATATTGTTATAAAAGGAAATAGTAAAATATTAAATATTAGGATTTAAAAGATTGGGCTATAACATGACACACAAAATTAATAATTATACATATAGCCAATTTTTATATTAGGACACGTATTAGGAATACTTTAAACAATTTTATATATTTGATTTTTTTTCATGAAATCAGCTAAGAAATCTTTTAAAAGAGTTATACGCACATGTCATGGATTGAAGTCTCAGCCGACCAAGCCTGACTATTCTGGTGTCATCTCGGTTAACATACCTGGCTATGATAGGAGAGGCTCTCAGCAAAAATTTTTTGATCGAGACTTTTGCTTAAGCGGTGAGGAGTCGCTATCCATTTCATCTCAACTCCCATTGATGAATATGATACATTTAAAATATATTCGAAAGGAGAAATAGAATACGGATATATATAAGGATTACTTAGAGTTGTATTTTCTCTAATATTTTACTTAAAGTTCATCATTATACAAAAAATCTTGTTAAATTAAGAAATAAGGATTTTAACAAACTCATATAATAAAAAAATACAATAAGGAATCTAACAAAATTAATAAGGAAATATTACATAAATTAATTAATAAAAACTAATTTATCTTTTGAGATTGTAATAGCGGTATTATTTTAAAAAATATTTTTTAAAAATTTTTGATGAGTTAACTCAAATAAGAGAAAATTACAATAAGAAAATTAATAAAACTAATGAGGAACTAAGGAAACGTTAGATAATCTTTTGAGATTATAATAAAAAAATTAAGATTATGAATTCTAATCAAACTCAAATACACAAAAAATTCTTTACAGGCTTTATTCATAAATCAGAAAATAAGAATCTTAATCAAACTCAAATAAGAAAAAAATATGGAAATTGAAACCCTTATATCATTTAATATTTTCTTAGACATAAATAATTTATATATAAGTATTATTTCCTATACCATTTATTTTTTTAGAAGAAAATAAATTATATAAATATTTTTTATCATGCACAAACTTATGTTTGTAGGTCCACACATATTTTTTAGCTTAAAAAAAGACGAAGTATGCAAATGAACATTAAAAGTCCTTCTATTTGTAGTTACAAATATAAAATTTTAAATTATAAATAAATAAAATGATATATTTTAATAACTAACTTTTAAGTATCATGTTTTTATAACTAAAATATTATCGCTTTATATATTCAATTTATGATAACTCGACAGTGGCACTTTTGACCTCTATATATATATATATATATATATATATATATATATATATATATGGACTTAATTCCCAAGTTGGTAGCATGTTGCTACCAAAATTTTGGCTGCCGCTTTCATCTTCCACAGTTTATACGATTCTAACTATCTCGATCACCCGATTCACGATCGACGGTTGAGATTATGTCTGATTTTTATTTTTTTCTAATAACCTCAGCCGATTGTGCTCTCCTCTCTCTCCTCTTCGTCCACGACAGTGCCCTTCTCCTAGCTGATGTGTGCTCGATCGGCCCTCCGCCAGCCAAGATCGGCCGCCGCCGTCCGATCTCTCGCCATCTCTCGACACCGTCGACGTCGCCGAGATCGATCGCACTCTCGCCAAGATCGACCACAACCGACGCGCGATCCGGCCACCCACGCGCGAGAGAGCGCACGGATTTGTGGTCATCTTTGTCCCCCGACGAAATCTACGCGTTCTCCCCGCCGCCGGCCGCTCTCTCGCCTCCGTCGTCATTCTCTCGCCCCCGCCGCCGTTCTCTCACCCTGCCGTCGCCGTTCTATCGCCCCTCTCCGTCACTCTCTCGCCCCCGCCGTCATTCTCTCGCCCCCTCCGTCGCTCTCTTGCCCTCGTCGCCGTTCTCTCGCCCCCGCCGCCGCTCTCTCGCCTCGACGCCATCCCCTCTCTCCCGTAGCTCGACCACCGTCGCCGTCCCCTCTCTTGCCTAGCTCGACCACCGCCGCCACCACCTTTCTCGCCCAGCTCGACCGCTGCCGCCGCCACCCCCTTTCTTGCCCAGCTCGATCGCTGCTGCCGCCGCCTCTCTTGCCCAGCTCGACCACTATCGTCGGCCCCTCTCTCGCCGACCTTTCCGCTGCCCCTTCTCTCGCCGACCGCTCTCTCGTCGAGGTTGCCCATCAAACTTGCTGATGAAATTATTTTGTAATTCAATTACGTAATACAATTCTATGTGCATTAAATTAATTTCTTATCTTTCAAGTATAAATGGATGATGTTGAATTAATTGAAGAAGTTGACAATTAGGATCTTTTTGAACATATCGAAGGTGGAGAAAGTAACGAGGAGGTGAATGTTTCTGAATCCCAACATTGGTTAGAGGGTATGTACAATAAGCGTAGTCAGTGGATTTCATTATACTTTAAAGATCTTTTTACTACATGCATACATACTACTCAAAGGGCAGAAAGCATAAATATTTTTTTGATTGATTTGTTAATGCAAATACTTCACTCTCAGATTTTGTCCAACAATATGATAAAATAATTCAAAGCCATCGTGGAGTTGAAGAACGAAAAGATTTTCACACTATGAACTCTAATCCTGTCTATTTTACACATAATCCATTAGAGATCGAAGAGGACAAGATCTACACACAACATGTTTTTTGCAAGTTTCAACAAGAATATGCTCAAGCCTTCAATTTTTATGCTAGTAAGATTTTCAAGGATACTAAAAAATCATTCTATTCAGTTTATCTAGTAGGAGGTGTAGATGAAGGTAAGAATATTATAGAGTTTTCTCATAACGAAGGAATCTTTATAAAGTGTTCATACAAAAAATATGAACAAGAAGACATTTTTTATTGCCACATCATAATAGTTCTTCAAAAAAAGGTGTGGGATATTTACCTGAGCAATATATCCTTCATCGTTGGACAATAAATGCAAGGTATTTAAATGTACGTTCAAACTACCTGAGCACTATATATTACAGTGATGATGATATAACTCCACTAGAAAAATTGGCTTGGCAAAGCAATGTGTGGCGAATACAAGAAATGGATGTATTGTCCAGGAAGTATTTAGAGTTTGGGAAGCCAATGATGGACGATTTTGTAAGTAAATTTATGACATTTCATCTGGCAAATAACACTATCGATGTATGATGCATGCAAAATATAACATATTTTAGATTATTATTTCAGTTAATTTTTTGTAATTTAATCATGACATGCATCGTTTTAGGTCACTTTTAATGATAATTCTAGATTTATCGAATTTGATTATTGATTTTTTGAATATTTTAATTTTGAATAAATTGACTTAATTTTTATAATTATTTTACAGACGAGTCGAACAAGTCCAAATGAAGGATCTATGCCAAGAATTATTCTTTTGCGGCCAATAAGACTTCATCATTAACCGAGATTCATCTTTTGCGGCCAAGATCATTGGGCACAAAATCTTATCATCAACTAAGATCATGGTAATTATCGGCCGTGAACTCCAAGTTATCTTGGGGACAAAATACCATATCAATCAAGTTTATCGGCTGAGCATCCTATCATTAACCAAGACCATCAAGTTTATCGGCCGCAAAATCTAACCTTGGAGTTTTATCTTAACAATACGTAGTAAGCATTATCAATTATCGGCCGCAAAAACCTTATCATTAACCAAGACGATGATCATTTGGTGGCCGAGAGCGAAGAGAAGTTTATCATTTGGTGGTCGAGATCAAAGAGAAGTTTATCATTTTGTGGCCAGGAATGAAGATGTGCAAAACGGATAACCTTTTATCATTAACCAAAGTTTTATCGATGACGTAGAGTTTATCTCACAAATTTAAAATTGGTCATTTCGCGATTGTGATCAAATTGAAGTTCGTCAGCACCTATTAATAGAGGAGGAAACCATCATCCCAATTCGTGCTTTGAAGTTTGGTTTTCTTGTACGACGAGTCGAGAGTCTGTAGGCTTCGACCAAGAGAAGAGAGGTGCGACGGCTGGAGGTCCGAAAGACTGCCCGACTGTCTGCCCAGATTCGAGATCTCTGCTTTTACTTTGAGTGTAATTCTTCCAATTTTTATCATTTGTATTCTATTATCTCTTCAGAATTTCTAAGATGAACTCCATGTTTTTAGATTATTATTTTAGGATATTATTAATTGAAGAGAAATGTTTGGACCCTATTTTATTTATTTTAATATTTACTGATCAATTATTAATTGTGTTTAATACTTTTATATTAGTTAATTGAATTTCTGAATTAGGCTATACCAGTTTGTGGAGTGTTTAATTTTAGAATTCATTATACTAATTTTAATTAATTTTATTTGAAATTAATAATTAATATAAATTTGATAACTAGTGTATGAAGAATCAAGTTTATGTGGTCTATTGAATCTATACCAGTTTGTTGAGTGATTAATAGTTTAGGGAATTCAATTTAATGCATCTTAATTTTAATATAATTTGATGGGATGCCAGTTATGGAGACTTCAATCCTTATTAAATTAAGATAGTTCTACATGTTTAAGTTGAGAGATGCTAGTTGTGGAGACTACAAGTTAATCATGTTAGATTACTTTAGGTAGACTATAATTCATCTTTAAAGATTAAATTTATCTTTTATGATCCAAATATTTATTTTGATCTATTTTCATCTTAAGGCCTAACTTCAACACCATTATCTTATCTTATTATTATTATTTATTTTATAATTACAAAACTCATTTTCAAAATCCATATTTTTCCTCTCTTATTAATTTATAAATTCAAATATTAAATTAATAATATTTCTCGTGGGTTCGACACTCTTTACTCTTTTCACTATATTACTTGAGCAACTAGTGCACTTGCTAGCGATTTTATTTTGTTACATCATTTTACGCATCAATGTAAGTCAACCAAGTACTAGTGAAAATGTCTATAAGTCAAGTAAGCTCTGTGAATATACAAGGACCTCAATTTGTCATTCGTGATCCTCATCGTGTCAAAGTCAAAGGTAGACTAAGAAATGTATTTAAGATTAGTCAGGAGTTGAAATTTCCATGTCGAAAAAGAATTACAAGAAGCAAAGTTGTGGAGCTTGCGGAAAGGGTGGATATGACAAATGGAAATGCCCTTTAATTAAGGTATGATACATTTTTTAATTCAACTTATATAATCACTTTTAATTAATTCTCATTTTACATGCTACCGATGATCAAAACATCCAAGATGGCATGTAGAACAGGTTGGCAGCTTCATATTTCTGAAGGTTGGCTACTTCATGAAATTATCATTTAGTGTTAGTCTCTATGCATATTTATTAAAAGATAATTGTGATGGATACACAGATATGATGACATTGATGAAGAACAGGTCAAGAATGTAGAAGAAGCTCATGGGATAATGCTAGAGTGATTTGCCATGCATGGAATGTTTAAATGTTGTGCCTTTGTAGAAATTCTATGCGAGAAATGTTGTGTCTGAGACGTCAATATTGTCATAGAATGCCTGTTCAGCATGTAATGAGGAGACAGATATATCTCTTTTATGATTTTCACGCATTCACTTTTCATCATCGTTTGTAAAATTTGAATATTTGTACCATTTTGTTTCACAACACTCTATGCTAACGAGCACTATTTTTATAAACATTTGATGCTCATTGTTTACTGTTTTGCTTCTTTTGAGGTAAACATTTGATATCTGACGATCGGAATGGGCAGTCAAAAGATGCTGTTATAATTCGAGTGCAAAGGACATGTACTAGTTTAATTAACATTTTATCAACCATCATTCCTGGTCACCTTAAGATTGCGAAGTCATGATTTGAATATTTCAATATGCAATTTTTTTTTGTGAAACCACTTGATACTTAAGTTCATGATCCACCTAGATTTGAAGTATGACGAGTGACTCAAATTTCCACAGTTCTGGTCACTATGTTCTTACTTCAATTGTAGTGATCACCGAACTTGCACAAATTACAACTCGATTTTAAATTTCAATATCACCTATTGTAGTGATTAGAGAACTTGCGCAAATCTTGAAACAACGTCGTATCACATTACATTCATAGATAAGCGTATACATATTACAACGCACACATTACATAACACATATTACATCTTCATATCAAATTAAAGACAATGATGATGACAAGAATCAATATAACAAGGCATTTGAAGCATAACTTCCTTCCATTTGCGGCGTTCCTATACTCAACTTCTCTAACTTCGTATTCAATTTTCATACGATCAATTTTGCGCAATAGACCATTTATAACTTGTGTGACTCTAGGTTCAAAGGATGCATCCATCCATTCGAAGTATCGACAAGTACCGTGTTGCTGTCAACAAACAAATTATGACAAATCATCAAAGTGCAATATATGAAAAAAAATTCGGCATCCATACAACTCACCATGTAAAATTGACATCCATAGAACTTTCGACCTGGGTTTCGATGGGTCCAAAAAGTTGTGATCACCGTTTCTTCTCCACCATAACATCTTGGTAATACCATACTACTAAATATTAATGAAATTTGAATCAGCTAATACAAGTTCAACTAATCAATATTAATGAAATTTTAATCAAATTATAACCTTTACAATCGACGGCGAGACGAGAGAACGGCGACGGCAGGGGCGAGAGTGCGATCGGCGTCGAGGCGAAAGAAGCGGTCGGCGGCGAGGCGAGAGAGCGGTTGGCGCCGAGGCGAGAGAGTGGCAACAGGGGCGAGAGAGCGGTAGCGGCGGGGCGAGAGAACGGCACCGGCGGGGCGAGAGAGCGGCAGCGGCGGGGCGAGAGAGCGGTCGGCGCCGAGGCGAGAGAGCGACGGTGAGGGCGAGAGAATGGCCGCGGGGGCGAGAGCGGCGGAGGGGGGCGAGAGAATGGCGGCGGGGGCGAAGAACGCGGCGGGGGTGAGAGAGCGGCCGGCGGCGGGGAGAACGCGCAGATCTGGCTAGAGAACACATAGATCTCGTCTGGGGATGAAGATGACCGCAGATCCGCGCGCTCTCTCGCGAGTGGGTGGTCAGATCGCGTGTCGACTGCGATCGATCTCGGTGAGAGGGCGGAAGGCGAGACACGAGAGTGCAGTCGATCTCGACGACGTCGGCGGGCGATGTCGGGGGACGGTGAGAGATCGGACGACGACAGTCGATCTCGGCTGGCGGAGGGCGGATCGAGCACATGACGGCGGGGAGAAGGGCACTGTCGTGGATGAAGAGGAGAGAGAGGAGAACGCAGTGCGGCCGAGGTTATTAGAAAAAAAATAAAAATCAGACGTAATCTCGGCTGTCGATCGGCGGGTGGCCGGGATAGTTAGAATCATATAAACCGTGGATGATGAAAGCGGCGGTCGAGATTTTGGTAGCAACATGCTACCAACTTAAGTTGGTAGCATGGGAATTAAGTACTATATATATACACACAAATAATTTTGAATATTGATCATTCAAACTCCAGATGTTTGGAAAGCGATTTCGACGATCCAACTCGCGCGACACTAACAGTTATATGCACTGTTCAGAGGTTGGAGACTCCCAACAAGAGTTTTTTTTACACTCACATAGAATAATCTGATAAGGTCACTTTAACAATGACAAGTGAAGCTCCCAAGAAGAGTTTTCTATATTCACATAGGCTATGTTTAGTAACATCAAAATTAACGTTTCCAACAACGTTTAGTAGTTCAAACACATTTTTCCTTTATTTAGTAAATGACAAAAATAAGTAGTATTTAATGTTTCATATGAAAATATTGAGAAGTTACTTCTATTAGCATTTAACGAATATAGATTAAAGGCTTATAATTTTTCCCAATTCTACCCTTATTCAAATACATTATTTCTTTCTCAACTTATCTTATTATTTTTTCATTTTCATTTTATCATCATTTAACTATATTTATTTTTATATTAATGCTTAATCAATTACAAATTATTTATATGATACAATGAATAAAAATTAATGTAATAATTAATATAAATTTATTGTCAATATAAATTTCTATATATTTTAACAAAAATTAATTGTGAGATTTTATTTTATTTCATTGAGATAAAAATAATTTATTTATTGCATTATAATAAAATTTGTATAGTGCTTGAAATAATAATTTATCATTTGTCCAATTATGTCATTTTATATTTATAAGGTAATTCTATCGTTAAATTTATCAAACATTTATTTTTTAGAATCTCTAATCGTTAATTATTATTCTCTAGTTAAACCGCTAATAATGGCAAACATAAAATTGAAATCGAGACCTCTAAGAAATCATACCTATTTATATAATTCATAGTAATGAAATGTTGGAAAATGAACGCGGACAAAAGTTTATCAATGATAACACAGGGATGTGTGGCTCAAAACTTAAAATAAAAGTTGGTAAATGTAGAAATTAATAAACATAATATGAAGCAGGTTCACAGAGCACCTCAATGCGAAAGCGGATCGTCCATGCAGCTTCTCCACGAACGGATTGTGGGTTGCACTCGTACGCGTGGCCGAAAACTAAATCACGTGAAAATGGAACGCAATGCCACAACTTAAATGCAAAGGAGAAATCAAGAGAGAGCACTTAGGTGACCAATAGATGGAGGAAGTGACTACATAAGCACAACACACCCCAACACCTTACACTAGACCTTATGGAGAGCACACACACAACATACTAAGAGAACTCAGTCTCCTTATCCATTTGAGGTGGCTCCTTCATGCCCCTTACATTGATGTGTTGCCAAGGAGAAAGGGGAGGTCACGACATGGCAAAATCCATGCCATGATGTGGCATAGCATGGCCCAAAGGCCATGCCATACTTGCCATGCCGAGGCATGGTTTGAATTCTAAGACCATGCCTCGCGTGATTGTGCATGCCCAAGCATGGACGGCCAACAATCTCCCACTCGCACATGATGGGCTCTACGTTTTCGATCTCTTCATATCTCATAAATGCAAATGAGTCGTGCGACCCAGGAGTACAAGCACAATTCAAACATGGAAGCTTTTGATTATGACCGATTAAGGATGCAAAATCGCTTAACCACCTCGAGAGCTAAGGGCCTAAGGCCATGACCTGTGATGGATCCATGTTGCTCAATCGATCTTTGAGCCATAAATACATCTCTCATAACTGCTCAACATATCATGCGATATACATCGCATGTGCTATGACCATGACTTACATGGTTTTATCTTGCGAGCCAAAACGTGACTTACACAATCGCTCAAGCATCATGTACTCATTATGCCCCATATTTATCTTGCTGCATCATCTAGACATCCTCGTGTCTGACACCACGGTAATTAATTTTGTATGCAAAACTATTTATCCTACACAAGGAGAATAGCTGGCCAATTGCATGCAGAACTCTCATGCAGCTCTGAACAAATCTTTCCTTTGCACTCATATTTCTCAATTCAGATCGGCTGATTTTCCTAGACATGACTCAGCGGACCTCTTCACTTTGGATCTTGGAGTATCATGCTAAAGTAGCAACAACTAGACCATTAGGTCTAGAGAGATTCACACGGATCAACATCGATTCGTCATTTCTCAGGGTCGACTTAACATACTTGGTACACAATACAAATATTGCGGTGGAAACTTCCATTAAGGAAGCGTGTATCTAACTCAAACACTGCACATATTTAAGTCCAGCCGCTCTCCATTGGCGTCTGACCTGAGACATCTAACTGCTTGTCATCACATGGCGTCAAAGCTAGAGTCTCACATCTGGCTATCATCATCAAGCTTCATCGAGTTACCAAACTCATGTTCACATCATCTTGAACACATCAAGGCGGTTTAGGTCATTTCTCATAAAAAATATTTGGGTCTAAACCATTTCTTCTCCGCGTGCAATCACGTAAGCACCGGAGGCGATTACTCATAGGGGTGTTCATCGGGTCGGGTCAGCCCGGTGAACCCAACAATCCGACTCGGGTCGGATTTGGGTTGGAAAATTTTAAGCCGAGTTGACCTGACCCGACCCGATAGACCCAATTTTTTCTTTTTTATTTAACAATTTTATATCATTTAAAATTATTAAAAAAGTAAAATAAATTATTTTAAATGCAAAAAAGTATATACATATTTAAAATAATATTTTTGGTATTTAAAGACATTTTATTTTGTATTAAAAATATAATAATAAATACTTTTTATATTAAAAAAATAAAAGAAAAAATAAAAAGAAAGAAAATTGGCCCGGGTCGGGTCATGACCCAAAAAGAAAAAAAGAAAATTCCGACCCGACCAAGTTTGGTCATGTGGGGTCGGATCCGTTCACGGGTCGGGTCAAACCCTACCCGTGAGCACCCCTAATTAATCATGTGAGTGAGTAATCTCATGCCTGACAGACATACTTAACACATGCATAACATAATTCTCTTATGAAAAATATATTTTCATTAATGTGATTAACTTTGAGTACATATTTCTTTTTATATTCCACACAATCCTAGTGCATGTACATGTTTCAAGAATACATCTTTAGGTAGTGATTTGGTGAACGGATCAGCAACCATGTTGTGCGTAGATATGTACTCAATAAAAATCTCCTCTCTCACATCTTCATTTCTTATAAATTTGTATTTGATGTCGATATGCTTTCCTTTGCAATGATATTTTCCATCATTCACATAGGCAATCGTTGCTTGATTGTCGCAATATAAAGTTATCTTTTTCATTGTAACATCTAAAAATCACAAGTGTTGAAGGAATCTTTTTAAGTATAAGGCCTCTTGAACTGTGGCTGAACATGTTACAAATTCAGTCTTCATAGTAGACAATGCTATGCATTTTTGCTTTTTGCTGCTCTATGTGATGACACCATTACTTAGAAAGAAGACATATCCGGAGGTGAATTTTTGTTCATCAATGTCGCCTGCCCAATCGGCGTCCGTATATCCAATCGACCTTAAATTTCCTTCGTGAAAACATAAAGCAAAGTCAACAGTGCCTTTGAGGTATCTCATGATTCTCTTCACCGCCTTCCAATGTTGGCTTCCTAAGTTTGCCTGATATTGACTCACTAGACCCACTGCATAGGCATATGTCTGGCCAGGTACACAACATAACGTACATCAGGCTATCGACCACACTCGCATAGGGGACCAGTCTTTGGGCCCATATTAAGTTTCAAAATCTCATATCTCGCAATAGGAGTATGAATATGTTTGCCTGCATCCGAAATTGTTCTAAAATTTTATCAATATATGCCTCTTGCGACAAAGCAATGAGTCTCTTAAAATGATCTCGTTGAATTTTCACACACAGTATGAAGGCTGCTTCTCCCATGTTTTTTCATCTCAAAGACAGAGGACAAACATTTCTTAATGGTGATCAAAAACTTCATATGGTTTCCAGCTATTAAGATGTCGTCTACATATAGAGTCATAATGATGACCATATCATTGGATTTATGGACATACACACAACAGTCTTCATCAATCATTTCAAAATCATATGATATGATTGATTGATGAAATTTAATGTACCATTGTAGATGATTGTTTAAGTCTATAAATAGATCGGCACAACCTGCAAACTTTGCGCTATTCTCTTTTTACTATGAAGCCTTCAGTTGCTTCATGTAAATCTCTTCATCTAGTTCTCCATTAAGAAATGTAGTCTTTACATCCATCTGATGTAATTTCAAGTCCATATGTGTGACAATTGTTAGGATAAGACAAATAGAAGAAAACCTTACAATTGGAACAAATGTTTCTTCATAATAAACACCCTCCTCTAGCGAGCTTTGTACCTCTCAATGGATTCATCACCGTCTCGTTTTATTTTAAGAACTCACTTGTTCCTGATTGCTCTACGGTCAGGCGAGAGATTAACCAATTCCTAGACTTGATTTGCTTTCGTAGACTGTAATTTTTCTTTCATGACTTTAATCCACTTTTCTTTATGTTAAGACAAGAGAGACTCATTGATTAAATTAAGCTCAAACTCTTCTTCAAGACCTACTATATGAGCTTCATGAATTCCTTCGATGTCAAATCGTCGACGTGGGATGTTCTTTCTAGTAGTCCTTCTAAGTGAGCACTTTGAATTCTCATTTGGCGACGAAATGCTCCCACTCGGATCAGGGTGTGGTGATGAAGGGGCGAACTCTTCTACATTGTGATTCACAGATGTCACCATTTCGAGATTCCTGACTTCTTCTAAGTGAAGTGTTATATCAATCTCGTCTTGCTTTGAAAATTCTTCCTCTATAAATGTCACATCTCTACTCATAATTTCTGTAACAATTCCATCATTCCTTTTTCCTATGAACGCATAGCCTTTAGAAGTTTTAGAATACCTGATGAAGACACACTTCTTACCTCTAGAGCTCAACTTCTCATACTTATGGGAGTTGTTAAGGATATAGATTGCACATCCCTATGAACGCAAGTAACTTAGGTCAGGCTTATGACCTGTCCAAAGTTCGTAGGGAGTGGAAGAGACAGACTTTGATGATACGTGATTGAGTATATAGGCTGCTGTAAGCATCTCTCCAATACGAAATTGAGAGATTTGCTTGTGCCATCATAGATCGGACCATATCGAGTAGAGTACGATTTCTCTTTTTCGCAACAGTATTTTGTTGTGGAGTTCCTGGAATTGTTAGTTGCCTAACTATTCCCTTTTCATCACATAACTTTTTGAATAAATATGAAAGATACTCACGAGGGTCGGTTCACAAGGACTTAATCTTGCGATCTAATTGATTCTCATCCATGTTCATAAATTGCACAAGGCAATCCATAGCCTCAGACTTATGAGAGATCAAGTATACGACCCATAGCGTGAATAATCATCAATAAATGTGATGAAGTATGAGAAATCGTGTCTTGCTTGGATAGTCATTGAACCATATACGTCTGAGTGGATTAATTGCAATGGAAACTCAACACGCTTTCCTTTCCCAAATGGTTTTCTTATTTGCTTACCAACTAGACATTCTTACAAGTTGACAGATCGACTTTAGCGAGAGAGTTTATTAGCACTTTTCTAGATAGTCTATTCATTTGATTTTGTCCTATATGTCCTAGCCTGGCACTTTCATTCATATCAATGGATGACATAAATAAATAACTACTAGCAACACATGCAGTATTAAGGATATAGAAATCATTTTCAAGAAAAGCCATTGCATATAGGAACATCATCCATTGAGACGTTCAGATGTTTAGAGCCAAAAGTCACTGCATATGCATATGCATCAAGAGTGGATACAGATATTGAGTTTCATCGAAGATCAGGGGCATACAAAACATCGTGGAGGCATCTTCCACTCTTTTATTGTCTCCTATGTAGATCCACTTAGAGCCACATTGAGTCGACGAAACTCGATAAAAGTTTCACGTTCCTTAGCTACGTGGTCTATTGCTCTGAAATTTATAATCCACGAAGGATGAGTTTCAGCAATCAGAACATAGCTAAAAACATACACAAAGAAAATATGGTCAGGACAAACCTTCTTTGGCTCGGTGCAATCACGAGGGAAGTGATCACGACTACCACAATCATAGCATTTCACTTTGCTTTTATCCACTTTGCCAACACGCTTCTTCCTTTTGCGCTGGTTGGTGCTGGACCTTCTGTTGTCCACTATATTTGCTCCTCTGGTTAGAGTGCGACTTACACGACCTCTTGCATGTGGAACCTGTGCCATGCTTTCGTCCATCTATTTCAGCAACTAATACTTAACTGAAGAATTTCTGAGATTCCAATACCTCATCCTCCATTTCTAAGTGATGGGCCACATCATCAAAATTCTTGATGTTGTCATTATACATCAAGTTGACGTGCTCTCAAGATCTGGGAAGAGAGTAGATAACTGCTTGCACCTGTTGCTCATCAGTAAGCACATGTCCGACATTCTTGAGTTCACGTATCATGTTCATCATTTCTCTTAGGTGCTGCCTCATCGTGTGATTAGGCCGCATCCTATAGGAATTAAATTTGATGGTCAACATCCTCAATTTGAAAGCTGATGTGATACCGAACTTATTCTGGATAGATGTCCACATTTCAAATATTGTTTGGTAAACCTCAAATTCGCACATGAGGGACTCTTCCATTGTACTCAGTAACAGAATGCGAGCAATGCGACTCTTCTTGGATTAGGCCTCGAATACCTCAAGATCCCTTCTATGTTGGGCAGTATTACAATTGCCGATTGTGACATGACATGTTTAATGGTCTCTAAAACATCTTGTTCCTTTTAGAGATAATGAACTTTTCGATGCCAAATATCATAATTTTCACCATTCAATTTATCCCCTTTGTTCGGTCGGCAATTATGGACTTTGATGCCATGGTCAATAGTCTAGATTCATTAAGAGACAAGGAGGAATCTATGTTATACATGTCTTAATTTGTCACAAACATTCAAACTAATAAATGACATAATCCAAGGATAATGACATCGAGACGTCACTACGCTCCCACTCATCTCCCACTATCTTAAGGATAATTATCATTTATTAAATTAATAATGTGACAAATCGTTTGCAAATTTTGGATCAACGGATAATCCAAAAATATTACGTCTTATGTTTTCTCAAGTAATTAGACGTACTAATCACTTCATGTTTCATTTTCTATGTTTAAGTAATTTAGAGAAAATTAACATAAATTTATTTTTCTAAGTTCGATGAAACATGATTATTTATTACGAGAAAACATGATAGAGAAAATTAACTGATTATCAATTTTCTCACATAATACACATGGCATATTTTTCTTTTGTATTTTCCACTAAAAAATAACTATGTAAATAATACACATGATGAAATTTACAAAACATTCATGCCTCTAAAAAAAACATATACAATTAATTAAATATTCAAAATTTATGTAATTAATTTTCTTTCATGCATATGTTCAATTTCTCATGAGATTAATTGCATTGATTAGCAATAAACTGTAAATGCAATTAAACTTACATATGCATTTATATTCCGATAGAAAACTTCTGAAAAAAGATTTTCACATTTATCTTTATTTTCCACAATTTTCTATCAATTTCCAAAGAGATAATTTAATTGCATAAATTGCTACAAAGAAATAAAATGCAATTAAAATTTCTATAATATTTCATAAAATGAAAGAAAACTTTAGTAAAAATTTTCACATTTTTTCGTTACTTCTATAATTTTCTAGCAATTTATGATGTTTACTGACTTTTCAAACAATTCGGAAAAAGAAGAAAAATCCTTCGGGCCGCACCCTGATCAACCCCAGCCTTGCGCGCCTCCAGGCCGCGAGCCTGCGCGCCACTAGGCTGCGTGCGCCGTTGGGCCGCAAGCTCGCACGCGCCGCTGACCTGTGCGCCTGCACGCGCTGCCACGCCGTGCGCGCGCTCGCACGCTGGACCGTGCGCCCGTGCGCATGTTGGGCCGCGTCCGCATGCACTGCAGCCCGCACGCGCGCGCTGGGCTGCTCCGCCTCGTGCCCGCACACCAGTGCTGGGCCACCACGTGGAGCTGGCTGGCGCGCGGGGCCAGGATGCACACGCGCGCTGGGCCTCGGGCCGCTCCAGCGCCGTGCGCCACAAGCGCGCTGGGCCTTGCACCCACCCGTTTCGCAAGTTCTTCTTCCTTTTTTTTTTTACATCCGAAGCCGAGAGATCTTGTCTCTCTTTTTTTGTTAAATACAAAAGAAATCTGGGAGTAGACGACATAGCTCTATAGCTCTGATATCAATTATAAAAATTAAGAAATATAATATGGAGGAGGTTCATGGAGTACCTCAATACGAAAATAGATCATCCACGTGACTTCTCCACAAATGAATTGCGTGTTGCATTTGTACGCGTGACCGAAAATTAAATCACATGAAAATGGAACGTAATGCCACAACTTAAATGCCGAGGTATGATCTGATTTCTAAGACCATGCCTCACATGATTGTGCATGTAGAAGCATGGGCGGTCAACGATAAATTTATACGATATTTTTTCTCTAGCTTTAAACATTATATTCGTCGAATCCTTGAATTTTGTAACAAAAATATACTTTAGTTTTTTTAATTTGTTGTATTCATAATATTACCTCTATTGACTAAGACCAATTTACTTGCTACAAGTCTCACACACATAATTCATTTTCTCCTTTTAGCACGGCTAAATTAACCCCAGATTCTATTATCAAAATTATCATTTGATCACGTGAGTATCATTATGCCTTTCACTTCGATTTCGATAGCGAAGGTCTTGTAAGGGTATAAAAAAAACGAAAATACTTAAAAAATAATAAAGAGCGGGTGGAGGTAATAAGATTGGTATCGCATCCTCTTTCTATGGAGGATATATTCTCCGTCCCATTCATTGTTTGACCTGATCCCAATCCCATCCCTATTTCGATTCATACTCAGGCAGCGTAGATAATCTTTATAGATTACTAAATAATATTATATTAAAATAATTTGAATCCATCATACTGACACAGTTCACATTGTGTGATAATTCATATTTAATATTTTTAATTTTATATTTCGTATTTCTCTTCTAAAGTTTTAATTAAATAATTTATAAAAATAGTTAATTAAATTATAGAATTAGCTAAATAAATTTTATTTGATTATTATGAATATATTATTATCATATTTTAAAAATATAGTAATTATTTTGTAATTTTAATTTTATGGATGAAAATATATATATTTATGATTTAAATTTACAAAATTCAAAATAAATTATGTATGTATAAACATTTAATTAGGGGTATATTGGTAAAAATTGCATGGCAAATTATAAATTTTTATTTTCTTATAAATAACTAATATTAATTGTTAGATAAATTATTTATACACATTAAACAAAGTAATATATATATATATATATATATTGTTGATAATTAATAAGTAATAAATTTTTAGATAGATAATTTACGTTACTAGATAATTTGAAATGACAATGAAGTGAATGTACTCTTAGTTTCTCTCATTTTTCCTTGTAGTTGTTCAAATTGCCACAAAATACCGATTCCCCAAAGTTTAAACAAAAATATATTATAACAAATATTTACATATATTTGTTTAGACATTATAATATAATAGAATTCTCATATCAGAAATTCACGTTTAAATTGGCTTTTCGAAAGAAACAAAAATGAATCTATACATGCTGACGTACGTGCATACACATCCACCCAATTTAAATTTGTTGTTGATCTTGTTTTGCTATTTTATATACCTTGTTGTATAGAAAACAAGAATATGACACTAAACTAGTGACACATTTTTTACTTGATATTTCGTGATGTACCTGATATTCTTGTTTTTTCAAATTTTGAAACTGCGTTTGGTACGAGAATATTGAGAGAACATTAATTTTTGAGAATTAATTAATTTGATAGAAAAGTTTGGATTGGTGTTTGGATTAAAAAGTGTAATGATGAGGATTTAAAAAGTTGATGTGATGGATAAGTTTTGATGAGTGTTTGAATAAAAAAAATAATTAAGAATATAATTTATTATTTTATTAGGTATAAAAGTATAATAAATAAGAATATGTTATTAATATTATATTTTACGTAAATCATTATATTATTAATATTATTTTTATTTATTTTGATTAAATATTTTAAATATTATTAATATTATAATTTACATACATTTAATATATATTTTTAATATCCAAATATAATATATTTTTTTAAAAATAATTGAATAGTTTAATTAATAACATATTTATTAATTACTAGAACTAATTATTTATAATTTTTAATTAATAACATTTAATAAATTATGTTATAATATCCCTAATAATGTATTAATTTATTCTAAATTATATATGCATATATTATAAAATAATTAAAAAATAAATAAAATTAAAAAAAGTCAAAGAATGCGGCGGTACAGTTGAAAAAAAAAAGAAATGCAAAGTTCTTGTTGAAGACAAGAATTTTTGACGAGAACTTTTCGTAAAAAGTTCTCGTCAAAAGTCATATGACGGGAACATTCACGATGGTTGTTTGAGAACATTTCGCGATGTTCTCGCGAAATGTTCCCAACCAAACGCAATCTGAATAAATATAGAATGTGAGGATGTGAAATTGTGCAACTATTTTTTTGAGAATTGAGAAACTATTAGCTCAAAAACAACTTGCCTTGTGGTCATTAGAACATATTCATGCAACGAACAAAAAGAAAATCCTTTAAAAACAATCACCTGAATATTCATTTGCAAATTTTAATATGCTGATGACCTTTGTTATAGAACAGGGGCATTAGTTGAAATGGAGGTTTTAGCTTTCTTTGACATTATTAGCGGTTTGATAAGCGGATAGAGGATAATAAATTAAGTAACTAATAACGGATGGAGAATGATGATTAGTGATTAGATGTTGTAAAAAATAAGTGTTAAATAAACTTAATGGTAGAATTAGTTGATGAATATAAAATAACATAATTAGACATATGACAAATTATTTAATTTAAGCACTATACAAATTATATTATGGTACATAAATTAAATATTCATATGTTAATTAAATAAAATAAATTTTCACAACTAATTTTTTTGTTAAAATATATAAAAATTTATATTGACAATAAATTTTATACAGTGCACCCATGATATAAAAGTATTAATTGTGAAATTATTTTTTATTATCTTAACATATAAATAATTTATAATTAATTAAGCGTGAGTATAAAAATAAATATAGTTAAATGATTATAAAATAAAAACTAAAAATTAATAAGATAAGTTAGAAAGAAATAATATATTTGAATAAGGATAAAATTGGAAAAAAAATATAAAATGGTAACATCTAAATCTTAAACACTAGTACAAGTAGCTTTTCAATATTTTAATATGAAATACTAAATGCTATTTATTTTTATTATTTATCAAATAAAAAAATTAACGTTTGAATCGCTAAACGCTATTTGAAACATTAATTTTGGTGTTGTCAAATATAGCCTTTGACTGATATCGAATGAGTTAAAAAAATGTTTCGTGAAAAAAAAAACAATTCTTGACAAATGCAAGATAACAATTTCAAAATCGCTTCAGTTGCACTGCTAATCATGAATAGTTCTTTTTCTTGCTGAAAACTTTATACCATATTCTTTTTGAAGAAAAACGAAATCTCTATCATAATAGAACATATAGAATAAATAGTTATTTTTATTAATATTTCTAAATTATCATAATTTTTCATATCTAATTTCAAATTATGAATTTATTTTTTTATTTATAAACTATCACAATTTTTTTAATTTGATCCTTTTATTATTTTATGTCAATTTTTTCATTATCTTTAATTTTTTCCATTATGAAAAGTCGAAAATACTTCTTCCTTTGATTTATGTTTTCGTTTCCACTTCCGCAACTCTAAGGTGTATTTTTGTCCTTTTACAAATGAAAAAATTGAAGATAACGAAAAAGTTGACAGAAGTCGACGGAATGATCAAATTAAAAAATCACAATAGTTTAAAAATTCAAAAAATAAATTTGTAATTTAAAATTAGATGTGAAAAATTATAATAGTTCATGAGTGATTTATGAAAATAATCTTAGAATAAATTACTACAACATGCATGAAAGATAAGATTTATCAGATTTAAATTTTCTCCTTACATAGGTCTTCATATACTTGGAGATGGCATTCGATCATAATTGGAGGTACAAACCAATGCTATAAAATTTCACCTGGCCATCGACTCAAATTGATGATCGGGTCGGATGGAATCAAATCAGATGAAATAATATAAGTTAATAAAAAAAAGTAAAACACAATAATAAATTTCTTTTGCATTATTAATGCCTTTTTAAGATGCATAACAAATAAATTAATATATAATAAAGTAAAATAAAATAGTTTAATAAGTGAAATAATATAATAAAGTAAGTATTAATTGAATAGTCATTAGACGTTAAATGTTCATAATTGTTATGAAAAATGAGAAAACAAAGTTGGACGATAACTTATATATATATTTATATAAGTAATGTGTTTTAATTATTTATCATAATTATTTGTTTCATGTTCATATGGCCGGATCAATAAATTTGTGAGTTGACTAATTGAATTCAAATTTTGATCGAATTTAACCGAATTAAAATGTATTGATCTCAAAGATAAATTTGAGATAATCCATAAGCCGTTTATATAATCGACATCGGTGCCATCGGTCAGGTCGGACCGAATTTTATAGCTCCGGTACAAACTCAGTCATGTTTCTCGCGAAAAAAAAAACCCAGTCCACGTCTCCTCTTGACAAAGTTATTATAATAAATGCATGGCCAAAAGTCAAGGTCCACAAATGTGCTGTATGTACATTAAACAATACCTATTTCGTGTTTGTCCCTATAAAAGCACGTCCTATGCATCATAGTGCTGAATGCACATATATAATGCTTAGCTAATTCCCATTAGGCAAAAAATCGTCAAATTTTTTTTTTCCTTTTTTGAGAGCAAAAGTCCTCGCTTTAGGTTATCATATCATTGTCCTTAAAATATTCCATCAGATAGTTCATACCCACGTTATAGGCGTTATTTATTACAGGATATGGATTCTTTACATCTAAAAATGTCGTTACATATTGTCACAGGAAAAAATATATGACATAACATACTTGCAGAATTTTAGATAGACTGCTAAACCCTTTTAGGCAGCTTCCTCATGTTGCTTTTGCAGTATTATTAACATCTTCATTTAAAAAAAAAAACTTGGAGCCTGTTGTCTCATCATTTGAAAAACAATTATTATGACAAAGAAGTAAGCATATATATCTGGATTTCAGTTTATCAGCTATTGTGACGAAGTTATTGCGTCCAAAGAAGCCTAACAAATTGGGACAAAGATCATAACAACATGATAAAAGCCAAAAACACAAACTGAGACTCAGACGTGTATCTTGAGAATATTCTCAGCATGCTGAGACAGGGAGTCCATTTGCAATGTCTGCACCGATGTGGAGTTTATGAAGGGATGACTTATTGTCACTTCATATTCTCCATGGAGGAGTTGGGTGCTGAAGAAGCCGTCAGCATCTGTAGTCCCAACCACATGACTGGATTTCCACTCAGTGATCAACTTGTCCACAACATCACCAGTAGGGAGGTTCTTGAAGTTGTTGTCGGTCAAGCACATCCTGTAACAGCCCTCGGGATGCCATGCTCCCCAAATTACGATACCATCGACTGCTGGATGGGCATATGCCTCCCTTAGTATGTCTTCCAAGTACTTCGCCTGTTGCACCTTGGTAAGTTAGATTCACTACATGCACATAGATTCTGTAATCTCTTCTCAACAAAGAAGCTTGAGTAATCATATTTTCAGTATGATCTGTTCCCTAGTGAAAGATTGGCCAGTGAGCTCGTGAAGCTCTTAATTTGGATAATTTGTATTCTTGCTTGGAGCGGCCTCATGTAGCATCTCATATATATATGGATAAATGGGAAGATTGTTCAAATTGCAAAGAACTAGTGATACATATATTGCATTGTTAGCACTTACCTGATTTGGATCTTCAGAAACATCCACTTCCGTGAGCCAAATGGGTACATTAGCTGCTGCAAGAGTGTCTAGAGAAGATCTGATATAAGCCAAGTCTGGTTTGCTGAAGTGACCCTCTAGTCCAATAGCAAGATTCAACCCTTTGCTCGAGGATTTAATCTGGTTCAATTTCTGGAGGTACTTTGCCGGCGTTGACATGGGGTCTCCTGGCTGTTCCAGTGTATTATAGTCATTGAGGAATAACAGAGCTTCAGAGTCGAGATTATGTCCCTTTCGATAGGAATCTGTAGAAAAGTTGCCCCCGAGCTTGTCTTCATAGAATGAGAAATGAAGGTTCTCATTTAGAACATCCCATGCAATTACTCTGCCTCTGTACCTCAACATTACGTCCTCCATTCTTTTTGTTGTCGCATCCCGCAGCTGTTGCATGTTGAGTGAGTGGATCCATCCCTGTTGGTAACGTGGATCATCCCAGAACACATTGTGTCCTCTAACTGAAATACCGTGCTGCTTTACAAAGGCAAACATGGCATCTGCATCTTTATAGTTCTCTTTCCCTTGGGTATGTTCATTAGAATACCACTTCATTTCGTTCTCAAAAGTGGTGACAGTGAAGCGAGAAGTGAACCAATTCTCATATGCAGTGTTGCTGAGAATGGTGCTGGCAATGGCACAACCAAACGGGAATCCTGACCTTGTTTGCTGGATGGATATATTGGTACCAGCCAGTATGCTACCATTACCATCTAAAGTCTGGAGCCTCACTGTTTTCTTATGCTTCTGTATGGAAAATTTACTTTAGGTCTAAATTTTAATGCCTGAAGGATCAAGTCCTCCATTTTTGGATGATTCACATTATCTTTTTCGTGTTCTAAATTTCTGCATACCTTGTTGATTGTCTCAATCTGGTGAGCTCTCCATTGATCCTTGGTGAATGGCTGTAAGGAA
Organism: Pontederia crassipes; assembly: GCA_030549335.1. Taxonomy (NCBI): domain Eukaryota; kingdom Viridiplantae; phylum Streptophyta; class Magnoliopsida; order Commelinales; family Pontederiaceae; genus Pontederia; species Pontederia crassipes. The sequence continues at coordinate 16,994,409 of CM060184.1, read as the reverse complement.
ACACTGTCCACCCATATCTCTGCTGTTGAATTTTCAGTCTGCGGCAAGATAGGTTGCATCAGGAGATGTTCCCAAGCTCGAAGGTAAGGAATTTGATATGTTCCATTTTACTTGTACATGTTATGGAATTAAATATTTTTTAGTCTGTAGATCCATTTTCTAGGATATTGCATCTTTTACTAAGCTTTTTTCTTTTTCGTTCTGTAAGGAGTCATGCAAGCAAATCTTTGACCTCAAAGTAGAGTTCGGCTGGCCCGGAGGCCATAACAGTTAGTCCTCCTTTGAGCATGGACCAGCATCCAGACTGTGCTTCAAGTGCACCTGCGTGGATGAAGCCTTCTGAGGTCTTGAAGACGACGGACACAGCAGTGTTTGGTTTGCTGCTTTGTAGCCATGCTGGAACAACAAAAGAACAAAAAAGATATGGTTACACGAGATCCGAAGCAAAGGCAACAAAGAGTTTTGCTTGCATGAGTAGATCACGATGGCTGATCAGGCGAGTACCGGAGAAAGTGTACAACTTGTCTTTCCTCAAGTAGACCTTCTGAGAGATGCTATGATATGGCAGTACTCTGTTGCCGGCGACTCCGAACTGGTTGCCCGATTTTGATCTTTTCAGGGCGATCTTGCCGTAGCCGAATGCCGACCATCCTTCCAGGGCATTATCGAATTCGGCATTGCGGATCATGCCACCTTCATATTGAGGCCTCTGAGGTTCGGGCAAACACTGCAGATTCAACAAAATTCAGTTCGATTTTCTCGAGCTGTGCTGATGGGATCGAATGATTTCAAAGTTAGGCCCTTGAATTTGAACTAATCAAATTAATATGAAGCATTGACCTCTACGATGGATGTATAGTCGTATGGCATCGAGCTGATCGAACACCCTGAACAGTCGACAACATTTATATAATATCTTTAAGAGTATTCTCTTCAGAAAAAAAAAACAAAAAAAGAAACACTTAAAACAGCATATGGCAGTAGTGCACGGGATGCCTCAGATGACGTATAACTTCACATAATTCGTCATTTGAGAGAGAACGATCGCATAACTCGTCTCCATCCTATTCTTTAGAATGCTATGAATTTAATCCTATAAGAATAGAACGCTCCTTTTCCTTTTTCTCTTATCATTATGCCATCCATTTGACAACAAACTGCAGGTGCAAACTAAATTAAAAAGTACTATATGGACCTACCGATTCTTAATTTATGAGCTAAAGGTGTATCACGACATTAATCTCTCCTTATCAAGTAACACATAAGATCGATGGACGAAATAATGCAAGCATGAAGCATACCTCCGAAGATTGTTGTACAGAGCAAAACAAACAGCAACTTCTGCATCACTACGTGATTCATCCTTCTGCCACTGAAAGCAACTGAGAATGATACAAGAGGAGGATGTTGGAGCAAAAGAGAGGACTAATTAACCGAATGAAGAAGGAAGCATGAAAGAAATCTGAAAAATTCGGAGGAATATCGTAACAAAATCCTCATGCACCATTGCAGCTGTATGATAATAAATAGGCACCATCTTTTTCCGAAACATATGGAAAACTTACCAAACTAAGACCCCCCATTAATGACAATAAATAGAAATTATTTCAGGTTTCATTCATGTATAATATACAAACTTATTCTTTCCTGGCTAATTAATTAGGAGATATAAATAGTCTTAGTCAGTGCATAAAATTAATGCCTCTTGCCTAGCATCAAATTCAATGTTCAAAATAGAACAAAAGAAAAAAAAGAATTAAAAGTAGAAACTCGTAGTCGAACAAAGTTCAAAGAAAAACTTACAATTCTCAAGAAAGATGTTGGAGGCATTGGCAAAACTGGAAAGGATGCTCGATTGAATAATTCAGCAATATATGGAAGTAAATAGAATGAATGATCTCTATATGAAAACGCATACCTTGTGTATATGATATATTTATTTTCGTCTCTCCAGTGATGTCTTCAAATGGCTTGAAGATTGAGGAAGGAAGGAACATGGCCTCTAATGTGGAAGATGATGCACTAGAGGGCTAAATGTAGCTATAGTACATGTGTTAAAGACCAGAGAGTAAAATTGTCTTAGTTGGAAGTGAGAAAGTGTGTGAAGGGTAAAACAAAGGTGCATGAAAAAATGGCCTTGGGACACTTAGCCATGGCCATGCATGTGTTTCTGGCACCTCTTCTCTCCCCAGGTATTGAGTCATCATATTCCAGCACAATGGGAATCACACGTGTCCCTGCTATTTTCAATTTAACAGATTTAACATGAACCCTCAGATCATACAGTAATGGTGAATATTATATTGTTTTTGTCAAAATTCAGGCCCATGCATGCAAACTAAAATACCTCAAGGGCCTGTGTGAAGTTTAAACTCTCATTTCTTGCATAACTTATAAAATGATCATGCATGTATTTATTTTTGGTCATTTGTTATTTTTTTGGGTATTCAAGAATTATTAACTTCTTTTCTATCCAATTGAACGTCGAATAATATTTTAAAATTCTAAGTCGACAGTGCTTTTTGAGACTAGAATTACACCAAATGAATGCTCGAGGAGCTCTAAAAGGTATTACAACTAATTGTGCATGGTCAGTAATGCATATATTATAGGTTCTATGAAAGAGAGAGAAACCAGATATTAGACATGATGTGTAAATGTGTTGGAGAGCTCATATGGTGAAACCATACGGTTGGAACTCGAGGCGTCTGGTTTCTCTTTTTCTCTATGAAGTTCACACTTCTAAACCGTCAAATAGTTATCATTTTCAGTGGTCTCATACGATCTCCTTGAACTGTTATTAGGTTTTGAATGTTTGAAAACTCAATCTTAGTTTGTTAATCGCTTTACCTTCGATGAGTTTGGAAGACACATGGATGGCATGGCTATATCAGACCACATACAATTATACACCTCATTGGTTTTCGTTTAACACATGTTGACTTACAGAAATCAAATTAATATGAATACATACATTCGTACATATATGAATTAAATTAGCGTGCAATCACAAAATGATCGCATCACACATATTTTGAACCAGTATCATCCAAAATTTGATGGTTCAAAAAGTAATGTATATTAAATCAAAATAATATTGGTCTAAAATGTCCATAGAATGTGATTGCATGGTGCGACCATAATTTATGCTTGTAACGCCCTCAAATCGATCTTTCTCCACATGGCGAAGACTAAGACGTTGCAAACACTTTGACTTTATCCATACATTTGACCATGATTCAGTCAACATATATGACATGTCAACAACATAAATGATATAAATAAAGAAAAAATACGAAAGGTGAAGAATTACTATATGATCTCAAAATAACAGTGTCATAATGACTACATCAAAGGTTCCTAAATGCGAAATGTAAGGAAAATAAATAGTTAGGCCCTTCGATTAATGTGTTTTATCATCGTCCGAGCATCATCACAGCTCATTGACTCAACACCATTACTGACCTGATCCTGTGAAAATCAAACACAGGAGATGTGATTCTCCCGTAAGTTTTACAATCATGTGGGAAGCCAATAATAATATACAATGCAAAATTCAATTAGAATAAATAAAAAAACTGATTAGATCATACCTTTGGTAAATATATAGCCATAAGAGTCATCATAAAGATACCATGAACAAAGGATAAACAATAGATAACATAAAGAGATATAATCTTATGGAAAATGATGAACTAGAAACCAATAACTTGCTTGATAGTTATGATATTTCGATATGGTAACATGCTTGACAATCGTGGTAACATGCGATATTAGTAACTTGATTCGATATTTATACTTTTTTACTTAATAATGCTTCATTATCTTATAACTTGTTTAGCAATCAGGTGACTTTGAAGTGCCTTTAATTCCCTCATCCTTTACTTATCACAGGATGAGTCTTTATTCACTTATGGGGTGCGCCGAGTGAAACGATACAGCTGTGTGCGAGTCAATGATTGATCAAACCATAACCAAGAGAGCAACCCTTATCATAAGTCCTCAGTAAAATTTACATGGAATGAATTCAAGTAATAATCATCAAAATAAAAAAACAATCATCTTTATCCTTTGCACATTGTCCATTGTTCTTTTGCATTATTATCTCATTATCATTTGCATTGATGATGTCATTCATTACATTAAATAGGGGTCCAAATATAACCCTAAAGTCGATAGGAAGATCAATCCATATATAAAGAGAATGGTAATGATCATGGATGATCCAGTTGATTGGGATAAAATTTGAGGAAATTTCTCATCATATGAACATTGAGATACCTTGAGGACATCATAACCATAATAGGATTTCAATGAAATATATATTTCACTTGAGCTATCGATCCTTAATTATCATATACAATTGAACATTATTACAAAAATTGTAAATATATTGATAGATGTAATTTCATTTAAAATTTATAATTTAATTTCTAATAATCCATTTGGGATGATTATTTTTTTTCTCTCTATTAGTAATCTTGTGATAGACTCATAAAATTTTTCATGCTTTATCTTGACCTCAGCACTTCCTAATATTTGCTTACATGATAGTTTGGTCTTTAAATACTTGCTCATATTTTCCTTAGTCAAATCCCAATTAAGTGACTTTAAATTATTCCAATTTTTTTCCATTCATTCAATCCTTACTTGCATTGCATGTTCTTATCTGATTCTTTTATTTTTATTTTACCGACCATATTAATCTATCTTGGAAATATATTTCTACTGCGATGATAGATAACTCATTTCTTTAATAAGAGATATATAAATATATATATATATCTATATATATACATATATACATATACACATATATACATATTTCATCTTGAGGTAATTTTCTAGTAATGTTGTAAATAGGTTTTGATAACTATTTCATCATGTACTATACTTAAATTTTTTTAGTAAGTAAAATATGTTGTATGTATCTATACCGATGAGTATGCCAAATCTTAATTTTATTTATTTATTTTAAGTCCGTCAGTCATTTTTATCATTGGATCATAATTTCTTCTAAGATTATTTGGACCAATGTGGCTTTAATTTTTTTTAAACTTTTATATTTCTCCGACAACACTTGAATTCTCGTCAAACTAGGGTCACATAATTTGAGCATAATAATTAAAATTCTTAGCTTTGTTGTAAAGTAATCCAACTAAGAATTCTTATAAGTAATTTGGATTTGCTTAGGTCCTTTATCAATTGATGTAGGATCACTTGAAGTTTAAGATGTAATGAATGTTATAGGTTCATACTTATCCCTATAAAATAATACACTAAGCCTTAACTAGGTAAACTAATGGAACCACATAGGTCATTATCATTCCACTATGAAAATGATAAATCATATTCGACCATTATGATCTTTAGGCATGTTTGGTTTCATATAAATTTACTCCTATTTGGAATTATCTCATACCTACTTTTTGTGTGAGTCGAATCTTTTAGTTACTCTTATATTTTCCTCCTTTCTTTCTTAAATCTACATCTCTTTGCAACAGATAAACTTACTCATTTTTCTCTTCATACTATTGCAGTCAGTATAAAAAGTCCATGAGCAGAACGATTACGAAAAAGATAGAAAACATGAATTATAAAAAATAAAATCATTCTTTATATTTTACCATATAAATATCTATATGACGAATTTTTCATGTAGATAATCATCATCCACATGCTTGTTCCTTATTCTTTTCCCAATATTCATAACATTTATAACCTTTTGTACAATCACTAATACAATTTAGGTTGATTCCTATCATTCAAATAACCTCCTTAGGAATCAACCACTCATATGAAATCCTATCAGTACGTCAATAAAGAATACACAAAGCAAGAAAGATCTTACTTGTACTTTACAGTGGATGATGTGGCAACTGCTCGATGATAACACATGAACTTTCATTATATGGTACAATGGGACGTCAAGAGTGTCCCCACTTTAGACTCTGGTACCATAAATGTAACGCCCCCAAATTGACATCCCCACGTGATGAAGACCAACCTAAAGACGCTACCAACGCTATGACTTTGATCGTACATTTGACAATGACTCGATCAACATACATGACATATCAGCAGCAAAAAGGATATAAATAAAGAAAAAATGCGAAAGGTAAATAGTTACTACATGATCTCAAAATAGAAGTGTCATAATGACTACATCAAAGGTTCATAAATATGAAATGTAAATAAAATAAATAGTTAAGCCCTTCAATTCATGTGCTTTATCATCGCCCGAGCATCATCGCAGCACACCGACTCAACACCATTACTGACCTGATTCTATGAAAATCAAACACAAGAGAGACAATTCTTCCATAAGCTTTATAGCCTAGTGGGGAGACAATAACAACATACAATGCAATTCAATTAGAATAAATCAGAAAATGATTAGATCATACCTTTGCTAAAGATATAGCCATAAGAGTCATCATAAAGACACCATGAGCAAAGGATAAGCAATAGATAATATGGAACGATATAATCTCATGGAACATGATGAACTTAAAATTAATAACTTGCTTGATAGTCATGCCATTTCAATATGATAACATGCTTGACAATCGTGATAACATGCAATATCAATAACTTGATTCAATATTCATACTTCTTTACTTGACAATGCTTCATTATTTTGTAATTTGCTTATTAATCATGCAACTTTGAGATGCCTTTATATCCCTCATCCTTTACTTATCATAGGATAGGTCCTTGTTCACTTATGGGGTGTGCCGAACGAAACAATACAATCATGTGTGGGTATGATTGATCAAACTATGACAAAGAGAGTGACTCTTATCACAGAGGCACTTGGCATAGGCTGGCGATCTTGTGATTATCTTTTATCTTATCTTATTACCCACTTTAGCATCTTGTGTTTCAATGTTCAATGTCAAAATCCAGGGGAAAGAATGATATGCACAACCCAGGGGAAGATGATCGATTTATGTTGGGGCGAAAGAATATGACAATGTTTTTAGGTGTTTGATTTTTCAATTAATTCCTCAGTTCTGAATCTTCCTCTCCATAACTGTCAATATCCAATTCTTATTCTCCATTGATTACCATCTCTCTATCATAGCTGTCGACAATTAAATCTCCATGTTAATAGGTATTATGGCCATTATTCCCCATTGAATTTCTAATGATTACCCAATATTCCTTTACCCTTCCCCTTAACTATTGGTTGCTCACACTCCATAATATTAGGAATTTGAAATGTTAGTGGCTATTTCATTTTGTTTTATTTTATTTTTTTTGGTTTTTACAATGCCTATATATATATATATATATATATATATATATATATATAAACATTAAGCAAACACATGGAAGCTAGCAAAAATATAGGCACAAAGTAATTTTGTCTATTTCTAAAAGAGAATTAGTCAAGATGATTTAGTGGATACATTGGAAGTTGAATCATCAAAGTTTTTGTAGCCATTTTTTTTATTGGCACCATAATATTCCAAGTAATCGTATAAAGATTTAAATTTATTATCACTCGACTAATCACTGCTTACATGACTAGGTATATAACTATGATTGAAATGTGAGCGTGATAGAAACATAAAGTAAAATAAAAGTAAAAATATGACATATGTTATTAGCGAATAGAGCTAGAAGTGCATTGATCTTAAGCACTATAATAACTAATAATGTGTGATGTCCTTCTGCTCGTTTTGGCGCCACAAGGGTGAAATCGAAAATCAAGCATTTAAATTCAAATATTCATCGAAAAACTAATGTTTAAAAAACAACTAACTCTGGAAATTTCCAAAAATTTCTGCATGACGTATGCGTAAATTGGTCTATTCGTCATATACAATAATTCATATATTTCTCATTTCAACAATTAACTTCAAAACTTTAATCATCACATGCAATTATAAGGTCATTACTAGCAATTCATCGTATAGCTGAAATCGTAGGATACATGTCCAAAATAGTGAGTCTCAAGCTCACTCTTGAATTAAAATCACGAGCCAGATGCTCGTAGACCATATAATGTGAGCGTCCTTCACTCCACACAATTATCCAACATCTTCAAAATATTTCAAAACATTCATCAAGTAATAAATCCATATAAGAAAACTCAAGAAAATGCAAAGTTAGCCATTCAATAATCACGCCTCTCACACATGCTCATTTCCTAACCCTTTTACATTCCTTATTTTATGCTATGCAAGCTTTCATTCAATACCTAAAAAAAATATAAACAAGAGGAGTGAGCATAAAGAGACTTAGTGAGTAAAATGACTATCTCAAATATTAAAATAACGAAGAAAAAATCAATCTTTTTCATTTCAAAAAATTATTCCAAACCCTTTTCATTTCACCAAAAAGATTAATTTAAATAATGATCATACCGAAATGAATGTCATGGATGCACATGCATGATAATAAAATAACATCATAAAAATTTGGAGAACATCATCAAACACAAATATCCATACCACTCATCAATCGAGTGCTTCTTCACACACCCATCGTGTCACTATATCGTCACAGGGTGGTTGTTCTAATTCCGTTCCTCGTGTCACTATATCGTCACAGGGCGTTGAACCACTCCTCGTGTCACTATATTGACACAAAGCTTATTTCTTTTCTTTTTCAATTCCATCCCTCGTGTCACTATATCGCCACGGGATGGTTGTTTTAATTCCACCCTTCGTGTCCCTATATCGACACAGGGTGTTGAACCTTCTCCTTGTGTCACTATATCGACACAGAGCAAATCGGACCCCAACCGGTCTACTCGGAGTTGGCCAATCCTCCGAGGTGAAAACACTCCACCTTATGCGTATTTTTACATATAATGCACATGATGCATGAATGCAATTTTCAAATAGAAGTTTAAGATTGAAATCATCATATAAACTTTCCTTTCAAAAATCAAATATTCACTTCAATTCCACAAAGAATAAACTTCAACGGATTTATAAAATTCATAATAAGATGGCATAAGTCATATGATGACACACATATGAAGCATACAAATATATGAATATGCATGAAGGAAACTATCACGAAAATTCATTCCACATTGGGTGGAACAATGTCATCACTCCGAAGAGTTTAGCAATTCATATCAATTGAGATAAGTTCCCTCACCTTGAATTCGTCGAGTTCCAAATTATCTCCTCATCCGAATCAATCAAAAGTAAACACAACCTATCACATTCGTTACTTGATTAATTAATATTATAAAATAAATTTGGTAATTCACTATTCACAACTACTCGACGTGCTTATCATAAACCAAGTCCTATTATGAATTTGTTATAATACTTACCAAAAAGGAAAAGAAGGCCTCGTCGTCTAATAACAACCTAATCAAATCACAACAACTCACGAACTATCGCTTTCCAATTAGCAACCTCCTATATGCGAAATTCAATCAAACTTTAAATAAAACGTAATTAGAACCTTAACTAACTATTCGCTTACCAATTAGAACGAGTCATCGGAGAACGATCGAATGTCGAAACCTTCGAACCTAAAAAGGATTAACGACTAATTATTATATGGACAGAAATCTAATTTCTTCTTTCCTCACGTGTGCACCTACCAGAACGTCGAGATGAGCTCGATCGGAGTTTCCCGTCTGTTCGCCAGAAAGTTCGTCAGAAAAGTTCATTGAAAAGCCCTAAATCTCGGCCTCCTAGGTGATTTGAAACAAAGACATGGTTAAAACCCCTCAAAATGATCCTAATCGACCTGAGAATAATGTATAACTCACCAGGAGAAGGATCAGTGCGAAGTCGTCGACGGATTTTCCATCTTCCTCATGTTTTTCCTTCACTACATCGCGCACAGTGAACCGATCATCTCATACTATATGTCAAAATGTTTGTCTCGTCATCCTCTTTCCATCGGTACTCTCATGCGAAAAACGGTGGCCGAACGGAGGAGATCGGGTGGCCGAAAAGAGTGACGGTCGGAGACATGCTACAGTGCGCGCGGCACTATAGTAGGTCAGGAATGGGAGACGATGACGTTTTCTTTTTTTTTATGCACACTTTTTTACTATTGTCCTTTCTTGCACAATGACCAAACACCCCTCCTTTTAAAAGAATTTACACCTTTTTTTTAAATGCTAGGTCGTTACAATTACAACATCCATAAAAATAATTTCGTCCTCGAAATTTTTAAGGGTTTACTAGATGAAAATTTATTTATTTAAACTTATATATACATCACTTGCCTTACTCTCTAATCCTCATCGAATGGAATCAATAATTTATTTATTTATTTATTTATTTTATACTACTTATTACCATTATGATGATTGTATTTAAATTTTAAAATAACCCTTTTTTAAAGTAAATTTTAATTCGAATTAGTATTCAAGCTAAAATTTTATCCCATCAAATTTTGATCACCGTTGTAAAATTTGGATAACACACACACACACACACACACACACACATATATATATATATATATATATATATATAATATCACAATTGGTCAAGTTTTTTTAAGAAAGATTGGTTGCAGTTACAAATCAGAGTTCATCATATTGAATTTGACCTCCACAAGTTTTTAACATCCTTGGAACTCAATTGACCACCATCTATAGCATCGACATCCTTAAATTTATAACGACATCACAAAAACTCCAATATGAGGTCTATCTTTCACTTCCACCGAAATTCATTTTAAAGAATCTTTCTAACACCAATGAATCTTTCTAACATAGTTTTCTTTCTTTTTTTTTATTTTATTAATGAAAATTAGGAGCAATGAACCTCTAGATACAACAATGTTATTATAATTCTATTTTAACCTTAAACTGATGTTATGATCTATCCATCAACGGAAAAATCTCTTTATTGACTAACTCTCATAAACTTTAATATAACTTATCCAATTGATCTTATTATCCATCAATCTTTAAAGTATTTGAAATTCTCTTCTATTTAAAATTTCTTCCACCAATCTTCTTTAGACTAACGAAAAAAAATTCATAATCTTGTATTCTCCAATTTTAAGTCAAAAATTGTCTTTACTTAAAAGTACTACTGAAACAATTCCTCATCTACCAACACTATGACACATGATGTGTTGACTCAAACTTACGATTGAAGATTGAAGGGCATCCCACTCCAATCGCTCTCCCGATAAGTTTTTAATCAACACATCATATATGATGTAATCTACCGCTAGGTTCGAGTTTTCGATCGATGACTAGAGGGCATCCCACCCTAATCAATCTTTCAAAAACTCTAACTCAGCATGCTCTAGGTAATAATCAAAGACGTATATATGGTCAATCAATTAACTTAAGACGGATTGAATATGTTGCACAACTATAAAACTTATATCGTTCTCCATCTATTCTCAATTTAGTATGAACCACTATCATCCATCCTCAATGTAATTGTATAAATTTAATTCATCCAATTCTTTCCACATCACTTCTTGTATCTTTTATTTTATTTTATTTTTATTATTTTTTTTACAAACTCCAACTAGTTACAGATACAACTTGTATTAACGATTTTATTTTTCAAACGTTTGACCTAGTAAGACAATTTTTGATATAAACTTGTATACAACAAGATCTACGCCTAAACTTTGGGCCCAACAAGTCAATTAATCCTCGACCTCATCAATATTAGTGCTAATGGATTTTAAATTCTATTTTTCTTAATAATAAGATAACTCTTAACAGAACAATCCCTTGAACTCTGACCCAACTTTTAGTTCTTCTTTCTTTCTCTTTTTTTTTTCTATTTATCATCTTACTTGAAATTTTTCTCGTTCGTACATCTTTTATTTATACTCCCTTAAACCCAAAATAATACGAATCTTTGATGTGTCCCTTCTCATCATCATTTTTTTTTTCAATCACCTCCATTTGAATACCCACTCTGGTATTCCCTATCAAAATATTGACTTTTTTTATTCTTATTCATACTTATAGTTATCACCATCATGTTCACTTGACTCACTTTGCTAACAAAACAACACAACACTCCTAAGAAGATCAACTTATTATCATAAATTTGGATGTGTTGTCTTCACCAATTTTGTCTCATTGATTTAACTCGATATGATGGAAACATACAATTGTACCCAAATAATGAACTAGCCAACTTTAACATGACCTTCTCTATTTCGCAGTTAACCTAATTTAATTGTGATTTTTATACAATATTAATGTCGCATATTATTTATCATGCATATTTATACACGACTATGTACCACGTATACTATATATGAGCATACATCAACATAAATAAACACAGTCATTGTTTTAAATTGTCCAAACAACATTTTCTACACAACATACATTCTACATTAAATGTTCTCCAAGTTTGCAACATTACCAATTAATAAATTGTACTCTACCATATATCATGGCACCATCATGCGACAAGGATAACTAAAGCAACAATAGATGTACATTTAAGCATTTCATTGCTTATTTCGAAATTAATAAGATAAAATGTTTTTTTTATAATTCAACCACAGTTTATCACAAGATATTCAATTAGTATCATGGCCGATATGAGACATTTAAATATCAAGCAAGTTTTGCAATCATTCTATGATGCCCATCAAAATATCTCACGAGACTTTCAATTGTTAAGCAACATATTTCCATTCAACTATACATCTAGCATGCAATCCCATATGGATATCAATACCATTTTTGTTTTATGCCATATCAACATAACATAAAATCATTTAGTATAACCACCATTTGGGTCCTAGATACTAGTTCATATATATGCACATAGAAATAAATTTCAAATTACAAGTTCATAACAACAATTTCACATGTAATGGTACATGCATAAACATGATATGCAACTACCCATTTTTACTCACACTCCGTGAATTGGATTTTGTCTCTAAGCTCTGATACCGTAACTTGTGACGTCCTTCTGCTCGTTTTGGTGCCACAAGGGGTGAAATCGGAAACCAAGCGTTTAAATTCAAATTCAAATATTCAACAGAAAACCAACGTTTAAAAATAAACTAACTCTAGAAATTTCTAAAAATTTCGGCATGACGTATGCGTAAATTGGTCTATTCGTCATATGCAACAATTCATATATTTCTCATTTCAACAATTAACTTCAAAACTTTAATCATCACAGACAGTTATAAGATCATTACTGACAATTCATCATATAGTTAAAATCGTGGGACACATGCTCAAAATAGTGAGTCTCAAGTTCACTATCGAATCAAAATCATGAGCCAGATGCTCGTAGACCATATAATGTGAGTGTCCTGCGCAGTACACAATTATCCAACATCTCCAAAATCTTTCAAAACATTCATCAAGTAATAAATTCGTATAAGAAAACTCAAGGAAACGCAAAGTTAGCCATTCAATAATCACACCTCTCACACATGCTCATTTCCTAGCCCCTTTATATTCCTTATTTTATGCTATGCAAGCTTTCATTCAATACTTGAAAAAAAAATATAAACAAGAGGAGTGAGCATAAAGAGGCTCAGTGAGTAAAATGACTATCTCAAATATTAAAACAACGAAGGAAAAACCAACCTTTTTCATTTCAAAAAATTATTCCAAACCCTTTTCATTTCACCAAGAAGATTCATTTAAATAATGATCATATCGAAATGAATGCCATGGATGCACATGCATGATAATAAAATAACATCATAAAACTTGAGAAACATCATCAAACACGGATATCCATAGCACTCGTCAATCGAGTGCTTCTTTACACACCCTTTTGTCACTATATCGCCACAGGATGGTTATTCTAATTTCGTCCCTCATGTCACTATATCGCCACAGGATGTTGAACCGCTCCTCGTGTCATTATATCGACACAAAGCTTATTTCTTTTCTTTTTCAATTCCATCCCTCGTGTCACTATATCGCCACGGGATGGTTGTTTTAATTCCACCCTTCGTGTCCCTATATCGACACAGGGTGTTGAACCTTCTCCTTGTGTCACTATATCGACACAGAGCAAATCGGACCCCAACCGGTCTACTCGGAGTTGGCCAATCCTCCGAGGTGAAAACACTCCACCTTATGCGTATTTTTACATATAATGCACATGATGCATGAATGCAATTTTCAAATAGAAGTTTAGGATCGAAACCATCCTATAAACTTTCCTTTCAAAAATCAAATATTCACTTCAATTCCACAAAGAATAAACTTCAACGGATTTTAAAATTCATAATAAGATGGCACAAGTCATATGATGACACACATATGAAGCATATAAATATATGAATATGCATGAAGGAAACTATCACAAAAATCCATTTCACATCGGGTGGAATAATGCCATCACTATGAAATGTTTAGCAATTCATATCAATTGAGATAAGTTCCCTCACATTGGATTCGTCGACTTCCAAATTATCTTCTCGTCCGAATCCAATCAAAAGTAAACACAACATATCACATTCGTTACTTGATTAATTAATATTATACAATAAATTTGGTAATTCACTATTCACAACTACTCGGCGTGCTTATCATAAACCAAGTCCTATTATGGATTTGTTATAATACTTATCAAAAAAGAAAAGAAGGTCTCGTCGTCTAGTAACAACCTAATCAAATCACAACAACCCACGAACTATCGCTTTTCGATTAGCAACCTCCTATAAGAGAAATTTAATCAAACTTTAAATAAAACATAATTAGAACCTTAATTATATTATAATAATTATTTTTCAGCTGTCCGACATTCATAGCACAACCACTGTAGCCATCACTATCAGAACCACAATCGCACCCGCCGAAACATCAAAAAGAACCACCAAACGTCTTATTCATCCACAATAAAATAAGTTATTTTAATTTGTTCACATCATTGAAATCGAATCAAATGCACATTCCTATTCGCTTACCAACCACGATATGATAACGAGTCACCGGAAAGGTCATCGGAGAACGACCGGACGTCGAAACCTTTGAACTTAAAAAAGATTAACGATTAATTATTATACGGACAAAAATCTGATTTCTTCTTTCCTCACGTGTGCACCTATCAGAATGTCGAGATGAGCTCGACCGGAGTTCCCCATCTGTTTGCCAAAAAAGTTTACCGAAAAGCCCCAAATCTCGGCCTCCTAGGTGATTTGAAAAAAGACATGGTTAAAACCCCTCAAAACGATCCTAATCGACCTGAGAATGATGTACAACTCACCAGGAGAAGGATTGGTGCGAATCGGAGCCAGAATCATCGTCGATGGATTTTTCATCTTCCTCACGTTTTCCCTTACTGAACCGATTTATCTTATACTATATGTCAAAATGTTCGTCTCATCGTCCTCTTTCCATCGGTACCTCTCGTGTGAAAAATGGTAGCTGGACGGATGAGATCGGGTGGCCGAAAGGAGTGGCGGCCGGAGACGTGCTACAGTGCGCGTGGCACTGTATCAGGTCGAGAATGGGAGACGACGACATTTTCTTTTTTTTATACACATTTTTTTTTACTATTGTCCTTTCTTGCACAATGACCAAAACACCCCTCCTTTTAAAATAGTTTACACTTTTTTTTAAAAATGTCAGGTCGTTACATAATGTGCCCATATGAGCGAACAAATCTTCAATATAAAGTAGTTATAAGAAGTGGAAGAAACTACAGTTACAAAGTTGATTAGCAAAGTTTTCAAAAAATGAAAATAAGAAAATCCATCTTTGTATTCATAACAAGACTACTGAAACATTGTGAGTCATATGAGAATAAGTGGGCAATGTGATGCAAGATGCTGAACTCCTTTTAAATTAGATTAACAATCTATTCAAAACTATTATCTAGGTACATACAATCCACTATTGCATCTACCAAGATGTTGAATTTCATGGCAAACTATTGAGAAAAAATATTGAACTTATATTTGCAAAATTATCTTCTTTTTTATTTTTAATATGCACAAATTTAAATGGGATGATGATAATAATATAAAGACTTAAATTATACCAGAGAAACAAAAAGATTTAGGTAGATAACCTCTCAACATGAGAAGAAAACTATGAGAGTGAGCAACAAAACTTTCATTATAACATAATAATGAGTTATAAAGTTTATTCTCTAAGCTACATAGAGATATATAATAATCTCAAAAATTATTTTTGAATGCCAGGAAATAAATATCTCATAGAAATAAGAATAAAAGTCAGAATGATCTCACATGAATATGAGAAATAGATAAAAAGACTGTTGAGCATTGGTGTCAAAAGTTTCTTTCCTAAAATCAAACTCTGTAATATTCTATCTCTTCTCGAATTTTGTCTTTCCTCTCTCTCCCCCCCCATTGGATAGCATGGCTAGAGAAGAAAAATTCTCTTTCTTCATGCTCATGTTGGCTTTGTTCGACCACCTACATGTAGGCATATAATATCCTTTATATTGGGGTTCACTATAGGACACCAAGTGCATATCTGATATAGGAATAAACTTTGTTTTCCCCTTTTTCTTTTCTATTCGTTGTGGGCCTCCGCATGAACAATAACGGCCCAAGAAACTCCTTTTTTTTAAGCATAGTTCTCCATCAAGCTTATGCTTCCTACAAAACTCGTTCTTCTCTCTTGACGCATAATTAGTTATCATATCTGATAGTATAAATCTTCTAAAGAAAATTTTGTCATGAATCCAATGATATCAAATGTTAATGTGCTTATACTTAGAATGAAAATCTCAATTCTTATTCAAATGTATAGCACTTTGATCATCACAATGAATAATGCACTTACATTTCGACAAACCTAAGATCCTCAAGAACTGCCTCTTCCCCAAACTTTTCTTGCTTGCTTCAATAGTTGCAATATATTCTGCTTCAATTGTTGATAGTGAAACACACTTCTATAATTTGGATTGCTATGAGACTATTGCTCTTGTGAATATCATCAAGTAACCAAAAGTAGACTTTCAACTATTAATGTATCTTGCCATGTAAGCGTCAGTAAATCGTTCCATGTTGGCTAAACATTTTTGAAACATAAACATATCTTAGACGTACCTTGAAAATATCTACTAATCCACTTAATTGTTTTCCAATATTTCTCTACAAGAATTTGATAGGAATTGACTCACCACACCGACTATATATGCTATGATCGACCTTGTGCAAATCATTGCATACATCAAATTACCAACTACAAATGCGTATGAAGTGTTTTCCATCTTTTGTTTCTCAACTTTGTTCCTCAGACACTGTCTAGAATTCAACCTGAAATGATGTGAAAGTGATGATGAAACTACTTTTGCGCTCTTCATGTTGAACCTCTCCAAGACTTTGCCGATGTACTTTTCTTGGGATAATCATAGTTTGTGTTGCTCTTGATCAAGATAATCCTTATGCCAATGATATTCTTTGCTGTGCTTAGGTATTTCATTAAAAAGCATTGATTCTGTCAACACAGTTACAATGATGCCATTATACTCAATCCAACGTGACCACGTCTTCTAACTATTTCACCATTTGTAACAGTCACCGTAGGATGCGCACTAGATCCACTTCATAAGACATTGATGTATTATATAAAGGTTGAAAGCATGTAACTCAAATTCAGGTCATTCAATATAAAACTATTTGTGCGTTTACATGGTATCAGAGCCTTGAGTCTTCTGACACCTCCAAAACAATGGCCTCGTCCTTTTCTCCTCCCTCCACAGCCACGTCTGCCCCTGACAACCTTAATGCCTCCCCTTCTTCTACCATGCCAACACCTGGCCAAGTTCATCACTATCTCAAGTTAACTCACACCAACTACTTGCTATGGAAAACACAATTTCTCCCATTACTCAAGAGCTTCGACCTCCAAAATTTTGTCGATAGCACTCAACCTTGTCCCCCTGCTACTTTTCCAACTGGAGCCATCAACCCAGCTCATGCTGAATGGATAAGAAAAAACCAGCTCCTACTTAGCTGGATTATATCTTCGTTATCTGAAGAAGTGATTCCGCATGTCATCGGACTCTCCACATCCCATGCAGCTTGGGAATCTTTACAATAGGCTTTTGACACCCCTCTCAAAGAAGACTTCTGCAAATTTTTATGCAGCTTCAGAACCTTAAAAAAGGTTCCATGTCTATTGCTAACTACTTGCGCCAAGCTAAATTTATTGCAGATGAGCTTGCAGCCGTCGGACAGCCTTTATCATCAGCTGCCTTTAATGCCATTAACTTCAACAATTTGGGGACAAATTACAATGACATTGTGGCGTCCTTATCGTAGAGGCTGGAACCCATTTCATTTCTCGATCTCCACAGCATATTACTAAGCCATGAGATCAGGCTGGACTCTAATGTTGCTATTCCTGTTCCAAGTGCCAATGTTGTCATGGCTCCCAACAACTCAGCAAGTTCTCCGTCTCAAGGGCGTGGACGTGGCCACGGCCGAGGAAGGGGTCGTGCTCGTCATGATCCCTGTCCCGTTTGTGGAATATATGGCCACAGTCCCTACCGATGTCACTATCGTCGTCAACCTCCTCCTGCTGCTGCTGCTCCTACCTACAACAACTATCCCCAGCGTGCTGCCACTTCGTATGCCTACAACACTATGGTGCCGCAATCAGTAACCTTATCTGGACTTGGTCAATATAGTGACTGGTTCCCGGACACCGGAGCCACTCACCATGTGACACCAGACATGCAAGCATTACACAATTGCAATACTCAGTTCAAATCGGTGATGGTACGTGCCTACCCATATCTCATGTTGGCTCTACACTCCTTTCAGCTTCTAGTAGGCCTTTGGCTCTACGCAATGTCCTACATGTTTCTACTATTAAAAAATCATTGCTCTCTGTTCGAAGAATGGCTCATGATAATAACTGTTTCATGGAATTTCACGGTTCTCATTTTTTTGTCAAGGACAAAACCACACAGCAAATCCTCCTCCAAGGACCAGCTGAGCAGGGGCTCTACCGCATTCGCCTCCCACAGCAGTCACCCTCAGTTCACATCGTGGAACACTAGCCTTCTTGGCACCTTCGTCTTGGTCACCCGACGTCTTGCATCTCCAACCAAGTACTTCGCCACCAACATCTCAGTTTTCCTTTGCCACTTAAAAATCAATGTGTCGCCTGCCGCCTTAGCAAAACAACTCAGCTGCCACTTCCAGCCACCAACATTAGCAACACATGTCCTTTTGAACTTGTGCATGCCGATGTCTGGGGACCATCTCCAACCCCATCAACAGACGGCAATCGCTTTTCCAATCAGACTACGGTGATGAGTTTTCTAGCCTCAGCTCTCATTTTAAAAACTGTGGCATCCTTCATCGTTTTTCTTGTCCCCATACGCACCAACAAAATGGCTCCGCCGAACGTAAAATTAGACATGTCGTTGAAACCACTTTAGCACTTCTAGCACATTCTTCCACTCCACAAAAATATTGGAATTACGCCTCTGAAACTTCTGTTTATTTAATAAATCATTTACCAATGCCATTATTAGCCAACCGTTCTCCTTATGAAATACTTCATAATTCCTCTCCAGATTATAATTTCTTAAAAGTTTTCGGCTGTGCTGCCTTTCCATATATTCGTCCATATAATCGTCATAAATTTGATTTCCGTTCTATCGAATGTGTTTTTCTTGGTTATCCTCCAAACTTCAAAGGCTATCGTTGCCTTCATATAAAAATAGGTCGTGTCTATATCGCACGACATGTTACCTTTTTTGAAAATATCTTTCCATTTACCACCAAGCAGCACAACAATCCATCCATCCTTGCATTATCGAGCACAACTACGTCCTCTTCCACCTGTTAATTATCGAGCCCTTGCCGGTTTCAAACGCTCCAAAATTATTCTCACCGCTACCAACCTAGCCATTCCAACTTGTTATACAAATGCCGTCAAGTCTCCCCACCGGCGTCAAGCCATGGCTAAGGAGATCTCAACCTTGCTACACGATAAAACTTGGACCCTAGTTCCTCATGACTCATCCATGAATATCATTGGTTGTACATGGGTGTTTCGACGCAAACTCCATGCTGACGGCTCTTTAGATCGTCACAAAGCAAGACTAGTCGCAAAAGATTTTCACCAACAACCAGGTGTTGATTACTTTGACACATATAGTCCCGTAAACAAACCCACCACCATTAGAGTCCTCTTATCGCTAGTTATCTCCAAAAATTGGCCCTTGCGTCAATTAGATATAAGCAACACATTCTTACACGGTGATATCTCAGAAGTCATTTATATGTCACAACCTCTAGGTTTCAGTGATGAAGTTCACCTCGATTATGTTTGTCGCCTCCACAAAGCTATCTATGGCCTCAAACAATCTCCACGTGCATAGTTTTTTAAATTCCATAATGCTCTTACGAATTTCGGCTTTGTGCCTTCCATTGCTGATGCTTCATTGTTTATTTATCACACTCCAGAAGTTTGCCTTTATGTTTTAATTTATGTAGACAAACTCATCCTAACTGGAAATGATCCCACCATGCTTCAAAATGTGGTCAAACACCTTAGCAACTCCTTTGCGATCAAAGATCTTGGGCCAATTCGTTACTTCCTCGGCATTGAAGTACTCCATCATCCCAACAACCTCCTCCTCTCCTAAAAGAAATACATTACTGACCTCCTATCACGTTCCAATATGCAAAATGCCAAACCTGTATCCTCTCCCCTGTCCACATCCATCAATCTTCATGACCAAACCTCACCCCTCTACCTCAATCCCACACAGTACCGCAGCATCGTTGGCTCCCTACAGTACATCAATATCACCAGACCTGAACTTGCTTATCCAGTAAATACTGTTTGTCAATTTATGCACCAACCATGTGACTTTCATTGGCAAGCTATAAAAAGACATCTCTGTTACCTCAAAGGAACTATGGACCTTGGCCTTCACGTCAGTGCCTCACAATCCTTGGCGCTTCAAGCCTTTTCAGATGCTGATTGGGCTGGCTCATCGTTGATCGTAAATCTATAGGAGGATACACAATTTTCCTTGGTAATAATCTCATTTCTTGGTCGGCGCGCAAACAAAGAACGATATCTCATTCGTCAACTGAATCAGAATATAAAGCAGTAGCCGACACCACAACTGAACTATTGTGGCTACGCTCTCTTCTAAATGAGCTGGAGTTTACTTGTATAGTGCCTCCCATCATTTGGTGTGACAACATCGGTGCAACGTATCTTTCGGCAAATCCAGTTTTTCACGCACGTACAAAACATGTTGAAGTTGACTATCATTTTGTCCGCGATGAGGCAACAAATAAACGTCTCATGGTTCGCTTCATCTCTTCAAAAGACAACATGGCAGACATCATGACTAAAGCAATCGATGGACAACGATTTATTTTTCTATGAAATAAGCTTCGCCTTTGCTCCCGTGCCGGCTTCGCTTGAGGGGGCATGTCAACACAGTTACAATGATGCCATTATACTCAGTCCAACGTGACCACGTCTTCTAACTATTTCACCATTTGTAACAGTCACCGTAGGATGCGCACTAGATCCACTTCATAAGGCACTGATGTATTATATAAAGGTTGAAAGCATGTAACTCAAATTCAAGTCATTCAATATAAAACTATTTGTGTGTTTACAAATTCAACTCTTATTTTGCTTTTATGACGACATACAATAACCATGTAATCAACATATAACAATAAGATAATAACACCATCATGTAAAAAATATTTCACAAAAATATAATGATATGATCTATTCTTATTGTAGTTTTATTGCATCATGAACGAGTCAAACTTCATGTACCACTAACAAGGTAATTGCTTGAGTTGATATAAGCTTTTCTTCAATTTGCATATCATGCTTTCTTGACCTTTTCTTCCGAAAATTCTCTGGTTGTTTGATGCATGCAAAATATAATATATTTTAAATTATTATTTTAATTAATTTTTCTATAATTTGATCATGGCATGCATCATTTTTAGTCACTTTTAGTCATAATTCTGGATTTATCAATTTTTATTGTTAATTCTTTGAATATTTTAATTGTGGATGGATTAAATAAAATTTGATATTTATTTTGTAAGAAAGGCCGAATACACAATTATATGAGAGATTATACTAAATGAATTATTAACGTATCAGCTGCAATTCAGTTGCAATGTGATTTATCGCCGCAATTCGAATACAAAGATCTTACGGCCGAAGATCAGATGAAGGCGTAAAGGAGTTTATCATTTCGTTAGATAAGTTTTACGGATGACATCGTTGGGGGTAAAAACAATGCAACTTGAGATTTTTTGGGCGTAACATGACATGCATAGTTGTAATTCTGGGCGTAATGATTAAAGGACTCTTCTTCGTTTTGGCAGAGATTAGGATAAAGGACTTATCATTTTGGGCGAGATTAGAAGAAGTGACTTAAAGTTTTGGCCGAGATTCGAGAAGGGGTAATGACAAGAAGAGTCTATCATTTTGGGTGTAATGGCAAGAAGACTTTTTGTTTTGGCCGAGATTTGAAGAAAGATTTATCGTTTTGGGCGTAATGACAAGAACTCATCGTTTTGACCAAAATTAGAAGAAAAGGAGTAAAGATAAAAAATGTTTATCATTTTGGTCGAGAATCCAAGAAGGGGGTAAAGATTAAAAGAGTCTATCGTTTTGGGAGTAACGATTATAGAAGAAGTTATATTTTGGCCAAATCCAAAGAAACCGTTTATCCAGTAAATTTATATCCAGCCGTACGATGTTACGGCCGGGATCAAATTAAAGGCCGTCCGCACCTAATACGTGAAGAATCCATCATCCCAATTCATGCTTTGAAGTTTGATTTTCTTCCACAGCAAGTCGTGAGCTTCGCGGGCTTCGACCAAAGAGAGATTCGATCGGACGACTGTTCCAGACGTTCCGACGACATCTGAGGATCCAAATTATTTCTGGGTGTAATTCTTCCAATTATTATTGTTATTTTGTTATTATCTCTCTACAATTCTAGGATGAACTCCATGTTTTTAATTATTTTATTTTTAGGAGATTATTATTGAAGGGAAATTTTGTGAACCCTTGCTTCATTATTATTGAATTTCTTTTCATCAATTTTTAATTGTGTTTAGTGCTTTTGACTTAATTATTTAAATTTCTAAGTTAAGTAATTACCAGTTCGTGGACTACTTAATTTTAGATTTCATCTAATTAAATTAAATGATTTATTGTGAAATTAAAAATTAACATAGGTCTAATAACTAGTGTGTGGAGAATTAGATCTGTGTGGTCTGTTAATCTATACCAGTTTATGGAGTGATTAATAGTCTAGTATTTTTATATTAATGCATCTTAATTTTAATCTCATCTGACGAATACGAGTTAGTGGGACTTCAGTTTTGATTAAATTTAAGATAGTTTGATTTATCGGATTAAATAGCAGAATTACTAATTTGTGGACTCTGTGATGTTAATCTTATAAATTAATAACTTAGAAATTTTTTTAATCCATCTTAAGAATTTTAATTTATCTTTTCTAGTTCACATAATTATCCTTAATTTATTATCATCCTAAGACCAACTTCAACATCATTATTTTATCTTTATCTTATTTTCTTTTATTTTACAAAACTCTTTTTCCAAAATTCCATGTTGTTTATTATCTTTTATTAATTTATAAATTCAGATATTTTATTAATAATATTTCTCGTGGGTTCGATACTCTTTACTCCTATTACTATATTACTTGAGCGACTAGTGCACTTGCTAGCGATTTTATTTTGCTACATCATTTTATGCATCAAGTTTCTGGCATCGTTGCCGGGGAATATTTTATTAATTAATTTCTAATTTTATGAATTATTAGGAGATTTAATTAAATTGTAAATAACTTCTGTAAATAAATTCTTTTTAAATGTGTAATATTGCATTATTTGTTTTAATTATTTTATTTGTGTAAATAATTTACTATTTCTTCTTTTGCTGATAAAGGTCACGACATGTTAACTTACAGTTTATTGATTTCGGCCGCTCTGTTTTAAAATTCTGACGTGATCGGATTTTTTTTGGATTAATTACCTGTGCAATGTTGAATTCTAAACTTCTATTTTTGCGGTCGCAACATCGATTTCGAAAATGTTTGAATTAGTTATCGATCGAGAAGTTCAATTTATTTTTGTTTTACGGACGTAATAATTTTAAACTCGTTTCGAATTCTATGGATTCCAAAATTGTTTACGCCCGCAATAGAATTTTTATATAAAAAAAATTTTCCTTTTTATTTTGCGGCCACAAAATTTTAACCTTTTGTTATGTGCTCAACGATTATCTTATTTGATTCTTAGTTTCTTTGATTTAATTAGCGGCCGAGAAGTGTTTTTTTTTGGCGGCTGTAAAATCTTCTTAACGTATGATTTGACCTCGTTCGGCTTTCATGACTTCAAAAGTTTACGCCCGCAAAAGACGTTTAACCGATAAACTTTTATATTTATACTTTGCGGTCGACAATAATTTTTTGAAATTTTCTTTGCGACAGGTATGACGTTGGTTAAATCTCTTTCGTGTTATTTTTCCTTTTACGCCTTGAATTTTCATCTCGGCCGAGAATTGATCTCTTAATCTATTTTGCGGCCGGCAAATCTTATCAGAGTTTTACGCCGAAATTTCAGATCGAATTGTTGTCTTTTCTTGCGCATTGGATTGATTAAGCATTTGATTTATAATTTTTGCGGCCGATAATTGTCTAAAATTTAATTTCGGCCGAGATCTCGTGTTATTCTTTTGCGCCTTGGATTTTATCTCTGCATGACGTTTGCGGCCGAGAATTGTTTTCTTCATCTTGTTTGCGGCCGACTTTGATGAATTCATAATTTGGTTCGGAATGTTAATTCGACTTCTTCTCGCCCGTAATTTAACAAGTTTTACGCCTTCACGTTTAATCCCTCTCGACATTATTTCATGGTTTTTGCGGCCGAACGAGCCTCGGATTACTAATTTAATTTTGGCCGTAAATTTATTTCTGTATTGTGGCCGATCAATCTTATTTCCTCTCTGAAAATAATTTTTGCTAATGTCTGATTATTGGCTTTGCGGCCGAAAATTTGGTTATTGATTTTGTGCTGCAATCTTTACGGCCGAACGAGTGCATGAATTTTACGACTATCTAATTGATTTACTTTCGGCCGAGATGTTAATATTTGGAATTTGAATTGGCTTCTTTTTAGCAATGTTTCAAGTTTTAATTTTTGCCGTATTTGATAATCTTCTGTGAAGTTTGGCGGCCGTAATTAGGTTTCTGATAAATTTCTCTCGAAAATTAATTTTAATGACGAATTTTCAATTCTACAAGCCCAAAAGACTTTTATCTTATTTCTTCGTGACCTATTATCTATATTTCTTTTTATTTCTTTTTGTATATCTTTATTTTATTTTTTTTTATCTTACTAAAAATTGGTTGTTGCAGGTACTACTGAATATTTATCACAACCAATCCTGGAATCTTCTAATAAGCGCACTAGGAATTCAAATCCAATTTTGAAATTTGATCCTAAAATTAAAAGAACTGCTCGCCGACTAAGAAGAGATATAAGAAGAATGGCTGAACAAACACACAACAATGAGTAACGAAATGAACTAGTTCCGCCACAAAATAATCGGCGAGAAGATGAAGTAGAACTCTCTATGAGAGAATATGTATCAGCCAGATATAATGATCGAGAATCATGCATTGTGCTGCCTGAAATCAATGCAAATAATTTTGAGATCAATTCGACAATCGTGAGAATGATACAAACATCTCAATTTTGAGGAGGATTTCATGAAGACCCTCATGATCAACTTGACAAATTTCTTGCTACTCTTAACACCTTTAGAAATAATAATGTTTCTACTAAAGTTATTCGTTTATTATTATTTTCTCAATCTTTACGTGACAAAGCTTCCACATGGTTTAAAATTTTACCTGCAGGATTGATTCATTCATGGTTAGAGTTGGTAGAAAAGTTTGTTGGGAAATATTGCCCACCACAAAAAGCAGGCAAATATCGAAGAGAATTAAGGACATTTGTTCGAGATGACAATGAGACATCATATGAGGTCTGGGAACGATATAAGGAACTATTAGCCAGAGTTCCTGGCAATAGAATTCCAAAGTGACAAGTGATGGAAGATTTCTACCATGGATTGCGAGCTGCGGATCAAGATAAGCTCGACCAATCAGCAGGAGGGAGTGCTTGGATCTAAACACCCTAGTGAGATACAAGATATTATTGAAGCTGTAGCCCTCAAGTCAAGCCAAGAAAGGAGACCATCTCACCGAACTCAGGATGTACATGCTGTACAAGGAATACAATCTTCGAAAATAGTGGCTCAGTTGGAGTCACTTAATAAAAAATTTGAGCAGATGATGTCACTAATGGGAAATTCAAGCAATTATAGTCCTACAGGTAACACTTCAGATTCAAATCAAATTAAAAATGCTAACTTTATTTTCAACCCATTTTTCAGGAGCAACGATTATGGTTGGAGACACAATCTGAAGTTTACCTATAATCAGAATCAAGGCCAACCTTCTGGTCCATCAAAAGATTATATACTGAAAAGGCAACCTGATGCTCCCCAATATCAATCATCAAATCACATGCAGGAGATGATGACACAGATCATAGACACCATGCAAGTGTTGTAAAAGAATATGGAATCTAGAGCCACGAGTTAGGATGCATCAATTCAAAATTTGGAAAGACAACTGGGCCAGATGGCAGCACAACTGACTGGACGTACACCGGGCTCTCTCCCAAGCAACAAAGAGAAAAATCCAAGGGGAGAAGCTTCATCAGGACTAAGTCAAGTTGACGACTATAAATCAAAACTATTTCTATCCTTTTTTATTTTATTTTTTTCTCTCTATTCTTTAGATTAGTTTAATTAGTTGCTGATTAATATTTTAATAGAATTAGTCTCGGTGATAGTTTTATTTTTTTAATTTTAATTAGACATTTTATTTTATTTTTTATGGAGTCATCTAATTAATTTATGTGTGAGGGGAGAACGTCGGACACCGAGTTTGCGCCAGCACTCCAATGGATTTGACCAAAGCTGCTGATCCCCAACCTACGATTGCAGCCCTCTCTCTCCAGTTGCGGCCGAGAAACCAGCCTTAAGCAAATCTTGGCCGAGATATTCATCCACACCACATCACGACCAAGTTTCTTCTTATTTATCGGCCGAGACTCTCAACTGTTGCGGCCGAGAGCTATCAATTATCGGTCGAGATCTCCTCTCCACCAACACCATTTGCGGCCGAGAAGTTCATAACACTGCCACCGCAAGAATCTCGGCCGAGTCTCTTCAGCTTTTGCGGCCGACACCTTCATCAACATGTCTTTGTATCGGCCGAGCATCTCTCCTCCGATATATATATTGAGGCCGAGGCCAAGCACTTCACCACCCCACAAATAGTAAATTCGGTTGTGTCTTTTCTCTTCTTTATTTTTCTTTTTTTATTGCATTTGTATCTCTTTCCCTTATTGGCCTAACACTGAGGACAGTGTCTGGTTCAAGCTTGGAGGAGTTTGCATTTCATGCATTGCATGTTTCTTTCTTTTTATTTGCTTATGTTTGCATGTATTTCTGAAAAATTTCCCAAAAATACCATTGTATGCATTTATTGCTACCATCTTACTAACTTTTGTCTTACTGTTTTAATTATATTTTAGTAAAAGTTCAAAGACATGTTGTTAACTGATGAAATTTGAATGTTTTTCTTTCTTATCACTTGCTATTTTAGTATCAAACTTATGGACTGTGTGCCTATGCTAAATAGAGTTATGAATGACTAGACAACAAAATCATATTCATGCTTTTTTATTTATTTCTTTTAAGTCTTGATAGTAGTAGCCTTCTTATTGACCATATTAAGTACTCCTTGAGCTTGAAAAAATGTGAAAAAAATAGTGAAAAAAAAGAATAAAGTTATGTGTAGGTACAAAAGTGTTATCCGGAACCAAGGTGTGTTCGGGTAATTAGATCCGTAGGGGTTCATGCCTGGCGACCTAAGGGCAACTGCTCTGGGATCCGTCGATTGAAAACCCGCTACATGGACCATCTTGTGGAATATGGAGAAGCACATAAGTACTGAATCATGGCTAAGTTCGAACTCTTCATTTGGAACCTTGGTTGTTTGGGTAAGTAAACTCGAGGGGTGCCTTCTCACCTGTTGCCCTAAGGCCATCTGGTCTGGGAGTTATCAATCTAAAGCCTGCTACATGGACTTCCTTGTGCAATCCTGCTTGAAGATTAGAACTTTTAAAATGATTGAAAATAAAGAGAAAGAAAAAGAAAGAAAAAGTTTTAAGCTCAATTAGTACTTATGTGCTCAATATTAATGCTAGTATTTGATAGACAATTTATTTTTCTACAAGGGTGAATTTGATATTGTTTAAATTTGTGTAGCATTCAGAACCTCTATGAAGCTAAGTGCATGAAAAATGGTGAGATACTGAGTAGTAAGTGTACGAAAGAATTTTATGAGAAAATTAGTCAATTAACAATGTGAAAGATATGATGGAATTTTCTTGAGCCTTGTTTTGAATTTTTGCTTGAGGACAAGCAAGACTTTAAGCTTAGGAGAGTTTGATGCATACAAAATATAACATATTTTAAATTATTATTTTAATTAATTTTTCTATAATTTAATCATGGCATGCATTATTTTTAGCCACTTTTAGTCATAATTTCGGATTTATCGATTTTTATTATTAATTCTTTGAATATTTTAATTGTGGATGGATTAATTAAAATTTGATATTTATTTTCTAGGAAAGGCCGAATACACAATTATCTGAGAGATTATACTAAATGAATTATTAACGTATCGGCCGCAATTCAGTTGCAATGTGATTTATCACCGCAATTCAAATACAAAGATCTTACGACCGAAGATCAGATGAAGGCGTAAAGGAGTTTATTATTTCATTAGATAAGTTTTACGGATGACATCGTTGGGGGTAAAAACAATGCAACTTGAGATTTTTTTGGACGTAACATGACATGCATAATTGTAATTTTGGACGTAATGATTAAAGGACTCTTCTTCGTTTTGGCCGAGATTAGGATAAAGGACTTATCGTTTTGGGCGAGATTAGAAGAAGTGACTTATAGTTTTGGCCGAGATTCGAGAAAGGGTAATGACAAGAAGTGTCTATCGTTTTGGGCATAATGGCAAGAAGACTTTTCGTTTTGGCCGAGATTTGAAGAAAGATTTATCATTTTGGGCGTAATGACAAGAAGAACTCATCATTTTGGCCAAAATTAGAAGAAAATGAATAAAAATAAAAATTGTTTATCATTTTGGCCGAGAATCCAAGAAGGGGGTAAAGATTAAAAGAGTCTATCATTTTGGGAGTAACGATTATAGAAGAAGTTATATTTTGGCCAAATCCGAAGAAACCGTAATCAACTTTTATCCAGTAAATTTAAATCCAGCCGTACAATGTTATGGCCGGGGTCAAATTGAAGGCCGTCCGCACCTATAAATACATGAAGAATTCGTCGTCCCAATTCGTGCTTTGAAGTTTGGTTTTCTTTCACAGCAAGTAGTGAGCTTCGCGGGCTTCGACCAAAGAGAGAGATTCGATCGGACAACTGTTCCAAACATTCTGACGACATCTGATGATCCAAATTATTTCTGGGTGTAATTCTTCTAATTATTATTGTTATTTTGTTATTATCTTTCTGCAATTCTAGGATGAACTCCATGTTTTTAATTATTTTATTTTTAGGAGATTATTATTGAAGGGAAATTCTTTGAACCCTTGCTTCATTATTATTGAATTTCTTTTGATCAATTTTTAATTGTGTTTAGTGCTTTTGATTTAATTATTTAAATTTCTAAGTTAAGTAATTACCAATTTGTGGACTACTTAATTTCAGATTTTATCTAATTAAATTAAATGATTTATTGTGAAATTAAAAATTGACATAGGTCTAATAACTATTGTGTTAATCTATACCAGTTTGTGAAGTGATTAATATTTTACGATTTTCATATTAATGCATTTTAATTTTAATTTCATCTGACGAATACCAGTTGGTGGGACTTCAGTTTTGATTAAATTTAAGATAGTTTGATTTACCGGATTAAATAGCAGAATTACCGATTTGTGAACTCTGTAATGTTAATCTTGTAAATTAATAACTTGGGAAAATTTTTAATCCATCTTAAGAATTTTAATTTATCTTTTCTGATTCAAATAATTATCCTTAATTTATTATCATCCTAAAACCAACTTCAACACCATTATCTTATCTTTATCTTATTTTCGTTTATTTTACAAAACCCTTTTTCCAAAATTCCATATTTTTTCTTCTCTTTTATTAATTTATAAATTCAGATATTTTATTAATAATATTCTTCGTGGGTTTGACACTCTTTACTCCTATTACTATATTATTTGAGCGACTAGTGCACTTGCTTGCGATTTTATTTTGCTACATCATTTTACGCATCATTGTTTCATATAAATTTATTCTTCCAAGTCGATGGAGAAAAGTTATTTTGACGTCTATTGTTGAAATTCTAGGTTCTTGTAGCATCTAATTTAATAACCACTCGAGTTGATAATTTCTTAACCACTAGTGTGAATGTCTCATCAAATCAATTTCTTCCAAATGTATTAACTAACTAACCTTGCCTTGTATCTTGGGTGTAGATTATTTTTTCACTCTTCAGTCGAAACTCATTTGTTCTTGAATGCCCTCTTTCCTTTGGAAACTTCACCACTTTATAAATGTTGTTCTCATAAAGAGATTGCATCTCATCCTCCATGATTTTAATCATTTTCATCCACATACTCTATTAGGAGTACTGCTTCTATTCTTGTCTTTGTCTACCCGATCTTCTCAACTGAGGCTCTAGCTCTAGTGCATGATGCTCGATAAGTGGCTCATCATTATTATATTGGTTATCTGAAGGTACATCTGAATTATATGAACTATATATGCTACTATCATCTTCATCAGCTTCTAGACTAATATCATCTTCTATCTGCACTCGGCTCAACTAGATAATTTGTGAAGGTGGTTGGCTCTTTATCTTTCAACAAATCTTCAATTGTATAGTGTTTCATGAACACTGCATTTATCCTTCTAATAACCTTAAACAAATTCTTCATCTTCATATTTGAGAAAGATATATTCTTTTAATTTTCTATCAAGTTTTGATCATTCATTATTGGGCATGTAAATAAGGACTCTGCAGCTGAATACTCTGATATGATTGTTTGAAACATATCTGACCAAACTTTTAAATGTATATAACCATCTCGAGACACTAATGGTGAATTATTGATCAGTTCAACTATAGTAATTATTGCTTCATCCCAAAATGCCTTCGATAACTTATCATGTAGAAATATAGATCTGACACGTTCCTCGATTTCTTATGTTCATTCTCTCAGCAACATCATTTTGCTGAGGTGTTTTGGAACTATTTTATCAAACTTGATGCCATAAGTGTCGTGGTATTCTTTATTCTTTTTAAGCTTGGTAGCATTTGGAAGTAGAATTATAGTTTCTTCGAGTTCTACGTAAATAGTTGAATTGATAGATTAATTCGAGATGTGTTTGGGTGGACTGAAACTTAATGTGATATGAAAAAATTGATGTAATAATTAATTTTAGTGGGTGTTTAAATAAAAAATAAATATTTTAGAATATAATTTTATTAATTGATAAATATTAAGTATAAAGTAAAATTTTATGTTAAAATTTTTAAAAATAATACATTATCAAAATATAATAAATAATATTCATAATAAATTATTTTTCACAAAATATAAAAAATTCCATAAAAAATAATTAATATTAAATTAATATTTTATAATAAGTATATTATATATAATATATAAAATATTTTATGTGAGAAATATAACAGAGAGAGAGAACATTTTAAAAGAAAAAAAAATTGACTTGGAAAAAAGAAACCTCACTTCAAAAAAGTTCGGAGGGTAGGAACCGACGTCAACTGACCATTGATTCCCACCTTTGCTTTCAGCGTTGATTTTGTCGTTACATCATTTGTCGAAATCAACTTAAAATCAGCATCGATTATGCCTAGTTCCACCGGCCAAACATATCCATGAGCTTTATGTTAGTTTACCTTTCTACTTTGATGTAAAATTTCTTGAACTCTATCAACACATAATTTTTGTGTGATATAAGAAAGTCCAAACTCATCTAAAATGGTCATAAATAAATATAACAAAATAAAGAGCACCACTTAAGTTGGGAGCAACCCATTAAATTGTTATATGTATATGTTAATATTTATTATTTATTATTATTAAAAATTTAATAAATAAAAAATATGTTATATTATTTTTAATATTATTAATAAATTATTATTATACTATTCATATACTATATCATATAACTTATATTATATATTTATAAGAATTATAAATAATATTATTTTAATGATATCTGATTCAATATGTTTGAACTCGATCGAACCGGTCCAACCGTAACCCGATAATGTGTGTGATCCGATCGTTGACCTAGTTATGAAAACATTGCTAATTATTGCTGCAAGAAAATCACTCAAGAATAGGTTTATTTTCTTGCTGAAAACAAAGATTTCTGTCATGCTAAAACAGAGAATAAATGACTACAACATGCATGAAAGATTACACTTGTCATATTTAAATCTTCTCCACACTCCAGTTGGTAGGTTTCTTGTACTGGGAGATTGCAGTTGAACATGATTCGAGCTAAAAACTCTCGTCTTTCGCTCGACAAAGTTATTCTAATGATTTCATGGGCAAAAGTCAAGGACCACATAATGTGTCGTATATATACTAACCATATTTATTTTGAGGTTGTCTCTGTAAAAAGACATATTATGCATTTAAATATCACAAAGTTACACTACAACAAAATTATGATTTATTGATCAATTTTTAAGGATCAATTATATTTGGTTCTTAAAAGTATAAATATTAGAGACTAATGTAATACTAGTCCCAAATTTTTATCCATTTAAAATCAAAATTTAATTTGTGATCAATAAAGAATCATTCTTTAAGAACTAATGGAAAAATTTTGATCACTAAGAATTTTTAATGACCAATTTATAAGGATCACGAGGAATCAAAATATTTTAGTTTAAAAAAATATTAAGAACTAATGTGTTTGATTCCTAAATAGTTTTTTTAGTGTAGTGTTATTCTAATTGTGATTCTCTTACATGTTATATCATTATCCCTTAAAGGTATATTTGTCATGTTGTTCAAAGAGATGGCTGCTAGTTGTCATTTTATCTTATATGTACACATTATTGAGGTTATTTAATACGAGATATTCAATTCTTTTCATCATTAAAGAAAAAAAATGACATCATACTTGCATAATTTAGACAGACTACTAAAACTTTTTAGCAACTTCCTCATGTTGCAGTATGAGCATCTTTATTTATTTGATACTAATATTATCAAGTTTAATTTTTTTTTGGAGTATCTCAACAATTCAATTCATCCTAAAAGTTATTGCAATCGATGAAGCCTACCGAATTGAAACAAAGAGTGACAAGAAAGAGGACTAACAACTTGAACCGAGACTCAGACATGCATCTTGACAACATCATCATCATGCTGAGATAAGTAGTCCAGTTGCAGTGACTGCACTGATGTGGAGTTTATGGAGGGGTGACTTACTGTCACTTCATACACTCCATGGAAGAGTTGGGTGCTGAAAAAGCCGTCAGCATCTGTAGTTCCAACCACATGACTGGATTTCCACTAGGTGATCAGCTTGTCAACAACATCACCAGTAGGAAGATTGTTGAAGTTGTTGTCGGTCAAGCACATCTGGTAGCAACCCTTAGGATGCCATGCTCCCCACATTACTATACCATCAACTGCTGGATGGGCATATGCCTCCCTTAGTACGTCCTCCAAGCACTCCGCCTGTTGCACTTTGTTGAGTTAGATTCAGATAAGCACACATGTCCACTAGTTACTTCTCAGCAAACAAGCTACATTACTAATATTTGATTATTTTCTGTATGTCCTGTTCCTTTAGCGAAATATTGTCTGGTGAGCTTGTGAAGCCCTAATTAATTTGTATTCTTGCCTTGGGCGGCCTTATGTAACATCTCTACTCTTCTCGCCAAAATAATTGTAAAGAAGCAGAACTAATGTATTGTAAGCACGTACCTGATTTTGATCTTTATGAACATCTACTTCTGTGAGCCAAATGGGCACTTTAGCTTCTGCAAGAGTGTCTAAAGATGATCTCATAGAAGCCAAGTCTGGTTTGCCGAAGTGACCCTCTAGTCCTATGGCAAGGTTCAACCCATTGCTAGAGGATTGAATCTGCTTCAATTTCTGGAGGTACTTTGCGGGTGTCGACGTGGCGTCTCCTGGATATTCCAGTGTGTTATACTCATTGAGGAACAACAGTGCTTTGGAGTCGAGATCATGTCCCGTTTTATAGGTATCCGAAGAAAAGTTGCTCCCGAGCTTGTCCTCATAGTATTTTTGATGAATGTTCTCGTTGACGACATCCCATGAAATTACTTGGCCTCTGTACCGCGACATTACGTCTGTGATCCTCTTCGTTGTCGCTTCCCGCAGCTGTTCCTAGTTGAGTGACAGGACCCATTCCTGTTGGCAACCTGGAACGTCGCAGAACACATGGTGTCCTTTAACAGAAACATTGTACCGCTTCACAAAGGCGAACATGGCATCTGCATCTTTATAGTCTAGTTGCCCTTGGACACGTTCGGTAGAATACCACTTCAACTCGTTCTCAAAAGTGGTGACAGTGAAACGAGAAGCGAACCAGTTCTGATATGCAGTGTTGTTCAGAATGGTGCTGGCGATGGCACAACCAAATGGGAATCTCGACCTTCTTTGTTGGATGGATATCTTGGCACCATTCAGTATGTTACCATTACCATCTAAGGTCTGGAGCCTCACTCTTTTCTTATGCTTCTGCATGAAAATTTTACTTTAGATTCAAAATTTAATACGTGAAGGATCAAGTCCTCCATTTTGGATGCTTCACATTATCTTGTTCATGTCCTAAGTTTTAAGCACCTTGTTGATTGTCTCAATTTGGTGAGCTCTCCATTGATCCTTGGTGAACGGCTGCAAAGAAACGCTGTCCACCCATATATTTGCTGTTGAATTTTCAGTCTGCAGCAAGATAAATATTAGTTAAGCTCCATTTTACAAGTACGCGATATGGCATTAGATACTATTTAGTTTGTAGATCCATTTTCTTGGAACTCTTTTTCTCTTTTGTTCTGTAAGGAATCATGCAAGCAAATGTTGTATCTCGAAGTAGAGTTCAGCTGGCCCGGAAGCTGCAGCAGTCAGTCCTCCTTTGAGCATGGACCAGCATCCAGACTGTGCTTGAACTGCACCTGCGTGGATGAAGCCTTCCGAGGTCTTGAAGACGACAGACACAGCGGTGTTCGGTTCGCTGCTTTGTAACCATGCTGGAAGGACAAAAAAGAGATGATAACACAAGATTCAAAGCAAAGGCAGCGAAAGAGCGCTCATGAGCATTTGATCTCTAAGGCGAGTACCGGAGAAAGTGTACAGCTTGTTTTTGCTCAGGTGGACCTTCTGAGAGATGCTATGATGCGGCAGGGCTCTGTTGCTGGCGACTCCGAACTGGTTGCCGGATCTTGATATTTTCCGGGCAATCTTGCCGTCGCCGAATGCCGACCATCCTTCCAGGGCATTGTTGAATTCCGCATTGCGGATTATACCACCCTCATATTGAGGCTTCTTTGGTTCGGGCAAGCACTGCAGATTCAACATATTAACTCTTTTTTTTTCTCTGACAATGTTGAAGGGGTCGAATGATTCAAAGTTGGACCTCTTGCTACAAATGCAAACATCTATGTCGTTTCCGTATTGATGCAATCATGCATCCAGATGCTTGTAATTTTGTTCACGTAAGATCATACATATAAATGATTATAGTAATTGACATGGGTGAATATAATTCTTGAGAGTTGAACAAGCTAGAATGCGTAGCACCTTATCACTACAAAAAATTCCGATATTTTTAATACATTAGCATGAAGAACTGACCTCTATGTTGGCTGAATAGTCGTAGGACAACGAGCCTACTGAACACACTGCACAGAATCATGAACAGTTTACTATATGTAATATATATATATATATATATAGACAAATAAATTACAAAGAAAGATTCGGGCATACCTCCGAAGATTGTTGTACAAAGCAAAACAAATACCAAATTCTGCACCGTGACGTGAGTCATCCTTCTGCGCCAACTGAGAATAATACAAGAGAGGAGGAATATGTTGGAACAAAAGAGAGGACTGATTAACGAGATGAATGTCGTAATAAAACCCCCATGCACCATTGCAGCTGTACGTACGATAATAAATACGCGGCATCCTTTCCGAAACAAAACAAAAAAAAAAGCTTATCAAATTATGATCCATTTAACTAATGATTATGACTAAATAAATATTATTGCAGGTTAATGCATTTACACTATGCAAAATTTTTCTTTCTTTTTTTCTTTTTTTTTCCTTCCTCGACAATTAATTAGGAGGTATGAATATATCGTCTTAATCAATGCGGAAAACTAATGTATCTTGTCTAGCTAGCAGCACATCAAATTATTCCAACAGAAAAGAGAACACTCGGCCGAATTCGTGTAAGTAAATAGAAAGAATGATTTGTAGTAACTCTGAAATAAGAATTGTACAAATATGAAAACATATACCTTGTACATACTGTAATGGTTTGTTTTCCTCTCTCTGCAGCGACGTATTCAAATGGTTTCAAGATTAAGGCGGTAGAACGGAGCACGGCGTCCAATTAAGGTGAAAGACAATACATTAGAGAACCATAAGGCCGGTTTGGATGCAGAACAATCTCAGAATAAGGCCTTATTTTCTTTCTTTTTTTTTTTTTTGCCAAACAGGTGTTTTTTTTTCTCTGTTCATGTGGTATCCACCGTATTAGATGCCGAATGAACAAAAAATTGAGGACACAAAGTTTTTTTCTTCTTGTTTGAATTTATAACAGATATAAATTCTAGAGGTCCTCTCGTAGTGAAAGCGAATCGTCTGGGCTTTTTTACGAACTCTTGACGAACGCACTTGCACCTCGGGATTGAGAACCGAACATCTGGCAAACGAAACTCTTTGCCACAATACAAGTGCCTCTGGAAGAACCTCTTGAAAGTATGTTTGGGACCTATGATATAGGTCCCCTTTTATATGGTAAAGAGACTTGTGCGACAAGTTAGGCAGAACGCATCACGCGTAAGATGACGTGACTGCGCAAGCATGCGCCTCACCCTTGTGGGCCGAGCGTATGTGCGGCCCATGTGCTCAAAAAAGATACTATTTCAACAATCTCTCACTTGTTCGCATTGGGCGTTGTACTTTCATTTATCCAGAATTGATAAATGTGCCGTGCAACCCACGAGTACAAGCACGCTTCTTTATGAGAGCTAGAAAGATGCCTGCTAAGGTTCAATCGCTCAACTATCTCTAGAGCGTATGTCATGCCCGTTAGAAATTCATGATAGCTCACACATGAGCCAACAAATGCACAAATAATATAACTCGTTATGCCCTATATCTGTCTTGCAACATAGCCAAGACAACGTATGTCTTGCTTCGTGGTAACTGTCTTTCACATATACTATATTTAAAAATAGTTTGCCAATTGTACGTGAAAGTTTAATGCAGCTCATAACAGCTCTTTCTCTTGCTCTCATGTCTCTTAGTAGTGAATTAGCCGCTTTCTTAGACGTGGCTCGACAGACTACTTTGCTTTTCACCTTTAAGTACCTCGTTAAAATAGCAAGCGCTAATTCCTTTCCTTAAGACATAGTCAAGAGTCTAAGGGCACGTGCAGATGGATCATCTGCCTGAGACTCGCACCATGATGATTATCGAACTAATCAATTCATCATGTCTCTCTAAGTCGACTTTGCATACTTGGTATTAAACACAAGTACTGCGATGAAGACTTCCACTGAAGGAGCGTATGTCTAGCTCTGTTTAATTTATACACCGCACAAACTTAAGTCCAGTCGCTAACTTTCAGCGCCTGACCCGAGTTTCTAAATTGCTCGCTATCTAATAGCGCCAAATTTGAATCTCGTATTTGGCCTCTCTTTCTCTAAATCAGGCGACATTGAGTTACTAAAACTCATGTTTTAACAATCACACTATGACTCACATATTTCATTCTGCTTGCCATCTTCGTGAGCGTCGAAAATATTTGTTCGTGTGAGTGAACAAATCTAGGCCTGGTCGGCATACTTTTCACATGCATAACAATAATGAATTTATCAAAGAAAAATATTCTCTTATTCAATGAAAATTTAAGTACAACATTACATTTATAATCTACGCAGCCCTAAAGCATTTACATATCTCAAGAATGCATCTCTTGGCAATGATTTAGTGAACGGATCAGCAACTATATTGTGCGTTGATATGTACTCAACTGAGATCTCCTCTTTGACTTCTTGATTTCGTACAAATTTGTACTTCGTGTCGATATGCTTTCCTTTGCAATGGTATTTCTCGTCCTTCACATAAGCTATGACTGCTTGATTGTCACTGTGAAGGATCATTTTTTTCATTGTATTCTCAGATTCCTTAGGTTTTGAAGGAATCTTCTATGCCATAAGGCCTTTTGTACTGCCACTGAGCAAGCTATGAATTCTGTCTCCATAGCTGACAATGCTACACAATCTTGTTTCTTGCTACTCCAAGTAATAGCACCATTGCTGAGCAAGAAAGTGTATCCGAAAGTGAATTTTCGTTCATCAACGTCACTAGCCCAATCGGCATCGGTGAATCCAGCAAGTCGTAAACTTCCCCCATGATAGCACAATACAAGATCTATAGTACCCTTAAGATATCTCATTATTCTCTTCACCGCCTTCTAGTGTTGGCGTCCCGGATTAGTCTGATATCGACTAACTAGACCTACGACAAAATATATGTCCAGCCGAGTACACATCATAGCGTACATCAAACTGCCGACCACACCTTATATACGATTCCTACGATAAAAGCAAGGAGTCATTTGGAAGGGTCGCGCTGGATTTTCACACTCAGTATGTATGCTGCTTCATCCATGTCCTTCATTTCAAATATGAAGGACAACCATTGCTTAATGATAATGACATAGTCTCTATTATTTCCAACTATTAGAATGTCATCAGGATTGTAAAATTATCCTCGGATTTATGAACATACACACATTGATCTTCATCAATCATGTTAAAACTGTACGAAGTGATTAACTGATAAAATTTTATATACCACTGTCTAGATGATTATTTGAGTCCATAAATGGACCGACGCAGCTTATAAACTTTGCGCTCTTATCCTTTTACATCCAAATGGTACTTCGAGCTTGGAACGAGCATGAATCCTTTATCTTTGCTTTTTGAAATCATTGAGGTTGCTCAATGTAAATTTTCTCATCTTGTTCTCCATTGAGAAATGCGATTTTTACATCCATTTGATGTAATTCTAAATCCATATGTGCGACTATAGCTAATATTAGGTGAATTGAAGCAAACCTTATAACAGATGCAAAAGTTTCTTCATAATCAACACTCGCAGTTTGGGTGAAACCTTTCGCCAGTGGGCGAACTTTATATCTCTCAATTGATCCATCCACGCCACGTTTAATTTTGAAAAATCATTTGTTCCCAATTTCCTTACGGCCTGGCGGGAGATCAATCAAGTTTCAGACTTGATTTTTCTGCATGGACCCTAACTCTTACTCCATTGCCTTAATCCATTCTTCCTTAGTAGGAATGAGAGAGCCTCTTTAATAGATTTGGGCTCAAGTTCATCTTTCAGACTTACTATGTTAACCTCATGTGGTCCATGTTCATGCAGCCCTTCGATTTCAAATCGTCGGCGCGGAATATGTTTTCTAATAGTCCGTCGAAGAGAACTTTCAGGTTGGTCATCAGTTGACGATTGCGAATCTCTCCCACTCGAATCAAGCTATGGTACGGAGGAGACTAACTCCTCAACGGGTTGATCCGCTTGTACCGTCAACTCAGGATCTTCTTCTTCATATAGGAGAAGTTCCTTGTCAATCTCGCCTTACTTAGGAAACTCATTCTCTATGAATGTCACATCTCTACTTTCAATTTTTGTTACCGTACCATCTTCTCTTTCTCCTATGAATACGTAGCCCTTGGAGGCTTCACAATATCTTATAAATATACATTTTTACCCTCTAGGACCCAACTTCTCATACTTATGGGCGTTGTTTAGAACATAGACTGTGCAATCCCAAGGGAGCAAGTAACTGAGGTCAGGTTTTTGGCCTGTCCAAAGTTCATAAGGCGTGGTAGGAACAAATTTCGATGGTACACGATTTAAAATGTAGGCAGCAATCAATAACGCATATCCTCAATATGAAATTAAAAGATTTGCTTGCGCCATCATGGATCGGACCATATCAAATAAGGTACGATTCCGTCTTTCTGCAGTACCATTTTGTTGCGGAGTTCTCATACTGTTAGTTGCATGACTATATCTTTTTCATCACATAACTTCTTGAATAAGTCAAAGAGATATTCACGTCCATGGTCAGTTCGCAAAGCTTTAATCTTGTGATCTACTTGATTCTCAGCCATGTTCATGAATCGTACAAAATAATCTAAGGCTTCGGACTTATGAGAAATTAAGTATACAACGTTGTAATGTGAATAATCATCAATAAATGTGATGAAGTAAGAAAAATCGTGTCTTGCGTGAACATTCATCGGATCACATATGTTCGAATGGATTAATTGTAATGGGTACTCGGCGCGTTTTCCCATCTCAAATGATGTTCTTATTTTTTTACCAGCTAGACATTCCTCATAAGTTGGAAGATAAACTTTTGCGAGAGATTCTAAGAGGCCTTCTCTAGCAAGTCTATTCATTCGATCTTGACCAATGTGTCATAGTCTGGCATGCTAAATTTTGGCACTATCATTCACATCAACAGATGATATAAAAAAATAACTATTAGCAATAAATACTATATTTAAAATATAGAAACCATTATTGAGAAAACCATTGCATATAAGAACATTGTCATGACATATTATCATTTGTTTCCTCTGAAAACTTATTACATAACCAAGTTTGTCTAATGCTGACACATAAAGTAAATTTCGTCTAAAAGTTTGAGCATATAGAACGTCATGAAGGTAAAGTATTTGGCTATTGCGAAGTTCTAACTTGCACGATCCAATGCTTTTAACTTCAACTCTTTCGTTGTTTCCAATGTAAATTCATTTGCTCCCCGCACTTATTCGGTGAAATTCCACGAAGACCCCACGATCTCTCGCTACATGGTCGGTGACTCCTGAATCTGCAATCCACGAAGGATGAGTTTCAGTAATTAAGGCACAACTTGAGACATAAGAAAAAGAATTATGGTCAGGACAGACCTTCTTTGGCTCAGTGCAATCACGATCAAAGTGACCACGTTTGCTACAATTGTAGCACTTTACTTTATTCATGTCTACTTTGCCACCACATTTTCCACGTTTGCGCTGGTGGTCTTAGGCTTTCTTCTGTCCAGTATCTCCGCTTTTTTTTATTTGGTTGCGACTTATGCGAACTTTTCTCTTGGATTGAGAACCAGCTCTTTGTCTACCATTGTCAGCAACTAATGCTTCAGAGGATTGATTCATGGTTTGAAGAGCCTCATCCTCCATTTCAATGTGGCGAGAAGCTTGGTCAAAAGTTTTGACACATTCATTGTTCATTAAATTACAACGAATGTGTTCCCAACTTTTTGGAAGAGAGCGGATCAGAGCTTGCACCTGTTGCTCGTCATCGAGCACTTGTCCCGTACTTTTGAGTTCACGGATCATGTTAGACATCTCCTAGATATGCTCTCTCATCGTATGATTTGGTCGCTTCCGATAAGAGTCAAATTTGATCGTGAGCATCCGACGCTTGGTGGTCGTGATGACCTCATACTTATTGTGGAGCACCGTCCACATTTGAATATTGTCTTATAGACTTCGAATTCGCACAAGAGGGAATTATTCATCGTGCTCAGCAACGTAATGTGAGCAATACGATTCTTTTTTGTCCAGGCTTGATAGGCCTTCATGTCCCTCTGGCTTTGTGTAGGTTCATTGACAACATGATTAATGGTCTCCAAGACCTCTTATTCTTTTAGAAGATATTGAACCTTGCGGTGCCAAATATCATAATTGTCTCCATTGAGCTTCTTATTATTGTTCAGGTCAGCAATTGTTGCTTTGGAACCCATGGTCTAGTTTGGTCACAAAAATAGGAGAAATTAGTGTTATGCATGTTTTAATTTTATCCGCAAATAACAAAAAAATGAAATAACAATATTAATGAAATAGTGACATCGAGAGGTTGTTAGACTCCCACTCATCTCCCACTATCTCTAAGAAATATTATCATTCATTATTTTAACAATGCGACAAAATTAATCTAAATGTTTGAATTTTGAATCAACACATAATTCAAAATTTTTTACTCTATGCATTTTGAATCAACTTATAATTCAAAATCACAGAGATTCATTTCGTGTGGTGCACCAAATTATTTCTAATATGACCAAGACAATCAGGATTAGTGCAATGAGAGCTCTTCCCTGAGGGGTGCCAATTAAATAATCGTGCACTATCCTTCGTCTCGACATCACATTAGAAAAAATTGTGCTCTCACTGTCACACATCAACCCTATTTTTGGAGACTACGTTGACCATGCACTAGGTCAGTTCCTCGAAACCTTTCTAGACATGCGATTCGGGTCACGCACCACTCAACAGAAAGACATTAGTTATTGTGATAACATTTGAATATCAAGGTGTCTTAGTCTTACAAAAGAACTATCTATGTTTCATGTATTATTTAATTGCCTATAGTTTGTATAATTAGACCAACTAATTATTTTATTATAGGCTTGCATAAAATATGTATTTCAGCACATAGCCAAAATTAATATTACCATCTTAATTAATTCTCACAAAAGGAATTTCAAATCAATTTGAAATTCTAGGAAAATTATCATGCTTAACAAGATTGGACATACCAATTTAATTTTAACACATAGTCAAAATTTGAATCACAGAAATAAATATCATTATGACATACATAAACAAAAATATTTATTTCACGCATGATAACACATTTATTAGGCAATATTTGATATTGACATGCAAATCTAATCATTTAATTTATCGCTTTAAATCAATAAATGATTTTTTTTCGAGAAGATTAAATTGCATGCAATATTTCAGAAAGATTTCTAAGGAAAAAACAATTTTTTTCTAATTTTTCAATATTTTATAATAAATATTTTCTATTTTAAAAATATTTTAAAATTGACGAAAATTAGAAAAGAAAAGAAAAAAAACTACTTATTGTGCCTCCCAGCCAGCCCAATTTATCACTTCTCATATGTGCAACTCCTTTACACAAATTGGGCCTTCCAGCGGGCCGTGTGCCTGCTGGAAGAGTTTTCCTTTTTTCTATTTTTTTTGCTGCAACGTATGCAGAAAAAAATGCCAAAAATTTCACCAAAAATATGAAAATAAATCCGAAAAATATATTATGGTTTAGGTTCGTCCATAATATATTTGTGATGACAAACTCTACTTTGTCCCTTGGTTGTGGTCATACAATCGAGGTGCACAGATCCTAAATAATAACGAATATTATTTTTTTCAGCATAATCACAAGTTTGAGAAAAACCTAAAAAAGCTCTTATACTAATGTTGGAATTTATAACAGATATAAATTCTAGACGTTGCAGAATACCTCTTGCAGCAGAAGCGGGTCGTCTTAACTTTTTCACGAACTCTTGACGAACGTACTTGCACTTCGAGATCGGGAACTAAATCTCTGGGGAACGTAACTTTTTGCCACAGCACAAGTGTCTTTGGAAGAACCTCTCGAAAGTATATTTGAAACCTTTTATAAGGTAGAGAGATTTGAGCTACAAGTTAGGCAGAACACATCACGCGCGTTCATCACATGTACGAGACATGTCTGCGCAGACATGTGCCTCGCCCTTGTGGGCCACACGTGTGGCCCATGTGCCCAAAAAGAGCATTATTCCAACACTTCTGGTGGAGCTCGATGCTCCAGCACGATTAAGAAGATGAAAAAAAATTGAGAACACGAAGTTTTTTTCTTCGGAACCTGATGCTCCAGTAGGATTAAGAAGATGACAACAAGTGACGAGAGATAAAATATTTTCTCTCTTGGCCTATTATCATTATTGTGCTAACCATTATAAGTGTAATATCCTCCAAAAAGTAAAATAAAAAGAAAAAGGAAATGAATGAATAAAAGAAAATTAGAGTTTCTTAAGGCCCGTAATGAAGCTCATTAATCTAATGAGCTCATAAGCTAAGACATAAATAATCTT
Organism: Pontederia crassipes; assembly: GCA_030549335.1. NCBI lineage: Eukaryota > Viridiplantae > Streptophyta > Magnoliopsida > Commelinales > Pontederiaceae > Pontederia > Pontederia crassipes. The sequence goes on along the minus strand of CM060184.1, from coordinate 16,950,063 downwards.
AAATGCCCTAACCCCTCACCTAACCTCTCTCCTTTTCCTCTCTTCTCCACAAGCCGAAAGCTCACTCACAGCAGCACTCCCAAACCCCATTTCCCCTCTCCCTGCCTCACCACCTTCTCTCTCGGCAGCAAACACCAGGAAAAGCAAGGAGGTCACTCCCTGCCTCACCACCTTCTCTCTCTCGACAGCAACACAAGTGAAGGAAGACTCCTCTCACGTCCACAGCACCCTACAAGTTCTCACACCCACTCTCTTCCTCCCTCACAGCTTACCCACTCACGGTCAGCACTCCTTTTAAGCTCTCTCTCTCTCTCTCTCCACAAGTGACAGCAATAGCATAAAGGAACTAACACACCTAACATAACTCACTTCCTCTCCTCTTGCACTCACTCGACAGCAACAGGAGTGCCAAGGAGGAGTCCAGCCATGAAGAAGAAGTAGAAGAGAGAAGAAGAAAGAAATTAAGATTAGGATTAGAGTTTTAACCTAAGCCCTAAAGGTATGTTTGAGGGGATCCTAACTCTAATCACCCCTTAATGATGTGTGTTTGTGTGGATTAAGGGACTTAAGACCAACTAGGTCTTAAGAATGCATGATAGGGATTTTTGCATTTAATGATTCATGTTTCCTTTGGTTACAATGTTATTGAAATCATGATTAGAATCTAACATTATTTGTTATCCATACTTAGTTCATAGGTGGATTATTTACTTCCATATATGAACATGCCTAATAGTCTTTATAATTTATATGCCAGTTGTATATGATTCATGTTATGATGATTTGTCTAATATATTGTTAGTCATAGATGAGTTGTGTAAAGTTGTAAAGTTGCTATTGTCAATGCCTGGATGAATGTACATGTTAAGAATGTTCATATGTATGTATAAAATGATGAAAAAATGAATAAAACAGGGAAAACTCTGCCCAATTGTTCGGGCACGGCCGTGACGAAGAATGGCACGATCGTGCCGAGTTATTTTCGAAACAGAACGATAATCATCGTTCTGTCACGGCCGTGACCTTGTGGTCGCATGACCATGACCATGCTGTTGCACGGCCGTGATCTTGTGGTTGCACGGCCATGACAGAACGAGATGTTTATGCCTCGAAATCGACCTTTCTGTCACAGCCGTGAAGTTGGTGATGCATGGCCGTGCAGGATTGTTGACGGAAATATGACTATTCAGCCGTGCCGAACCATCGGTACACCCGTGCCCAAGTAAGGGCACGGTCGTGACCAGTCCCAGATGATGTGTATTGTTTGTGATGTTCACACTTAGCATGATTTGAAGTATGTATGACTTTAAATAGGGTTAAAATATGCAACATGTGTGAATGATTGTATGTATTGATGAACATGATTAAAAGACGGATTGATGAAGGTGTGACATTTTTATGACTCGAGACCAATCGGTATCCTATATGTAAGACTCCACCGACGGGTGGGAGAAGACCTCATTGGCGAATGAGGGTAATGATCTCATTGACGACCTCACCTACGGGTGAGGATTATGATTTATGAGCCACCATCCTTCTCAATCGATAAAATAAGAAATTATCTAAGTAAAGATTAAAGACGAAAAGATGAATGATGAATGACTTAGGACATAAAGTTAAAGACGATAAAGATGTATGAAGAATTATGCACCTATGAGGATGCAATATGAATGTCCACTTATCACATCATATGACGTCATGAACAAAGATGACCAAGTAAAGTAAGATAAGATCATGATATGCAATAGCATAATGATAAGATATGATATGCATTAGCATAACGATAAGAATGATAAGAATGATGATAAGTTATGATATGCACGATCTAAATATTATGATATTACATGTTATCTTATCTCGCCATGATGATATGCTCACATGCCATATAGTATGCATAAGTAGCACATAGCATGCATATGACTTATGTTTTATGATGATGAAATGCATATGCCATGTCATATAGAATCATGTTATAAGATCATAGCATGCATGAGTCTCAACATACTCTAACAGGAGAAATCTCCTGCATCCCATGGATCCATGCAGGTATGGAGGAGGCTTAGATTCGACGACGAGAGTCTCTTGATGACGACGTTGCACATGGGTTTGTCGGGCTACGACCCGTCTTTTACTTATATTATGTTATTATGATGAACTCTTGTAAGAGTGTTTTATATATGGCTTATGGGCCTTATTGAGTCATGTACTCCACTTGAACTCATTTATGTATGATGAACCCTCTATTGGATGTACGTAGAGCCTATTAGGCCCATGGGTCAGTTTATGTATCTTGGGACTTTATTTACTTATGAAGTCTTCCGCTGTTTATGAAAATGATGTTTATGATGTTAATGTTTTAAGTTTATTATATTATGTTTCCGCTACAAAGTTTTACGAAATTAGGTCAAGTCAAAGTGACGCCGCCCGAGCTTCGGCAACTATATTGGGGCCGGATTTTGGGAGCATTACAATAAGGAAATGCAAAAGCTTGCACAGTCAGAAAATCCTTCGCATCATTCGGTATTGTGACGGGGCAAAGCACGTTGAAAATTTCGACGTAAGTTCTGACGGAGTTGACCATCACAATTTGAATTTATTATAAAATATATTATATTATTATGAAATAAAATGGCAGCACTACTATTAATATTTAATGTTAAATTTTCTGACGAGGGAAGCCACAAGAGTTTCAACAGATGGCCGTTTGTTGAAAGTTTCGATGATAGAAAATGTCAAAATTTTAATTTATTAAAAAACTATATTATATGATTATAAAATAGGGATTAAAGTACTTCTACTTGTTGAGCATTATCAGACTCGTTCATCCACAAATCAACGCTTCAGATAAATGATTCATTTAAATGATGATCAACACTTAGCATCCCTTCATAATGGGAGGTGTTGCATTAATCCCTATAATAAAACAACAACATTGGTATTAACATTTAATATTAAAGTTTTTACGCCTGAATCCATCAGAATTTGAATTTATCATAAAAAATATATTATGTCATTACATAATAAAACATCAACATCAGTATTAATATCTAATATTAAAATTTTCGATGGTCGGAGTTGTGAAAAGTTTTGACGGATGTCCATCCGTCGAAAATTCTGACATTCGAAGCTGATGTAATTTAAATTTATTATAAAATATATTATATAATAAAATAGCGGCATAAATATTTTTCTCACCTCCTTCGCCCGACACTCGCTCTTCACTCTCTACCGTTGCTCCTACTCTCTCTGGCGATCTCACATTCTCCTCCTCTTGTGTTCTCCACCTTCGGTGACAATCTCCTCCTCCATTATCACTCGTGCACAATCTTCTCTTCTAGTCATGTGCACTTGATCTACTCTTCCAACGTTATATGTGCTTGATCTCCTCCTTTGGTGTCATAAACAGCTCGATCTACTCTTCCGATGTTGCTCACGTGCATCTCCTCCTCACGCGCTTTGCTTTCTCAAGCATTCTCCACTTCCGACATTCTAAGTGGTTAGGGGTCGACTCGGTGAACTCGATGACCTAGCCCGAATTGCTTCGATCGAGTCGACGGTCGGGTGGGGCACAGATCGGAAAATCTCAACACCAAGTCAACCCGACCCGATGACCTTATACTATTAAATTTTAATCATTTGTTTGATTTAAAATTTTAAAAATAAATAAAATATTTTAAGTATGAAAATAATGTGTTCATATTGAGAAAAAAACATTTTAATACTTTAAAATAAATATTAAATAATGTTTTTACATTAAATAATGCAAAACAATCATAAAAATTTTTAAAAATAAAATGGTGGTCAGTTAACTTGTCCACCCCACTTCGGGTCGGGTGGGGTCGGATTTGCTGTCCCAAAGGGTGTTGAAGGTCGAGTTGAGTCCGATTTGTCCAATCCGACCAATGAATACTCGTACCGAATACGTCGAAGGTCGAGTCAAGTTCGATTTGTCCAATCCGACCAATGATTACCCGTACTGACGATGACTTGGCAAGGGATGATTGCAACGACCGAGCGGGGGCGATGGCAACTCGACGGGGATGGATGCAGCGCAACAGGGGTGTGACAACGACAGAGACATAATAGGGGATGGCGATGACCTAGCAAGGGGTAGATCTGGCCCAACAAGATGATGACAACAGTAGAGACCCAACAGGGGGCGGCAGCGACCCGACACCCAATAGGGGGAACAATGGTGGTGACCTAATAGGGGACATCGTCGACCTAGTTTTTGGACAAATCCATTGAGAAGAGATCATGACCGTCAATTCGATGCGTGACTGAAAGGCATTGGCAATGACATTCATCTCATTGGACTTGTATTCTAGCACATAGTTGAACTCTGCCATAAAATTGTATCATTGTGTTTGCTTTGGTGAGAGTTTCTTCTACGTCTCGAAGTAGTTGGTCGCGATATTGTCTATCTTGATGTAGAACTACGACCCTAGAAGGTAATGTCGTCATGTTCTTAGGTAATAAATCACTGTAGTCATCTCCTTCTCTCGAACAACATAGTGCTACTCTATTTTTTTGAGTTTGCAACTCTCGAATGCCATATAATGTCCCTCCTGCACAAGAACTCCTCGTATAGCATAATCAGAAGCATTAGTTTGTACTTCCTAGGCCTTGGTGTAGTCTGACAGGATGAGAACTAGTTCCCCCATCATGGCTTGCTTAAAGGTGTTGAACCCCTCCTGACACGTAGGCATTCACTCTCACTTCACATTATTCTAAAGAATCTTTGTTAAAAGAGTCATCACATGGAAATACCCCTTGACGAACCATTTGTAGTAGTTCATCAACTAAGGAATGAGATCGGAACCCACTTGAGTGCCTCCACTCTATGATTGCTCAAATTTTCGCGCCATCCATCTTGAGCTTTCCACCTCCGACAATAATTCCTAAGAAGTGCACTTTTGATTTAGTGAAGTCACACTTCTCCTACTTGACATATACTTGGTTTTGTCGCAATACCTTGAACACTTGCCAACATAGGTCGGGAATCCACTTGGGTGCCTCCACTCCATGATTGCTCAAATTTTCGCGCCATCCATCTTGTGCTTTCCAATTCTTACAATATTTCACAATTAGTTCACTTTTGATTTAGTGAAGGCACACTTCTCCCGCCTCACATATATGTAATTTTGTTGCAATACTTTGAACACCTGCGAATGTGATCAATGTGCTCTTTCAAAGTGCAGGTGTAGATCATGATGTCATTGAGGTAGTTAACAATGAACTTGTCAAGGAACTATTGCAATATCTTATTCATCAAAAGTGTAAAAGTTTGTCGAGACATTGATGAAGTTGAAAGGCATCATGAGGAATTTGAAAGAGTCATATCTTGTGACCATAATGTCTTATGCATATCTTCATCAGAATTTAAACTTTCCAGTAGTCCAAACGAAGATTCAACTTGGTAAACGATGTTGCTTCGCCAAGTTGATCAAAAAGTTCGCCACAAGAGGAATGTGGTACTTGTTCATCATTGTAATTTTGTTCAACGCCGAATAGTCAATACACATCCGGAGTGATCCATCCTCCCTCTGAAAAAGAACTATGGCACCATATGGAGATTTTCAAAGTCTAACATACCTTGCATCTAGTAGTTCAATTTTTTTCCTATGAAGTTTAACAAATTACAGAGGGACCAGACGATAAGGAACTTCCATGTATTGACTTCAATCCTAGGTTCAAGTCGATGAGATGGTCCACTTCATGCTTCAGAGGCAACCACTTTGACAACTCCGAGGGTATGACATCCACAAAGTTCTCAAGAGTCAAAAAACTTTGGGAGTGTTGGAGTGGAAAGCCCTGAATCTTCTAAGACAACAATCACTAGAAAGGTGTGCTCTTATTTTCTCAAACCATTCGCCACTTGCATGACGAAGAGAGTCTTCTACTTTAGATCTCCGTTTGACTTCATAAGAATGTTATAAGGTCCTTTGTTATCGAGAGTTGGCGAGCGGGATGATATATTTGCTGCAATGTGACATAGGAATACCTGCCACTACCTCGTAGTTATCCACGAGTGCCACCATTGCGTCAAAGCTTCATGACCATTTGTCGATGCAAATCTTGATGATGCGAGAATTGATAACTATATAAGCTAACAAGTGCACTAGTCGCTCAAGTAATAAAGTGTAAGACTAAAACTTATCGATACTACAAGGAAACTATTTTACCTGTATATTAAAATTCAAAGGCTAATAGGAGATGACATACAATTTAGAGTAAAAGTGTTCAGAAATAAAATTACACAAAGATAAAAAAACATATAAAACTAATGATGCATAGGTCTTTAGATGATTTATAATGATTAGAACAATCGGTAAGTTTTGTAAAACTAATTGTAAACAATAAATTCAAATTCAAATTTTAGACGAATTAGGAACACTAAAGATATGATCTCCTTAATCGGGTAAATCAATTATCTTAAATCAATAGCAACCTGAATGTACTCGACCCGGATCTACTCTCAGTTTAATTAAAATTAAGATGCTATGTGCTCAAATTCCTAAACTACTTAATCATCCATCCAGATCAATTAAGTAGCCCACACAATCTAATATTTAATCTGATTTTATTAGACTATGACATGCATTATTTTAATATAAAAGTTAATAATCAATTCTAACAGAAAATTATGAACTAAAAATCTATTACATTCCTAGTTAACAATCAACCCAATATCATTCAAATCCGAAGAAAAGCATTAAGTATAACAAACATGTTCACAAAATTTATGCTACCTATTATTCGATTAATAGAAATTCAAAATTTGTTCCAACAATAAAACTCTTGCAACTAAACTGAAAGATAAAATAAAAAATAATAATCCAAATTACATAGATAGATAGATAAAACACAAAAACCTAAAACCTCGTCTCAATAATATCTAGAATAAAGAGAGCTCTTCAGAAACGATGATGAACCATTGCACAATCCTTGCAAGTTTTCTCCTTCGTTCTTCATACGTGCTCCTTTATTCTTGTGTTGAAAACATCAATTTAGGCCCTAGCATAAGCTTTTTCTGATGGCCAAATGTCTCATTTTATAAAGGCTTGGGTTTTCATGCAATCGGAGAAGAAACGAAAATATTTTTCATGTAAAATATGGCAAATTTGGAGTTTAATTGATTATGAGATTTTTGCTTTGTAAAACTCCGAAATTTCTGGCCTAATTCATATCCTATTAATCCATGAAATATAAGGTAAGAATTGAAGTCCTTTTGCATTGATAATTCTTCCAAAAATAAGTTTTCATGTCGAAATTAACGTCAATCACACCCCCTGAATGATTGTCACGCCTTAATTAGAATCAAAATCTACTTCATTCGTCACAGGGCGGGATAGAAATGTCACGATTGTAATTCGGGTGATTTTCCTATTTGTTGTGCTACTTGAGTTATTTCATGATAGTGATGAGATTATCATGGCCCACGAAATTCTTGAACCTGCTTTGTGGACATTCTATGATATTCGTGATACGTGGATAACGGTCTGTGAGATTTTCTTCGAAATTTCTTTCTACGTGTCACGGCCTGTTACCATGTTTCACGGCTCATGATACAACTTGTCCTCTTCTGAGTTAGTTGCAAGAGAACCATGAACATGTGCTGGTTCATGAGAGATTAACACGGTCGTGATTAGAGAGTTATGAACCATGAAATTTCTTCAATATTTGAATGTAGCTTTTATGATAAGCATGAACGTCAAGTGTTGATCTGTGACAAAACTTGTAACAACCATGAAGAGGGCATCACAGCTCGTGAAATTCCAAATTCGATTATTTATAGCTTTTGTGAGCATCGTGATCGTCATGTATCGATCTGTGAGAAACCCTTGTAACGGTCGTGACAAGGTTATCACGAGCCGTGAGAATTAAACTTTTATTTTTTTTGAAAGTTGATTTGACTTTGTTTTGCGTGATTCTTCTTTTATCCTTCCTTTGCCATTTTTCCATTAATATATTTTGCAAAAATAACATCAACTCGAGGTAAATTTCTCCTTCAAAGAATTTAAATAAATAAATATAGAAATATATGCATGCTATGATCAAATTAGTCAAAATATACTTAAATGCTAGCCTAATTATATATATTGTAAAATGCATGCATTCTTCACTTCAGGAGAAAATCGTGTGGGCGAGATAGACTTCGCATGGACCATCTTGAGCAATTTTGATAGTGACAGCCCAACTTCTTAATGATCAGACACGAACAATTTTGATGCTCCCATGTTGTTAAGGTCATTGAATATTTGTCCATTTAGCTCAATGTCTGCATACAACTGAGCAGACAATGTTGATCCCTTCGAATCATTGATGGCACTAAAGGACGTGCATCGAGGTAAATCAAGCCTCCTCCTTTTTCGTCTCATCGGAGCAATACATGGCATTGACTGTTTCCTTCAGCGAACAATTGTTTGTCCAACGAGGACCCTTATAAATGCAACAAGATTTTGGTGGCTTCTCATCCCTTTTGAATTTGCCGTTATCCAGTCTCCTTTCTTGATGACCTTGTCCTTGTCTTTATGTTGATAATTTGGCTTACCTCCTTGCATCTCGGATTTCTCTCCCCCACTATGTCCTTTGTATAATGACTTTGATGGTGTGGCACTCGTCATGAAATACTCCACGAATGATTTGAAAACATTGACTAGCGAGCGGAGGTTGGAGCAATCTCGTCACTCCAACTCATCCTTGTCCAAGGCTTCAAACCCTTGACGAAGATAGTCAATAGTGTGTCTTCGTCCACCTGAGACTTTTGTAAAAAGAGATCAATGAACTCTTTCACGTACTCTTTCAACATGGTTTTCTAGTTAATGTTGTACAATGCAATCCTGTCTTATGATCATAATTTGACAGGAAAAAATAGTTAATAAATTGACGTTTGAGTTCTTCCTATGTCTCAATGGGATCCACGTTGCCACATTTTATGTCGTCTCGATGGCACCATAAACTCACCACATCTTGTAATGTCCACTGACTTCTCCAGCTCTCACTCACGCATCATGAGCTATTCTTACATCTCGCCAATGTATAGTTGAAATTGGTCATGGCATTGCTCGAAGATGATAATGTTGTCCTTCGATCTGGCATGGCCTAGATCTGACCGAATGTGGTAAATAAGCAGTCTCAGAAAAGTTGCGCACATACTAACTTATCATGGGGTTATTTCTATTTGTGATCGATTCGTAATTCACATGTAATCACATGGGTTAATATTATATCATATTATTGATAATAAAATTGATATATGTTTTAAGGCATGAGTTATAACTCATAGTGTTTGATCATTGAAATTTGACGAAAATTCGTCCAAGGCATAAAAATATGATCTTTGAAAATATTAGAATTAAAAAAATTAAAGTCTCGGTAATTATTTCTATATATCAAAGAATTATGGATGTAATTTTTAACAATTTTTAGAAGGTGTTTTACTTAGGTAAAACATAAATGCAAAATCGAAAAATCTGTAAAATTGTGATTTTTGTTCTTCGGACAAAAATTTAAATTTCAATTCATTGTTTATTTATTTTTATAAATATTTTATTTCAATCCAAATGGGGTGTAGTTTCTTATCTACTTTCATTGAGATTTGAAATCAAGTTAATATGATGTCTATGGAGAAAGTTTTCTTATCTTTAAGGTACTATTACTCTGTCCGCCGAAATTGTTATCCAATTTTTTGAATTATGTATTAAATTCAATATACCATGATAATTTAGAATGTTATACATAATGATGTTAGGTTTCATTGAAAATTAGAATTACTAAAAAATGATATCTGTAGAGAATGTTAGAAATATTATACCGAGCCTCACTCAATCTGTCAGGATGAAACATAGGATAGATTGTGCTAGTACTTGTTAAATTTATTGTGCTCAGTATAGATGGATATAAATTCAAGAAATTTTATGAGTTGCATCTTATGAATGTTTATATAAAAATTTAAGTTATCCAAATATGACATGTTTTTTATTTTATAAAAATAGTACAATTAAGGTCACTCAGTCTGTCAGAACAAAGAAATATCCTAGAAGTTAAGCTGAATCTTGATTTTTCTGTGAACAAAACCAAAATGAAATAATATATGAAACTTTTATAGATTAAGATATTAGTACCCAGGAAGTAAGTAAAATTGGAATGAACAAATTTGGTTATCAATTCAAGCAAATATGAATTTTCTTTTATTACGTATACAATCTGTCTTAATAGTAAGCCAACTCTTGTAATAAATAGGTACTTAAGTTATAAGAGTAAATACTTAAGGGTCATGTACCTCTTCAATTAATTATGTTACATGTGTGATAGGATTGTGTTCAGATCATAGAAGTGATGTATTTCTTATTATTATTGTATAGGAGTCAAAAAATAAAGTAGTGAAAAAGAAAAGGAAAACCCTTTTGATAGCTCTTACAGGTAAGTTGGTTTTTCCTTTTCTATGTATTCACCTTTTTTTAATTCGGTATGACATTGATTGTTATATGTATTAAATTCATGTATTGACAAGTTTATATGAAATTATATTTTGAATGATTGATCAATTCATGGTTCATTGGAAAAGCATATGTGAAATTTTATGGATCAAGTTTATAGTATGCAATCATATTCCGTTTGAATAAGTATGATTCATCTTCTGATATTCGAGATATGATTGTTATGTGATATATCATGCATCGACATCTGATTGTATTTGCATATATGATGGTTGGAGCTAAGTGCTACACCGCTGATCACGATGGGAGCCACCTCTAGAATCCAATACATCATTATGTTCCTCGAAAATAGGATGAGATAAGATGGAGCTAATGAAGTGCAGACCTAAGTGCTACACCGAGGGTGGGAGCCACTTCTAGAATCCGTATGGGCCACCTTTGGAAGTCATCTATTGCTTTTTTATCTGTATAATGGTTGGAGTTAAGTGCTACATTACTGATCACGATGGGAGTAGGGGTGACAATATTCCCCGCCCCCGGGGGGCCCCGCGGGGATTCCCCATTCAGGACCTCGCATTCGGAGGTTTTTTTTCCTGCGGGGGCGGGGATGGGGGCCAAACTGCCCCCGCCCCCCCTTTCGGGATTGGGGCAGGGATGGGGGCCAAACTGCCCCCGCCCCCCCCCCCCCCCCCTTTCGGGATCGGGGCGGGGGTAGTTCCACTCGCCCCGTCGGGGCCTCGAATCTCCGATAAATTATTTATAATTAATAATTTTATAATTATATTTCTTAGATTACATATGAATCATCCATTTTACATATATATATATATATAACATTAAACCCTAACAACCATTTTCTTTCTCCCTTTCTCTCTCAAACTCATCAACCCTATAGTGACCCAATCGGCCGCCGCCGAAACCACTCGCCTAGCCGCCGGACCGCCAGCCGCCGACCGCCAGCTTCCCTTCGTCAGTGATCAATGTCGTCTTCGGCGATTATTCCATCTTCACAAGGTATTCATTTTCAACATCATCGTCGAGGGCGAGTCATCATCGTCGAGGGCGGGTCGTCGTCGAGGGGATCGCCGTGGTCGTCGTAGTCGTCTTCGTGTTGTCATCGTGGTGTGGTCGTCGTGGGCGGCGACCGAAAGGGGCAGCGGCATCATCGTGGTCATCATGGGCGGCGGCCGAAATCATCTGCGCAGAGGCGATTTCGCCGCGCCCCTTTCGGCTGATTTCGCCTTTGCGCACAGGGCAGCGGCGTCATCGTGGGTGATAGGGGCGGCGGCCGAAATCGTCTGCGCAGAGGCAATTTCGCCGCTGCCCCTTTTGGCCGATTTTGCCTCTACGCGTCGTCGTCGAGGGGATCGCCGTGGTCGTCATCGTGTGGTCGTCGTGGGCGGCGGCCGAAAGGGGCGACGACATCATCGTGGTCATCTTGGGTGAAAGGGGCGGCGGCCGAAATCGTCTGCACAGAGGCGATTTTACCGCCGCCCCTTTCGGCCGATTTTGCCTCCGCACACAGTACGCAGAGGCGAAATTGGCCGAGGGAATCGGCCGACGTGCGTAGAGGCGATTTCGCCTCTGCGCGCAGTGCATAGAGGCGATTTCGCCTCTGCGCGCAGTGCATAGAGGCTACACTGTGCGTCACCTCTACGCACAGTGCGCAGAGGTGATCACCTCTGCGCATTGTGCGCAGAGGAGAGCAAATTTTTTTATTCGGGGAATCGAGGGGATCGGGGCGGGGAATAAAATTTCCCCCGGACCGGGGATTCGGGGCGGGGTCGGGGATGGGGGCGGATCGTCGGGGTCGGGGTGGGGTGGTGTCCTGCCCCCCGAACAGGGTCGAGTGCCATCCCTGAATGGGAGTCACCTCTAGAATTCAATCCATCAATCTGTTCCACTAAAATGGGATGAGATCAGATGAAGTTAAGTGTCGTGCGGATCTAAGTGCTACACCGTGAGGGTGGGAGCCACCTTTAAAATCCGTTTGGGCCATCTATAGACTATACAAATTGATCAGTTGGTGATCCGTGCATTCATATGAGAGTGTTACATTTGTATATATCTATTTGATATGATTTGACTGATATTGATTGCAATTGAAGTGTGATTATTTTGATTAAAGAATTATATATATTATTTTCAAATATATGAAAATACTAATTGTGATCTTATAATTATTTCATATCTTTGCATGTTTCTTCGAATTAATTAAATGATAACATATAGCTTATGAGTTATCAACTTACTGAGCTATTTTTGCTCATAATGTTGTTTTTAATATTTTTTAGATTCATATAGCTCTTTGGGGATTGTGCGAGATGATAGTCTTAAAGAATTTTATAATATCCTTGGTAATATAATGAGAAGATTTATATCTTCCATATCTTTCTATTAAAATGTCGAGAGAGCTAGTCATGTTGATTACTTATATCAAAATAAGTTGTATAAAAAATAAAATTATATATTTTGTAACATGTACGATTTAAGGAGTATCAGTTTGATCTAAAAGATCATAACATATTATGTAATTTATTTAATGATATACTTTTACTCTTATGTTATAAAAGAAGAGTAAATTACATTATGTTTTCGCATTTCTTCATAATTTTGTTTAATCGTCCGTAATGAGTCATGAACTCCGAATTAACCTAAGGTTTAATTCGAGGTCATGAAACAAGCCCTTTTGGCTACGTTTTACGAAAGCTTACTCTGTAGCTTGTGATGCATGCAAAATTTAACATATAATTAGCCTTACATTTAAAATTATTTCAATTCATTTTCATATAACATGCATAATTTTATGAGCTTATTTAGTTTAATTTTATAAAAATAAAAAATCTACTCAAGTTTTATATTTTATTTTAAAAAAAAAGAAAGAGAAAAAATTATATAGTCACTAGAGAAAATTATAGTCAAAAGAAACCAGAAATTGAAACTTAGTGAAAGTTGTCAATGCTGAAAATTGAATATAACAGATTGTCATAGAGCCATAACAAACATAATAGCAAGTGGTCGTGACAGACCTATAATGTTCTGTTAAATACTCGGTTTTGCGCAGAAAACTTGTCTGAATCATAGGTCATGACCAGAGTGTTATGGGTCCATGACCAAACGGTTACGGGTCGTGAAAAATAACTTTTACTCTGATTTGGACATTATTAAAGTTATGAAATTCTTGTTACGGGCTGATAAATATCATTTCTAAATCAAATTAGACATTGTTTGAGGCATTACGAATGCATTACAAGTCATTACGAAGCTGAAATTTATTATTTCTTTGACTTTTTTGAAAAGTTTAAATCGATTTCAAATCTTATTATAAGTTTTAGTGATCATTTGTAAATATATTTATTCAAAAATTTCAAAGTTTTGAATGATTTTAAAATCCAACAAAAGTCAAATCCAAAATTTTCCTATTTTGATATAGAAAGACTTCCAATTAAATTGAAATTATGTGAAAACCATCTAGACTGAAGGCTATAAATAAAGGTTATGGAAGATAGATAATAGAGTGTTTGACATTGCTAGGGCAAATTTTAGAGTTTTTCTATAGTTGTTCAAAGAAAATTGTGGGGCAACTTAGCGTTAATGCTTTACAGCGATGCAGAGATCATTGCAAGCAAAGAATTTTGTCTTTTACCGATTGTTTGAATTCTCTTTATTCATAATTTCCTGCCAAATTAATTCTTTAATAGAGATTCTTATTATTTTGAGAAAATTGTGTAAACCCAATTGAATCGTCTTGAGTTAATACAAGTTATTCGGTTTCTTTTTATTATGAAAGATATGTTTAAACCCAATTGTTGAGCATATTATCTTCTTAAATTAGATTACAAACCGAGTACGAGGTGGTTAATTTTAGGATTTATTATTGTTCAGCGAATTGATCCTTACGAGTTTAATCATTCATAAAGTGATTTCAGTAACTCGGCATTGGTACTAAATTTTGTGTGGTCTATTAGTTTTCGCCCGAAATCAGATGACTAAGAGTTTAGGAGCTACTTATTAAATTTAACAAAAATTAAGATAATTTGATTTACTCGGTTGAGAGGTCATTACTTTATGTACTCCTAATGTGTCTTAATAATCAAAATTATTTCTTTTCACCATAACTCAACTATCATCGTTGTTCATGTTTCATCTTTAATCATCCATCATACTAAGTCTTAACACCATTATATTTTATTTTCTATAATTTATTATTTTGTAACTTTAATTTTCTATTTTGAATGTTGGAAAATTATTATTTTCTCCTAGTAAATTATTAAAATATATTATATTTAATTAGTTCCTCGTAAAATCGACAATTCTAGACAAAAAGAAGAGAACCAAAATGGAAAGAGGTTTTTTTCCTCACTTTTTTAATTCTATTAAATCAGAGCTAGAGGTATTAAGTTATTTGTTCACCTATTTGTCATGTATATTCAATTTAACGGTGGATAAGTTAGGAGACACGGTGTAGGGGACACCCCATTAAATTCATAATATAAAACATTTAACAATAATATGTTCATAATAAAATGTTAATATAAAATTTTATTTATTTAAATTTAAAAAATTAATGCTTACCCCAAAAACATGATAAATTAATAGATCCATCAATCACGTTCGTAATTAATTGTATATACTACTAATGAAGCTATAGTAATTTTTTTACCATAGATAACTCGTAACTTTTCTGTTATTTTACCTTTTTCGCTTTTATTTTCACCTCCTCTTTAATCCTTATATTCTCATTTCTTTTCGCTATTAATGATGTAATTATCCTACCATAATTATCCATTTCTTGTTGCTATGATCTTTCCTTTCTTATTTTTTTATTGACTGTTATTTCTCCATGAAATATCTCCCTTTTTCATTTTTTCCTTTTAGCTTAAAATAATTTTCCTACTTGATTACCAACAGTTAGAATTAAACCAATCAATTAATCAAGGAGAGTTGGGATGTAGCTTCTTAAGTAAAGCCTCAAATTTGATTCTTTATAAATGTAAAAAGGTTTCAATGGAGTCTCACTAGTAATAGCTGGGCATGTATTAGTCAAGCTCAATGGTAAATAGAGTCTTCAATTTATGGTCAATACGTTGGGCAATCGAACTAGGCTGGCAACAAAAGAATCAGCTGAGTCGAATTCAATTTTAATAACTTTGGAGAGATGCTCACAATGTTCCATAAAAATAATACTCATTTGGTGTGCAATTACTGCAGGCAAATTTATTTACCTATAGGTTGAAAATTTATATCTTTTGCTATTAAGTATTTGCATTGTGTAATGTTATATGTAATCACATATTTCATCTATTTGCCTAATATCCTACTCCCAAAGAATTATGTAAAAAAGTTTCCGGTAATTCGAAGGTGACATCGTGGCCTCTCAATCTTTGAATGACAATATGGTGTCACTGTGCTACACCCTTATTATGCTTTATAATCATGAAATGAATGTTGTAAAAAGAATATGAAAAATCAACATGATCTTTACTTTACTAAAAGTTTCTTACAAATAGGTAATGAGAGGTTATATTGAGTTCACAATAAATAAAAAAAAAACTGTATATCCTTAATAGTTCAATTGATAATGGATTTCGAAATATTGATTCAACAAAATCCCATGCTTCAAACGAAAGAATGGTAGGGTTGGATAGAAAAAGAAGTATCAATTTATTTGCATTGGCTAATTTAGGCACCTTGGTTCTTTCTATTTGGCAAAAGAGAACTTTTTTCTTCTTATTTTGTATATAGGATTATTGTTTGTCGGATCCAAACAATAAAGAACAAAATAAAAAGAAATAAACTACCTAAAAATGGTTGATCAATCCGACGTCAACAGCTCAGCAAGCTGGATTCAGTTTTCATAATTAAGGAAATTAATTACATTTCAAAATACTTATATTTGTAAACATGATCAAACATCAAAGCCTGTGGTGCCATCGTGCGCCCCTTGTGCTGATAAAATTCTATCGCAATTGTCGCAACAGAAGACAAGAAAACATTAGCAAATAACTAGTAATCCATATTCCATATCCGTAGTACATATCTTGACAGGCTGAAAAGTTAAGAATGCATGTCATCACTTTATCTAGCATAAAACTTTCAATCCACATACAAAATTTACATAATGATACATACAACCAAATTGTATTTTAGTTTTCATACAATCAAGTTAATTCAGTGTTTGATTAACCAAATCAGAGGGCCTACTGGGAGAAGGAAAATTTTCTCTGAAGATCAACTTCAACATTGATCTTGAACCTAGACAGTTTATTCATTTTTGGGAAAAAATATTGTCTTTGATAACACCATCAGGAAACTTTACAAGTTGACCATACTGTATATAAGAGCAATGCCAATATCAAGTTAGAGTAGGATTTTTTTTTTTGGCACTTATTGTAGAATCCGAGTCCAAAAGAAGTTGCACTAGGTCCTCAAATTGCCAGAAGATCGAGCTTTGTTAAGCCTGAAGAAATCCATTCTTGTTGAGGTACGATATAACTTGGTCGGCCATGGCTTTTGGAGATGGACATCTTCCATCTTTCTGTTGTATTACTATCTGAAAGAGAAGATATATATATATAATCTAATGGTAAACTGATCTTCATTTGGATGAGAAAAAGGAAGAAAGAAAGCACAAACAAGTATCATCGAGGATAGAGAAAGATTGCTCATGAGAAGAGAGTAAACACATCTAATAATCATGAAATTTGTTGAAAAAAGACACGAGAAAAAAATCACACACGGAGACCACTAGAAACTTAGAAAAGTCACCCTTAATTGAACTGGGATAGCGTTCTTTCTTTGAAGTGAAAGAAAATAATAGACAATACAAAACACTGAATAGCTCAAACACGAAAGAGTTTGTATAAGAATTTTCAATATAAATTAAAACCGCATAACTGTATAGGTATAGGTCAGGTGGCTTCACCACCCCCATTTATTTGAGAGGTTTACAACTGGATTGAAATTTAAGGTGTTATCAAAATAATCAACAGGTTAAGCACATGACATTGGACATGTTTCTTGTACCAAATGGTAAATTTATTCTCATATGATAATCATGAAATCGACAAGCTAAGCACTTGACATTGGACTCATTTCATGTACCAAATGGTAAAATTCCAAATACTATGGTGAAGGATAACTGGAACAAAAAAATGTGTGCACGAAATTCATATATAGGGGTGTCCAAAGATACTTGCTCAAACATCAAAAATGACTGATAGTTAATTAGTACTGTTTGTGGCACATAAAGTTTCAATTAGTAATTTTTAATTTCGTATGAATATCACATAATCATTTATGTATGTGGTGCAGACTCATTCAAATAATTAACTGGATAGTTTTATTCAATCAGAGATTCAACATATGAGTTGAGAGCTCACCACATAGCAAATCAAAATCTGACAATGGCTTTGAGCCTCCCAGTGATTGGCATTCAGAAGGCATAAGGTGGGGATATCTAAAGAAAATGCCTATACATGAAAGATAAGTAGGGGTGGCACCCACACCCATTCGGGCCGGGGGATCTGAGCCTCCGAGTGATTGGCATTCAGAAGGTATAAGGTGAGAATGCCTAAAGAAAAGTGCCTATACATGAAACGTAAGGGTGGCACCCACACCCATTCCGGCCACGGGATAGAACCCCCACCCCAACCACGCTGCCCCCTGCCCCACCCTGATCCCCCTGCCCCTGATTCCCTGCGGGTCAGGGACCCCGAATTCCCACCACTTTTTTAGGAAATAATTAATTTTTAATAAAAACATTTTAAAAAATAATAAATATATATAAATAATTTAAATATAAGTACAACAACAACAACAAAGCCTTATCCCACTAGGTGGGGTCGGCTACATGGATCATACGACGCCATTCCGCATTCATTGATCCATGTTCATGCGATTCGACAGGGTTTTACGCTGGCTGTCGGGGCCTAACACAACCCTCCTCCTTTATCCGGGCTTGGGACCAGCTATAAAACATATTTAAATTAAATAATTTAAATATAAGTAATTTAAAATAATGTAACACAATATTTCATTATACAATATCAAAAAATACATACAATAACTTTTAAAAGAATAAAATTATTAACTATTTTTAAAATTAAAACAATTTGATTCCAGTCTCGGGGATTAGGACCCCACGGGGCGGGGGCATGCATCGCCGCCCTCGATCCCCGACCAAAGTCAATTTAGAATTACCTCACACTGCAGTGGGGGTTCATATGGATCATCAACACCAGTAAAACCTAGAAACCAAAAGAGAAAGGTTATTTTACAGAAAAAAAAAAGAAAAAGAAGCGTTATGTCCTATATCTCATCATCAATGATACATTTTCACATGGTTTTACCGCCTCCTAAATTGTACCTTTGATCTTCCCTGCTCGTGCAAGCTTATATAAACCTTTTGGATCTCTTGATTCACATACTTCTATAGGTATTTCCATATAAACCTGAACAGTTCAGTCTCATTTAGTCAAATAAAACAATTTGTGTACAATGGGGTTTAGGACCATTATGAGAGGGCAATTACCTCAATAAATGAAGAATCTGACAGCATAGCACGGCATGAATCCCGTTCTTTCCTGTATGGAGATATTAAACTAGCTATGCAAATAACACCAGCATCAGCAAAGAGCTTTGCTACTTCCCCTGTTAAATGACAGTTCAAAGGAGCATAAAGAAAAAGTAGTTAAATCCATGTGGCCTCTATCACAAAGGATTTGAAGAACACATGTTTCAAAATTAAAGAAAATCGATATTATATGAATCTATTTCCTTCTGTAGTATCTTACTTATGGACAAATATTGACAACACGAGTATGATACCATAAATCAAGACTCTGAAACTTAGTGTTACCCATAAATATCATGAACCAACTCTCATAAAAAAAATGTGCTTCTGTAGTATCTTACTTATGGACAAATATTGACGACACAAGTATGATACCATAAATCAAGACACCCATAAATATCATGAACCAACTCTCATAAAAAAAATGTTCTCAACATCTGACGTGGAAACCTTCAATGTAAAATCATATTCCAACAAGAAAATACTTACCAACTCTGCGCACATTCTCTGCACGATCTTCAGCTTTAAAACTAAGATCTCTATTTAGTCCATGTCGGACATTATCTCCATCAAGAACATATGTTAAATGTCCCCTGTAGTGCAATTCTCGACTCAAAGCACATGCAAGTGTGCTTTTGCCTGAAAAATGACTTCAGAGATATAAAAAAAGGGAGGGTAACCGCTTTTCCAGATAAGCAACTAAACTGATACTAGATTTTTGAATTCTTAAAATATATTTGTGAACCGATGGTAAAAATCATTGAAAAATGTTTTCAGGAAACTGTGATAAGATATTGCCCACATAAACAATAAACAATTTGATCTTGATTCTGGAGCAAGAGAATCAAATGGGAACCAACATATGATTGGTCTATCTTTTCCTGAAAAATCAATATGAATCATCAACATTGGAAATTTTGAAAAATTAAGTGAGATCAAAAGCAATAAGAACTGAAGGCATGTTGATTGGCCTTTCTAGGAGGACATGAATAATTTCTTAGCAGGAATTTTCTGTAGGAACATAATTGCTTATGCTTTGAGAGGGTTTGTTTTTGTGTGATGGAAACCTAGTCTTATCTGCAAGCATATTATCCTGCCCTCAAGCAAAAAGGAAAAAAGTACAGACTTGTTTATCTAGGAAATAGTCTTGGCCTGCTCTTTGATCTAATGTTTTGAGGGAAAAAAAGATTCAGACGGCTAGCCTGTAAAGATACATGGAAGTTATGAGATATCAACAGTTTCTCACCGATATTATATTTACCATTTCTGATGGATTTGAAATATTCTAACAAATGCATGCATATATCATGGTGACAGATGGGGAACATCATCTTATGTCTTCCAAATAACGATATTCATCACTTGAGTATGATCAAACTCAGTTTTCTGAACTCTGAAACCAATTATTCCATCAGAAAGAAAATATGACAGCCTGTATACTGATCAGAGACAAACCTGAACCACTGAGACCGGTGATCCATATGACACATCCTTTTTGGTTAAGTAATCTTTGCCTTTCAGGTTTCCCAATTGGGCATTCATGCCACACAATGTTTGATGACTTCCCAACAGTTGACATGATAACACCGTTAGTTCCTACATCAATAAAGGAGATCACTTACATACTAGGCCACATGTTCAGCAAGATTCTTGCGAAAACATCATGAAA
This sequence comes from Pontederia crassipes, assembly GCA_030549335.1. Taxonomy (NCBI): domain Eukaryota; kingdom Viridiplantae; phylum Streptophyta; class Magnoliopsida; order Commelinales; family Pontederiaceae; genus Pontederia; species Pontederia crassipes. The sequence goes on along the minus strand of CM060184.1, from coordinate 16,929,377 downwards.
CTCTGATCTCTGCAAGCTTTAAGCGTCTGGAACCACGAACGTGGCATGGTTGGTTCAGATAAGCATTTAAAAGATACAATTTCTAAAAGCCACATTAATTTCTAGAAGAAGTGGGGATACGCATGCCTTATGGTTGGATCATTTTTTTCAACCTCATGATTCACCAAACTACTGAGATCTCAGATCTTCACCCATCATGCTTGAATCAATTCAATTCAGAAATATAAGATAAAACTTATTGGGAAAGAGAAGGAAGAGGAAGATCTTTCCCTCTGACAAAAGGGATTACTTGAAGGAAAATATTTTCCCATAACTTGAACATATTTCCCTTGACATATTATCACAAATTCTTTCGAAAATAAGAGAACAGAAAATAAATTGAACCACCACCATCATCATGAGGCAATCCGGCGCTCTTTTTTACTGCACAAACGCAAATTCAAAAGGCATACCTGCTGAAACTTGTAGAACCGAAGTTCCTGTCCGCAAACAGTCTTAGCTGTTCAACTCCTTGTGGTCTTTTTTTCAAGTGGTTCTCACAGCTCGTTAACTTGTAGCACACTCAAGACTTGGTAATAATATTATCCACAAATTTCAAATATCCTAATCTCTGGGTTATAACTTTTAAAATTGTTCTCAGAAAAAAAGAAACGACGAGAATCTCACATTTCTAACATGTTCGACACCAACTCCATCCTCCTTTCGACTCATCAAGACCCCACCTCTACCTCGTGTTCGCATAAAAAGAAAACTATCAAATTTTCTTTTTCCTGGTGGTAAAATTGGATATTAACCCGATTTACAGCAACATTCCGATCACTAATAAACACACAAGATAAAGCAGAAAATACTTCAAAATCCAAATTTTCCCCGACCACGAATCGAAACAAAATCCGACAAGTTTGCCTTTTTGTGCGGCAAAAAGAAGATTCCATTCATCCGTCATCCCAACTCTACGGTACAGGACAGAGAAAGGATCGAGCGTTAATCACCTCGAACCGAATCCGAAGAATCACCGCTGTCACTAATGCCGGAATCAACCTTCCTGCTGACGAGCCCGGCCGCCGACGTCTCCTCCCTCCGCGCCAGGGCCCGAATCCGGGACGGGAACTCGCGGCGCAGCAGACGACCGCCGGGGGACCCCGGCGCGGCCTTCTGAAACAATAATGCCGGTCGCGGCGTCGGGCAAAGCTCCTGCACGGCGCCGGAGCACGGCGGCAGGGGCGCTCTGGCGAGCATTGACACCTGGCGGTTTCGCTTCGAGGGCGAGCGGAAGGAGGAGCCGAGAAACAGGTGGCGGAGTCATTTGGATCTCGGTGAATTTATAACAACGAACAATGCTGTCAGATATGGGAGTTGGGGAGGGGCCCAGATCCTTATTTACTTTTTATTTAAGTTACAAAATTTAAGAAATATGTAATTCAAAATAAATATATATACATATATATATATATGAACTTATCCTTAATTTATAAATTAATTTTACCAATACTATTTAAAATAAATTTAAGATTATCATATCACAGTTGACACGTGTGAATTCGCTTTGGTTGACGCAATCTTCAATCATGATTATCGTTTTAACCCAAGCCAAACATATAACATAACATTTCACTCAAAAATTAGGTGTGACATGTTATATAATATATATACTTTATTTTATTTATTTTTACATTATATATTAAAATCATAATTAGGTAAAGTTTATGTTCGAAAACGTATATTGGGATAATCTCATTGCTTCTTTTTTGTTCTGCTAGGCCGAACAAAATGTATAAAAAATATAAAGCACCTCGTTTAAACTATTTTAATTTTAATAAATACTCGGCATGTTTTTTAGAAAAACAATATTTACATATATCGGTCCCCCTCCCCATATTTGATCTTGGCTCGACGACAGTGACGGAACAAAAGATTTGAACCTCATGCAAATTTTATTTTATTTTTGAACCTCATGCAACTGATATATATTATATAATGTGTATAAGGAACACGTGCTACGCTATTTCACATTTGAAACATTTTTGTCCGGAAGTCCGCACAGGGCAGATGTCCTTAATATATATATATATTGTAACAGATCATCCATGTCCATAATTTTTAACCCATAAGTTAATAATTGAAGAGTAACGAGATTACAAAATAAAATTGAAAAAAAAAAGTTGAAAAAGAGGTAAAATTCGATGCGTTACTTATATCCTTCGAACTGGTGGCAATTTATTTGTAAATGTGCATTCCTTTTGTGTGGCTGCTTCTCCACTAAAGAATAAAGCTTGTGCACTACTCCTTGATATCTCCTGGTGTGTTGAGAAGGCACTTTTCAACATCTGCATTCGTTCTGATTTTGCCAGCTTTGTTCAATCTTTTCTAATTACACTAATGAGTATTGTTATAGAGAGCTAAATCTTGTGATCTCTTTTGTAAGTTTTTTTTTTTAAAAAAACTAATCTATCTTTTGTATTCATTCAAGTTCATGAATAGGAATCCAGCATTATTTTGTTGTAAGTCTCCGATATTTAAAAAATGATATCAACATATCAACTCGATCGTGTACGATAATAATTATATGTATTATCTCGATTCATTATTGAGTTCAATTAGTTCAATAAAATTATTTTGCATGAATACTTATATAGTAATAAATGAATACAAAAATATCATGCATTCACCAATATTTTAAAATTCGGTTCGGACCACTCGGTTCAACCAATCCGATTATGAACTAGCCACAAAATTGGTCCGGTTCAATAATAAAATTGGAACGAGTAAAAAATCGGTTTGATTTGAGAAAAGTCGAGTTAAACTGATAAATTAGGTTCAACCTGATTTTTAATTTTTTTAAAAATATTAAAATATGGAAAGATCTATTAGGGAATTGAATGTTAAATGATTTTATAATAAAATTGGAAAGTTATGCCCCTGAAAGGATTAAAAAAGAAAAAAATTTAAAATTCAAATAAGAAAATGAAAGGAAAGATTTTACATCCTTGATTGGGGGAAAGGAATCAAAATGAAAACAAATTATTAATCAAATAAAATAAAGAGAATTATATATAGAAAGAGAATAAAATTTGGTAATAATATATTAATATAAATTTAGATTAAAATTAAATTTAGATTATTATATTAGTAATAATAAAAAGATAACTGCTAAAATAGAAATAGATTATTAATCCAATCAAATAAAATAGAGTTATGTATAGAAGGAAAATAAAATCTGATAATAATAGGTTAGTAATAAATTTAGATTGACATTAAATTTAAATTATTTTATTAGTAATAATAAAAATAAAATTATTATTTAAATTAACATCCAATAAAAATAACAATTATTTAATTAGTTTAGATATTTTTATAACAATTTATATATAATTACTCACAAATAATTATAAAAAAATTTAGTTCAATCAATTGACTTTCAATTCAATCAATTGAATTCGACTCAATTAGTACCCGATCCAATCTTCGATTGGATTTTTAAAACATTGGCATTCAAATTTTTGATCCAACGTTTGCAAGCCTCTTTGAATTCCACGTGTCATCGACATCAACAACTACACCAGAGTCCAGACCCATTCTTAATTTTCCCTGACACTTCTGTCTCTGTCTCCTTCTCTTGACACTTCTCTCTCTCCTCCCCCAATCTTAATTCCTCAAAAAAAGGAAAAATAAAGGAGGCAAAGTAAATAAATAATAAAAAGTTTTTGTGATCCTTTTGAGAAAGCGTTGTAGAGGTTGTGTCAGTTGGCACTGACATGGTTCGGCCGCGTGGGATGGCACTGCACTTGCATTCTTATCGAAGCACCAACAAATGGCACTCCATCTATGTGGATCCTCCGGATAACATCAAAGAAATCAGGGAAATAAGATAGTGAAAGAAACAAATGGAAAAAGTCTTTTAATTGCGTTCGAATCATCGGTCACTGGTTCAGTGCGTTGGTGAGTGGTTTGATTGAACTCGCATGCAAACACAACATGTAATGCAGCATAAAAGTTAAGACTTGATTTGCATTATTTTTTCCCCGCATTAATCCTAACATTAAAGATTTATTTATGTATGTAACAAAAAAGAAAGTTTCCTGTATAACTTCGAAATCAAATGTTTCATTCCACTGAAGGCATATTCTATTTTTTTCAGAAATTAATTTAATCTTGTGCGTTGGAATAAGTTTTCTAATATTTTTGTAACTATTACTAAATTTTAGTGAAGTAAAAAACATCTATAAATTTAACGTTATAATTCTCTTCTAAATTCTCATATAATACATGTTGAAGATGCAGTTCAATTATCCTCCCCCCCCCCCCCCCCCCCCCCCCCTCCCCCCCCTCCCCCACACACACACAACAAAAAAAAACCTCAAGCTTTTGTGATGTGCCTAGTCGATTCAGTGCATTTGGTCGAAAATAGTTCAGCGGCAACTCAGCCCAACCTTAATTCTTTTACAATTTCTCCAAAGCACTTGTTTGGTTTAAAAGATTCCATCGTGAAGGAGGTGGTCATCCCACAAGAGAAAACTGCTCGGTGATCTAGCGATTTGCAGCTTTGCTTGCTAGGAAGATATATTGGCAATCCACTGACATGTTCCTCCTTGGTGAATTGCTTTCGAGACTCTGAAACCTTGATGAAGATGTTCGCATTGAAGAGCTCATAATCTCGTACTTTATGTTTGTATTTGACATATTACAAGTACTGACATGAAACCTTTAACATGTGCATATCTCCACGATCGACATCTCACTAGTGCAGTTCCGCTTCCCTAGGCTTCCATGTGAGAAATCTACAATGCCAACTCATTTTAGCAAGTTGCTATGGTCTTTGGCACACCTCTCAAGTTGGATAGCTCACTAGATCCTGATGGCAAGTGTATGAGGGGCCGATGTGTATCAAACTTGATCTCACCAAGCAGGACATTTTGAATCAAACTATTTGATAACCCTAAATTTTTCGTTAGTTTCATATGATAATTTACCTATGTACAATTTTAGATGTGGGATCGTCATCCATCAATTGGAGGTATGACTTGATCGGAATACTTCTAATGTTCTACTCTTCATACCATGGCTGCAATCCTCTTAACAAAGACGTCACATATCGGGTCGTCAATAAGAGTTTGCGGCGGCACGTGACTCGTACAACAGACGTATGCTATGGCCCCTCTATCATGTCTGCTGGATCAAGAGCATATTGGGAGACGGTGCCACCTATCTATGATGCCCTTTTAAGAAAACCTAGTCGTAAAGTGTTGAACAATGCATCAACGGTCTTGCATTCACAACCATTGGGTCAGCCCACGTGTTTCCCACTAGAGATCTAATGAGAACTTGCAGGAAGGAATGATCGATTACACTTGTACCCCACTCCACAGGTCTACACCCCTTCTGTGTTACTGCAAAGATCCCATCCAATGGCTATTTAGAGCTAATGTCATAATCACTTAGGCATCTTGTGTTACGTACCCTCCCTCCTCTTAGCCTCTATTCATCTATAGTTAAACTAGGTTCGACCTCCTCTCCTTCCTCTCAAATTCCTCCATCACAAAAACATGAGCCTTCTTCTCCAATCACCATGGCCCCTATGCCGACCTACTCCTTATGTCACGACTCCGATTTAAACCTTGGTTTAAATCAAAGTTCGTGACTCATTATGGACAATCAAACAAAATTATAAAGGAATGCAGAAATGTGATGTATTTTTTATATATATAATGTACAAATAAAAATATCACTAAAGAAATTACACAACTTATGTGATGATCATTTCAGAGCAAGTCAATTTCCTTAAGTTTTATATTCTACATAATGACATACAACTTATTTTTGACAAAAATAATAAACTGAACCAAATCTCTTGACTTCCTAACAAAAGGACACGAGAATAACAATTCCCCTTAATACCTTTACATCAAAGGAATTAAACCCTGCTAGCAATGTGAGCTCACACGATCCTAGAAGTTATACTGATCTGAGAAAAATTAGAAACAATACTATGAGCAAAAATTGCTCAGTAAGTTGATAACTCATAATCTATGTGTTACTATCTAATCAATTCAGAGAAACATGCTAAGATATATATTAATTATAATATCATAATTAGTACTTACATATATCTGAAAATAATAGATACTATTTTTTAATCAAAATCTTCACACTCCGATCACAATCATTATCTTTCAAATCATATAAAATATATGTATGCAAATGCAATACTCTCATATGAATGCACAGACCATCAATTGACCAATGGTCGGTAGGTGGACTCTAGAGGTGGCTCCCATTGTGATCAGTGATGTAGCACTTAACTCCATTCTACCTCATCCTTTCGGGAAACAGATCATATAGCGATTGGTAGATTCTGGAGGTAACCCCTACGGATTCTAGAGGTGGCATCCATTGCGACTACTCATGATATAGCACTTAGCTCCGCATGACACTTAATTATAACCTATCTCATCCCATTATTGAGAAACAGAATGATGGATTTGACTCTAAAGATGTCTCTCATCGTGATCGGCGATATAACACTTGGCTCCAACCATCATGTATGCAAATGCAGGCAAATGTTGATGCACGATTCATCACATAACAATCATATCTTAAATATCAGAATATGAATCACTCTCATTGTGCATCTTATAAACTCGATCTATAACACTTTCACATGTGCTTTTCCAATGAGCCATCAATTGATTAATCATTCAAAACATAATTTTTAAATAAACTTGTCAATGTATGAATTTAATACATATAACGATCAATGTCACACCGAATTAAAAAAAAGTGAATACATATAGTAAGAGAAACCAACTTACCTGACGTAAGTCATCAAACAAGTTATTCCCCACTTCTTTTTCTTATCATTCATCTAACCCTATAGCAATGATATAGGTTCATATTACTCCTAGGACATAGATGTATACAACGTATATAACCATACCGACATAAAGATTTTATGACATCTATAGTTCAAGTAATTCAATTCGTCACAACTAATTATCTTATGCATACCTAGTTCAGCAAATTCATAACTCTTAATACAAATAATAAAATCACATGACTTCAATTTCACTTAGCACCCGATTACAGAAACTTTAATATGTGGATGTTTCAGATTTTATTTTATTAGTTTTGGTTCTCAGAAAAATCAACATTCACTTAAGTTTTATGTTGTTTATGTGTTTTTGATAGAGTAAGTGAGATGCGGTTGAGAATTTATTACTTTCACTAGACATAACCTTTTTAGGAGATTACAATTGCATATAAAGATTGACATCAGTATCCTATTGATCGTAAAGCATCAAATCATTATATAAAATGTTTGATTTAATATCTAATTTACAAAATTGGATAGAATTTCAGAAGACAGAGTGATAGTACTTTAAAGATGAACACAAAACTTTCTCTTCAGATATTCCATAAACTTGATTCCAAAAATCAACAAAACTAAATCCTATAATATGTACAAAAAATATATAAATTTTTATTTTTATTCAACATAATTTATCTACAAAAATTTTATGAACACAGACATCTCATTGTGTGGGTTCGTACTTCTATAAACTTAGAGGTCTAATTTATTGTACCCATAGCTTTCTTTGTGCATATGTTTTTTAGGTAGTTCAAATTGGATTAGAACCTTCATTCATATAAGTTTCTCGCACATAAAACTTCTAATTTATCTCTATGTATGGAATTTATGACATAATTATTAATTAGACCTAATTAGTCTACTTGGACAGCAAGACATATGTTATCTATTTATTACATAACTTTCTAAATACATAGGATTTCAAAATAATTCTTTCTTCTCTAATTAGTAGACATCTAAAGGATCATTTTGTGAAGATTTCATGATTTTATCATCATTATCAATCATTTGAAGCACAAGATAAGTATTCAATTATAAAACTTGGAAGAAGAAAAGTGTTTTCCCTAATTGATTTCCATATCTCTAACCAGCTAGTCTAATTTCTCTTTAATTTAATCAATATGACAACCATTGTAATTTTCAGAAGTTCGCCATAGAATCTGCAATTCAATCCCACCTCATACATACCATATTAGTATTCCTTTTCTCTTTCTTTTTCTTCCATAGGTTCGGGCAGCATCCACGGAGATAACTCCTTTCCTTTTTGTTGTATCCCCTTCCATTCCTCCTTATTTCCTCTTGTGGCCAACGACAACAAAAAGAAAGAACTAACTTTCCTTTCAAATTTTTTTTCTTGCCTTTTCTTTTTTTTTCCCTCCCTTTGGTTCGGCCAGCATAGAAGGAATCAACGCGTATTTCTTTCCTTTCCTATTTCTCTTCAACTCGGTAGCAAAAAGGAAATTATGCAACCTTCCTTTCCTTCTCTCCTCTCTCTTTGTGTCGGCCAACGATAACCACAAGGTCGGTTCTCTTTTTTTTTTCTGGCTGAACATGTGCCAAAGACACCTCCTGCTTCTTTCCTTATTTATTGCATGATTTATAGTGATGTGGCAACTCACCAATTTAATCTAATTTATGGTGAGGTGAGCTGTCATGCTTACGTGTGTTTTTCATTTTCTTTTCAAGGTAAGTCGGTACAAATACATGTGATGTCATTCCAATCATAACTAATTATTTTATGTGATTAATATTGTTGATTAATGATATTTATGATGCGAGGATAACAAAGTGGGTACCATTTTGGATACCGGCCACTTAACTAACTAATATAATTAGAAGATGGTTAACTTCACTATTATAATGAGGTTGCCGATCACAATTTCAAATCATTCCATATTATTAATTTTAATTTGGTGGTGTAAATTTCACTTAATTACTTTTCGGAGTTCATTAGTAATTTACTTATCTTATGATAATTAAAATAGATCACAATTAAATTAATTAAAGAAACATTTATCTTAGGGCATTACACCCCAAATGTTTGGGAACCTTCCCCTAAGCCTACACCTCGGGTCGGGAGGGGAGCTGACAAGATCACCATTATCTTGTTGAACAAGTTATTGTTCATCTTAATCCTCCACCGCAACAAGAAGATGATGACTCCCTAGGCTTCGAGACCGGACTACTTGACAAAGATCTAGTTCCCCAACCTAGATAAGAGCACATCAATTGAAAGATGATAAACAAGGTAAATCTAAAGTTAAATTCATTAGTATTACTAATGCTGGGCTCTATGGGCGGGTTCAATCAGGTAGCACCCTTGACTTGAAATGCATGAAGCTGCTTTCTTAGAATTGTGGCGGTGCATTCGACAGTAAGATTAGAAATAAATTACCCAGTGTTATTAGATAGTATCAATTAGACATAGTCATACTACTAGAATCTCATGTTATTACATCATGCCCTGACTTGGTGATCACTTGATTAAGCTCGGCCTAGCGCCGCTACTACTTAGCAATAGTCTCATTCTAGTTCGACACAGTCGGAATACTGACGTCACTCCACTTTCGATAATTGTCTAGTATATTCATGCAGTAGTTACATATGCAGATTTTGCATCCTTCATCACATGTGTATATGCTAGCATTAATCCTTCTACTCAAAAGGAGGATTGAACTGCATAATCTTAGTTTAGATGGCATCCCTTAGATAGTAATTGGTGATTTCAATAACATAATTAATAGGGACAATAAGAGAGGGGGCTCGACTTTTTGGGACACTCCTCTTTATACGCATTCAAAAACATGATATAGAAGCACAACCTCATTGACCTCCCCCGACCGGTCTTGGTTTCACCTAATGCAACAACAGAATAAATCAAATTATAATCTTTTGTAAGCTTAATCGGGCCCTTGTTAGCTTTGTCTCGTTAGCTAGATGTCCCAAATCCTCTTCCTTACTCTATCCAAATGTGTGACAAATCATTCCCCACTTGTTCTAGGCACTTGCCCAATTAACACTAGATCTAGACGATTTAAATATGAGCAATTCTGATTGAATAGCCTAAATTTAGAGCAATAGTTGATGATAGAGTTTGGGGTTCTAGGGAAGTCCACACATCGATCCATTCACTATTGTGGAACAAACAATGCCTAGGTAAGCTTGAAGATAGAGCCCATTAGACCTGACAACCACTAAAAATCTTGAACATAATGATGTGGTCCACAACCTTTCTAATCATGAGATTTTCATCTTGAGATTTTGTGTCAATGTCATGTTACCTTATTAAGATAAATTAGTATAAAATGATGGAGCAAATTTAGAGTCAATTAGATTAAAAATGGAGACAAAAATACTAAGTATCTTCACATGATCACAATAATAAAACATCGATAAAACTTAATCAGATCTATTGAAGACTCTAACAGTAACATTATCTCTATATGCAATACTCCCGACTAACGTGTGATATTTTCTGCTCTAGGCCTTGTCCTGTTAAATTTGATGTGCTAATCAAAAGTAACATATATGATTTTATATTCTTAACACTCCTCTTCATGTGTGGGCTGCTAACAATTTTGATCTAACCCAGCCCACCACGTGAACAATAGAAGGAGGAAATATTTTTTTAATAAGAGCTTAACGAGGTTTGAACTCTTGACCTCTGACTCTGATACCATGTTAAATTTGATGTGCTAATCAATTTTCCTAAAAGCTTAAGCCGTTAGGAAGAGCAACATCTATGATTTTATATTCTTAATAATTCCACACGATTTTTTCAAAATGCATCACATCGGAACAAGGACATATTCACATATATACTCAGCATCTCTCTCGTGATTTGTGCATGTGAAATTAATCCATGCCTCATGCACTCTTCCCCCTTGGGGGACTCAATGTCCTCGTTGAGTGATCGCACCCCACCATGCACATAGGCTCACGTGGAGTAGCTCTAATATCATATGTAACACTCACGATCAATGTGTAATATTATCCACTCTGGGCCTTGGCCCGCACAATTTTTTTAAAACACGTCACACCTAAATAAAGACATGTTTCCATATATATCCAGCATTTCTTTCGTAACTTGTGCATGTGAGACTATTCCAATGCATGCCTTATGCACCTGACACAAAGAATATTCTTAACACTTTCGTGGATCACTATCATAGCCTGTAGAACCCCCTATTTGCTCCCAACTATGACCTGGTTCATGGCCTGAGCTCCCTAAAATTTAGAACACTTGTCATGCCTCTTTTATAGTCATCTTCACACTTGCTGTAATTAGGGACATCATCTCATCTTGGCAAAGCCCCGAACCTTGATGGGTTTACCCTGGAGTTTTACAAAAGTAAATATTGGGGCATTGTTGGGCTCCATGCGTCAGTTGTTATAATTAGGTTCACCACAACTATTTCGGAGCCTGGGGTAACACGTCACTTTATACTCAAGATAAAGAATCCTAAGGTTATGTTTGATTACCTCCCTATTGTCCTGTGCAATATTTATTATTTATAAACTGGTGGTCAAATTATTAGTTAACCAATCATTGATCTTAACCAATCAATATTCGTTATTGAGCGATCTATTCAGGACGATATTCTTCTGATCCATGAAATTGCCTACTCTCTTTTATAGTAAAGATAAAAATACCTCATGATAAAGGCTGATATGGCTAAGGTGTTTGATCATGTCTCATGGAAAGCTAGACTAAGGCATTCGATCGTGTCTCATGGGAAACCATATATCATGTCCTCGTTGATGCGATTTTTCTATAGAGTAGAAAAATGATAAGTGTACCAGTCGTGCAAGTAGTAAAATAGTGAAATGATATCAATCCCACGATGACTTTTCTCTCTTATTGATACTAGATGAGAATTTTTAAAACAAATAAAATGTAAAAATTAACTAGAGGGAGAAATAAGAAGCGGATCAACGAATGAAAGGAAAAAATATTAAATAGGAGAAATGTTGACTTTACTAAGCATTCCTCCACTATTATTCGAAATAAACAAGAAAATCATATCTGATCGAAATAAGTGAAATATGATTTAGGACTCTAACTAGATGTCCTATATGTTTTATCAATTGAATATTTGAAAAAAATACAATCAAATCATTCTTCAAATATTTATGGATAAAACATAATTTAATTCAATTCATCTCAAAGACTCTTCAACCGAGTAAATTTAAGTCTACACCTCTCTAAATCTCACTGAGTAGATAGGTGAGAGATATAAGATGTTGAAAATGATTAGATTTTCAAGAAAAACACAACATTCATATTTATATAATAAAAATATTTTTTTTATTAAAATAACAGTGGAGTTCAATAAAGTAAAACCAACTGAAAATGACTACTCCATCGCTAGAGAGTTAAACATCTTAATGCAAATATTAAAGTACAAAATATGAACAAGAAAATAAAACTCTAAATCTTGAAATGTGACTCTAAACAAAGTAGGTACAAGACTCTCTTTTTTATCTGAAAGTGGATGTCTTCCTTCAATCTTGGATGCCTCAGTATGGTGGAAATATAGGCTTTTATAGCACAGGCTACTCAAAAGTCTAGGAATCAACACGGACTATCATTAATGACGCGGACTGTGTTGATTAATGTTCTGATTATACGATTTGGCCCCCGTCTCGGCGCGATGAATATGGCGATATAACTAACACGGACCGCGACATTCATGATATAGACCATGTATTCTTTTAGAATCGCGGCGTCCCCCCACTGGCGACCTTTACGTCATTTACATTGGACACGGCCCGAGTTGGCATGACACAGTTCATTTTGTTCAGCGCGTGCCTGAGTTCCCATGCTCTGTGTTATGGTTGATACGACTTGGATAAAAATGGCCGACTTGGATAAAAATGGCCCATGTCATTGGACGCCGATCATTTTCTTCTCCTGACAAGTAAATTCGGTGAATATCATATAATTAAAAGGAAAATAAATTTCTCATAAAAAATCAAAAAATGATGTATGCTTTATTCAATTTTAACTTATTAAAGTGCAAAACAATATGTAGAAATTAGCATGCATCACTCGTCCTCATGAACTTCCTACAAAAAATCATCACTTGGAACTGACATTGTATCCAATCCCCTAGGTTCTCTTGTATATTCAATGGCCAAGAATCCACATACTTCTCCTCTCACAAAGCCATAAGACAGGGAGATCATCTATCTCCCTACTTATTTACCATCGTCACAAATTTTATCATCAATGCTTAGGGAGGCAACATTACGTAAGATAATTGTTCCTTTTAAACTGCAATCATTTTAGCTGGGCCAGTTATTTATATGCTGATAACTTTTAGGCTTTGTTGCAATGACAAAAAATTGTAGAAACATACTATTATACTACAAAAAGTATGGCCCACTCACAAACCTGTGTGCCAATGTTAATAAATTTGAAGTTTATTTTTCGCAAAGAATTAGTCACGGAAAGAAAAAAAATATTATCCCTCAAACACTTGGAATTAAGCAGGGAAGTTTTCCATTTCATTATCTTAATATTCCCATTTCTAACAAATTTATCCCTTGTTCACAACAACAAAACCTTTTGGGTAAAGTTACTAATCATTTGTAGGGGTGAAAAGAAAAACTTTTAAACATGACAGGGAAAATAATATTAATTAAATAAGTGTTGTCTTCTATTCTTATGTATTCAGTGCTCACTTAAGGTTGCTTGACTCCCTAGACAAATTCTTTAGATTTTTTTTATGATCAAATGCTGGTAATAGGAGAAACATGCATTTGCTAAGCTAGAGTATTGTTCAATCCCCCCCCCCCCCTCCCCCCACCACCACCAACAAATTGTGGTGGTATTCAGAACTTGAAACTTATTCGGTCAGTCCTTATAGCTAAGAAAATCTAGGCACTTTTAAATTGTTCTACAGGCCTTTGGTCACAACTAATTACTAGTAAATGTGGTCAACCAAATCTACAACATACTAACCTCGGTATGAATCCTTCATAGAGCTCACAATTAAGAGGCAATGTGATGAATGAGATAAAACTACGTTGAAAAGTTTTTCTCGCACATCAACAATGGTTTGCATATTAACATCCTACTTGATCCTTATATTTTTAATGACTCTTGTCACTATGTCTACATAAATATTCCTCTAAATTCAATGCATGTTACGAATGATAGTTGGGACTTGCACCTCCTACTATCATGTTTTGACAATGTGCTAACTTATCTTGTATTGTTTATTATTATGCTCTGTTTCTTTTCTTGCCAAGAATGATAAGTGGATATGACCCTCATAGTGATGCTAAAGCAAAGTCATTCCTTTAGCTACCAGCCTAGCCCACCGTCGGTCTCTGGATGGCTGGACTCAAAGAAGTTATGATCTCTATGCTCCCCTCCAAAATCAAGCATTTTCTTTGGAAAATAAAAGCACAATAAGCTTTCCACTCTCAATGTGATCTCCTCCTTTGACCCAAATATCATGTCCTCCCCTTGTGTGGGACCTCAATCAAAACCAATATCCATCTTTTTTTAATGCATGGTATCTTCTTAGCTTTGGAACACCCTTCATACTCATCTTCATGGAGGGCATACAAGGATGCAGAGATCAATGACTCACCCATGTATGGCTGGAGGTTGACTCAAAGACCCTTGTCAGCATCATCAACAAAACAACGAAAAAATTACACCAAATGCCCTCCAACTTTCGACTTTGCTCAGCAATGTCCTCCAACTTTATTTTGTAACAGTGATGTCATCCATCTCTTAACTTATTTCACACGATGCCCTCTTTACCTGAAATAGATGATCTCCTAATTTTCGATCGACGTGGCATCCACGTGGTCATCTCCTCTCTCCTCCACATCAGTAGCCATTCGACGTGGCATGATCTGATGTGGCACCACATATTAAACCCACTTAAGTTCACCCACTCTGTTAATTTATTTCCTTATTCCTCCCTCCGTCGTCGTTCGCGTGAAACATCCATCGTCGTTCGTCATTTATCGTTCGCAGTTCGTCATTTGCCATTCGTCGTTCATGTTTGGTGATCGCCGTTTTTGCCCAAGCGTCGCTATCCATTCGTGTTCGTCGTCATCCACTGTTAGATTCCATCGCGCAAAGGGTTGTCGAAACATCACGAGAAAGGAAGGACACCAGCGTAATATGCTTTCAGGTATGTAGATTCGTTCATATACTTTCGTGCATCATCTGCTTGATGTCGAGTTAGTGTGGTTCGTAAACCCTAATTTATAGGTCCCACTATAACCTTAATTTTAAATTGATCCCTTCCGACAAGCTTCCTATCCCTATGCGATAAAAAATTGTGTGTTTTGTTACTAATCTAGTCCCCTCAACGAAATCCTAAACCCTAATGTGGTCCCCCAAAACCCTAACTGTTCATTATTTATTACAGTTGTACGATTCTTTTTCTAGAAAGCTAACAATGACAGGAGATGGAAGGAGGAGAAGCAAAGGTAATTAGTTACTTTTTTAGAATAAGCAGAAGTAATTTTTATTAGGGATTGGTTAATTCTGTGTTGATCCAATTTTTTGCTTCTAATTCTGATTATTGTGTACTTATTGCAATCCCTGAACTTTTCAATTTGCATATTCATTTCAACGGTGAAAAAGGTGAATGTTATTATCATAATGGGGAGATGGAGACCTACTGTGATTGCGACCTGAACTTGATGTCCTTTGTTAAGATCGACAACATGGTTAAAACTATTGGCGTGAAGGAGCTAGTGTGTTACCACTGGGTTGAGCCAAGAAAAGACTGGACAACAGGACTTGGAAGCATCGACAACGACGGAAGGGATTTAGAAATGTGTGCCCAAGCAGCTGAAGTATGACAGGTTGATTTGTACGTGTGGCATCTGAAAGAAAAAGACGTAGATCATTTTTTGCCAGTACCTTCTACACCTCCTATGCGATTAGTTGTTTGAGCCTGACATGTCGTCGAAAGCACCAGTTCGTAAAAAATGCAAGACTAGATGATCCAGAGGCAGAATGTCACACTCCGGATACAGAATTAAGACATTAGGGGTGACACTGATGTTGAGGATGAAAACCAGTTGCATAATGAAGACTACAACATTGAAGAGGACGATGATGACCTTCAATAGAATATTCAGAAGGGCAAACAGAGCAGAGCACAAGATTTTGGAACTGGGGTAAAGGATTTTGGAGCTATGGCACAAGTTGCATTTAAGGCAGGGGAAGATCAAGCTGAGACTGAAGGTGTACAAGCTGAGATTGAAAGTGTATAAGTTGAGGCACAAGTTGAGGCTCAAACTCAAATTGATGGTGTCCAAGGTGAAATTAATGAGGGTGAAGGTATCGAGGATGAAGGTGTCCAAGCTGAAGTTAATAAGGGTAAGAGGTCGATGCAATGGAATGATACACACGTGATATCTCAAGCTGCCAAATGTTCAGATTCAGAGTATGTCGACTTGAATCGCCTTGTAATAGAATCTGACTCTGATTTTGAGAAGGGTGAAGTGAGACACAACGATCTTGTTTTTTATGCAGACAAGGGTATGAAAGATCTTATTTTTAAGTTGGGCGTGCTATTAAGTAGCAAACAGAGTTTGTTGAGGCATGCAAAGTGCACGGGATTAAAAATAGATTTCAAGTGTGCTTCCCAAAGAGTGACAGTACAAGGGTAGTAGCTATATGCCACAAAAAGTGTGGATGGAGGGTGATGCGCTCTACAAAGAATTTGAAGGATCCCCAAGATTTCACTTGGCAGATAAAGAGGATCCAAGCTGAGCATACATGTTCAAAGATTTTCAAGAATTACCATGTAACATACAAGAGGCTCGCAAAAAAAATACGAATCCTACTTTCATAGTGACCCAGGATGGGAGGGCCTCTATGACCAAGTGAAGAGGGACATGTCTTATGCTATAAGCCAGATGTGTGTGTGGAGCGCCAAAGATTTATCGTTGAAGACAATTCATGGAGCTGGTGCGGAGCAGTACAGACTACTGTACAGATATCGGGCAGAGATGTTGAGAACAAAATCGAGGAGCACAGTGATAGGTCTATTTGAAGATCTCCAGTGGAAGGGTTGTACATATGCATCAAAGCACTTTCCGATGAATTCAAGATTGGCTGCAGACCACTAGTCTGCCTAGATGGGTGCTTCTTAAAGGGGGATTTTGGAGGACAACTTCTAACAGATTATTTGTCTAACACTTTCAAGTAGGTTGTTTGTCTAATTATTTTTTTTAATATTTTTTTAATAGCTGTAGGTATTGACGCTAATGACTGCATGTTCCCAATTGCGCATGCATATGTGGAGAATGAGTCCATAATTACATGAACATAATTTTTGGAGCACCTGCGCAGGGACCTCAATATGAACAATGGTAGAAGTTGAACAATGATGAGTGTTCGACAAAAGATAATTCTTCGTTGTATATTGAAAAATAAATTTATAAACTTCATTACTAAAATATGGATTTATTATGCAGGGACTTGTTAATGTCGTTCGCAATGTCTTCCCGTCGGTTGAACATCGGAGTTTTCGACACTTGTGAACAAATTTTAGATTCAAGGAATCAAGAGTTTTGAATATAATGGAGTATAATTAAAGCAACGTTTTCAGAACGAATGCAATACTTTCTCAATGAGTTATTTATTTATCCTAATTTGACAATAAAATAAAATGTTGCTAATATTTTTTTTGATGTTTATCCACCAGTTTGGCAGCATTGGATCTAAGGATGATCCGTCTCATGAGTCATGACATTCTTCCTATATTAATAGATAATAGTTCTCCTTTAACAAAAAGTTTTTTGTGCGTGTGTTTTTTCGTGTAATATTTGTTTATCCTAATTTGACAATAAAATAAAATATTGCTAATATTTTGTTGGCGATGAATGGAGAATCCACCGGTTTGAGAGCATTGGATCTACCTATCTTAATCAATTTGGTACAAAGTTCCGCGAGTTGCATCTACAACTTTGTAAAATTTTGTATTTTTCTTTCGTAATTTCTTTTTTTAATGTTTTACGTAGACCCTTTGACGGAATTGTAACTTGTGACGAGCACTATCCCGAACTGTACAATTTCGTCATTTGGAATACAAATAATATCAAATTGCCTGGGAAGGACGAAAGACTCAAACAGGTTGGGAAACTATTAAGACCCCACTTTTTTTAATGCCACAAGTTACGTAAGCAATGACTCCAAAGTCGGATGTTTTTCTAACAAAAATGAAATTGCTCGTGACAGGTCACAATATTACAGCATTATTCTACTTCTAGATTGAATTAATTTTAGCTATTTTGCATAAGAACACTTTCGATTTTTATGTTGACAGGGCAGTAGTTATTTTAACCTTTAAAGGATACTAAAATTTAAAGTCTAGTGTTATTAAAAAGATGAGGTAAAGAACGTGCCTCATCAGTGAATTTGGTATAGGGGCACATTACATATTGTATTTTAAGGGGAGGGTGACAATGAACATTATATATTTATTTTAAGTTTGGTCAGGATTTTTACCCCAGCCTGTTTAGGATTCAGACCATATGGAACTCAAAATATGCTTACTATCCATCAAATAAAATATTTTAGAAATAAAAAATAAGCATAAAAATTAAAATATGATGATGGAATATCATATTATTTTTTATGGTTATTTAAAGGATTTTTTTCTTAAATTTTATGTGTCTAACTTTAAAGAACTTATCATATGAGGTTTCTAAATTTTATTACAATTTCACTTAAGTTTTTCCTTTTTTTATTTTTTCTATTTCTTAAAAAAGTAAAATGTCTTTAAATGAATTATTCTCTATTTTAATGTTTAAAAATAATATAATAATTAATAATATAAAAACTAAAAAAGGACTTTGATATTGTCGACTTAAAATATTTTATTTTATTTTACTTTAAGCATTCAAACAAATAATAATTCATAGATGAACATTTTAGTTTTTTCATAAATAAAAAATAATAAATAACAAAATAGTTGGCTTGATGGGAGCACCTAGAGTCTGTTTGGTTGGGGTGAAAGGAAGATAAAGAAGGGAAAGAAAAAGAAAGAAAATCCATTTTTGTTTGGTTGAATTTAAATTGAAAGAAAATAAAAATAAAGTTCTCTCATTTCTCTTTCATTCTCGTTCGATGTTCAATTTTTCTTTCTCCTTCAAATCGATATGGAAAGAAGGGGAAAGACATATCAAATATGTGTTTCCATTTTTAATCAAATAAATTAAACATATAATTATACATATAAAAAATAAAATTATCTAAATAAAATAATTACTTAACATTCATTTTTTCTTTCTTTCTCTTTAATGATATCAATCAAATAGAATAACTATTCACCTTCATTCTCACCTTTTCACTCTTTACCTTTTCTTCCCTTTAAATAATTAGTCTAATTTTAAACCAAAGATACTTTAAAGGATTCGTAGTTTAAAATTAGATGTGAATAATCGATATAGTTTAAGGGAAGTTTAAAAAAATAATCCTTAACGAGACTTTTCATAAAAAAATAAAAAAGTGAAGAGTGGAATTAAGATTGTAGGAGTGACATTGGACACCAAACTCAGAATCCTAATTAGTTTTCTCAAGTATTTCTTCAGTTGTGATGGCCTCTTCACTTGGCAAACTTCTTTAATCTTTTTACACACTGTTAGAAGAATGTTACATTAAATAACAAATAGCGGAATACGAATAGTCTCACTGATCTGAGAAGAAAATTTTAAAATGTCATAATTTATAGAGTAAATTTCACCTGGAAAAATAGAATAAATAGCGTTCTGTTTTTGTATTAAAACTATGAAGCCCGTAAAATCATCAATAGAAAGCAGAAATTGCATACTTAGCATTTCGATCAAACTGATCTCGCCCTAAGCAATAGAATAATATTCGTCAATGAAATGTATATGTCCTTTTATTTTCAGTCTATATTTTTCTTGTGTTAGGTTCATGAACCTTTTTTTATAATGGAAAAAATATTTTTAAGTATAAAGTAATGATTTCATAAATCGAATTTGGAACTCTGTATGTTTGTTAAGTTGATAATGATTAAGCACAAGTACCAGGGGTGAACCGAGAGTCAAAAGTCGGGAGGGGGGTTCAAAATAATGAGTAAAAAATTTGACAAAGAGAAGATTTGAACCCATGACCTCTACAAAGGATTTCTAAGCATACTACCATCAGACGAGAGCAAAAAAAAATATGTCTTTAGGCGATATTAAGGGGGCCAAATTCAAATTTTAACCACAAAATTTACACATTAATATATAAAATTTAAAAAATTTTAAAATTTTGAGGAAAGCCAGACCCCTCACCCACAATGTGGGTCCGCCCCTGCACAACAAAATCCAGGCCCATGGACCACGGTGCATGGGATGTTCATACAAAGATTCTCTCTCTTTAAAATATCTCCCTAAAAGAAGGAAATCTGGTCTTAGTGCAAGTCTTCCTCTCGTGATAACTATATCTCATTGAGTGAAAACTATTTTACTCTTGAACTTTAGCAATTAATGAAAATAAAATGGATACTGGTATAAAGATTTGAGGAATCACCAAGATTTTTCAACGCATTATCAATTGAAAGATGATGTCATGATAAGTGACCGGACCAGATAAAAGAACTTAGGATAATCAACAAATGTATACATTATCAATTTTCTTATAGACTGCATTTGAAAACGGAATTATAGTTTCTCCTAAGTTCACGGTAAATAATTAAATTGATAGATTAGTCCCGGATGTATTTGAATGATGTGGAACGTAATGACGAGGAACTAGTGTGTTAATGTGATGGAAGAAAATAGATATAATGGATTAATTTTTAGTAGGTATTTAAATTAAAAATAGTTATTATATATATAAAGTATAATTTTATTAAAAATTTAAAATAAAAGTATAAATAATTTTTTTATGGAATTTGTTTAGAAAAAATATATTATTTGAATATAAAACATTTTTTTATTAATTGTATTTTATGAAATATTTTCTTAAATAAAATAATAAAGTAATAAATAATATTATATTAATATTTTACTATAACTATTTTAATATGTAATAAATAAATTATTTTATGAAAGAAAAATAGAAAAAGAAGAATGGAAAAAGAAAAAAAGTGGAAAAGTGGAAAAGAAAAAAAAAAGAGAACAAAAAAAAGAGCGATGGAGTTTAATAAGCGTGTTAAGCATTCTTCGTGTCACACGTCTGCCAAATAATTTTATACATACTTTTTTAAATTTTTGGATAAATTTCTTCACTAATAATTTTAAAAATCATGATAATAAATATTATTCAAATAATTAATAACAATTATGTTCATCATTTTTAAAATTTTATTTCCATATTATTATCCTTCATGATAAATATAATAGTTTTCTATAACTTCTTATGCTATAAAATTATTTTCTATTATCATCGATCATCATATAAATTATTAGTAAAGAAAGATGTAAAAAAAATAAAGCGTAAAATCATTTGAATAAAAAGTATATGACACATTTATTTTTCCTTTTATTTATTATAATTGCTAAATATTTATTGAAAATTAGGAGCGGGAGACAAGGCCCCAAATATCACTCATTACTGATGGAGATTTTATTTACAGGTGAAAAGCTATAATAAATCACATTCAAACTGGTAAAAGTATCATTACCTCATGTTGAAACCAATAATCATTGCCTCTAAGAAGTAACCAAATTATGTAAGTTTTCCTAGTGTGTGTTTATATGTTTTAATTAGTCCTCAATTTGACCTACTAGTAAATCTATATATACATCAGAAAGGGGGTCTAGGGGAAAGTAACTACCACGTGCTTGTTTTGATTGGATAAAGTAAATTTTTTGAGGATTTAGATATCTTATTGCTTTAGTTCTTCAATTAGATTTTGAGTTTTTTTAGACCTAAACTTTAATATTCGAATTGATATGATAAGTCTTCTACTCGTAATTAAAAGAGAATAATATATAAGAAATGAAGTTTCATATGTATATAAAAAATGATTCTAAGTTTTTTTTTATCTACTGGTCGTTCCAATCCGTATGAAAAAGAAAACTTCCATCAAGGTACATAATTTTCTTCAATTTCTCGTGCTGTTGAGGGCAAATAAACATTTGACAAATTGCATCCATTCATCAGAAGCCATTCAATAATTATCTGATTAGATACACTGAAGAGAGCACAAAAACCTTTTTTTCCTGGGGACAAAAATTAAGGTAAATTTAAGAACTTGAAATGATCGGCGCATATTCCAAAAATATAATTGTAGTACATCACCCAAAAAAATTTATATAAACTGTAGTTATCAATTAATCTATGCAAAAGAACCAGATCTCCTGTGACCAGGCTTGACCCGTTTGTCCTTAACTACGACCTCCGCCACCTTACTGTCGTCTCGGCGGCCGCCGCCGCTGCCGCCGACATTTGAACTGTTGGCGACCACGACGCCCCCACCGGCGCCGGACTTCCTAAACATGCTCTTGAACCCATGCACCAGCTTCCATCCGAACCCTCGCCCGCCCCTCTCGGGGTTCCCATTGCACGACCTTCCGGAATGCCCCACCACCGCCGGGCCCTCCTCCTCCTCCTCCCCCTCCTCGTCGAAGAGGCTCTCGCGCCGCACGATGCGAAAGCTCGCGGACCGCGCCGAGGTCATCTCCGCCCGCTTCTCCTCCGACCACCTCAGCTGCTGCCGGAGGCCGGCCAGCTCCCGCTCGAGGCTCCTGATGCGCTGGCTGGTTGCCTCCATCGCGGCGCGGACGTGGGCCGACTGGCGGATGGCCGCGTCACGCTGGAGGATCGCACCGAGGGTCAGGTTGCTTTCGCCGGCCGCGCTCCCATCGTCGGCGCGGTGGCCGAGAGCGCCATCGATCTTCGAAGGCTGCTTTAGCGGGGCTGCGGCGGAGCCGGGGTTGCGGGTGAAGAAGGAGCGGCGCGTGTGGAGCTGGTCGAGCAGCATGGCCTGGACGACGAAGCGGAGCGGGAGGCGAGGGTTCTGGACCAGGTGCATGAGGAGCTGGTGGGAGAGCTTGGCGCAGTTGATGGTGTGGCATATCCGAGTCTTGTCCTCCTCCGTCAGCGCGCCTTTGTGGTTCTGCCGATATGTCATAATTAACGTGAGCTTTGAGTAATCAGCACAGTATATGCATGCAGCGTATCTTTCATAATGTTGTTAATTAATCATTGTATTCAAAGGAAAGCGATATTTGTTGTCCAAGTGTGATAAGAATATATATAAAACTAATATGGTGCTTGCAAGAAAGAATATAAAATAAACGAAATTAGTCGGAGAAAGGAATAGAACTAGCTAGTGACTGCAATTAACCCAAGCAAGAGCACTCGGATTCCATTCAGAATGTATCTGCAGTATAAATTTGTTGAATCTTATCCGTCATCGCGTCTCTACTATTATTTAAAATGCAAAAGAAAACTCAAATACTTCAGACGTTTACGAAAGATGGATTACACACTTCTAGGAATTTGAACCTTAATGAGCTTTTTTCATTATAATTTATGAACGCACAAGGCCAGCTACGTATCTCTGAAGGTGAATATGATAATTAAGGATGTCATGAGACATCATATCCTGGAAAAAAAAACGTCCAAATCCGATATTAATATCAGTCTGTTACTATAACTATATATATGTTGTAAGTTGTAAGTATCCACTTCCATTACCATTCTTTCCTCCCTGTCGATCACACCCTAAATCCCCAAGCATAGAAGTTAATCAATCCGGTCCTCCGGATGATCAAGGATGCTCTCATGCCTATAATCAATGTTTCATCGACGAGGGAATTACTTAACCAAGGAACGCCCTGTTAATTTCTTTTGATTGACACTTTGATTTAAAATATCGAAATGATTATTTAATTTTAGTTATATCTTTATTGTATATTAAAGTTTAGAATAATAATAAGATATATATAATCTTGTTAGGCTTGACTATTCTAAAATAAGTTATTCTATTACTCTAGATTGCATTTTAACAGCTATGAATAAATTTGTAGATACAATATTTTAAAGAAGACACTGAATATGCACGTTAAACACAATATAATTCGGGATCATTTGTAACAGCAAAGTTAGTGCGTTATGTGTATGTATTTCGTTGGATACTCGATTTTATCTATTTTTCTACTAATACATGATTAGTTACTAACGATGATTTTCTAATAATAAACCGTTATATTCGTTTTATTGGTTAATCAATAGCATAGTCTTTATTTTCCATCGTCCGAGAACATTACCCTAACTAAAACGGCATAATCATAAAGGATTATTGATTGGTCGTGATATTAAATAATATAAAACAATATGTCCTAGTTAAAGAAAAATAGTGAAATATGCTTGGAAAGGAAAAAAAGAAGAGTGGACTAATGTTCTTCTTGCCAATGGTCAACCACATTCTCCTTGGTGTTTTTTTTTTTCTAATTCTCTAGGTGATTTTGGTAAAAGCTTAATCTTATTCTAAATGATATGTGACAATATTACTAGAATACTTATTTATTCATCACCTTATTCGTATTTCGTACTTCAAACTCCCGCGGAATCTGACTGTACTCCAAACTCGGATTTCTTAATATCTTCATTTATCAAACAAAACTAAAAACACCAACAAACTGAACCAACCTACTTATATGTCCACATGTTACTGCGTACCCACTAGACCTAATACACGTACACACCGTCAATTACATGTTTACAGCTAAGACCCGAGCACGTGCACGTGTTCCGTGGACCAACTTTGGCATCATGACCATGTACCCCACCAGCACCTAAACTTATCGCTAACAACACGCTCAACATAACGCTACATAATGCAGTGTTGAGGCATCGCCGCCACGCACTCAATGTTTGCTACATTTCCCTTTGGCAATTCGCAATAAAATATTGCTGCCGACTTATTTGCATAATTGCATGAACGAGGAATCGTTTCTTCTCTCCCTGCTGCATATGAATCCAATGTTTGTCTCTTTTACAATTGGGTTATATATTTTAATGCTCAACTTAATTAGCATGAAATATTCTACACGGACTAATAATTTTAGGCCAATGAAAAAAAAATCTACCTATGCAAAACGCACCATTTTTATAAGAAAAAAAAGTGTATGCACCATACATCCTATGCCCTTATCATGACGTGTAAAAGAAAATTAACTTAATTTTCCATTGCTAAAAATGTGTATGCTAAATTCATTTTGCCTCTGCAACTTTTCCATCCTTATCATCCTCATTTTTTTATGATAATATTGCAGGAGCTAGAAATTTTCAGTTTAGAAAGAAATGCGCAGGCGAAATTGTACGGTACCTGGAAGTAGTGATCCACCACGCGGTACAAGAGGTCGTGGTCGTCGGTAGAGCGCGCGCGCACCGACTCCGCGACCAGCAGGAAGTCGTGGACGGAGAGCGCGGGCACGTCGTTGAGCCACCCGCCGTCGCCGGAGTCCGCGAGCGCTTCCAGGCACCTGGCAAACATCGCCGCGGCGGAGGCGGCCTCCTCGGGAGCTCCGGCGAGGAACGGCGCGCACGAGCGGAGCACCGCTGCCGCGGTCCCGCCGTCCGTCGCGACTTCCTGGAAGAAGTAGCTCTCCGTCTGCTGGCGGATCCCGTTGCCGTCGTCCTCCGCCATCTCCAACCACTCCGCCGCCATCCGGAAGGCCACGAGGTTGGCCGGCGTTATGAGGAAGTCGCGGGGGCCGTAGCAGGAGGCTGCGACCTCGGCGAACGTCTCCGCCGTTATGGTCGACGGTGGAGATAAGGTGACGTAGAGGTGTTCGCTTAATTGCCTCCGAAAGTAACCGCTCCGTGATGTTAGCGGCCCCTGAACCCGAACAAATTTATATCAGTTTTTCTAACGCTCTGTTGGAGTTATTCATAAGAGAACATAAAAAGCCTTTTTGGTCTATAATCATGAAAAGAAATAAACAACGAACTACAGTTATTATTATAATGCACAATAAAAAAATATTTTATTTTTTGTATTATATATTTTTCTGTATCTGTTGGTTGCAGAATAAAATGGAATATTGCAAATATTTTCGGTAGGAATAAATGACACTTTATGGTTCGACAAAAATAATGACGGGTCTTGATGGCGGTAGGGAAAGCTGTCAGATACTATATCACGGACCACATAAAAGCCCAGCCTTTTGATTTTGATCCAATGGCAATCAACGAAGGGCTGTCTGTCCATGTTGATGTGATGGTACTTGGTAGAGACTTGAAAGTTGAAACTTGAAACCCCATCTCATTTGTTGTTCTTGAAGTTAATTTGAATAAAATAACTGAAATCACACTTCTTGTGAATCTTCACATCTCTCGAACCCCTTTGTCAGCCAAAAATCTATTAGACCCTTCTTTTCAAGTTTTTTTTTTCTCTCTGGTTTTGGCAGCGTTATATTACATCTCGAATTGATTGACGAAACCTGACTTGAAATTAACGAGTTTGCGTCTCTGAGACGAGTGTGGTACGTACCCTGTGAAGATGAAAGCAATGATCATACACACGGACCACGACGTCAGTTTTGCATCTTGTGGCCTGCGTCCTTTGAAAGATCAAAGGAAAATTTATTCAGGATCACAGAAATCTCTTGCCTTCGAGATTAACACATAAATAGAGTACATGTCTGGAGAACGATCAGATGGACGATGAAGCAAACGCTCGTAGTTAAGCATACGTACCATGCATCGACCCTGGTTTGGAGATCAGATGAGAGCTTCGGCAGTACTGCTGGCGGCGAACAAGAAGAGAGTTGAGGAGGGGTTGCAGTGGAGATGGCGGATGGAGTTGCAGACATGGAGTTGAAGCTTTCTTCATCCCCATCTTCCTCTTGGTCGTCTTCATATATTGTATCAACCACGCCCAACTCGTGCAACCCTGATCTCATTTCTGTCTCCGGTCTCTCCTCCTCTACCACAGCACTCTTCCTGAGGAGAACAGCAACAATGGAGGGCCTCTTTTATGTGAACCTGCCATCGTCATAAGCTTTTGGAAGGTGTTAAATGGGCAGAGCATTGAATGCATGCATGTGGTGCGAACCCCATCCATCCTCACAGCCCACAGCGCCAAAGCCGAAGGTGGTGTCCTAAGAACTCAAACCCTAGTTCTCGGTTGGAATTTTCTTGGGGTGTTCAAATATATATGCGCCTGGATCTACTCCAATTATCAAGTCTTCATCTGTCTCATGTATACATACATCTCGATCCCCTTGATAGTAGTGCACACGAGAAACGTGTTGTTAAATAAATTGACATGGCAAAAAACAAAAATTAACTTAACTTCGGGTCACAACACAATGGTATGACATTCGTGTCTATTTTCCCTTTTCCTTTGTTCATTTACATGATCTCTTCTCTGACTCTGAAATATTTTCACACAAAGTGATCAAACTCAATTTCGTATGATCATCTGATTTTGCAATCGGAATGAAACAAATAAATTATTGCATATTCCACAAACATGTTGTAACTACCCGCATAAAAAATATAACAAATGGAAATGGAAAAAAAATAAAAGATAAAATAATTGGTTATTCTCGTAAATCTACGGAAGACTCTAAGGATAATTTTCCATGAATATCTCGATATTTCGAGAATAATATCTATGGAATTGGATTATTTCAATCAAACTTAGAAAAATATGAAATCACTTTGAAAATTATATTTAATTCTTCTAAAATTGAAGAATATTTCAATTTTTTAATCATATTTTATTTTAAAAAATTATAATAATATATTATTATATTAATATATTTATTATTATTATAATAATATTAAACACAACTCTCTATAATGAAATATTTTTATTTATAAAATATTATATTTTGAAAAAAAAATCTCTTAGAATCAAACAATAGGTAAAATAAAAATATATTTAAATTTTCAATAATTTTCTTTTAATTTTATCCCATAACTAAACGGTTCTAATAATTCTTAGATGCATTACACATGCCATACTTAGAATTATTAAAGCATACACACAGCCTACATTTACATATATATATATATATATATATATATATAATACTATTAATAACATTAATTAAGTATTTTCTATATATGCTTATCACTAACATTAATCGTGATCTTTCTAGGTTTTAGCTTGGAAACTGTTTATTGCCAACGTATTAATTAAGCCAGACTTAAAATTTCCATACGTAAGGTAAGAGAGAAAGGAATGTATATAATGAATAATATTAGATTAATAGGTAACAACTTTCATCCAAATATCTATTTCATTGCAAAAAAACTTCTTTTTTACAATAAAACTTTTTTATTTACTTTTATATTTACAATTGATCCGCTTACTAAATTAACATTAATACTTTTTTTAACAACTATTATAATTAAAATAATACATATATTATATTAATGTTTAAATTTGTATGGATTTAATGAGCGTGTGAAGCGCCTTCCGTGTGAAGCGCCTGTGAAATGACTTTAGACATACTTATGTTTATTTTTTTTTATATTTTTCTTCATTGATAGTTTAGAGGATTACTAAGGATAACAAATATATGAATTTTGATAAATTTCTGCACATTATTATCTGTCATAATGGATATAAGCATTTTATATAACTTCTAATCTTATAAAACTATTTTTTTATTATCATGAATGATCATTTAAGCTATTAATAAAGAAAGATATAAAAAAAATAAAGAAAAATATGTTTAAGACCGTTTCACACGCTCATTTTTCCCAATTTGTATTATGGTGGCCAAACACTCATCAACCAAGTTGATTTATGTCAGATATCCTTTATTTTTCAGCAAGTATCATGTTGAAATCTATTAATAATTAGTCATCGATTTGTATTTTTGCCAATAGTATTTTGCTCTTTATAAAAGTGAGTCAAAGTCAAGGTCAGAGACCTAAAAAAACAAAATAGTAAAGCCTAAAAACCAAGGCAATTAAGATCCCGAGGCCTAAGGCCCATTGCGAGATCCATAATTTTAAAAAATAATGCTGCCATCAGATCATTATAATTAATTATCGACAATTAAAGAGGAATTTGAATCGGATAATCATTGTTATAATGAAGAGGAATTTTTCGTGGAATTCATCGTGTTCTTATCTTATGATAAAAAATAATATACTGAGTCGAATTTTGAATTTGGTCTCCCTTCATCATCCCCAAAATAACAAATTGGTATACGCAAATATTAAATTAGGTATCCCAAAGTCCTCCACTAATTTAATTCGCAGTGAGAAGGTTTAAAAATCTTCTTGAGTTATGAATTCGATCTTCTATGTATCCTATTGTTTTGGGATTTGTGTTATGATGTTTGCACATGCAGGGAGGGAATAAGATATATAGTAGGTTAGCAATTAACAAACAAGAATAATATGACAAAAAAAAAGGGTTGAAAAGTTACTAACAACTAACAACGGATTTGATATTCCAAACTAAGCAAATATTATTTCGCCCTTTTATTTCAAAAATTGGATAAGTTCATACTTCAAAATGATTAAAATTTATTAAATTTAATGTGCTGATGATTTTTTTAAAAAAACTTAAATCACCGGAATGATTTTATATTCTTAACAAAATTTTGTGAAGCTCGTATCTGCATAATAGTTCTCATTCCATCCTATTCAAAGTATTGACGAAGGTGGAGGCAGGTCATTTGACATTGAATTTGTAAATGAAAAGTAAATAGGCAACTTCTTTTTGGTCGAAATTTATCGGTGTTCAGAATTATCAGCATCCAACTAATTTAGTGTTCGAACGGAAGAAGTATGAATAAATTCTGATCAAAAGTGATGACTCTAAAAATCAAACATGAAGTTACTAAGACCTCGTTTGGCTAAACTTATAAATAACTTATAATTCATCTTAAAAAATTTCAGTGTTTAGTAATATTATAATATGAGAGATATCAAATCTGCTTATAAATAAAAATAATAATAATAATAAGTAAAAGGAGTGGTGCTTATTTTTTCTAGAAAAATAAGTAAGTTGGTTGTATAATAATTAATTAATAATTATTAATATAAATAATTTTATCCAATCATATAATTGTTTATTTTTAAAAATAAATATCAATCAATAAAACACTTATGAGCAGTTCAATTTATTTATTATTTTATATCAAATAAATCAAACGCTCCTAACATCCCATCATCTCACGACACAATTTCATTATTCGATTGTGCCAACATCCTTGATTATTAAATAGATAACCTTGACATCATATATCTTTGACTGATTTTTTCTTCAAATTGCGCAAAGGTTCACCTATCTTTTTCATTTAATAAGAAAATATTATCCCAACTTGTTAGGCCTTTTATTAATTCTTCACCTATTAAAAAATATAAGCTTTTATGCGGAATTTTAAAAAGGATAATGAATTAAAAAATTATACATATATATACTGAATTTTCCCATACATATATATGTGTGAACGTATAACATTCATGTTTTGTTTTATTTTTTGTTTAAATAATTCTTATGACGATATTGGTAATTATGTCAATCATAGACAGTTAGGCTACGCATTCGGCATATGATTAATTTATTATTGGATAAAAGACATTATTTTATTGTGTGATGTATGCATATATTATCATATACTTGTATTAATTCCTTGATAATTATTTAGTCGTTTAATAGGTTTTAAAATTTTAAAATAATAAAAACATATAATTTGTTTCTTCCATTAGGATATTCCATTATTTTTAATTAGCTTATTATTTTTTTGGTCGAGACTCATAGATGTCCAAAATTATTAACACTCGACTAATTCGATGTCCAGACTAAAGCGGTATGGACAAACCGTCATCAATAATCAAACTTTGGATTATTAGCAGCAACCAGCGATCACACCACCCCCCTATTCAATTGTGTCAACTATTCATATTTAATTAGCTTATTATTATTAAATATAAATAAATCGGGATAGTAGGAATGCCTCATTTTTTTTGTTTAATCTCAATTTCAGATGCTCATTAAGGGTCCATTTGGCTAAAAAATTATAATAAGTTCTAGTGCTAATAATAGGGGTGAAAGACTAAAAAAGGTTCAGGTTGAGTATTTTCTTTTATAAATTTGGGATAGTTTCCTAAAATTATTGAAAGATAAAATATAATCTAAGTTATTTCAGTTCAGTTAGGAGGCATAAAAAAATTTATAATCAAAATTTAAAATTTAGCTTTAACTATCCTATATTAAAGTAACATTTTATCACACCAGAATTCAAGTTTTACTAATTAATTTCATATTCAACTTCATAAAAATATGTTAATGTATAGTGCCCCAAAAAAGCTACAAAAAAAATATAAATCAATAATAACAACTCAATTTCATTGGGGATAAAAGAAAAACTATAAAATATTAGTTAAAAGTATAGCAATATTCTAATAAATATTTATTCTTAAAAATGGTTTGTGTTGGATCTCTCCGTTTATTTTTTTGGTAGAGTCCCTAGTTTAATGGGTGATTTTATTTGTTTCTAGAAAATAATAAATTTTTTAATGTAGAACTGTAATTTCGATTTCTAAGGTTAATTGTTTTTCAAGTTATATAGAATTTTGGTTACACCCATGGTAGATGAGTACTTAGTGTTGAAGCTGGTTTTAAAAGATAAATCAATATATATATTAATAAATATGTTGTACCATTTTCATAATCAAATGTCTGATAAGTTATTTTTATAATTAAAAAATATTTGAATTTGATAATAATATATAAATAAAATAGTAATGATATGATTTAATAAAATAGTATACAAAAATTTAAAGTAAATAGAAAAATGAGGAGATGCAGAGACTGAGAGCTAATAGCATGATAACACCTTCTTTTCTCTGAAGATGGAAATGATTGAACCATTGGACTAAAGTTTTTATTGTCTATATAATTATATTTTGATGATACAAATCTCAAAAGAATTGAATTATATTTAAAATGTTCGAAAAAAATTTAAATAGAAATAAATTACTTCATGCACTAAATTTTTTATTAATTTTTATTTATATTCCCACAAGATTTAAATTAAGAGGTGAATATAGAAGTTATATATAACTTTCTTATATTTTTTAAGTAAGAATCACTACATTAGGATAACACATAAAAAGTTGTGTTTAAACAAGTGAAGTTTAAAAAGTTCAAACTGAAGTTGATATTTTTATGTATTAAATTTGCACTTAATATTTGAATATTCTATCATAAGATTTGGATAAAAAAATTAATATAAAATTTATAGATAATTCTCTTATTTTTTCATAAAATTAAGAATCGTCTCATTTGAATAACCATATAAAAAGTTATGCCAAAAAATAAATGTCGATAAATTCTATTTGAAGTTGATATTTTTATGTGCTAAACTTGTATTTAATAATTGATTACTTTATCAATAAATTTGGGATAAGATGTGAACATAAAAATTGTAAATAAAGTTATTTTCTTTTCATAGATTCAAATATCATTTCATTTGGATACTAGAATGAACAGTTATATATAAAAGAGTAAAGATCTAAAATGTTTTATTTGAAATGAACAATTTTGTATACTGAACTTTGAATTAATATTTGACTATAATCTCATTAGATTTTGGATAAATGATGAAAATTAAAGTTGCAGAAAATTCTATTAACTTTCCATAAAAAAATCATCTCAATTGAATACTTTTATTAAAAGTTATGCATAAAAAGTAAAGGTCTAAAAAGTTTAATTTGAAATTGACAACTTTATGCACTGAACTTTGATTGAATATTTGACTACGATTTCATTATAGTTTGGATGAATTATTTATCAAAGTTGTAGAGAATTATGTTATCTTTTCATAGAATAAAAAATTATCTTATTTGAATAATTGTGTAAAAAGTTATATATATAGTGCAGATCTATCAGTCTGTCAATGACAAAACATATGATTGAAAATTTTTCGATCGACCTTTGGAAATAAAAATGGACGCCCAAAAAGTTGGTGTAGTGATCGTAAATGTTCGAGACTTCAGAATTTTTATAAAGGTCATTCTAAACTCAAACGAGCACCCAAAAGTTGTCTGTAACAGCTATATTTCAATGGCTAGTTTTAAAATGGACGTCCGAAACTCAAAATGGATGGTCGTTTTAGTGCAGAAAAGTACATAATGACTAGTTCTGAATACCAACGGTTAGAAAACGTTTGGAGGCTATAAAAGGGGATTAAAATACATCAAGAAGATTTAAGACTTCGTAGAAAAAGATAGGCAAATACTTGTGTTCATCTAAGAAGTCATCTTGAGCTCAATGTTGCAAATATCTCATTTCTTCCTCTCTTACTTTTTGTGTGAGGTTTTAACTTGTAAATGAGAGATTGTTGAGTGTTCTTTATAATATTGTAATAATTTTTTAGCTCCTAAGTTGAAAGAGGTTGTGTCTTATCTCTTGAGCAAAGAAAGGACGAGAGAAAGTCTACGAGTGAAAGAGATGTGTCTTACCTCTTGAAAAGGAGAAAAGACAAGAGTTGTAAAGAATTTCTTCCCTGTCCCATTTGGAATGAAGGAAGAGTGTTAATGGAATCTTCGGTGATCTCAAAGTCGAGAAGTCAGAGCGGGGACGTAGGTCAAGGTGTGACCGAACCTCGTCAATAAACCATCGCGCTTCTTTTTTTCTCCCTCTCATTCTTGCTTTATTATGTATGTGATATGATTTCTATTGTGTTGGTTTAAACATTACTGAGTCGATTTTAAGCTTTTGTGATAATTTTCATAAAATCGGTATTTTCAGTTTAAACACCAATTCCCCTCCCCCTGCCTTGTAATCCTACATGGACCACTTCATTTGGGTTGAGTGGTACTTTGATAAAGATAGGTGGCTTTCATATATGGGGAAAAATGGTTTTATGGTGAAAATGTCTAAAAACATTAAGGATAGTTTGATGAGATGACTTATAACTTTCAACTTTATAAGTTGTGTTTTATAAGTAGAAAATATTATTTATCAAGTGCGCATGTGTTTTAAATTCTAAGTATTTTTTCCCACTTATAAACTTATAGAAAAAACTTCAAATTGGTGCGAGAACATAATTCATTCCCTTCAAAAATCACATTTTGCTCACATGTCAATGTGCCAAATATGTTTAAGTAAATAAAGTTACTTTTGAAATCAAACATGGATATAAGCCAAACATGTCTAACAAGTCAACAATAATTTAGTTATAATTTTTACTAAAATTGGGTTTTGTGAACACATTACAAGGGCAAAAAAATGGGGGAAAAGACTTAAAAATTCTATTAATGAGAGCTAAGTTGAAACTATTTTACTCATAAACCAATTTATATGAAATTTGAATGGCAAAGCACAGTGCTTTTGATAAGAATATCACTAAAGAAGTGTGTTAAACTCAATTCTTCTAAGAATAGAGCATTTGCCATTATTTGATTAATCATTAACCATTCACACATGATTGTATTATTTATGTGATGTATTACATAATTGAATAAATATATCATTCATTAATAATGAAAAGATGAGAAATTACAAATTTGGCGTCAAAGTCACTTGTACTATACAACCAAAGTTGGTAGCACAAATGACTAACAGAATTGTATTCCAAGTGATTTATTGGGTGTTAGTAGTTCTAGATTTGATTATTAATTTGACTATGAATTAGTCAAGTGCTAATAGGCCTGGAGACCTTCCATAGATCCATAACGCACTCCAAAAAAAGTCACTTGTACTATTATTATTGATTACATGAATAAACATTTTTTATCGAATCATCATATATCATCGTCATTGAATGTATATTTTATAATCATTCGATGTCATCGAATTCAATATAAATCTCTTCGATTAAATCTCTTATGTTGTATTTGGATAGTAGAACTTAAGTTCTTATTAGTTCTCGAGAAACTAATCGATTAGATAAAAAAGTTTAGGCCTGATGTTTGAATGAAAAATATAATAATGAGAATATAAAAAGTCGATTTGATAGATAAATTTTAACAAGGTTGGTAGGCACAATTGACTAATTGGATTGTATCCCAAGTGATTCATTGGGTGCTAGTAGTTCCATATGAGAATCGACTACGAATTAGTCAAATGCAAATAGTCCTGAACACTAAAATCCTTCTATAGATCCATAATGCACTCCAAAAAAAGTCACTTGTACTATTATTATTGATTACATGAATCACTATAATTATTGAACATCTTTACCGAATTATCGTATATCATCACCATTGAATGTATATTCTTATAGAATTGTTCAATGTCATTGAATTCAATATAAAACTCATCGATTAAATCTTTTACTAATTATTCTTATCAAGTATTATCATTGAGCCTTTACTTATTTTTCATGTAAAGATATGAATCTGACCAAGATTTACTTATTTATTTTAAATTGAAGAATTTTATGGGAGAAATACTTCCCTTGTGCCTCGCCAAGTTAGTGATACATGACATAAGTGATGTGTGATGATGAAGCTCGAACTCTGGCAAACCACGGGAACTTAGGGACTTAATTATTCTTTATATAGTATCTTACTTACTTTGTTATAATAATGAAGGAATCTGTTATTTCATATTTATATTAACTTTTAGACTTCCACACTTTACGATTATTTATTTTTGCTTATACTATTTTATCTTTATTTTTTGTCCGTATTGATGTGGCATATTTGTTGATCAACTTTAGTCAATGTTTTAATAAAGTTTATTGTTTTAATGCCTACAAGAATGACCTTTGCCACGGGGATCGATTATGGAGATCTCACACCTTCTCCTTTCTCTCCCCACCTTTTATTTTCTTCATTTTTCTATTTAACCTAATAAAATTAAATTATAAGTATTAATTATAAATTAATTCAAATTTAATTATAAAACTATCAGTTATTCCATTATATTTTATTATCTTACTAAATTGTTTTAAATTTAAATATCATATAATACATTATACTTTAATATAATTATTATATTACTTTTAATATATCTTTTACATAAAATCAATCATAATAGATTTTAATTGAACTCAATATTTATTTGGACTCGGTTCAAAATTATTAATACTTGATTAATTCGATGATTGGATGAAAGTGTGGTGAATAAATGCATTATTAAAGTGATGACATTTGAGCCTCGTACTTTGATAGTAAAAAAGAAAATGAATTCCAACTTTTCCCTAATTGTAAAGTATTATCAATAAATACTATTAAACAAATTAAAACCATAAAAAGCATCTTAGTTGGACCATATGTGGCAGCACATTGCTACAAGGACCTCGAAAGTTAAATGTTGCAATATTTGTGACTCACTTTTTCAACACTTCTTCCCGCTTTTTATATTGTTTTTACCTTGATTTCTTTTGTTTGTAAATTAAATTAAGCTAGAATAGTATAATATGTCAATATTCAAACATTATAAGAATTTAAAAATGATCTCTTATTTTACTTTGGGTTTTCAACACTTCTATTTCTTTTTGGAATTTGAAATTTATCTTTCTAACACCTTTCAAATAATTATCTTTCAAAAAGAACATTTCAATAATTCAAACGCTACGACAATAATCCAAAGTGAAAACATGATGGAGGGCTAGGCCGCTATGGCAATTCCCTACTTGGATGTTACTTCACCGGTAGTCAAGTAATTCCACCTATTTTTCATGTGATAAAAAGTAAAATGTAACACTAAAAAAATAAAACAAAAACAAAATGGCCAGCTAGAATGAGTTAATAGCTATGATGCCATGATCCCAGAAAATTTGGAAAGTTTTGAATAACAAAATCCCTAGTATTGTGGGATGTTGATTTAGCAATTAAGAGAAGCTTATGATAGTTGTAGAGAGAGAAAATCAAATCTGAAAAGTTAATGAAAAATCACACCTCCAAACTATTTCTTATTTTCCATTCCAACAAAAAACAATTCTCTTCACTATTGTTGTGCATCATATGTTTTCCCCTACAGAAATCGTACCTTATCTTCACCTTTAGAGAAAGACGTCCAGGGGAGGAGACATCGGTGCAGGGAGAGCGTAGAGTGGCACATCTTCATTGATCCAGATGAACCAGTAAGGACAAACTGAACCCGTTGCATGTTAGGTATGAGTGATTGATAAATCACGTTGCATAATTCATTTAGAATAGATCTGAACCCGTTGATATGATCTACTAAAGATTAGCTCATGTTTAAGATGTAGAACGACCCATGGATGCTAGGTATGAGTGATTGAATTTGTTGCCATGTGTGATTGATTGATTTTCCCTACATTATCATGTCTAATGTCATCATACTATTTTTATTTGATCTACTATGATGCTTGTACTCCATGCTCATAACTTCTGCTACATATTAATCTATCATTGGTATGAGTGTTTGGACTATTGTGTGACATGTCTAATAACATGACTCCTATCTGATAAAACTCTCAACATTATGTATAATCTAAGAACTCGGCCTGGATCACTATGAATCTAGTCTGGGTTCATAAGAAATCCGACCAAGGCAAGCACTACACTTGACTCGAGTTCGTGGAACCTAGCCTGATTCACCCTGAATCCAGCTCAAGTTAGCGGACAACGGAATTGGAAGCCTTGCGTCATTTTGGTACCGACCCCGGTTCCACTGAACTCGGTCCGAGTTGGTCTCGCGTCGATCCTGATGATTGCACGATGTCTTTCTCCAAGTCTAGCATGAGTGCACGACACACTCGACCCAGGTTTCCAGGTTACTTTGTACCTAGCCCAAGTTATGGCAACTGAAAACTCCTTTTCTTTCGTTGTTTCTTATTCGTAAACCAGATTTGACACTTTTCCTGATCAACTTCAAGACTGACATGATTCTTAATTTGATTATGAACCCATGATTATATCCTAATCTAAGATAAGATCTATCAAGTTGATTTGTCTCATCATTGAAGCGTTGAACAACAAAATGCCGCAGTCGGACTTTTCCTTTTATTGTGACTATAACATGAAACTTTCCATGACTTTTACTTGATCATAAACATATGATTTTGTACTGATCTAAAATGAGGACTTTTATGTTACCGTCACATGATTATATCCATGATTGAATCATTGATTTCATCTTGACATTGAACTTTGAAACACAAGATGCTAAAGTGACTAATAATATAAGATGAAAGATAATCACTGAGTCGTTAGCCTATGCCAAGTGGGTTGCTTCCTTGATCATGGCTTGATCGATCATTGATTCGCGCATGACTATATTGTTTCGCTCAATGCATTCTATAAATGAACAAGGACCCATCCATAAGTAAAGGATGAGGGATTTAAAAGCACCTCAAAGTTATAAGATAATGACGCATTGTCAAGCAAAGAAGCATGCATATCGAATCAAGCTACTGATATCGCATATTATCACGATTATCAAGCATGTTATCAAAATTTCATGATTATTAAACAAGTTATTAACTTTAAGTTCATCATGTTTCATGAGATTATATTGTTTCATATTATCTATTGATTCTCCTTTGCTCATGATATTTTTATGATGACTCATGATTATCTCTCTAGCAAAGGTATCATTTAATAATTTTGATTTATTCTAAATGAATTGTGCATTGTATATTATTATTGTCTCCCCACTAGGCTGTAAAGCTTACGGAACAATTGCCTCCCCTGTGTTTGATGTCCTTAGTGATGGTGTTGAATTGGTGTGTTGTGATGATGCTCAAGCGACTAGATAGCACATCAATAAGAAGACCCAATTATTTAGTCATATTTACTTTTCGCATTATAAGCTCTAATAAAATCATCATGACATTTCTATCTTGAAATTATATAAAGACCTTTCAACTTTTGCAATTCATTAATGTATTACGCTTTCATCATTTCATTTTTATTTGTTGATGTGTCATGTTGACCGAGTCCCATCATAATCCTCCTAAGAATTTCTAACTGATGTGAAGAAAAGATCTTATCTTTCATCGTCATTTATACCACTGGGACATACTTTATGGTATGAAATTATTTCCATATGGTCATCATCCTTAAAGGTAGCTTATGTCGTACAATGATCAATAGACTCACTAAGAGTGTTGTCCATCATTATAGATAATGGCATGATTTGATAATATTGATAATGAAATCATGTCGATCATCATTTTTACAAGATCAATATAGATTAATAACTTTCACTATGACTTATGTTTGATGTGACCCTTCCCTAAACATCATCATTAAAAGCATACTTCTTTGATTGAGAAACAGATCAATAATATAACAGAGGGGATCTCATATTAGGTCAAGGATCGATATTTGATCACATCATTGAATCAGTACTTCATTATCTTAGTAGAATGAACAATATAAGTGTGGTATGGAAAAGGCATGAAGAGACCATATGAGGCATAGTCAATTGTCACATCCTAGGATCATTCAACATTCAAAGAGTACTTCATCATTAATCATCATGAATTTGGATCATCTAGAAAAGAATCCTAAGGATCAATAAGATCCTATATTAGCATAATCAAATATCATGAGTTAAGGGTCGTCATCATAGTCATTTAGCTTCTAAGTGGAAGACATAACTTACTTGACATGACTTCAGGTGGCGTGGTGACTGCTCGTGGTACTTGCTCATGGACCATGACATTATACATTAGGACATGAGAATGCCCTAACTTTAGCCTCTGATACCTAACTGTAACGTCCCCAAATCGCACCCCATCACATGACAGAATACGTTTCAGGAACGCTACGAGTCATCCTTACATGTACATCTTATTGACTAATGAGAAAACATTGATTGATCAACTCAACATCAATAAAAGCAGAAGACTTAATCATCATTAAGTAATAAAAGAGTGTGGCATCTTAGTATGCGAAAGACTGATAAAGAACTTCATGTAAGTTCAAAGGAAAGCTAGTACATCAAGCTAAAGGACTCAAGATACCCACGTGCAGCCACCTACAAGCTCGATCTGACATCATTGGTCACCTTCATCATTAAGATCTGGTCCTGCATTTAAGAACATACAGGGGAGAAACCTCCCTATGAGTTTTGCAACTCAGTATGAAAGTAAGATAGAAATAATCATAAGATCATGATACTAGACAAGAATCATAAGGACCATCATCATATAGAAACAAAATAAGTATCATCATGATATAAATAAGCATCATAGATCAAGATGTCATCTTCTTAGGATCATAATATCAAAAGATCATGATAGATCATAATAAATTATCATAGAATGATAAGAGTCGATCATCATAATTATGAGGTCATATAAAAATTCACGAGAGATAATTGTATGAAGATAGAAAATCATGAATTGAATCATCTTCTTTAGACCATATTAATAATAGATCAAGAGATCATAGAAAGATCATCAAAAGTGTGACAAAAACCACTAATCATCATAAAGAGATTTTATTATTAATATACTCCATCTTCTTCATCATCTTATTATTCATCTTTGACTTATATTGGGATATATTTCAACCCACGGGGAGGTCTGCATCAATCCATCCATCATCATCATCATAACCGACTGAAGTCAGCCATAACTGACCGAAGTCAGCTCATAACTAGTCGTCACCAGTCCATCATAAAAAGAGCTCCCCATTTAATATTTTTCATCTTTTATCTTGCAGCTTTTAATTTATCTTTCATTAGGACATAAGGATCATGATTAAGATTTGATCATCATAAGAAATGATCAACGAATCGTACTGATCAAGGGTCCTAATCATCATCATCATTATATATATGACTTAATCAGAGTTATAAGATAGGATCATGGAGAGAAATCAGAAATATATGAACATCATAATCATCATCATTATCATAAAATAAATCAAGATCGATGGATATGGATCGATGTCGTCATAAATATGATTGGATCTAAATTAGATCATCATAAGGTCATAATAGACACAATCACCATCATCATGACTTATATCAGGATTAAATACATGAATCAAGAGCATTAAATATCATAATTATTATCACTATCAAGATATGAATTAAGTACGTAATCAGGGATCAAAAGATTATAAAAAACAACTTAATTGCTTCGAAACTCAGGCCGAGTAGGGGTGAAACCCGGGCCGACTTCGTAAGGGAATCATCGGA
This sequence comes from Pontederia crassipes, assembly GCA_030549335.1. Taxonomy (NCBI): domain Eukaryota; kingdom Viridiplantae; phylum Streptophyta; class Magnoliopsida; order Commelinales; family Pontederiaceae; genus Pontederia; species Pontederia crassipes. The sequence continues at coordinate 16,888,508 of CM060184.1, read as the reverse complement.
GGAAATCAAGACATGGTCCGGGCCGGGTGTAGGTCATACTCGGGCCGGGTTCGTACTTAGTAGGCCGGTCGGTTGATTCAACAAATCGATCGATCACTCGACAGAATTCGCGGTCGTGCGCGACTTCGTCGTGGAACTATCCGCCGGGTCATCATCAACCTGAACCGAGTTCTTCTTCGTTGCAGAGCTTTGCACTCGCGACAATGGCGGACTCGGCCGAGTTCCATCGAACTCAGTCCGAGCATGGATCTGCCCATGCCGGGTTCCGGTGAACACGGGCCGGTTCCTCTTACGCAGAAACTGCGCGGGGTGTGCAATTCGCGTTCCGATAGTTCTTTTCCGACGATGGCCGACACAAATCATCATCATACAATATTGTACTATAATTAGGCATCAACTAGGACATGCTTTGAGTCTAAAATTATGATTCTAGAAAGAATCTATCCTAGTTCCATACCTTGTAAGTTTCTGTCCAAAAAATTATTTACTCTATTCTTCTTCTTCCTCCTCCTCTTCTTCTTCCTCTTTCTCCAAACGTTTCTCTCAGTCCAGACACATTGTCATCGGTGTTCACATCTCCCAATTCCCTCCTATTGACGTCATCAATCAAGCGTGAGAGAGGGGGAAGAGAGACGCACAAAAATGAGACGAAATTATGGCCGCCTTGTGGGAAAAAATAAAGGGCTGGTTTGTTTGATTTGGCCTCATATTTATAGGAGAGTAATAATAGTTGTTGTTAGATTTAAATTTCTTTCATATTTGTTTCCAACTAATCTTCCTTGATTTGGTTTTATCTTTATTCCCTTTTTCTTTTTTTTCTCTCTCTTCAATTCGGTTTCAATTTTTTACTTTATCTCTTTAATTTGTTTCCAACAAACCAGGCGTTACATTATAAACTCCTTAAAATAAAATTCGTCCTCAAATTTAGTCGTTGGATAGGAGCTTACTAAAAAAGGAAGAAAACTTCTTGGTCATTCGTGCAATGGTCCATCTCACACTTAGAAAGCATTTGTTCATCATCGTTCCATCTTCATCATCTTAAGGACATAGTCCTTTCGTCATCATATACATTGGGACAATGGATTATTTTACCATAATATACCTTAGGGCAAAAGTCCTTTCATCATATAACATTTTCTTTCATCATTTCTTCATCATATGGTCAATCTTTTCATTTTTCTTTTTCTATCATTGAGAAATAAAATCTACTTCAGTCAACACATTATTGTGTTGCCATCTAAATCATCCATTTGTCAATTAGAGGGTTGCCTCATATGAGGTTGTAAACTCTTCTTTACATAAGTCATGACAATTCTCTTTTCATCGTGTATCTTTCTTAATCTAACATCCTATCTTTTGATCACAAGAGACCAGTTAAGACTCTTAGGAGTAAAATCATCTTTAATCATCATGAGAAAACTTGAGGATGTCATGACATGACATCATTTGGACATATTTCAATTTTCAATCGAATGAGTGATATGAATATTCAAACACCTTCTTAGTAGGAGGAACTTGATTGGAGATACCTTTCACACAACTTTATCATTAAGTTTAAAAATCCATCTACATCATTATTTCTTGGCATAAAATTTTATCATGCCTAAGCTGTCTTCATCCCCTTTATATCAATTCAACTTTCTTGGCATGTTCATTTTATCTATTTCAGCTCTTTGGCACTTAAAAATTTCTTTTCACCTTCCTCCTTTCTACATGAAAGTAAGCAGTATGATATCCTATACAAGGTCTCGATAGAAATCTTGCGAATGGCATAATCATCCTTAACAATAAAAAGTCATCATGATCAATGACATAGAATCGATAAGCATCGATTGGTGGAAAGAAAATCTTATCTCATGATTATTTCCATAAATTTGATCATCCTAATCATGAGCATACGACATGATCATAGCCGATCCTAAGACTAAGGGTCGTCGAGGTATCATATAATATGGTTGATTATACAACCACGGGATACCATGAAAAAAAATCAAGAAGATTGATTAATTGGCATCAAAAGATACATCATCATCATAGGATCATTCCTTTATTATAGGATGGTCATCATGTAGATCATTAAGATCAACAATGGCATAGCCTAGAGTGGTAGGAGAAAATTATCATAAGGGTCATTAAAAATCAAGTACATCGATTTACAAAATTGATGATCATCACAGTGTCATTGAACATATATAATCCATCATCCTTAGCAATCATCATCTTAATGGACACAATTGATTATAAATCATATAATCATTCTACATGATCATAAAGGTCTTAGCATTGGCATCATTAGATAGGACTGTCTTCCTAAATAAGATCATCTTTATAATTTTTTTTAACATCATGCATCATCTTTTCATAAGTTTTCTGATGCTCTATATTTTTCACATTGACATGCTGAGTACTTAGAACATACTTTTATATCTTCATGTTTCATGTCATTGTTATTTGTTCATCTTTATACATCTGTGTACTTTCCAAATGAATCGCAACTCAGACGTATGATTATATACTTATACTTCTTGTACTTTCCAAATGAATCATAACCCAGACTTATAATATTTCTTTAATACTTTTTTCTTATAAGGCATAATCCCAAATGGATCACAACTCAAAATTATAATATTCATCTAATACTTCTTCTTATAAGACATTCCCAAATGGATCGCAACCCAGTCTTATGTTATTTATCTAGTATTGCTCTTTTTAGGACTTCATCATTTCAGGATAATACTACCATCTCAAAATCCTTCCTGAATCATTTAAGATAATTATCATAACTCATTTGAGTTCATTTGAGTTCCTAAGTTAGCTGATTCATCTTATACTTCTTCAGTCAGAATTTGCCTCTATCTATCATAGTACCATCAGTATCAATCCTCATATGTTTCTTATATTGCTCCAGGGATAGTCCGAACACCACGTTCATGAGGTCCATATAAGTTTGAAGGGCGTTCATTAGTCCAGTGGCATCACTAAATTCATAGTGATTATACATGGACATAAAAATTATCTTCATCATATCTTATTTTACAATCTGAAGCTACTGGTACTCACTTCAGGTCAACTTTGGAGAACATCCTAGCCTTAAATAGGTCATCTATACATGAAAATGGATACTTATGTCTTGATGGTTATTTAAAAACTTGATAATCAATCTCTAAATTCATAATCATCATTCTTCTTTACAAAAAAAGTGTGACATTCTAAAAATGAGATCATCGGTTTCATAAACCTCTTGTCTTAAAGTTACTAAATTTGGCCTCATCAATTCATGTATTATGGAACCTTTGAAATCAGGGTCATACTTGAATGAAGGTCGATATGATACCAAACCTCTAATTATAACTTTTGGTTCACTTAGGTACTGGTAGCTATCTTCTTCTTCTAGTATAGTACTTATACATGTAGAAGGAAAAATCAATTGAAACAAGAGTCCCATCATAATCCTCCTAAGAATTTCTAACTGATGTGAAGAAAAGATCTTATCTTTCATCGTCGTTTATACCACTGGGACATATTTTATGGTATGAAATTATTTTCATATGGGCATCATCCTTAAAGGTAGCTTATGTCGTACAATGATCAATAGACTCACTAAGAGTGTTGTCCATCGTTATAGATAATAACATGATTTGATAATATTGATAATGGAATCATGTCGATCATCATCTTTACAAGATCAATATAGATTAATAACTTTCACTATGACCTATGTTTGATGTGACCCTTCCCTAAACATCATCATTAAAAGAATACTTCTTTGATTTATAAATAGATCAATAATATAATAGAGGAGATCACATATTAGATCAAGAATCGGTATTTTGATCACATCATTGAATCAGTACTTCATTAACTTAGTAGGATGGACAATATAAGTGTGATATGGAAAAGACATGAAGAGACCATATGAGGCATAGTCAATTGTCACATCCTAGGATCATTCGACATTCAAAGAGTACTTCATCATTAATCATCATGAATTTGTATCATCTAGGAAAGAATCCTAAGTATCAATAAAATCCTATATTAGCATAATCAAATATCATGAGTTAAGAGTCATCATCATAGTCATTTAGCTTCTAAGTGGAAGACATAACTTACTTGACATGACTTCATGTGGCGCGGTGACTGCTCGTGGTACTTGCACATGGATCATGACATCATACATTAGGACATGAGAATGCCATAACTTTAGGCTCTGATATCTAACTATAACGCCTCCAAATCGCACCCCGCCATGTGACAGAATTCGCTTCGGGAACGTTACGGATCATCATTATGTGTACATCTTATTGACCAATGAGAAGACTTTGATCAACTCAACATCAATAAAAGCGGAAGACTTAATCATCATTAAATAATAAAAGAGTGTAACATCTTAGTATGCGAAAGACTGATAAAGAACTTCATGTAAGTCCAAAGGAAAGCTAGTACATCAAGCTAAAGGACTCAAGATACCCATGTGCAATCATCTACGAGCTCGATCTGACACCATTGGCCACCTTCATTATTAAGATCTGGTCCTGCATTTAAGAACATGAAGAGGAGAAACATCTCTATGAGTTTTGCAACTCAGTATGAAAGTAAGATAGAAATAATCATAAGAATATGATACTAGGCAAAAATCATAAGAACATCATCACCATATAGAAATAAAATAAGCATCATCATGATATAAATAAAAGGATTCTTGTAACATGTCATATGGATATGAGATCACTAAGATTATAAGAAATTCATAAATCAAGATGTCATCTTCTTAGGATCATAATATCAAAAGATCAGGATAGATCATAGTAAATCATCATAGAATGATAAGAATCGATCATCATAATTATGAGATCATCTTCATATAAGGATTAATGAGAGATAATTGTATGAAGATAGAAAATTATGAATTGAATCATCTTCTTTATACCATATTAATAATAGATCAAGAGAACATGGAAAGATCATTATAAGTGTGACAAGAGCCACTAATCATCATAAAGATATTTCATTATTAATATACTTCATCTTCTTCATCATCTTTTATATTATTCATCTTTGACTTATAGTGGGATATATTTCAACCCACGGGGAGGCCTACCTCAATCGGTCCATCATCATCATAATCGACCGAAGTCAGTCCAAACTGACTGAAGTCGGCACATAACTGATCATCATCAGCCCTTCATAAAAATAGCTCTCCATTTAACATTTTTCATCTTTTATCTTGCAACTTTTAATTTATCTTTCATTAAGACATAAGAATCATGATTAAGATTTGATCATCATAAGAAATTATCAACGAATCGTACTGATCTAGGATCATAATCATCATCATCATTATATATCTGACTTAATCAGAGTTTCAAAATAAGATCATGGAGAGAAATCAGAAATATATGAACAAAATCATCATCATTATCATAAGATAAATCAAGATCGATAAATTAGATCATCATAAGGTCATAATAGACATAATCACCATCATCATGACTTAGATCAAGATTAAGTACATGAATCAAGAGCATTAAATATCATAATTATTATCATTATCAATATATGAATTAAGTACGTAATCAGAGATCAAAGGATTATAAAAATCAACTTAATTGCTTCGAAACTTGGGCCGAGTAGGGGTGAAACCTGGGTTGATTTCGTAAGGGAATCATCGGAGGAAATCAAGACATGGCCTGAGCCGGGTGTAGGTCATACCCGGACCGGGTTCGTACGTAGTAGGCTGGTCGGCTGATTCAACAAATCGATCGACCGCTCGACAGAAGTCACGGTCGAGCACGACTTCGTCGTGGAACTGCCCGACCCGGGTCATCATCAACCTGGTCCAGGTTCTTCTTCGTTGCAGAGCTTTGCGCTCGCGATAATGGCAGACTCGGCCGAGTTCCATCGAACTCAGTCCGAGCATGGATTTGCCCAGACCGAGTTCTGATGAACCCGAGCCGATTCCTCTTACGTAGAAACTGCGCGGATGTGCAGTTCACATTCCGATAGTCCTTTTCCGACGATGGCCGGTACAAATCATCATCATACAATATTCTGCTATAATTAGGCATCAACTAGGACATGCTTCGAGTTTAAAATCATGATTCTCGGAAGAATCTACTCTAGTTTCATACCTTACAAGTTTCTATCCAAGAAACTGTTTACTCTATTCTTCTTCTTCCTCTCTTCTTCTTCCTCTTTCTCCGGACGTTTCTCTCTGTCCAGGCACGTTGTCGTCGGTGTTCATATCTCTCAATTGCCCTCCTATTGACGGCAGCAGCCCGGCACGAGAGAGGGGGAGAGTGACGCATAAAAACGAAAGGAAATGAGGGTCGGCTTGTGGGAAAAAATAAAGGGCAGATTTGATTTGGCCTCATATTTATAGGAGAGTAATAAGAATTGTTGTTAGATTTAAACTAGTCTAAGAACCCGTGCGATGCACGGATGTTACAAATTATGTTAATATAATTAAAATAATAATATATTAAGTTTTTGGTATTATAAATTAGTATTCATGTAATTAAGAACCCGTGCGATTCGCGAATGTTACAAATTATGTTAATATAATTAAAATAATAATATATTAGTCTTTTGGTTTATTAATTAGTATTCATGTGTATTGAAAAAAATTGAAAATCATTATAAATTTACATAAAATTTCAAAATACTTTTTTTATAGACTACATGAATTTGTTATATGATGATTAAGATCATAAATTAAAATTTCCAAGTCCCTGTCTACTCATTACGCGTGAAACGGTCATATAAAATTGTCCATGTGAGAATATAGGTTTCTTAAAAATAATATGACGTATAATAATAATTGACCTTGACTTTGACGATCACAATAATTTATGAGAATATAATTTGGTATTTGTGCATTTGAATAACATGTTTAAATGTTTGGTTGTTTGATTTTGTTGTAGCGTCGTATTCTTTGTTAGTTTTAAAATTTGACAATGATCGGGATATATGACGAAAATAATTGTAGGAAAATTAATATATTATATAATACATTTTGTAATAATAGATAAAATTTGTCTAAAATCACCTCCAAGAATGAACCTTTATTTCAAATGGTTATTTGAGATTACTTATATTTTTAAATATGAGAATATCTCTAAAACTTTAATCCAATGTTTTAAAAATAATATTTATGCATAATTTAGTCTTAAATGATATACTTCATTATGACGTAACAAAATAATTCTCTCAATGAAATATCTATTTTTTATCACATATTTCAATTTTTTTTATTACATGCAAATTTTAGAGGAAATTATCACTTCTGGGTATAGTTTATTTGTCTCAAACGAACATAAGAATATTGACTCATTTACACTTGACCTATTAGCAATAATGTTAATGAAATCATAATAAGAAAAGCAGTTGGATATGTATAATGTTCATAAAGAAAAATTAAGATGTGAACACGAGACAACTATCATTTTTCAAAACTCAACTATATATATAACTATTTCATAAAAGTATTAAATAAATTAACAATTATATTGTGTTTAAAAGATTCAAGATATAAATTCTAAAAAATGACATATATTGGGCTATTGATTTTAAATTTGTAATTTATCTCTTATTTTAATTTTTCAAAAAAAATTATCACAAAAAGTCCATTAGCGATTGATCCAATTTAATTTTAAATAGTCTAGATAATATATCTCGATAGTCTTTAGGATTGATGCTCTTGTTGTTTAAAGCTTTGCATATCGATCTCGGGCCATTGAGGATTGCAAGTAATTGAATGTGATAAAAAGATCAAAGTACCTTATAATTTTGAATCATATATTTCATCATAAACCCAAAAAACCTACCTGACCCGAAAAAACTGACTCGAAAAATATCAAAATTTAGGGACTCAAATATGATTTTGGGTGCTTTTTATAAATTAAAAATCACTCGCTAAAATTAGGGTCCCACCAAAAAAAACGTAGGAGCCCGTGAAGCCCATTTTTATTTATAATTTTTTTATTTATAAAATTAATTTATAAGTTATCCATTTTTTATCATAGATATAATACATTTTTTATAAAATCTCATACTTTTCTATCGCATTATCGAACTTTAATTCGGCAAAATTTATATATTAGTAGTATATTAAATAGTTTTTTTGTTAACTTTAATATAATATATATATTTTTAAAATATAATTATATAAAAGTAGGGGCCCAAAAAATTGACTTGCTAGAGGGTGATTTTTATTTTTAAAAGTAGTTTTAGGATGTTTTTAATTAAAAAACTGTCCCAAAAAACAGCGGACGATTTTTTTGAATCGAAAATCAGACCCAACCCGAACTACTTTCACCCCTAAAAGTGTGTAATTGTGTGAACTTCGTAAATATGGAGGCAACAAACTTTCAATTAGATGATAATTTTGATCATACATTGTGAAAGTTATTGATCTTATTGATTTAGAAAATTTATACCATTAAAGTCAATGAAAACATAGAATTGTTGTCTCTAATTTTCATAGAAGTGATAATCTTTTGAGCTCATGCAATTTTATGTTATAAATTGATAATAATATCAAATACATCTAATAGTGGTATCATAAAAAATATATTTCTTTAGCATGATTGAAATAGTAATTGTTTGAAAATTTGAGAAGTTTTTTTTTAAATCGATAATATTATTTTTTCATGACAATAACATATAGATCTTTTTCTAGAAAACTACTGCCTTTTATATTTATGATATTTTTAATACATTCTTCGTACTAAAAATATGCTTCACATTTGTTGGTTTTACGATTTGGATCTTCTATATCACAATATTATATCATAAAAAATTTATATATAATAAGTGGGAATTAACATGATAATATGAAGTATTACATAGTATTATATCATATATACCATTATATCATACGAAAGCCATCATCTAAAAAATTAACCAAGATTTATGTTAATATATTTTAGGTGATTAATTATTTACACACTTGTAAGCTCATTTTCCATTTTAAATCCCATGTGTTATTGAATGTGATTTTGTATTCATGAAATAAAATATATAATTGAATATATATATATATTAGAGTTGAATTATCATAATAAATAATAAAAAAATAGCATGTATGTGATCATTATATATGTCTATCAACATCATCGCCTAAAAAGATTGATAATTCTTTTAGTATTTAACATATTCTAGTTGTTGGTTGAATTATTAGTTATATACATGGAAGATTATATCTAAATATATATTCAATCCTTTCTTGGATGTGGTTTTAAACCATATAACATATACATATATAATATTAAAATACATAAACTAAAAAGAATTTGATGGCATATTAATACTATTATTCTTTTTAAAAATTATATGCGTATGAGGTGTTCAATATTTCATATTTGGTCTCATCTTTTATCACATTGAGCATAAATTAGCATTCTAAACTTAATATTAAAAAACACATATTGATCTATGCATGCACAATATGGATAAATTAACCAAAGAGAAAGAAAAATTAATATAGATTCTTATTAAGTTTTGTAATTAAATTTTATTTTTTTCCAAAAAATCTATTATACTGTGTGCATCCATGCATCAAACTTGGTCCCAGAGCTGCATAAGAAAATAAATTATCATGAAAAGCTCCGAATCAGTTCTCGAAATTTCATTTTATCAAATAACTCATGTTTTATTTTTGAATAAACTATTATCTTAATTAATACATATTTCAAATTTTCTTATAGAAAATCATAAAAATCTAACCTCCTATTCTAGTTAATTTATTATATATTTTCACATTCTATATAGTTTAGATATGATTTTATCTTTCTTTTACATTAAATAAATAAACAAAAATTGTTTCAATAATTAGATAAGGATTTTAGAATCAATTACGAAGTAAATTATATTATCAGTACTACTGTTCAAATTTATAATAATCCTCCATAGTTAACATTACATTAGGATTAGCATTTTCTAAATATTACCCTCCTTCTATTTTTATGCTTCTAATTAATTAGTTTAAACTTTGAGATCTAATCAACCAACTTTTATCATATGATATTATTTATTTTACAAAAAATCTGAAAAAAATAATAGGTCATATATATTTAGTTTTAACCTTGAGGTTTAATCAAAACTTTTTTATTATATGATATTATTTATTTTCTGAACATTCTGAAAAATAATAATAGGTTATATGTATGTTAGATGTATATTAAGTTATTTAAGAGGTTTATTTTGGGACATGCCGCCCAATACTTCGCGGACGACAAGCTTTTCAGTATATATATTATTATTTTTCAGTTTTACATTATTTAACAAACTTTGTAGGATTATATTATTTAACAAACTTTGTAGGATTAGTTTTATCTTTTGGATTTAAACTTTTAAAACTTTCAATTATGTTAAAATAAAATTAAATTCTGATTTTTTGGATAAGGATATTAAAAAAAGGGCACCATGGTTAACCTTATCTCTCTCTCTCTCTCTAGGATTATATGAAATATTATTCTATTATATATATGATTAATTAAGTCCGTTAAAAGGAGAAGTATTCTTATTATTATTAGATTTTTTAATTTTTTCCAAAAATTTAAATCTAATCGGTAAAACCATATCTAAATTATATCTAAAGTTTTAAGTTATTTATACTATTATTTTCATTTTGTGCTCTTTCTTTCTCTATCTATCTATTGAATTAATTCTATGTTATCATTCCTAATTGGACTTTTTTGGTAACAAAAATGATAAATTATGCATATATTTTTCTATTATATATATGATTTTTTTTCTAAAAAGTTGTGTAATATTTGTAGGACTCTAAATATTATATATACCGAAAGATTAGAATTATGATTATGTTATGTTTATGTCTAAGTTTGTAAAAGTTGGACTAATATTTAATTTGATTATATTTGATTCAATTCTGTTTTTTAAAATATATTATGATTATTTCAATTATTAAGTTACGTAGTATTAGATGACACTTATTATTTGTATTTAAGTTTGAGTTGAATTCTTAGCTTTATTAATTTATCTAAGGAACTTATAATAATATTTTTAATGGTTATATATGATTAAGATTAATTAGTTATATTTATGAACACAAAGTTAACATAACAACTCCTAAACTCCTACTTATCTAAGGAACTTATAATACAATATTTTTAATGGTTATATATGATTAAGATTAATTAGTTATATTTATGAACACAAAGTTAACAAACTTTATTAAAGATAATGGACTTAGATAATTTTTCTTTTTTCTTTTAAATGACATATATATTACATAATTTTATATAGATATATTATTAACATATACCAATATTCTTATTACTCTCATTTTTCAAATTATGTTTTTCAAAAAATTGTGAAGATGCCACGTGGCTCTCCACTGTTTACCTTTTATAAATATATAGATAGATAGATTTCTTTCATATTTATTTTCAATTCATCTTTCTTGATTTGATTTTATCTTTATTTCCTTTTCTTTTTTTTCTTTCTCTTCTATTCGGTTTCAATCTTTTATTTTATCTCTTTAATTTGTTTTCAACAAACCAGGCGTTACAAGTCTAACTAAAATAGTATAATTTGAATTAATGCCAAATATTTCTGATTTATGCCCTTTTAGTTCTTCAAACTTGGAAATTAGCAATAAATATAATTTAGAAAAATGATAAATTCAATTGAAACCGGTTCAATTCAACTATGTAAAAATAAAGACAAAACATGATTTGATGTTTGGGATGAATCATCGGAGTTTGCGATTTATAATTGCTTGAGTTGATTCTAATAGTCAACTACTCTTTGGTGAAACCGGCCAAATGAATATTGGATGAGTGCAACACATTTTACATCATTTTTTATTATCTTATATCTGAATACGACACGATAATAAAAACAAAGATAAAAGGTCTCTAAATAATAATAAATGTCAGAGTGACAGTAACATTAATTTAATAAGTCATTCAAACATACGTACTTTTTTTATAATTATGCAACATGCGATGGATCACTTTTACATAATTTATTTGTTGTATGTCTTTTTCTTATATTAGACAATATATAAGAGTGAAAATAATTATAAATTCGAAACACTTTACACACATATATTCTTACTTGTTTAAGATATATTGTTATATTTAGGTATATTTATTTTTAAAAATATTATAAAAATTGAAGCGATCATTTAAAGTAACCCTTCATAATTAAATGAATACGGACTAAAAATATCTTCATTGTACATAAATTACTGATTTTTTTTTTAAAAAAAATTATTATTATTCTATGAAGCACAAAAATGTTTTTAGGTAATGAGATAATTGTCGTACATAAGAATAAAGTATCGTTCAACTATTTGAAGAAAAGGCACTCAAGTAAAGATATCTATTTTCAAGAATAGATTTTCACTCGTTTTTCAAAACAAAACGTAACCTTTGCCATCATCGAAAAAAGAAAATATCTTCATGAAGAAAAAAGCTGAACTTTTCTTCAAGATGGAGATAGTAAGTACTTACTATTCAAACTTATAAAAAAATTGGTTTAAAAGGGATTCTCTCGTATATACTTCCATATTTATTATTATTATGGTAAAACTAAGGAAGCTTCTATTTGACAGATGGACAAGTCCATTTGAACGAAGTAGCCGAGGAAGATAAAAAAAAATAGTTATGTTCTTATAGGAGCGGGGCAATAGTGTTTTTGATGGAATCAGGTTTGGGTCAAAGCCAAATCCAATTGAATTAAGTCAGGTTGATCAGAATCATCGAATTTTAAATGTGTTATGTAATATTTTGAAAATAAAAAATGAGTGTAAAATAAAATTAATGAGATCGATAGGAGTATCATATTTTTATACTTTAAGTGATTTTGCGTATTAATGATAATAATAATAACTTTATATCGACATATATCCAATGTTTGAATGGAGAGATAAATTAAAATACTTTAATCCAAAGCATTTTCGCAAGATCTGCTCAAGTTGGTGAGTTTTGGGGCCATAAGTTTTGAAATTTTTGCATGCATAAGGGACTGTTTGGCAAATAACTAATGGATGGATGGGATGTGATGATATGGTGAGTGATTGGGTGGGATGACGTGGTGTGTCACTAAAAAAGTTCATGTTTGGATAATAAATTATATAAGATGTGGGGTGTGATAACGAATGTTTTATTTGTATAAAAGTCATTTTTATCCTTCATTATATTTTTAAAGTATTTATAATAGTTAATTAGGGGTGAGTATGAACCGGGACGATCTGATCGCCCTCGCCCATATCTGCTTAGATTTTTCAAATTTTTTCCCGATCCGGTGTATAACGGAGTCAAAATCAAGTCTCATTTTTTTGACACTCGGTCGGGTCGGATCGGGAACGAATCCAAGTTTTACGTCCCGATCCGATTGAATATATTATATTAATATTAAATTATTTTTAAATAGTATATTTATGTTTATTTTGAATAAAATTTTATATTTATAATATATGATGATGTATTAAAAAAAGATAATATATGATGATATATATCAATGTGAGAGAGAGATAAGTGGTTTAATTTGGTACGAAGAGAAATAATTGAATTTGGTAATAAAAAAAGAAAAGAACTTAATTTGATCTAAATTAATTTATCCCTCTTCATTTCATCAATTTAGTGGAATGAAAAATGTGATGTTTAGAGGGCTTAGCTATTCCATCCCACCCCTCTTAACTTAAATAAAAAATATAGCCAAACATGATTTAACTAATTTTATTCCTTCGTATTCACCACATCCTTTCATAACCCTCAATTCAAACAGACTCTAAGGATGGTGTGTGCGTGGATGGGGTGGGGTAGCGGCTTCGGGAGCTTCATAATAATGTTTATCGTCATGTATCCTCCTGAATAATTTGATGATAGGAGGTGCATTTCTTTAGTTGCAAATGAATTAATTCTTTTGGTTAATCTAATTATCTCATTAGTTAAGTTCACGTATTACTTGCACGTCAAAAAGGCAGACTTTTCATACGTTCCCTTCGAGAAAAAAATTAATTATCTTGGACTTAACGGATCAGACATCAGGGAGCTGGGAAGGGGTTGTATACATAATATATACTTTTATTTTTTTACTTACTTATAATGTATAATATATATGTTGACGTGAAAATTTGAGCCCCCCCTCTACTTATTTAGGCATTTTAATTATCGCCAATTCTATTATTAAAAAAATCTCTCTTTTTCAAAAAAGAAAAAACAAACTCTAATAACTTTCTAAATATTAAAATTCATAATATAAAGAACATCATGCATATTACGTTTATAGAAGCAACGTGGCGTATAAAATTCAAGGTGTGAATGTCTCGGCGATGATTGGTGGTCAATCTATAGAAAAAAAAGTTTGATATAATTTAGCCGAAATCTTTCCAAATCTATGCGCCTAATTAATCCTCAAGGATTTAATTATTCTTTTGCATTTGCTTTGACTTGCCTTCTTTCCAACTTGCTTGGTTAACCTTCCTTCCTACGTGAAACATGGGGCGCCTAATTTTCCCACCTCAAATTGCATAATTGCGACACCTCTACATATCATATCTACTTAAGGTTCAAGATATTTTGATTCTTTTTTTTTTCTTTGTTAAGGTTCAAAGATATTTTATCATGATAACAAAGACCATATCCCACAGATAATGGGAATAAGATATTTGAAGTATTCGGAATTTGCTAAATTGGCTAAAAAAATTTCCATGTGTTAAGCATGACTAGACAGTGGGAAAGCTAAGCTGTCATTTAACTAGTTGCTCATATTTTATGTAACATTTGGTGGACGAATTAAAAAAATGAAATGCGAACCAGAATGAAACTCCTAGCTGAATTCAGTGCTCCTTTCTGTATCTTTAACGACTTTAGAATTATGAAGGTCATGGCACAATTATTTGATATCCAATGGATAAAGAATTATGAAAAAAGAATTATGAGGATGGTAATCTCAATATCCAATTTCTCAAATTCTAACTTCTAAGGAAATGTTAAGATTCTTGACATGGGAATTACTCGTTTTTCATTGATTGTTATTATTTTAGAAAAAAAAGAAAGGTACAATGTCGGCTTTAATTTTGATTTCATTATTTTTTAAAGCATTATTATTTTATAAAATGGCCTTATAAGTCAATTTAGATGTAAGATATTGGAATGATTAAATTACTAAAAAAATAGTTGTATTCTTTGACCGAATGGGTGTAACTTAAAATAAATTCAGCCGAACAGTTTATCCACGCCGAAAAATTACAATTCTGAATCCAATTAACAATAAAATAAATCATCCACGTTTTTATTAAGGTACCTCAAATTTGGAGAAAACTGAACCGAACCACATTTTATTTTAACAAATATAATTCATCATTAAATTCAGAATATTATCTTTTTTTTTACTTTCAGATAATATTTCATGATTCTATTTACACTCTCTTTAGATAAGGGTATTATTACTGAATTAATTTTTTTGGTGTAGATGAATATAAACATAATTAAATTAGTAGTGACTTAACATATTTAAGTGAAGTTAAATATATAATTAATTAAAATTTATGATAATACTGATATTATCAAGATTATCAAGATCTCGATCTAAATATTAAGATCTTACGATTTTACGATTTTAGAGACTCCTTCCGATCTCGATCTTATTTTGAAGATCTTATGTGTAAGATCTTAATACGATCTTTTTCGATCTTATATGATCTCATATGATTAAAATAATCATTTAAATATTAAGTAAAAATATATTTATGATAATAAGAATTAATTTATATGAAGTTAAATATATTTTTGTTCATTTTTAATATGTTTTTTATATAATTTGACTCATGAATCCATAAAAAATGTCTTTGTGAGATATAATATAATATTTTAATACGAAAAATTTATCGAAAATATATTTATTATTTTGAAAATATACTATTTTATTAACGAGTAGGATCGATCCGATCGATCTTCAATCTTATGACCCACCTTCGATCTTATATAAGATCCCGATCTTGACAATTTTGGATATAACTATATAAAAAACACTTTTAAACTTTAATTTTATTTTTATGAACACTTTAGTATTATTAAATTTAATATTCACAATGTTAAAATATTATCATTTAAAACAAGGGACTCAATTGAAAAAAAATGGAGCCTCTAGAGTCTAAATCGTTTTTTTTAACAATTGAATTTCATTTTATTTATTGATCAAGCGAGGCTAGAAAGCGAATGATTTTTTGTACTTTATGAAATTATTCAAAATTTATAAATTATTTTTTTCTAAAAAATATCATTTAACTTCGATCAATAAGGTGAAGTGATTAGATCAGATCGAATAATATAAGCTCATAAAAAATATGTTAAATGAATTTTTTTCTCATATTTTTATGTGTTGTAAATGCATAAAAATAAAATAAAAAATATAATAAATTCAAAAAAATAATTAGAAAGTCAAATAATATAATAAAGTAAATATTAATTAAATAATTATTACTTAAAAGATGAAATTTTTTCCCTAATTATAAATAAAAGAAGATCGATGATATGTAATAAGAAATGAAGAAAGTTGGAGCATAAATTTAAAACAAATATATATATATATATATAAAATAATAATAATAATAATAATATCTTTTTTCTGATTATTTTATTCTATCTTAACTTGACGAGTTTCGATTTAATTCAATTGGGTCAAAATAGATCAATTTTTAGAGTGATTTTGAAGTAACTTCCGGACCATTTTAACAATCGAACATCGATCTCAGAACGAATTAGATCGGTTCGAGTTTTACAACAATCACTCCAACCACTCTCACCCCGACGAACGAACAATTAAAATTAGATTCGGTTTTGACTGAAGTGAAATTGTGAGGTATTCGATGCTAAACTTTTGTAATTATATTATTTGAGCACTGTCCATTTCGCCCTGTGTCGTCTGCTCCCATTTCCTGTGCAGTTGTTGTAGACGGGCGCCCTTCCAACCCATTGGCGAAAATTATCCTTTTGCATCGCTTAGTCTTCCCCTTGATCCCGTCCCTCGCGAAAATATCCGTCAAAATTTACCAGATCCAATTTCTTCCTTTCTCTTCATTTCGTGCAATATAACCAGAGAGGCATCCGGATCAAACCAACCACCCACCTTGCCTTCTTCGTTCGTGTCACTGTCCAAATCTCCTCTGCTCTTTGCCGTGCGTTACCAACTGCGTCTCCTTTCCTCCCTTGGAACGACCCCAACTCCCCTCGTTTAATGCCAAGCCCACTGATCCTGGGCACCAAAAAAGCTAAATCCAGCAAGAAGTCCCAAAGATCCAATCTTGACGCAATTAGAGACCTCAAATTCACACCTTTGTCCTCATCGAAGTGCGCGGTTGCAACATCCAGGTTTTAGGAGAAGGTGGAGGGGGAGGAGGAGCAAAGCTGCCATTTTTAAGCCGTAGGACTCTTAACCTCTCTGTCAGAGAGCCCTAAAGCTCTCCCCTTTGTGCTCTCGTCTTCGCCTCTTTTGAGGCGCTTAGGTTGAAAAGAAGAACAACAGGCAGCAGATCAATGCCGCGCGCGCGAGGCGATGGGCGGCGGGAGGAGGTCGTGAGGATGGATCCGTCCATCTGGGGGCGGCTGCCGGACGAGCTCCTGGAGCGCATCCTGTCGCTGCTCCCCCTGCGCATCATCATCGCCCTCCGACCGACGTGCAAGCACTTCCACTCCCTCCTCACCACCCCTTCCTTCCTCGCCCTCATCCATCGGCACCACTGCGACCACTCGCCGCCCTCCACCTTCCTCCTCCTTTCGCATCCCCAGTTCGCCCGTCGATTCCTGCCGCTATACGACGCCTCCATCGACGCCTGGCGCTCCGCCCGGATCCCGTCCTCTACGGCTTCCTCCTCGGCGCCCCTCCTCTCCGCCGCCTCCGGCCTCCTCTGCTTCTGCCTTTACTCCCCTCACCACCCCCCGTCGCTGCTCGTCTCCAACCTCCTCACCAATACATCCAAGATCCTGCCTTTGCCCACCAACTCCTCCCCTCCGTCCTCCGCCACGATCATCTCCCTCCCATCCGCTTCCCCCCACGGCTACAAGATCTTCCTCCCCTCTCCCTCCTTCCCCGACTCCGTTTTCGTCTATGACTCCGCTTC
Source organism: Pontederia crassipes (assembly GCA_030549335.1). NCBI lineage: Eukaryota > Viridiplantae > Streptophyta > Magnoliopsida > Commelinales > Pontederiaceae > Pontederia > Pontederia crassipes. The sequence goes on along the minus strand of CM060184.1, from coordinate 16,870,417 downwards.
TCTCGCCTGGACCCGCTACCTGGGCCTCGAATCGCTGCTTGGGCGCGGGAGCTCCCACCAAAATGGCGCCTTTTTCGACGGATGCCTCTACTTCGCCACTCAGGAGCCCTTCTCCATCGTCAGCTTCGATCTGCGGTCTGGCGGATGGGACGTGGCGGGTGCGGCGGCGGCTGTGCTACCGGCGGAGCTGGCCTTCGCTCGTCTCGTCGGCAGCCCCGGCGGCGACCGGCTGTACCTCGTCGGCGGCGTGGGGCGGAACGGGATATCGAGGTGCCTGAAGGTTTGGGAGCTGGTCGTGGGCGGGAGCAGCGGCGGTGGCAGTCGCGGGCAGGTACAATCGAAGGTTTGGGTGGAGGTCGGGCAACTACCGGAGATGATGTGCCGGAAGTTCGTGTCCGTGTGCTACCACAACTACTCGCACGTGTACTGCCTCTGGCACGACGGGCTCGTCTGCATCTGCTGCACCACATGGCCGGAGGTGCTCTTCTTCAAGGTGACCAGGGGAACGTGGCATTGGCTGCCCAAGTGCCCCATGCTTCCGGAGAAGTGGAGCTGCGGGTTCCGGTGGTTCTCGTTCGTCCCTGACCTCTATGCTCTGGTTTAAGATCTATCTGACATGTCTGCCATTGGCTCTCCTGCGCGTGCCTGATTTCTTATTACAACACATGGATGTGTATACTGCAACTTCGGATGTGTTTTCTCTTTGAATTCTTCTTTATTTCCCTTTTGTAGAAATTGTTCTTGTTTTCTTTGTTTGTTGAATTAATTGCATCCATCGTGAAGTATGTGGATTGTGTATAATTAGTGGATCTTACTTTATACTGTAATGAGCTTGTTCGTACGAAAACAATGCTAATGTTTTAGCTGCAATAGGCCTGGCCTGTGATGGCAGCAGATAACAGAAACAACATTCCATAGAGTCGTTTGACAGAAAAATGAACTGCATGCAATGACATGTGATGTGCCCAATCTTAAAATTCTGAAGAAAAGTTGTGTGAACTTTCCAAGGCAGACAAAACGGTACCATCAAATCAACGCCTCTACTTCAGACAAATGGGCATTAGTTACATCGTGGAAGAGTCTTCAAGCTTACACGATCACATTTGTCTGATTCATTGGTGATTCAATCAGATTTAAAGTCTAAAGAGAGTGTAGATCGACAGGACCCGGTCGTGAGATGTCTATTGATCTCTCTTCATTGGCTTTTTTTCTTTTTCATACTAGATCATTTTTATATTTTCCTAAACATAGAAACTTAGACGAAATCCTCGTTCTCTCCGAATGGACTTTATCTCCTTATTGTCTACCTTCATATTTTTTTCATTATAAGAATTTATAATTTCTTAAAAAGACATGTCAAATATGAGTTTTCACTTAGTCCTTGTATTGTATTGTCTTTTTTAACTGCAATTCCTTTTTTAAGTCCATTGTTGAATAAGATTCTATTTAGGAGATGAAATAATAAGTTTAACTATTATAGATAAGGAGAATATTCAAGGTGTTGACAGCATAACTATTTTACCTTAGTTTTTTGTTGTGTTTGACTTTATACTAAGGATTAAAATCTAATTCTCATATACTCCTCATTTTCAAACATATAGTTGTAAGAAGGGACATAATATTTAAATATAGCAATGGGATATTTGCTCGACGTCTCTTGTGGGTCAGATAAAAGTGTGGCTGGAGCCCGTCCACATCCTTGTGCTGGCCATTCCCTATCGAATTCGTCACCCCCTCCACTCTTTTCAACAAAACAACCATCTCTCTCTCTCTCTCTCTCTCTCTCTCTCTCTCTCTCTCTCTCTCTCTCATGGCATCGTTTCAGCCTTCCTCTATGCTCCCCCCTCCGAACCCAACGCCAAATGCTCCTAAAACCTCATGTTCACTGATACCCACCATGTCAGAAATTTTGGAGTCCTCCAGAGCTCAAGGCATCAAGCTGCAGCTCCGAACCACGGGTCCCTTCTTCCGGGTTCAAGCCGAGGGCGAGGCCGGACTAGAGCTGGGCACCGCGAATGGCTTGGTTAGGCCATGGGTCGGGGGCAACGTTTTGCACCTAGACTCAATAAAGCTGTCCCGGGAGACCCTTCGCATGGACCGGTCCATCTTCGGTCTGGGTCTGTTCATCGGTGCGGTCGCGATCAGGCACGGGTTCGACTCAGGTTGCACCAGGGCCGAGCTGCTGGCCATAAACGACTCCCCTCAATTCCACAGAAAAGTAATCTCTTCAACAGTTTAACTCTTTCTTTTGATCCGACTAGTCAAATGCCATTAGCATTGGCACATTTACCTTGGTTTTGAATATGTTCAGCTTGTTAGATACTACAAGAGGATGGGATTCGAGGTGGCGCACGAGGTGGATGGCTCGTCCGCAGGAGACATCGCTCACATGCTGGTGTGGGGAGGCAGAGGCACCAGAATGGATGCCAACATAGAGGAGCTTCTCCTGAAATGGGGCAAAAGGCTGAAGCCTTCAGCTTAACACAGGCTACCAGATTCTTGCTTCAGTAGTTGAAGAAAAAAATTCTAGTAAGCACTCACAGGTTTATTTTGTCAACCAAGGCAGTTAAGCGCTTGTCCTTCTGGAGTTCTTGTAACAGCTTGAGAAATAAGGAAGATTAAAATGGCAGTAGGCTTGAAGTGTGGCTTGTAGTATATATTTGGTTGAAATAACCAGAGCTCACATCCGGGATAATATTGCTTTCCGAGCCCATATTTTGATACTTCAAGGCTAAACCAATCTAGTTACAATAGAAATGGTTTAGAAATCAACAGGGGTTTATTATAATTTGCTTATGAATGTTTAGTGCATTTTCTTTTAAAAAAATGAATGTTTAGTGCAGTTCAGATATTAACCACCTGAAAAATAAAGGAATGCCGGCTCTACAAATTAACAAAAGGAAGAGGCAAAACAAGAACATTTCTGCACCAATGTGCAGCCAAACCACTGTATTTCAAATGCTTAAGTTCTGGAACAATGAAGTATCCTCACATCCATATACAAGTACTTCAAAGAAAAAAAAAAGGTGGTATTACACTTTTAGAAAGCCAATTGGCTAGAAGAATAAGCTTCATTTGCGTAAAATTCCTAACAAAACAAATTAAACCATTCACAATGGTTGAATAATAACTTCAAGAAAAACATTTCTGTCCAATGAATTTATTGTGCATAGCCTTTTGGATTCAACTCAAGAAATGCAAAAAAATTCTATCGACAAAAACTTCAAGGCTTCATAACAAGAGCTAAACCAAACTTGGGAGTCCTATCCAAGGCTTTGGCTTCAAACTCACCAGATATAGTTAGATGTGTATTTCGCGTCACTTGATGCTGAAGAAGAGCTGCGAGCTCCCCAGTGTTGTTGAGTTTTGCTTTAACAGTAGTTTCAGGATCAATTGCATATTGCCCTCCGACTGTCAATGTGTTCTCATTGGTAGAGAACCTCCTAACAATCTCTCCAACAGCACTGCTCTTCTGCCTTTCATCCAAATATTTGACATAGGAAATTCGGAGGGTATCACCTTTGTCTGACCTGATAAAGAAACTTGCTATATCTAACCATTTTACATGCTGTTGTTACAGAGGTCAAAGATTCATTCTCACTTACAGAACTACAGAAGCACTATATTCAGGCTTCGTCAGGCCAATTCCAGTACTGTATTTAACAAAGGTTCCCGAACCACTATCAAAACCCACCTCTGCACCATAGGCAAAGCCATGGCCACCTATTGCCCCAGAAAGCTCAACCACCGGGTTCTGCCTTAGAGCCACTACTGAGGCAAAACTGACATGAACATGAAAATATTGCAGCTCCAACTAAAAAATAATTTAAAGACAGGTTAGACACATTGTCAAGGTTTCGGCAGAATAAATAGAGGACAATGACCTTTTACCTTTCCAGAGTCATAATCTCGCAGTGTAGCAGAAATAATAGCCTTTGTACATGGCAGAATTTCTGAGATGGTAACAGTTGTTGAGATCTGGTGAAAAGGAGAATCTTATTACATGTTTGCCATCCAAATAATCAAGCAACAGATAAAAGTGTAACTCACATTGGTGGCGGTGTCCACTTTAAAACCAACGACTGTGTTCCTATATTTGTACTGTGAGCCAACATCAAAGGAATAAATATTTCCTTTCTTGACTGCAGCAGAAGTAAGCCCCTGTCAATAAACAATACACATTTAGCATAGTCATGATAGATGCGAACAAACTCTAATGTCAAATAAATAACAAGGACTTCAATGTCAAATTTAGCAAAGAAAAATCTTCGTTACAGTAAATAGGGAATTAATAAGTTTTTTACTCCGGATTATCATTTTATCATGGCATATCTTTCATGAAGTTGTACTATGTTGGCATCAAAGGAAATGGAGAAGTTTTGTAATCATATTCATACCAAGCACATCTCACAAGGCAATAAACCAGAAGCAAGAAACAAATTATTTCCTTTCCAAAGTAAAATAGATAAAATAACAAGAGGATCTTCATTATAGTGCATTTCATGCATGAAACCCGGACAATAAGAACACTCTTGTAGCATTTGTGTGAACTTGAAATATTTGGCTAAAATAATTATAGCTTGTACAAGAATCTTCAAATAGAAGATAAAAAAGTTACAGCAACAACATTATATTGACAACATTCTTCTCAGAAAGGTATATTCTCAACATGGAAAAATGAACAAAGAAAAATGAACAATGTAACATTTAGTCATTTAACGCCAGAAACATAAGACAGAACATGCCAAGGAGAAGGAAGTAGCGAGATCAAGTTTAAATCAATCTGATCATGCAAAAAGCAGTTTAAGGCATCATCTAGTTCAATATAATAAAACTAACACAAGTCTACAGAGATACATTTTAAAGGTACATGGAAGTCAGGAGGTATATAAAAAAGAACTTAGAAAAGAACATTCGCGGTTTCAAAAAGGAACATACATTTTGAACTCTCACACAAGAAGTCCAAAGTATTTCACTTGTAATCAAAGCCTCTAAAGAAAAAAAAAAGGAAACAGAACAAGAAAACAATGGATAAGTTTCTCTTGAATTTGAAGTTGTTACACATGAATAACTTCAATTAATTCTATCACTCAGTGAAAGGTGTCCATTTGACTAAACTTTCAAAGCTTTTTTCTCATTTCTGAAACTGAAATACACAGCTCCTCAAAAATCACATATTATGTGTGTATATATATATGAATTTAGCTGTGAAGCCTAGCAATAACACAAGTTCTTGTTAACCAGATACAGAAAACAAGCAATGTTGTTACAGCATAGAATTTTCAATATCAAGATATCCTTGCTAATGAAGATAGTGCTTGCATATATACAAAAGGATGTATGATGAAATTAACATAACAAGAAGCAACTGCTATTTTGTTAAAACAAAGACAAAACAGAATCAGCAATTCAAGACATTCATAAAGCTATCGTCAAGTGCCTAGAATTGTATTTTCTTACATCTTTTATTGAGAAATTTCATAAATATGGTTTCAAATATGAAGTTTTCTAGTATCCTTAATGACAATCCTACCAGAGCTGGAGACTTTGATTTTGAGGCCTCTTACCTTTATTTAGGCAGGGCCTTTGAATTCTTCCTTTCTACTACCACCTTACTTCATTTGTCAAATCGTTCATCAGTTTTTTTTTAAAGGGTCGCGCATTCAGAGTTGGTACAAGCAAAACTATGGAAAATTTTTTTGAGGAAAAACTATGGAAATTGTATTCATCCAAAGACTCAAATGGCACAATAAGCATAGGCATGCTGTTGATGGCCAACTTTCCTGACATCTGGAACCTCTGTTATGATATCTAAAATTGTATGCATGAAAAACAAACTAGTGCCTTAAGTTCCTAAGCCTCACAATAGATTGCAACCACAAGGCATTTCCACTTCGTAAGTATGATATAATTCAATATGTGTCTGCATTTTATTTGGAATTCCCAAACAGTCAGATGTGTTTCAGTCACAAAGACGTTCTTGAGATACATCCTAACAGTTAACTATGCAACAGTACTTGAACAGGATTTGTCAGCAAGAAGGTTAGGATGCTTGCAATTAGCTAACAACCTCAATAGGCAACTGATGTTGCAAATTGATCATGGCTATTTGATTAGTAGACAAGGTTTTGATTTTTTTTTCCATTTCCAAGCTCAATTGCAAGCAAAACCAGTTTTCGCGGAACCAAAAACTTAACAAATGGAATCACGATATACAAAAGACTAATATTCAATGGCGGTCTTTATGAATCCAAAACAAGTGATTAGGCAAACATGTTTACATGTCAACACTAGCCTGAACAAAGTAGCCAAAACCCTACTCTTTAGCACCAAAAAAGTGTCGCCGCCAACATAGGAATGTGAGCAAAACAGGCCAATAACAAGCAGTACAAGTAGTGTACAAAATATTACACCGCAAAAAAAAAAGGTAAACAAGAACGTACAGCAAACTGATCCTATATTTGCGATTGAAAAAGTTACAACTTACAACACAACGCATCCTCAATTAAATCCACGAAAATGAAAACAAAAGAAAACAATTCGAGAACGAGAATACATACCACTCCAGAGGCACTAGTGGTGGAGATTGTAAGCTTCTGGTCGCTGCTGTAGTCCTTAGTCAGCAGATCTATTTTCCACAAATGACATCAAAAAACATCAACATAATGGTATAAAAGGCTCCGAAGAAGAAGAGGAGGAGGAGGAGGAGGAGGAGGAGGAGGATCGATATCAAACAACAAGAACACAAAATTCGAATCCGAGTAAATTGGATTTGGAGATGGCAATAGTAACCTCTGACCTTCTTGCCGATGTCGGAGAAGAGCCCGGGACCCTTCATGGCTGCTGCTGCTGACTTCCTCGATCGAAGGGTTTCTTTTCAAATTTCTAAGCCAATTCGAACAGAAAATGGGAGACACGACAATTTGACGACGGAATCTTTAAGTGTGATCACGATGGACGGTCGGAGTGCAATGACTGCAGTCGGCTCCACCAAAGTGGTGATCCATCGAACGGTCGACAAGCGAGAGGAGACGGGGGAGAATCGAGGACGGGAATCCAATGTGTTGTCGTAGTATCGCGTGGTTCAGCAATTAGATTCGATGGAGGATAGGACAGTTTTGGACCTGTCGTTTGCTACTAGGCTTATGACAATGGGCTTGGGCCTTACTGATACTATTTGTAATTTTTCCCTTTCTTGCCGAGTTCTTTGTTTAATTATATACATGTAATATTTCGGTAAGTGTTTTTTTTAATATTAGACTATTAATCGCTGATTAATATAATATTTATAAAAATGAAATAAACAAAATTTAAATACCGTTAAAAAAGGAAGAATTATAATTATTTTACGTCGAGATGGTATACGCACATGACTAACTATGAACTGTACTGGTACTTAAATATTATTTATGAGGTTAAGGATTATTATCTAATTTTCGTGCAAAACTTTTCATTGTATGTGTTATGTATAAACACTATATATACATACATATATAAGTAGGGATTAAGGAGCCCCCCCCCCCCCCCCCCCCCCCCAAAATGGGGCCATAGGTGTTGCCTTCCGTCCATCGTGAGATTGATGGACCATGCACGAGATATACTTGGTCTGCGCACGGTTTTCATTAGGAATTGCTGGTTCGGTCCATCCTGCAGCTCGCGGTTCAGTCCAATTAATTTGCCTTGCGCACGTCATTCATATTTCGTCTCCTCCGCTCACGATGCCCTTGCCTGCGCCGGTAGTTTTGCCCCTGCCACCGCCGGAGCTCCTGCCACCGTTGAGTTTCCATCCTTTGCTCTTGCTGAAGAACGACGCCCATTTACGACTCTGGCTCTCTCCAAGACGATGCCCTAGCTTGTGCACCCGCTGCCACAGCTCGCCATCACCTCTCGCGCGGCGTTCCTGCTGTCGGAACAATCTCCCCTTTTTCGCACATCTTCGCCCCCTACCAAACGCGTGATCAACGGGGGTTGACGAGCGGTGGCGAAGCTTTTCTTCCTCGCCTACTTCCAAAACATTGTGGTACTGGGTCAATTGTTGAGGAGGAGGTGATATGGTCGTAATTTGCATCATGGACATGTGTCCCTTTGTTTTTCCTTAAAATCTCGCATGGCCTGTAATACAATTGCAGGATTTGTAATATTTGGATTGATCAGTTGTTCGATCCTAGCGATGATATGTAAGCCTTATGAACAACTACAGGATTTGTAATATTTGGATCGATCAATTGTTCGATCCCGCTTTATATGTTACTTTGTCTGTATTTAATTTTTTATATTGGATTTCGAATTTGCGACGAGGTTACCTGGATGCAAGATTGGACAAGCACTTCATCACTAGTTTTTGGATTTTGCATCTTCTTTTTCTTTAATACTTAACGTGAAGATACTTAACGTGAAGATATCTAAATGTAATAATTTTTTTACTTCTTGTTTTTAGGAGATTTTGACTTCATATCTATTGAGAATTATTCCTTATGCGAAATGAGAACATGTTGGGAAGTTGTTCTAAGTCCACAGGCTCCTCTAGGCATTTGTTAAGAATCACGTGCAGATGTTAAACCTTTGACCATGACTCTTAATAGTCACTACGATCCACATGTACGTCTTGCCTGCTGCAGTGAACTAAACATGACCATGCGCGAGATTGAAAGCTCTACATGCGAAAAAGGAAATGAAAAAAGAGTAGAATTGATCAACATGTAAACTTCATGTGATAAGAAGTGGCAGCAATTCTTATGGATTGTCGATTGGTAATGTCCGGAAAGGAATACATAGTTTAGAAACTATCCTATAACAAAATGAGAATTGATATGACATTACATGTAAGTTGTTGCATTGTTTCATAAATCAAATAAGAAAATGGCATTACATAAGTTGCTGCATCGTTTCTTAAATCAAATAAGAAAGGGGCATTACATCATTTCATAAATCAAATAAGAAAGGGGAATTACATCGTTTCATAAACCAAATAAGAAAGGGGCATTACATAAGATGCCGCGTTGTTTTATAAACCAAATAACAAAATAGCATTACATGTAAGCTGCTGTATCTCAGCTTGGTAAACATCTTATAACAAAAAAAATGAAAGTAAGCTAAGACCAAGCTTAGGAGTATGAATTTATGAAGAAGCTCTAAAGACTTGTCAGGAGTTACTACACCATTTTGTCTTTGTGTTATTTTTAGTTTTCAGCCACGAGAAGTTGCTTGCTGCTGTCACAGCAGGATCCAATCAGGTTGACCGCCGTTGGTAACTCAGCTTTCTGACCCCCAAGCCTCCTCCTCAGCAATCGACCTGGTACCTCAGCGTTCCGACAGCAGGCGAGGAAAGAGGAAAAAGCTTCTGGCAGCAGGCAAGGAAGAAAAGCCTCACCGCCGCTCGTCGCCCCCCGTTGATAGTGAGTTTGGCAACGAGCGAGGGCGTCCGATCGAGGAAGGGGAGATTGTTCCGGCAGCAGGAAGGCGCCAACGAGAGGCGTCGTGTTCGGCAGCGGGCATACAAGCTAGGGCATCATCTTGGGGAGAGCGGGAGTCGAAAATGGGCATCGTTCTTCAACAAGAGCAAAGGATGGAAACTCAGCAGTGGCAGGAGCTCTGGCGATGGTGCGCAGTGGCAGCGAGCGGCGCAGGCGCAGGCACATGTTAGGTCGGGCATCGTGAGCAGGAGGAGTCGAAATGTGAAAGGTGTGCGCAAAGCAAATTAATTGGACTGAACCACGAGTTGCAGACTGGACCGAATCGATAATTCCTAAAAACTGTGCGCAGACCGAGTATATCTCGCACATGCTTACAATCTGTCGATCTCACGATGGACGGAAGGCAACACCTTGGGGCCACAGGCTCCTTAATCCCATATAAATATTATAATGAAATGTATAACTGTTTTGTATGTATGGGACAACACTAATTTATTAATTCTTAAAAATATTAATTTATTACCTAATTTTGTGTTAGACTGGTGCTGTGCGATTTGTAGTTTTGTACTCTTCGCAAATTTCTAGGGCTTTTTTGGGAAAATTGTAAGGGTTTGTTTGGGAAATAAGTAATGGATGGGTGGGATGGGATGGTGTGGTAGGATATGGTGAAGGGTGGTATGGTGTGATTTTATTAAACTCATATTTAAATAAAAAATAATGAGAAAGAATGGAATAAGCTAAACTAACTTTTGTTTGAATATAATACTTAAAACATGGGATTGAAGAGGTTAATTTAGATAAAAGTCTTTTTTATTCTTTATATTTTATTCATATTTATATTACTTAATAAATTATTATTTTACGATGTAAGTTAATATTGAAAGGTAAAGTACAAAAGTAGTTGAAACTTGAATTTTTTTTACTTAAATAAATTTGAAAAGATTTATTATATATTATGATCATATGAATAATAAAAAGATTATGTGATCGAAATAAATTTTTAATACATTATTTTATTGTCGAAAATATCGATTGTCTAAAATATTGACTGTAATACATGATGCAAATTTATTAATTTATAATTGGATTTTTATAATACATATTTATTAATAAAAATACATGTTTATTATATTTTCAAAAAAATAATTGAAAATAATATCAAAATAGTACATATGAGATTAAAAATTTAAAAAATAAATAATAAAATAATAAGCAAATGTAAATCTAAGAGAGAGCAAATCTCGAAAATTATCTGGCATAAATAATTTTAAATTATTGCATGCAAAACATAAAAATCAAGGAGAGAGAGGATAGGAAAAAGAGGAAGAGAGAGAAATGAAGGTTGAGGGCCTGTGTGGCAATATAATTTACTTTCCAAAGAAAAAATTATAATTACTTGTTTGGATGTTAAAAGTAAAGAATAAAATACCATAGTTTTATGTCCATTTTATGGGAAAAATTATGAGGTCTTACCTCTGTAAATTTTCCTATGAGTGTTAGAAAGTCATTCTCATTTCACCTAATTAATATCATTTGGTCTAACTTTTTTTGTTTTTGTTATTTTTTATTGTTACGAAAAGAGGAAGAGAGGGATCGCACGAAATACAGAAGAACACGAAGAGAAAAAACGGCGGCGGCTCTTTGTTATGGAATAATGATGATTACAAGGATAGGTTTCGGTCTAGACCCCTAGAGAGTTTATATAGGCACTCCTTTTGACAGATGATAGGAATTACATACGGACTGGGACTCTAAATAAATCCCCTGAAAATAGGACACCTATCTCGTGATAAGAAAATAAATCAAATCCGAATCACAAACAGAATACCCCTAAAAAATTTTCGCTCAGGGGGCTCCGCCCCCTTGCAACCCCCGCAGGGGGGATCCCCCCCTTGACTCCCCACAAGCTCGCTGACCGGGCAGCGAGATCCCCGTAGGGGAATTCTGCTGAAGCGTCTGACTATGTAGGGGGACTAATTGGGTTCAGATTCAAGGCATTATTAACAAATCTTCACCTTGACTCGAATCATCTTCAGAGCACAAAAGCACGTCATGCCGCCGCCAGTCCCATCTTAAAGCTATTACCAAGTATTTATGTTAAGCAAGTCCAAACAATGTTGAAACTTGCCATAAGGAACAGATTTGGTAAACATATCAGCTGGATTATCTTCAGTGTCAATCTTCTTCACCTTGATCCTCTTTTCAGTGCGAATGAAGTGATATCTGACATCAATGTGTTTGGTTCTTTCATGATGTACTTGATCCTTGGCTAAACATATTGCATTCAGACTGTCACAGTGCACTATAGCCTGCTCCTGATGTAATCCGAGATCTCCAACTAAGCCTTTTAACCAGATGCCTTCCTTGGCAGCTTCCGTCAGTGCCATGTATTCAGTCTCTGTAGTGGACAATGTAACTGATGGTTGAAGTGTAGCCTTCCAACTAATAACTGAACTGCCCAAAGTGAAGACATAGCTTGTCATAGATCGTCTTTCATCAACATCTCCAGCATAATCTGAATCTGAGCACCCTGCAACCAAACACTCTTTATCACTTCTATAGATGAGGCCAATATCAGATGTTCCTCTCAGATACCGAAAAATTCGCTTCACTGCTTGCCAGTGCTCCTTTCCTGGATCGCTCGTGAACCTGCTGACAACACTGACTGCATGAGCAATGTCTGGTCTTGTACAAACCATGGCATACATCAAACTTCCAACTGCACTAGCATATGGAACCCGAGACATGTACTCCTTTTCTGCATCTGACTTTGGTGCGAAGGCAATAGAAAGATGAACATTTGCAGCTGATGGAGTATTCAAAGGCTTCGCTCCAGACATTCCAAACCTGGATAAAATCTTCTCAATATAACTTTTTTGATATAAGAAGAGTTTACCCTGTGCGTGATCCCTTAGAATTTCCATCCCCAGAATCTTTTGTGCTGCACCAAGATCTTTCATGTCGAACTCTGCACTGAGAAGCTTCTTCAGATTTTGAATGTCTGCCATGTCTCTGGCAGCAATAAGCATATCATCAACATACAAGAGCAGATAGATGGTGGAGCCGTCCTTCACCTTCTTGTGATATACACAGCAATCATAGGGACTTCGACTGAATCCCTTACTGATCATGAAACTGTCGAACCTCTTGTACCATTGTCTGGGAGACTGCTTCAAGCCATACAGAGATTTCTTCAGACTGCAAACTTGATTCTCCTTTTCAGGAATGGAGAATCCCTCTGGTTGGCTCATAAGAATATCTTCTTCAAGTTCTCCATGTAGGAAAGCAGTCTTCACATCTAGTTGCTCGAGCTCTAGATTCTGATGTGCTACAAGAGCAAGTAGCACCCTGATAGAAGTATGTCTGACAACAGGTGAGAATATCTCATTGTAGTCCACACCTTCTTTCTGACTATAACCTTTAGCAATCAATCGTGCTTTGTATCTCGTGCTTTCAACTCATGAAATTCCTGCTTTCTTCTTGAAGATCTATTTACAGCCAACAACCTTCCTGCCTTTAGGTAACTTGACCAGCTCCCACGTCTGATTCTTGTGAAGAGATTTCATCTTCTCACCCATAGCAGCGATCCACTGTCCAGATTCGGCACATGTGATGACATCCCTATAAGAGGACGGCTCTAGGGACTCCACCTCTTCAGCTACCTGTAGTGCATAAGCAACCATGTCCTCGAAACCATATCGCTTAGGAGGACTCACTTCTCTGCGAGGATGTCTAGTAGCAATTGACTCCTCTTTAGGTTGCTCATCAGATTCTTCACCTTCTGGTTCTGCTTCTTGATGTGATCCTTCAGCATCATCCTCAATTTGAGTGATTTCAACCTCCACCTGTTTACTGACACTCTCTTCAGTCTCCACCTTCAACTGAAGCATTGATGCTTCATCAAAGGTTACGCTTCTGTTGTGAATGACTTTGTGTTCTGAAGGAGACCAAATTCTGTAGCTCTTCACTCCTGCACCATATTCTTTGGCCCTTGGCTCCAACTTCCCTTCACTGACGTGATAGTATACTAGACAGCCAAAAACTTTCAGACAAGTATAATCAACAGGATTTCCTGACCATACCTCAGTTGGAGTCTTGAGATCAATTGCAGTCGCCGGACTTCGATTCACCAAGTAACAAGCTGTGTTAATAGCTTCAGCCCAGAATGTCCTATTCAGACCAGCGTTAGAGAGCATGCACCTTGCCCTCTCTAGAATTGTCATGTTCATTCGTTCTGCAACTCCATTCTGCTGTGGAGTATCCCTGACTGTGCGATGTCTGGCAATGCCTTCATCTTTGCAGAACTGGTCAAATTCAGCAGAACAGAACTCCAAACCATTGTCAGTGCGAAGACGCTTCACTTTCTTCGACGTCTGATTTTTCACCAGAACCTTCCACTGCTTGAAGGCCTTGAAGGACTCACTCTTGTGTTTCATCATGAATACCCAAGTCATCAATCACATATAGGAAGTACCTCGCACCTCCTAATGATGGAACACGAGAGGAACCCCAACAATCGGCGTGGATGTAGTCAAGTGTCGCCTTCGTCCTGTGCACTGCCTTGCCAAACTGAGACCTTCGTTGTTTACCGAATACGCAGTGCTTACAGAAGTTTATCTCAGATATCTTCTTCTCCCCTAGAAGACCTCGTTTGCTGAGGATATTCATCCCGTTCTGACTCATATGCCCAAGCCGCATGTGCCACAGTCTGGACCTTTCTGATTCGGATGAACTAGCCACTGCAGCAACGCCAGAGACTGTCTTGCCTTGTAATACATACAATGACTTTTGTCTGACTCCCTTCAGAATCGTAGCATCACCTTTCATGACTGTGAGGATGCCTCCAGCAGCATTGATCTGACACCCTTTAGAGTCGAGAACTCCAAAGTGATATCAAATTCTTTTTCAGTTGTGGAACATGGCGGACATCTGTCAGCGTCCTCACAAGATTGTCATGAGTCCTGATCTGCACAGAATCGATCCCAACTATCTGACAGGCTGCATCGTTGCCCATGATGACGTTTCCACCATCAATCTTCTGATAAGTTGAGAACCACTCTTTATTCGGAGTCATATGATAGGAACACCCCGAATCCAGAACCCAACTATCCGCCAGACATCCTTGATCAGAAGCAGCCAGAACCAAATCATCTTCGGAATTTCCTGTTTCATGTGCCACCGCAGCGACAGGGGCCTTCTTCTTCTTCGGACAATCCTTCTTCCAATGACTTGGTTCCTTACAGTAATTACATATGTCTTTCGCAGTGATTTTCTTCTTCTTCGACTTGGATTTCTTTGAATTTGAGGACTGTCCCTTCTCTGCGGTTGATATCAAATCCGCGGCCTGAGTCTCTACAGAATTTCCAGATGCCCTATGCCGAAGTTCACGAGTATGGAGACTCGATCTTACTTCTTCCAGACTTATAGTTTCCTTCCCGATAATCATAGACTGAACGAAATTTTCATGTGATGGAGGAAGCGAAACTAACAGAATTAGGGCAGCATCTTCATCCTCGATCTTAACATCGATATTTCTGAGTTCCAACAACAAAGAATTTAACTGATCAAGATGTTCCTTCAGAGGGGTACCTTCCTGCATGCGGAGAGAGAATAGACGTTGCTTCAACAGCAACTTGTTGGTGAGAGACTTCGTCATATATAGGCTCTCGAGTCTCAACTACAGACCGGCCGCTTTTTCTTCATCTGCGACATCGATTATCACCTCATCCGCCAGACACAACAGGATCATCGAGTGCGCCTTCTCCTCCTGTGCCGCCAAAGTTGCGAGGTCGATCTCCTTTTCTTTGCCTTTCGAGTCTTCCTCCTTTGGCTTGTTCTTCGACACGTTTGAGAGCGGCGCCCAGACTCCTTGTTGCTTCAAAAGTGCCCGCATCTTGATCTGCCACAACCCGAAACTATTTCTGCCGTTGAACTTCTCCACGCTCACGTTGTGCGACGCCATTTCCCTACTGATCGAGAATCGTTGACAAACCCTAAGGCTCTGATACCAGTTTGTTACGAAAAGAGGAAGAGAGGGATCACACGAAATACAGAAGAACACGAAGAGGAAAAACGGCGGCGACTCTTTGTTATGGAATAATGATGATTACAAGGATAGGTCTCGGTCTAGACCCCTAGGGAGTTTATATAGGCACTTCCTTTGACAGATGATAGGAATTACATACGGACTGAGACTCTAAATAAATCCCCTGAAAATAGGACACCTATCTCGTGATAAGAAAATAAATCAAATCCGAATCACAAACAGAATACCCCTAAAAAATTTTCGCTCAGGGGGCTCCGCCCCCTTGCAACCCCCGCAGGGGGATGGATCCCCCCCTTGACCCCCCACAGGCTCGCTGACCGGGCAGCGAGACCCCCGTAGGAGAATTCTGCTGAAGCGCCTGACTATGTAGGGGGACTAATTGGATTCAGATTCAAGGCATTATTAACATTTATTGTTGTAAAAGTTGTTTACATCCAAATATCATAATGTAAAATTTAATTCACACATGATAGGACTTTTCAAAAAGTGCATTACCATGAAATTTTAAATTCTATAGAAATTTTTACATTTGTGTCAAACAACCCTGAATCTAGAAGGAGGCTCGTTGTAGAGAAGCAGGTGTAAATTTTTCGTAGAAAAGACCAATGCATACTATAATACATTCATTTTTTATGTTTTCCCTTTTTTCTTGTTATATATAAATTATAAGTCTTTTGATTAACATACCATGCCCATTATTTCAAAAGACACTTTCATTAAACTAGTGTAATGCCCGCGTGATGCGCGGATGATGTAAAATTAGATGAATCGAATATTTGCAAAATAAATAAATATTAGCTTGATAGGTAATATTACTTAAATAATGTGATAATTATAATTTTAAAAAGATAATTTATTAGTTTATTTAATTCCCTTTGTGTCTCATTTATTTTTCTCTTTATTAAAAAATAATTTTTTTCATTTAAGTTTGAAATATTAATTTATTAGCTTATTTTATATATACATATAATCATATATTATATTTGCGTCGATCACTACTGTAATTATCTAAAAGCATGCTAAATAGTAATTACATGATGAATACTTGGCGATTCATGCAAAATGTTGAATTATCCTTATTTTCAAATTGTGCATGTTTTTTAGTAATAAAAAATATGCAACTTGACATCTATAGAAAATAATTGTCCAATAAATTTTTTAGATATTGATGTAAGGATAGACTCCAAGTATTATTCATGTTGTATGATCAAATCATAATCACCATAACAATATGCAAAACATATCTATCATCTAAATTCTTAATTTCCTCATTAGTAATATAAAAAAAATTCACTCTTATTTGAAGTTGAAATAAAACTAATCACATAACATGTATAAATTCACATATCTATCACTCTTATTAAAATAAAAATGTGGTATGTTTTGATATTAGAAAAATCAATCATGTTGCATGTGATGTGCTAAAGCACTTGCCACATGATAGTTTTTATCTAGAGACAGGCACAAATCCATACATATTCATCTCTTCAATTATAAATGTATTTTTGTCTACCTATAATTTAGTTGCGAAAGATAAATGCAATATTTATTAGAGATTTAGGTGAGACATGATGAAAAAAAAGCAGTAATATCATAGATATATTAATATATTATATTGGTATGGAAAAAGGAAAATGAGGATAACTAATATACATAATTATTTTATGATAAGGGATAAACTTTTTTTACATGATAATTTTTGAGAATTTTTATTTGCAAATATTTCACTATATTTAAAGAGGATTGCTTAAATGTTTATTATTTGTGAAAACTTTTCAGGACAAAATAACTAAAAATAATTGCAAAAAATTTTCACAATGAAAATAACTAAAAATAATTTTCCAACTAAATAATAATAAATTCAAGTTTGTTAACACAAATCCTTATTCTATCAATTAAACAAAAGAAAAAAAAAACAAAACCCAACGATACAAAATAAGTAACCAATAATAATAATAGTATCACAAGATAGTATCTCAAGAAAGAGAAGAGAGGATACCAAGGATCTAAATTATTTTTCCTTGGTATTTATAAATTATTAACTAATCATCAAATGTAATGGATATGATAAATCAATATATAATTTGTCACAATCTAATATGAACTTTAAAATGACTAATAAAATTTACTTCATTGTCTTGATATCAACTTTAAAATGGCATAAAAATTAAAAAAAATATCCACAAAAACTTATTCAAGCCAACGAATAAGATATATATATATATATATATATATATTGACAAAAGAATTAGTTTTCAATAGATTTAAATTCAAAAGTGTTTTAAAGTAAGCTTATAAAACTAAAAGTTAGTTTTAAGCATCCAAAAATATCCAATAGAGTTTTCTAGTTGTATATTCAAAATATTTTACAAATATATATAGAAAACCGAGATGTAATTGTTAACTATTAAAACTAGAAGAGTAACAATTCGAAGATACATGGTAAAACTATCAATATAAAAAAGTATATATATATTTTTTACATTAGTATATAGATAACAAAATATTGTATTAGCTATTATACAATTATAGTTTCATTTTAATAGATGTAGCATAAAAACTTATAACAATTTCAAGAATTTATACAATCTTAAAAAGGTATAAATTAGACTTTCATGACATATAATAAATGATTGATATAATCAAGGGCGACCCATGTATAATATATATATATATATATATATATATATGCAGTAATGAACTTGTATGTATGCATAGAATATAATAATGACAATCAATTTAAAGAAGAAATAAAATTCAAATAGCAAACATCCCGCGATTAATTCTACAATATTATTTCAATAAGTCCAAATATCAATGTGTGTGGGAGAGAGAGAGAGGAGAGAGGTGTGTAGAGAAAATTATGAGAGAGAGCGGGAAATGGGTGGGTGTGTGACGTAGGAAAAATTGTGAGAGAGAGGGATAGGGGGAGGGAGGTGTGTAGAGAAAATTATGAGAGAGAGTGGGAAATGGGTGGGTGACGTAGGGAAAATTGTGAGAGAGAAGGATAGGGGGAGGTGGATGACTCGTCTAAAAATTTGTGAGGATATATTTATAATGCAAGATTATATCTAGTCAGTTATTAAACAAAATAACTACCATAGTTTGCAATTACTAATTGCCCGCTAAAAAATTATGATATATTGACATTTTAATTAGTTATATCATATTAATTAATTTTAATTCTAATTATTTAGAAGGATGATAAATTTTAATTATACTATTATCATAACTGTCCGTACTCCATATTGTGGGATACTATGAAGTTGCAAAGACGTGCATGTGTGCATGAAACAAAATAAAATTTGAAAATATATCATATTATATACTATAACTTTTTGACATAACATAAATTTATGATTGAGTAATTATATTATAAATCTATGAATTTGTGATTAAAGTAGACATCATATTATATTATATTATATTATGATGAAAGAAGTTTATGTCATAATTTTATATCATAAGTTCCCATTCTAAATTATTTTGCCTTCAATAATTACAAAATGTAGTTACTATATAAATATATATATATATCATAAAATAATATAGTTATTATATAATTATCAAATTTTATAATCATAATTGTTTAACATTTTCATTTTGTAATAATACATCGGGACACTTGTAAAGGAAAAGAAAATTTTAATACGATTATCAAACTTGTGAAATATTTAATAATTTTTAATAATTGTATTTATCCAACACGTAGGTTCATGCAAAAGTTTTGTTATGTATTTTTTGAATAGATTTTATATTATATTATTATTAATTATAGTTACTATATATAACCGTGTACATGAAAAAATTATATAGTTATTATAACTGCATATATAATTATCATATCTCACAATCATGTGTTTACTATTTTAATTTTTTTATAATTAATACTTCAAGAACACTTGTCAACACCTCATCATGTCAAGTGTCAACTTCTTCTTGCAAATTTCTTTGCTTTTAATATAGTATAGATCATAAAAAAATAAAAAGAAAATTTTTTGAAATAGATCTTAACGTGAAAGAAGAATGTGTTGTTATTATAAATAAAAATATTTCTAAAATTTCTTTTTTCTTTTATTAACAGCGCACGTGTCGATATACCATGCTTGACATGATTGGCATGTCAAAGCATGGCATGCAGGGCATGGCATGGGGCCATGTCTCTTGCTTGATCGAGCTCGGCAAACTTCGTCTCTTCGATAAGTTTCCTTTTTTTCTTCTTTTCCTAAACACAGCTAGATAGCGACCAACATGGTCATCAGACCGATAGAAGCATTCCTCCAATGATCGATTCTCGTGGAGAAATACGGATGCGACGGCAGACTTGGGGCAGGCGGAGGAGGTACGTGAGTGGTGTTAAGCGCCTACATATGTGGAAGGATCACTCAGATGGGAGCCCTATCCGGAAACACATTAATTCTAAATTTGTTTCATTGGTATCAGAGCCAGTTTGTAAACTTCGGCGAACTTCGTCTCTTCCGGCAAGTTTCATTTTTTCTTCTTTCCCTAACTACGAAGCCAGACAAACTCCTTCGTTAAAAGTACCTTCGCCTGCTGATCTGAAATTGATGGTGATGGAGGCTTCTCACGCCTGCTGCGAACCTTCGCCGACCTTCAACTCCGCCTGATTCGAGCTCCGACTAGCGATTCCAGCATCCCCCATTTTGCTTCAGTTAAAAGTACGTGCAGGCTTGCCCAAGGAAAAAGATAAACCGTAAATGTCACTGAAGCACTTAGATCTGTCAATTTAAACGAACCACAATCGTAGATCCATGTTGATTTATAATTTTTTTTATTCATCAAAATTTGATCGCTGCTGTTTTTCTATCTATTTTTTTTATTCTACTGTTCACGTTTTTGGCCTTGTGGTTTTGATATTATTGGCAACCATTATTTTTTTGAGTTATTTTGCATTTTTTTGGCATATATTGAGGATTGTCATACAGGGGCAATTTTTTTCTTCCTCGATTTGTATTAAAATTAAAATAAACTTTTGGTGATTGTTGAATACTATTATTCACAATTTTTGCAGATCAATTAAATTATATGTCATTAAAGCTCCAACTGATATTCAAATTTTAAATTTAGAGTTATCAAATACTTTTTTTAAATTTCAATTGGAATCAATTTTTTAATATATTTATTTAATTTTGCACCTGCTTAATTATCATTTTTTTTTCATTGTTTCAATTCATTGTAGATTTAATCAAAATCATAACAGTTAGAATTAAAAACTTAGGACATATATAATAAGTCTATTACCGAGAGCAATCCTGGGCATCCGTTTGCAGCTGGTCTGATGCTTTCTAAGCTCTCAGCGGTTACAGTTGATGACTTGGGGAAAGAGACTTTTGTTACTGGTGGTGCTTTAGAGCGCATTCAGAAGGTATTTTTTTTTAATAATTTTCACAAGTTTGTAATAGCCCTGTTATTAAGATTGACAATATTCGTGTATTACTTCTAGGACAGTTGTCGAATATGTAACCAATCTTGCTGGTCTTCCTTTCACGTTTCAAAAAATATGTAACCTATCGGATAATGAAATATTTAACTGTTTTTTTTTTCTATTTTTATTTTTGTCTTCAATTATGATATAACAGGTCCTTAAATGTCTTGGTTTAAATTATAGTATAGAATAGGATGACTACCCTAGCTTAGTATGCATCCTTCCTTTCATCCCAAAATATAGTCTATTAAGGTTTCTGTCCAAGAACTCCGCCTATATTTTATAGCCGGTCCCAAGCCCGGATAAAGGAGGAGGGTTGTGTTAGGCCCCGACAGCCAGCATAAAATCCTGTCGAATCTTATGAACATGGATCAACGAATAGAGCGGAATGGCGTCGATCCATGTAGCCGACCCCACCTAGTGGGATAAGGCTTTGTTGTTGTTGTTGTTGTTGTATTACATTTTCTTGAATGCGTACCATGAAATTGTTTTCCTGTGCTGTGTTTGACAGGAGAATTTGGAGACAATGTTGATTCTCGAGAAATAATTGATTTGATAGAAAAGTTTGGATTGATGTTTGAATGAAAAAGTGTAATGATGAGGATTTAAAAAGTTAATGTGATGAATAAGTTTTAGTGGGTGTTTGGATAAAAAATGAGAACTAAGAATATAATTTATTATTTTATGAGATATAAATTTATAGTAAATAAGAATATGTTATTAATATTATAATTTACATAAATCATTATATTATTAATATTTATTTATTTATTTTGATTAAATATTTAAAATTATTAATATTATAATTTACGTATATTTTAAGATCCAAATATAATTTATTTTTTTTTAAAAAAATAATTGAATAGTTTAATTAATAAAATATTTATTAATTATTAGAACTAATTATTTTATAATTTTTAATTAAGAACATTTAATAAATTATTTTATAATATCCCTAGTAATATATTAATATGTTCTAAATTATATATACATATATTATAAAATAATTAAAAAATAAATGATATCTAAAAAAAGGTCAAAGAAGATGGCTGATAAGACAATGGCGTTGAAAAAAAAAAAACATGCCTTCTTCCCGGAGGCAATTCAAAATTCTTGCCAAAGGCAAGAGCTTTCAGTCGGAACATTTGACCAAATGTTCCGATCGAATGTTATATGACAGGAACTTTTAAAATTCCCGTCACATATTGCGTTTGAAAATTTTTCACGTTATTTAAACGAAAAGTTCCCAACCAAACGCACCCCTGCAGAACTACACATTAGTTTATTTATTACACATGTTCTTGATTAATATTACATTATATTAATTTCAGAATATTTTAATTACTATTTTATTTCGTTATCGTTGCATTACCACTTAAATCATTTTATTTTTAGCCCCGTTTGGATCAGGAATATCATGAGAATTAAAACTATTATTCTACATTTTTTTGCCAAACACTCTTTTCTTCCATCAGTGGGCCCATAACAATGGTGACAAGAATAAGAGAAAATGTAAGTTCTTGGTGTCACATGGAATCAGGTGATCTCAAGGTGATAATGACTTGGAATATAAAGATCATGATAATGTACACATCAAAAGGATGCTAATATATGTTCCATGTTATCAAAGAAGATGTCGATAAAGTGCATGATATGTTTTAACATAATATTAATGATGTTATATCTTGCCATGATAATTGTTCACATATCATGTATAGTGCATATGTAGCTCATAGAATGCATATTTCCTATGTTATGTAATGTTACGATACATGTCATGATATATAGAAATCATATTATAAGTTCATAAAATGCATGGACATCAGCATACTCAAACAGAAGAATCCAAACGAGCTTTAGAGACTTACATATTAATTAGTTTATTTGTTGTATATGCTTTCAAAGTTCTTGCTAATTAAGATTAGACCCTTTCTTTGCTGTTAGTAACGCTTTTGGTAAAATGAATTTAGCTTTTTGTTGCATTTATTTTTCAGAAATTCAAAATTTGAAAATTTTTATTTTTATTATTATTATTTGAATAACAATTCTCATTATTTTTCCTGAATTTTCATTTTATTTAAAACATAAATTCTTATTTATATATCCTTGTTTTATTTTTCTGTATTTCAAAATCAGGAATTTAATATTTAGAATTTTTAAATTTAAAATATATAAAATATTTATTTTAAAAAATTAGAAATTTAATTTTTTTAATTTTTCCTAATTTCATATTTTGAAATTTAAATTTGAAGTTTATTTTTAAAAATAATTTAAATTTTCCGAATTTCCAATTTTGAAATTTGAATTCGAAATTTTTAAAATTTCTGAATTACATTTATTATAATTTAAATTTGAAATTTTCAATTTTTTTAAAATTTTAATTTTAGAATTTCCATTTAAAATTATTTTTTTAAAAAATGAATTTAAATATCTGAATTTTTTTATAAAAATAAATTTCTAATTCAAATTTATAAAATTTAAATTTTCTGAATCTTTTAAATTTAAATTTCTGATTTATTTAATTTTCTTTGAAATTTTAATTCTAATTTTTTTAAAAAATTTGAAATTTAAATTCAATATCTACTTTTCAAATTTCAAATATAAAGAAATTTTAAATTAGAGTTTTTTAAAATTTCAAATTTTTTTTTTGAACACTAAGTATATCTGCTTGATATTTTAAATAAAAAGAACAATGTCGAAATTTATTGCTACTCAACTTTGGCACGCTTTAATGGTGTTAATTATAATATGTGGAGTCAAAGAATTCGGTATGAACTAGTTTGTAGTAATTTGCAAAAATATGTTAATAATATTGTCCCAACGCTTTCGGAAGATGGCAGAGATGAACAAAACTTAGCTCACACGAGTTATAGAACAATGGAAGCTGAATGATGAGAAAGCAAGAACCTTCATATTGAGGTGTATGGAGGACAATCTCATCGGAGTTTTTGAAACTCATAAAAGTGCACAAGAACTTTGGAATGCTTTAAAAGATAAGTATGCGTCCAAAAGAGATATGAACTTAATGCTTCTATTACATAGATACACTATGTGTAAAATGAAAGTAGATGATAATGTATCAGATCACATCAATCAAATGAAAGTGATGGTCAAGGACTTGGAGACTGCAAGGTGCCCCTTACCTGTACCCTCGTAGATAATAACAGTCTTGAATAGTTTGTCATCTATATTTGATATGGTTGTGACCACTATTCGTGTGAATGAATTTATGAAGCAAGTGGTACAAGTGCCTTCCATCTTGACAGTCGAACAAGATATGGCTAAAGAAAAGAAGAAAATTAATTTTTTATGCCAAAAAAAATGAGGAAGGACAAGAGGATGAAGCTCATGCTATTCATCACAAAAGGAATTTCTGCCCGAATAGAAGAAAATTTATGCCCAAAGCCAAATAGATTCAATGTGAAGCTTGTTATAGTTGTGAAAATTTGACCATTTTAGATACAATTATTCTGCGACATCTGGACATAGACAAAATAAGGATCCACAACGTAGCGAGCAGTTGTCGTTGAGTGCAATGCTGCAACGACAAATATAAAAGAGTGATGGGTTGATTCCGAAGCAATCTAGCATATTGCAAAGACAAAAGAAGGCCTAACTAGAATGAGAAAAGTGAGCAGAGAATTTACACGGGAAACAACACCTTCTTGGACATTGAAGGTGTTGAAAAGTACAAGCATGACGTTGGAGATACATGTTACTCCAAGAAGTTTTGTATGCGCAAGAAATTTGGTGGAACTTAATCTTTGTCCCAAACCTACTGCATAATATTTTAGAAGTTAGATTCTATAATGGTGACAATTGGCAAAGACAAAAAGGTATATGTCATGAGAAAATTTATATTTGGACACGAGTTATTTTATTTGTCCGTAACAAATAACAATGAATCAACGAATGAATCTTTTGGGTATCCTCTATGTTATGTGTCTAATTTTGATCTATGGCATGAGAGACTACGATACTCAGGAAACTCTAAAATAAAATAAATTGAATTTAATGCCTAACATATCTGGTACAAGAATAATGCCATGTGAGCATTGCTTAAATGGTAAGATGAGTCGTACGCCCTTCCAACTGGGACAAGGTCGACAAAATTGTTAGAATTAGTTCATTCTGATATTTGGGGACCACTGAGTGTTCCAATGTACAGAAATAAGTAATATTTCATTACATTCATTGATGATTATTCTAAGTATTGTTATGTGTATCTCTTAGAAAGAAAGCTGAAGCTTTTAAAACTTTCGAGAGATATAAAACAAAAGTAAAAAAAATGATTGGGAAGATCAATAAAGTGTTTAAGGACATATAGAGGAGAGTATACCTTTCGAGAATTTGAAACTTACTACATTTCATATGATGCCATATATGCCACAACAAAATTGAGTGACAGAAAAGAATAAGACATTAATGAACGCACTAAGATGTATGTTGTCCCACTTAGATCTATCCAAAGAATTTTGGGAAAAAATAGTGTTGACTGCGAGTTGCATACAAAATAGAATTCTCACAAAGTTCATAAAATTGACGCCATATGAGTTATGAGATGGTAGGAAGTCGAATTTGGGCCATCTCCGAAAATGGGGATATAAAGCGCATGTTTTAGTTTCTAGTCAGTTGAGGGACAAATTGGACTTTAGGATGCAAACATGTAGATTTATTGGATATAGTGAACAAAATTTCAAAGGGTATAGATTCTTCCACCTAGATATATGTCTCATAGAGAGTCGAAATGTTACTTTTCTAGAAAATGAAAAGCAATGCATCCAAGAGGATAACGATCCTTTGATGACTTTGGGAGATGATGGAGTCAACTCTGAACACACAATGAATTATTTCAACAGTGGGAGTGGAGGAACTCACACTCTCTATGAGTATAATAGGCAACAAGAGACCACGGACAAAACTCGTACATTTGGATGGTTATGTGTTATACGAGTGCGAGGCTTCGTGTTACTCCATTGATATTGACATAGAGGGTACAGATCCTATTACTTATAAAGAAATAATGACTTGTAATGAGTCGAAATCATGGTCAGCCGTTATGAAATGTGAATTAGAATCCATTGATCGAAATGGAGTAAGACACTATGTGACTTGTCGGAAGGTAGGCAATCCATAGGATGCAAGTGGATATTCAAGAAAAAGTATCGGACTGATGGTTCCCTTGATACACACAAAGCTAGATTAGTTGTCAAGGTTTAAACTCAGCAAGTCAGAATTGACTTTTAGAAATCTATTTTTGAGTAGCTAAGTTTGTCTCGATTAGGATGATCTTAGTGATAGTGGCATATATAGATTTGGAGTTATTTCAAATGCATGTTAAGACAATATTTTTAAATGGTGACTTAACAAAGGCTATATACATGCCTCAACCTAAAGATTTTTAGGTTGAAGGTCAGAAGATAAAATGTATAGATTGAAGAAGTCATTATATGGCTGAAGCAATCATCTAGATAATGATATTTAAAATTTCGTGAGACGATAGTCCAATTTGATTTTAAAGAGAATAAATTGGACCATTGTGTGCACATCAATAAAAGTGGGAGCAATTTCGTAATATTATCACTATACGTAGATGATAAAATGCTCAATGAAGTAAAGAATAAATTGAGCAAATAATTTGAAATGATAGACATGGGAGGTGCATCTTATGCATTCAAATCATTCGAGACAAAATTAAGAATGTTGAGTTTTAAGTCAAGAATAGTATATTAATAAGATACTTAAAAGATTCGGGATGCAAAATTTTAGTCTCACATCTACACCACTTGTGATTAGAAAAAGACTTAGTAAAAGTCAGTCTCCTAATGTGGGGCAAAAACCTTTAGACGAACCTTATGTACAAGCGGTGGGTAACTTGATGTATGCAATGCTTTGTACACGTCCTGATTTAGCTTATGTAGTAAGTTTGGTTAGCAAATTTTAAAGTAATTTCGGAAAGACTCATTGGGAGGCCATTAACAGAATTTTGCGATATCTGAAAGGCACAATACAATTGAGATTGACATACCAAACTCATACATTGGAGGCTATAGGATATTTGGATGTGGATTTCGGGGGTGACATAGACGATCAAAAGTTCACATCAGATCACTTATTTTTATTGAGTAGAGCAACTGTTTCTTGAGGTAGCAAGAAACAAAGATGTGTGATAAAACACATACCGAAAGCTGAATACATTGTTTGCAATATAGTAGCCACCTATGGAATCTGACTCAGACGTTTTCTCTTGGAACTAGAACTAAATTTGGTCACCGGACCACTTCAGATGTACTGTGATAATAAGTGGCAATAAGTTTGATAAACAACAGAGCTAATAGTTCTAAAGGAAAATACATTGATATAGAATAACACTATATTCAAGATATAGTGGAAAAGAAAGAAGTGACTGATTCCTTGATAAAAGGAATTGAATCTGGAACGTTCATTAAATATATTAGTTTAATGAAACTCATGAATATATGAGTCAAATATATGTTTTATCACCAAACTAATACATCGCGGATAGTGGGAGTATTAAAGTTACAATAACATTACATGAATAATGTAAGTGTTGACATTGCATAACCAAATTGGTCAGGTGGGAGATGTAGTTAGTGACCAACGTGGTCATCAAGCCGATAGAAGCGTTCCTCTAATGATTGATTCTCATGGAGGAATGCGGATGTGACGACAAACTCGGTGCAGGCGAAGGGCAGACGCAAGTGGTGTTAAGCGCCTATATATGTCTCGTTAATGAAATGAAAGGATCACTCAAATGGGAGCCCCTCCTCCGCAAACAAATTCTAAATTTGTTTCAATGTGCTATAGTGAACACACTTATAGTGTGCTAAGTTGAGTGAGAATGATGGTGTGTGAGTAGAATTTTGTTGTGTGAAAAAAGAAGACTTTTGTAGTCACTTTTTCACTTGTGACACTCTCGAGCTCTATCTTCTTTCTCATTCTCTTGCATTTGAATCATGGTATTGTGTTTCATTTTCACGTGATTTAATTTCCGATCACGCATATGAGTGCAACCCGCAATTCATTCATGGAAAAGTCACGTGGACGATTCGCTTCCGCAATCGAGGTACTTCGTGAAACTCCATATTATGTTTATTAAGTTCTACATCTTCCTTTCTAGAGGGAGCGCTTCGAAAGCTATAGTATTAAAAATAAAAGTGTTTATGGGTTATAATTATTTCTCTCAAATTTGTTATGATACCCGAGATTAAAACTAATTGATATTTAGATAATTCATATCACAAATGTGAAGACTTAGAATACCCAATTCAACCAGGTCACCGTGAGTGGGACTCCGACCATAACATAATTGACAGATCCAAGATGTACTCCTACAAGTAAAGGGAGTTCGAATATATATTGGTTGTGCTCGAAAAGTTATGAATCGATTGGCAAGTCCAATCCCAATATCTTGATTTCGAGTGGCAAGGCATCGCAGACCTATATATATATATATATATATATATATATCGTCATTCCTTAGCCGTAAATATATGTGGCCATGAGAATACTAAAGATTCAATTTTAATAGAACCAATTTATTTCTTACGCGGATCCTAATTGCATGGTGTTGGATCGATGGCTTATTTGTCATGTGGCAAGTGTAAACAAAAAGATGGCTTATTTTTTGAAAAAAAATATTTTGAATCTTAAATTTATTAAGCATGTATCGTGAAGAAAATCATTTTGCAAATCTTAATTTATAAAGCACTTGGTTGAGTGCTTTTTTTAGGAGCAGCCATCTCATGATCTTCTAAATATTTTGTATAAAAATGTATGGGTACCTTAATGCCACTCCTAATTTCTTAATTAATTTCTTAATGGCACTTCTCCTTTGACTATTTTACCCTTATTATAATTTATAGAGTTATAATATAACATTTAAAGGAACTCCAAAGGTTTCGACTTTCGAGCCATCTCTTCATCACTAAATAGTTACAATTTCTTTTGGGATGACAAATGTCAAATTGATGATTAGCATCAATATAAATTGGGTGCCCTTAATGTCACTCCTCAAACACTTAATGACACTCCAAACTTCCTATTTTATCCTTTGTTTAGTTTTAATTATCTTCTTTCACCTCTTTGATTTTCACCCAACTTTTTTGTTAATTAATCTTCTAATCATTTTTTTCTTTTTCTATTATATCTCTTCCAAATATCAGTATTATCATTTTTCATGATAAAAAAATGTAATATTAATATTATATAATATGAGAATATATAAATTTAATCATAAAGTGTAAATACATTAAATGTATATAAAATATTCAAAAGTATATGCAATAAAATGAAAATAAAGATAGTGCAATAGACATAATTTACTATAGATAAAAAAAGAAAGTGAAAGATTTTTCTTCTGAAATGCCTTATTGGTGAACTCTTTTACAAATTTAATATGTATATTACAACATATTACATTAATTTAATATTTCTTCGTCTCATGTTATATAATATTATATTTAATAAGATGGCTAAGAGTTCACGAGACATAAAAATAAAGAAATACATAAAAATGGTAATATATTAAATTACTGTAGATTTGGTGGAAGATGAAGAGGTAAGAGAATGTGTTAATAATATTTAAATCTTAAAATAAAAAAGAGGGTAAAGACTGGCTATATGTCATTAGAATAAATGGGTGTAAGATGAACATGCAAGAGACTATATTAATGATACTCAAAACTTGCAAAAAAAATGAAAGATAAAATTGTCACTTTGGAGTGGCATTAAGCTTCTTAGGAAGATCATTATGACCACCCAAATAAATTAAGTTAAAAAAATATTACTTTAACATCTTTTTTCTAACAGCTATGTTTTTTGCAAACTCTTTGGAATAAAATTAAATTATTTGTCTTCTTATAACATATATAACTTTTGCAAACTTACACATTATATTTGTCAATTAAAATTAAATAATTTATCTTTTTAACTCCTATAATATATGCAATCTCACACATATTATTTACTAAAAAAATTGAATAGTTTGTTGGTCGAAACTTCAAAAGATATCTTGCCAACTTGGAAAAAAAAACTAAGTATGAGATTCATAAATTTAGATGTTGACATTATAATTTAGTTAACAACGACTCGTGATTAAGTGACCTAGCCATATATAGTTTTTTCAACCTAAACTTCTAATTTTATGTAACACCCCACAATTTCATCAAGGGCAATATAGTAATTGTAGAAACTAATTAGAATCCTTGATGGATTAAAAATGATCAAAGGGAGAATTTGAGAAAGAATAGGAATGTAAGTAAAAAAGAAATTTGAAAAGAAAGAAAGATTAAATCCTATTGAAAAAAGAATTTTGGATTAGATTGAAATTAGGGATCTTAATTTGATTTGAGATTTAAAAGAATGTTTAATGGACATAGGACTCCCAATTAGGAAAGGATTAAGAATTTTATGGCCTATAAATATCTCAGCCATTTATTATTTTAATTCAAAAATTATATGATAAAATATTATGATATTAAATAATTTCAAAAATTAGAGAAAAGAAGGAAATAAAAAGATAAAATGAAAGTAGAGTTTGATTGAGAGAAGCTATGAAAAAAGATAAAATGGAATTTGAATATAGATAATTTTTTATAAGTATAGTTATAAATAATTAGTTAAATTTAAATATAATTAAATATAAATATTTAAAAGAGGATAATTAATGATGGATAATCATGACGGAGGGAAAAATAGCTCAAACCCAATAGCAGTAAAAAACCTTAATGATAATAATAGAATAAGATACAAATACAATAATAATTGGACGCTTGGAATCACATCATGGCAATTATGATGGTGTCATTCCACCTCATCATGGTGTATAAAGTAATAAAGGACTAATATAATCAAGGAAGGAGTGACATTAAAAAATTAGGGGTAATAGTAAG
The DNA here is from genome assembly GCA_030549335.1 of Pontederia crassipes. Classification (NCBI taxonomy): domain Eukaryota; kingdom Viridiplantae; phylum Streptophyta; class Magnoliopsida; order Commelinales; family Pontederiaceae; genus Pontederia; species Pontederia crassipes. The sequence goes on along the minus strand of CM060184.1, from coordinate 16,839,598 downwards.
GATGTAGCACCTTAGATTTTTAATCATTAATAAATTGATCATTTGGTCCAAAACACTAATTTTCCCTATATAAAGACCTAGAGTGTCACACCCAATTCTGTGACCAAGTTCTAATCTCAATTATCATAATCATAATTATATTTAGCAATTTTAAAAATAAAATCGGCAAAACCTCTCTCCCTTACTTATTTTATGTTATTTGTCAATACATACAAAAGACACGTATATATTCATCAAAGTTTAATAAAAAATTATAAGATATGACATTCGCATATTGTCATTATATTTTTTTTCACAAATCATCTCACATGTAACCCTAGAGGATCAAGTCTTAAACAACCTTACAAAAAGTTCCTCACAAACTTAATTACAACATCTAAGACTATCTATTACATATGCATGCTTAAAAAAAACAAAAGTGAAAGGAGATTAAAGTGCTCTAGTGGCTTGACCGCTTCTATATGTAGCAAAACAAGCTCCGAGTCGACTCAATTCAAGAACTTACGAGTATCTAAAAAATTTAAAATTGGTATTATGAGCAACAATCATTTGCTTAGTAAGTGAAATAAAAGTACAACATAGGGAAACAATATGAGTGCATATAGCATATAACATTTAAATATTCACATTTCTTTCATATAAGAAAACATTTAAAGAATAACACATATAACATAACTAGACAAATCATATGTACTTTCACATAAATAAAAGTAACTCAAGATATCATCATTTTCATAATTAAACTCCACACATGTGTCATTGCACATACTCATCATGGGTCAATACGTATTCATTTATAATCATGTGTCATACAATTAAGCAGAGCTTCACAATCAAGAGTCTCAGATACGCAGAGCAAATCATGAGTCAATACGTATCACAGTCATGATTGTGTGCCACTCAATCATAATTTTTAGATGCGCAGAGCATATCGTGGATCAAATACGTACACACAGAGTAGCCTCCAAATGGCAAAGACACCCAATATATGCCTCAAAGGTTTCATGTATATCGAATGTGGTCACAAAGACCTTTTTCATTCAACATGGTCAATGTACACATTGAGTGTTATAATAACAAAATAACATATCATCATCATCTATCAATATCAAGTAAACTTATTTTAAGTTCACAAGCATTGTTTCCTGAAAATATTTTGATGTAAGAGAATACTCCATCTCATATGAAATTCTTGAAACATATCATAAGGTTGAAACATATCATAAATATCTTTCTTAACTCAAGATATGTTTGAATAACAATACTAATAATAATCTTTACTTGAAATAATATCATAAATAAAAGAAGTAATATATATCATTTTACTATGTTGTAAATTTACCCACTCACCTTGTACTTTATCACTTCAAGGAGGTTTATTAGATTTTCTCTTTTTCACTTGCAACTTAATGTTTTCTTACAAACAATAATGCATTTTTACTTTCCAATCACTAATAAAGTAATATGCAATGCATGCTCATGATGTATGAATGCTTATACATCCTAAAATATATATAACCTCCTCTAATATCAATTTCTAGCTTCAGGTAATTATATTCATAAACTATTCAACACTTGGAACTTTTCAATTCTTCAAACATTAACTAGGTGTTGTTTCAGGATTTGATATTGAGTGTTTGTCAATAAATAATTCATAACTTCTTAACCAGATGGAAAAATCTTATGATTTTCGATTAATTAGAAACTACACATACTAAGGTTTCCAATCTCCAAATATAATTATCAAATTCTAACTGAGTAAGTTAGGACATCTCAAGCAATCTGGCCTAGGATTTGTGCCCTGACAGACTGTGTGTCACTGAAATATTGATTTATATTTTCCTTCATACTTGTCCATTTAACAAGGTCATAATTTTCCTGAAAACTAGACTTGAGTTCATAAAAGTTATAGAATTTAAATCGTTGTATAGCCTTGTAACAAAATAGTTAATTCGGGTCTTCATCCGTCTATGTCCTGGAATCTAGGAGAAGAATCATTATGAAATGAAAAATTCATTTTTCCAAAATACAAGTTCAAATAGGATGATTTCACCTCTCACCGAACCCCGTCTAATTAGTCATATCCAAATTTCAAACCCTAATTCACTCTATTCCAACCGTTTCCTAATTTACAAATTGAATCTATATCAGACTCGCGATAGGATGTGTGACTTGCGAAGGTAAGTTCATAACTTCCTTTATAAAACTCCTTTCTAGGTGATTCGAGTGGCCATGGAAAGCTAACTTCGAATGGATTAACATACAAAATTGCATAATTTATTATTCGTTAATTACGAAGGAATGATCCTCTCAATCAGAAGAATAATTTTTAGATCAAAACTCACATTGGACAACCAATGTTCCTAATTTTCCCCAGGTCGTTTCGCTCGAGTTCTTCCTCTGGTAATTGTTCTACGGTGAAAAGATAATAAAGATAATATTACATGGCTTATATTTTTTTTTCAGTATTTTCTAAAGCCGTATGGCAGGTTGAAAAAATATCGCTTTGAGCAGCTCTCACCTGTCTGCTTGATCAGTTGCTTGAAACTTAAGTGATGGTCAATCACATTTTTGTGTCATAACTAAGTATTTTAACCCTAATTAAGCTTACTTAATCCTATTTAAACATATATATTATAATATTTAGAAATTTTATGATTTATTCCTAATAACCTATATAATTACTTTGTAAAGTTTATCGATAATTAAGTAATCATTATGCACTAATTGAAATATTAATTACTATATACAAATATCACTAAATGGATTCCAAACTTACTTAGTATGTTAATTAAATGCATGATTATGCACAAATGATATTTTTAGATCACGTCCGTGATATAGAGCTCCATTGTTCACCTCTTTTTCCCATTTGGATTCTTGACGGCTAGAGCTATGAGGAAAGAGAACTTGAGGAATAAGAAGGGAGAAGAAGAAGATGAAGGAAAGGAAGAAGGATCTAAAGATTAAGTATGTAAAGAGGATCCAAATCCTTTCTCTCTCTCCATGTTTATATGCTTGGATTGATATATTCAAGAACACCTTAGTTCTTGATGAAAATTTTGATTGAGAATTACATTATGCATTATATTTGAAAAAGATTTTATATATAATTCATGTTCTTGATCTGTCATGTTTAGATCTATATAATAGGGAATCATGTTCCTGATGTTTCAAGAGATCAAAAATTTTCATGAATGCATGATTTTGTATATTTTTAATATGTTATTTAATGCCTAAATGCATAGAAAACATACCTACATTACTTTCCTCAAAGTTTTGCAATAAAAAAATGTGTAAATCTCAAATTAAACGATGAGATCCTGAATCGTCGGCACAATCGTGCAAAACTCTCCAAACGATCGTGGCCGAGCGATTGGAAATCAATCAATCGTCCAAGGAAATGATCGTGACAAAATCTATCACGACCGTGATAGATTTTGTCATGACTGTGACAAGCTCAACATGATCATGTCCACCCTAATTACGATCGTGAGCGAGAGGCTACAGGAATGAGTTCAAAATTGAACTCGCTCACAACTGTTTTCCATAGAATCATGATCGTGAGAATGGCCTAGCACTTAGAAGAAAAGGCCTGATATGGACCATGGTCACGAGCGTAACCACTCTATTACGGTCGTGATGGACCGACAATGAACCATATATTACTTTAAGTCTATTTTCAAGGTATTTATACTATATAATGATAAGTGATTGTATACGACACCTAGATATATGAGATGCATGCATAGTTATAACCAAGTTAAAATTTGAAAACTGTGAGACATAAAACTGTTTGATTATTGAAATCATAATACACCCAATTTAAGAATATTGTTCTTGTCGTCTCTCAGCTCATTATTAGGAAATAATTATGCCTTGCACCTTGTGTGTTAGTATTTTCTTGGGAGAATAACTATCTTGCACCTTAGTATAAGCTTTTTCTTAAGAAATAATTGTATCTCACTAGCAAGTCACCTTTGAGTGGTGGGAGGGGGTTTTGATTTCGAGACCTAGCTAGCCTACTATGAGAGCAACGACATAATTCTTCACCTTAGTAAAATGGAATAGAATGTGTTATAAAGCAACGGCAAGAAAGTTACTGAAGCAAAGTAATGATAAGTGTAAGTAACTTAATAGGCCTATTGATATGACTGACTGTATGATAGCGATTACATGTTATTTATGAGATGATATCAATGGTTGATACGTAGATCACATATATGCATGTGTTCTTTTGTGATATGAGATTTACTTTATAATGCATTGCATAGCAAGTCCTTAGAACTTATATCATATAAGTAACTAATTATTAGGATGGATAGCTGCTCAGCTCATGACGGTGCACGTAACATAAGAATAAGAATCATCAGTCAAGAGATGACTTTTATCCTATTTTAAATAAACAATAGTTTTCGGAGGGTTAGGAACGACACCCAAAATTATGAGATCTTTATGTAAATCATTAAATTTCTCCTTTAAAAAAAGGTATAAACAAGAAATGGATACACTAAAACAATCTATGTCAACTTCTTGTCTTTTATTTATTTTATTTAACATTAGCCAACCATTACTATAAGTCTTCGTTATTACTACTGAAATATCTTCTTGGCAGGCATGCACTATTATTAGCCATGTCAAAATCTTCTAATCTTGGTTGTTGTAAATTCAGGATGAGAAAGAAATTTCACACGTAAACAATTTAGGAGTCATACTTTTCGGATGGTGATAAAACTTTATAGATGCGTTAATTCTAAAAACAACTACAATGACTCAAATTTTAGTTGACTCTTAATCTTAACTTCGTTGGAAGTTTACTTATACACTTTAAAATTCGAATTAAAATAACACTTTTCACTATTTCTCAAACAAATTGGATCATTATAATAATATATAATTAATTTGATTTTAAATAAAAAATTTGAAATAGATCTATCCCAATTTTATTTTCTTGAAAGTTTTAGACATCCACAAACGTTATAAAATATGTTGACAGGAACTGAGAAATGAATGAATTTTCAATTGAATTGAAACTCAAAGCATATGTAAGCTCAAGCCTCTCTGCTTAACAGCGGCGGAACGTAGGACCAACCCAACCTTAATCCAATGTTGCCGTCTTATATAAAGAAAAAAAAAAACTCCTTCCCAATTTCAATAGATGTTGTCTCACTTCAAAGTATTATTAGCACTGTCCGTCGGAAACAAAAAGATACCGGTTCTTTCTATAGCTGACAGGTTGTTTGTTGATAAAAGAACAAAAAAGTCACATATTCGAATTATTAAAAAATGACATTATTTGTTATAGATGGGTCCAACTTTTACATAGTGTTTGTGTTTGGAAAATAAAATAGTAATTTCTATGTATTTTATGAGAGTAGTTGAATTTAGAACATAATGGCAAAGTAACGAAAAAATTGATGTGATAAGAAAAAAAATTGATGTAATATATAGATTAATTTTAGTTGTTGTTTGAATGAAATATAGGTATTGTAAATATAAAATATATTATTATTAATTAATAGAATCAGTAAAAAATTATTTATATTAAAATATATTATTTAAATATAATAAACCATATTTAACAAAATATTATTTTTTAAAATGAAATGATAAGCACTAAATAATATTAAGTTAATCCTTTTATAATAACTATATTATATATGACATATAAAAAATATTTATGTGAGGTATATCAGAGAGAGAAAACTTTAAAAGAGAACAAAATAGATTTTAAAAAAAGTGTAAAGGTCACTTTAAAAAAACAAGTTAAAAAAATGGACAAGCGAAAATCGAAGTCACATGTCTAATTTCATCTACTTCCAACAGTTAGATAGTCTTACTAAATAATTAAATGTTACCATGTATGTCTATCCTTAATCATATTTATTTCCTCACTCTCTGTATTCGATCAGATTAATGATGTTAGTAAGTAGGTAATCTGTATTTTAGATTTGTAGCTAATAGTAGTTTGTGTACGTTGATAATGTCTCGAATTTGATCTTAATCACTATCGTCTATAGAAAAAGTGTCTATATAAATTTTTTAGAGATCTAAAGAGAAGTAATCCGTCATATAATCTTTTTTTTTTGGTGCATAAATTTTTTTATTTTTTATGAGAGTTTCAAATTTAAGATAATACTAAAATGATAACAATATGAACATACGAGTTGAATAAAAAGAAGAAAATAGAAAGATGGGATAGTCCATGAAGGTTCTCTACCCTTCCTCACATTTTTATTATGTACTTCTTCCTAAAAAGGAAATTCTAGAAAGACAATGGATAAATATAAACAAAAGATTGCGATAAGGATGAATATGAAGATGTATATACACTTCAACACACTAACATATTCCACAATTTTTATAATATCAATTTGAAAAATTGCACTGGTTTACATTGTCCAACTGTTTGACCGCATATGTTCCCCATAGGCAAATTTATTTGACGTCATAAACACAATATTCAACGGCGCGTGTCGTTTGGCTACTTGCTAAGATCAAGCTACAAGCAAAAGACTTTGTTATCCTCATCCGAAGACCCAAATTAATATAGGAAAAACAAATCAAATTTGATTGACAAAATTAATTAATAGGGTCATGTCTCATAGGCAAATAAAAAATGTCTAAATAAAACATAGCATTTCAACTAAAAGGGGCACATAACAATTTATGAGCCTGAACCCCAACATATAATTTTTTTTCGGGCACAACAACAACTATATCATCCCCAAATAATAAAAAAGTAACTTAGGATTTATACAATTAATTAATAATTAGCCGTTTGGCCAGACCACACGAGAGAAGGGGGAAAAAAGAAAAGAAAAGCTAGAACAAGAACCCTGCAGCAAGCAAATCAACAAGAGGAGGACTTGAACTTGAAAGGCCTCCGATCAGACGGAGATCACGCCGTGGCCGCCGCCCCGGGCAGTCGCGCGGAAGGCGTCCTCCGCCATGCCGCGGGAGGCCGCGACGTGGCGGTGGGTGGCGCCGCCGGAGGAGAGGTGGTAGTCCGACGTCGACGACGTCGCGAAGGTGGCCGAGTACTCCGACCGGGTGCGCCTGTGGTGCGACGACCCTTCCTTCTGCTGCTGCTGGAGCTCGTGCATGAGGGAGGCCGTCTCGCCGCGGTTGGATCCTTCGTTCATGCTCAGGCTGCGGTACGTCTGCAGCATCCGGTTCCTCCTGAACGCCTGGATCACGAACGGTATCAGCCCTTCCATTTTCTCCATTAACGACGACGGTTCTGAATTCGATCTCCCTGATCAACAAATCAAGCTTTCTTCTTCCTCACGAATGGTGATTGGTGTTTCTTTGGAATGGAAAAAGATGGCTTTGTCAAGGTGATATTTATAGTGTGATGCGTCGTGAAGGCGGCCTTACCAAATACCATTAAAGTAATGGGCAAAGATACCACGCAGACTAATTGACCACTAATTACTTTTCAAATGACACCTGGATGTGAAGCCATGGTCATAATCGATAGGTGCACCCGGCCACGAGTTGGATGTTTATCTCCAACTTTTATCTAGAATTAATTTGTTGACCGCGCGGTATCCTCTCTATATGCTTAATTTTTCAATAGCAAGTGTTGTATCACTTCTTGAAAAAAAAATAACATCAAGGTAAACGTAACAAAGTCTACAATAATTTAGATATAACCACTGTGTTTGTTTATTTTTTTTTAAAAAAATTAACATGGTTGGAGACAATGATTAAAATATTATCAATATATAATTAGCTGAATTAATGATAACGAGATGAATTAATGATAACGATAACATAAGAGTTGAGATAAAGAAGAAAATAATGTATTTGCCAAGTGACGATTTCAAAAGTCTTGAAATCGCGTGAAACACAATTCTTTTAATCAGTTGTGCTAATATAGATAAAAGATTTTGAATCAATGGACATGGACGCGGATTTGGAATGGCAGCATTCTTGGTGAGGCCATGCAAGCAAGTTCAAACCCTAAACCCTACTCATCAGTAATCATGGTCACTCATGCATGTCTGATATCTCTGACCCCGATTGAAAAGAGACTATTTATATATTGAAGCCGTAATACGGGAAGCCAATGCATCGATCATATATACCACCTACTTCTTCCTATTCATCCAGAAACGATGGGCTTTAGGTTAATAATTGATGGAAACCAGTCATCTGATTGCTGTACATGATGCATACATATGCAATATAGATATATAGAGTTTAGTTAACCAAGATGATTGACTTAATCGGTAGTAGAGGAGAATATTAGTAGACTCAAATTCAAATTTTAAAATCATCATCTTGATAAAAGATAAATTATTATTATTTTATTTTTTGATTATATTAATCAAGTGTTAATAGTATCTTCCTCAGACCGGCACCTAGAAAAAGATATATATGATAGTTACAAATATATGGAAGCTGATCGAGAGTAGCTTCTGGTATATTTGACATGGCCGCCGGTTTGACCACATGCAATGATGTGTAAACCACCTGCTTTGCGTGACCAAATTGAAATATATATAAAGCGTGATAGTGAAAGACCTGCTTGGGCACATCCTCGAATCGTCAGGTTGCGACGAACTCATTGATATAAGTCGAAAGTGACTTTAAGAGATTCTTCTTTTTTTTTCTAATTTTGTTTTTAACTTTATAGCATGCATGTCATTATATGAAGACAAATCCGGATGTTGAAAAATATCGCCGCAGGCCCTCTACAACTATTATCTTAATTTGACTGAAGTGAATTATCTTAATTTGTCGTTTGTTATTCATCATCCATCATTGAGTTCAGATATTAATCCAATTATCAAAGCTTTGATAATACATTCTTCCCTTTGTTGATTAGTAGAATTCAAATCATTTTGAAACCAACGTAGCGAGGAACAAGAAAAATTGGCTTTAATCAACATAAATAAATAAATATATATATATATACTTTAATCGTTAAAAAGCTGAAAAAGTGCTATTGTAGGATAAAACACTTCTATTACATGAATTTTTATATTGTAAGAGTAAGAGAGATCATTCTAATAGTTATTATCATGGTTATTAAAATCGGATCGGACCAGTCGGTTCAAGTGGTTCAATTATGAATCGGTGGTTGATTTGGTTTGAATTAACTAAAAAACAAAATTGAAAAAAACCGGTTCAACGAGTAAAAACCGATTCAACCACTAAACCGAACAAACTCAGTTTAATATTTAAAGTGAAAGAAACTAAAAGTAAAAATGGAAAATAAAAAGTTAGAAAGGAAGGTAAAAAAAGTGGAAACGTATTTGAATTAATAATTGGTAAACATAAAAAAAATGTGGGAAATCAATATGAGAAAGGAATTAATGAAAATAAAATAGGAAAGTGTTCAAATGAAAATAAAGGAGAAAATAAAAGGAAGTAAGAGTGATATATGGAAATTAAATTAATTTATTATCACCCAAAATAGTATTAAAAAATAAAATAAAAAATTAATATAATATATCAATAATAATAACTTAAAATTTTTTATGAATATTGAAAATTTTAACATATTTTTATTATCAAAAAGTAAATAAATATGGGAATTAATGGGGAGAGAGGAATTAATGGAAATATAAAATGAAAATAAAGAAAAAAATAAACATGAGAGTGATATATGTCAAAATTAATTAATATATTATCACCATAAAATATTAATATTCGAACTTTTTTTATGAATATTAATATTTAATTATTTGTTTATTGTATTTTATTACGAATTATAAGTATTATATAATATTGATTATGTATCTATATAAAATTATTATAAATAATATTAATTTAATAAAATTCGGTTAAATCCGATTGAACCCGATCAAATCGGTCCAACCACGACCCAGTTAGTCATCCGGCGGGTAGTTGGTCCGGTTGTTAAAACATTGATTATTACGGGCTATAAATTTTTAATTTTTAGTTTAATCTTATTCTAAGCATGGTACAATAGAAAAGGAATAATCCATTCCTCGTTTAAGCTCAAACTTGGCTGCGTGTAGGAGGAAGCTTGTTATGAATGTGACATGGGTTTTGACCAATGGCATCTTGTCTTGTAGGACGCGAGCAAACGTGTGAATTATTAGGACGTCAAGATTGACTTGTCACAGCCCCATGAAGGGACGCCTAATGTGTTAAACCTGCACCCAACAATATTATTTATGATATATAAATAAAGAGCTCACTAAATTATTGTCTGATAGTTACAGTCTAACAACTTGTTGAGCCACTAATGTGGGATTCTTAGATTTCTGTGGGCATCTCATGGTTGATTCTTGGACCGAAATAGTTATCTCTTACAACTTGCCACAAGAAATTTAGGACCAAAGTACTTTTCTCAAGTCTAGAATCAATTTTGCAGGTGATAAGTGAGCAGGCACATACAGCACTCTGATATTATCCCAAAACTTTTTTTATTTATATTTCGTGAATGCTAAATATATTACGTTTAATGCTGGAATGCAGGTAGATGCATTAATCACTATTAGATGCTCATCAATATGCAAAAAAAAAAAAAATGTAATTTTCTCTTTTAACTTGTGGCAATATATTGATAGATTTACTTTGGCAACTATTGATTAATTTAAAAATGGGTTATTTCCTTAAGTTTTTTTTATTATAATAATGTTTCATGTCTAACCTTTTTCACTTAAGTTTTCTAGGATCCAGTTAACTTTTTATTATTTTAATTCTTTTTATTTATGAAAAGATTAAAATACTTTTTCATGAATTGTCCTCTCTTTTAATGTGTAAAATAAAATAAAATATTTTGACAAGTCAACAATCTCGAAAAAAGTTTTTTAAAAGATTTTTATTTTTTATATTAAATATTATTATTTTCTTTTAAAAAATAAAAAAGAGATGGTAGTTCATATAAGGATATTGATATTTTCCTAAAAAATAATAAAAGTTAGGAATTGTGATAAAAAAAAGTTAAAGAGAATCAGACGGAATAACTTAAGTATCAATTGTGATAAAATTTGGGTTTAAAATGAAAAATAGTTATAGTTTTAAACAGGTTTAAAATATTTTTTTAAAATACAAGTATGAAAATAAAAAGTAATTAGGCATCTATGGGGAATTATGCCCGGCCCAAAATAATGGGCTGTATCTAATTGCTTTGTGTTCATGAGATAACAAGGCCAGGAATTTTTTTTTTTTTTTGGGAATCAAATCTGGACCCGACTGGAATAAAAAAAATGAATTCAATCGGATCAAATCACCTGATCCAGCTGAATTGATCGGATTATGAGATTAATCTTTTATGAGCGTGGACTTAATTGATATTTTAATAAATTTAATAATAGATAGAATACAATGTTATAGATCATTATAATAAAAAGAATATTTATACAATGAATGGATAGATCTATTATTTTGCGTAGCATCAAGCAGTATATACGATATAGTGCAATTTTTTTACTCAAAAAAGAAGAAGTATATCGAAAATTGCACATGTCCAAGTACATGTACAACATGATAAATTAGAAACCAATTGAATTTAATTAAAGAGTGAAATCGATTGGTTCTTTGTTACGTCAAAAACCGTTTGTTGGGCTGTTACAACATTGCCATAAGGAAGCCCAGGATAGAATGATCCAAGACCAATGGCGGTTTTAACTACTCCAGAGTTGCAAGGCCCATTCGCTCTAATGAAGCTGTTTGAATCCTTTTGTAAAAAATATACAAAAGTGTTTTCAAATAATATAAGTTATATTATAAAAATTGATTATAACGTAAATTTTTAAAAAAGGAATGGATAAATATTCAACGTTGTTTTAAGTCTATTGCATCATTTTAAGTTCGTATACATCAAAATATTTATTTAGATATTATTAAAAATGTAATTTATGATGTCCATTATTTCATTTTTTATATCATTCAAAATTTTTACTAAACATTATAGAGTAAAATTTTATGATGACAAAAAAATTGAATAAATTATTTGAAATATATATATATAAGATTTGTACATATTAATCAGTTATTTGAATCGTCTGAACGAACTTGAACCCTTTTGAATCGCCACCATAATTTACCCGATGAACCCGACAACCAAATCCGACCTAGGTCTATTGTAGTTTTCAATACGAGTCGACGCGATATTTTATTCAATTTAAATCATTTATTTGTTGTAAAGTTTTAAAAATATTAAAATTTAATATTTATCCTGGAATCGTCGAGTTACCTTACTTATATTTTTTCATATTTTATTGTATTTTTGTAACTTAGTCTCATTTTTTCACGCGTTGGCAATTTTAAAATATGCACTCCAGAAAAGTGCACCCCTAATTTATCTTCCACATCACATGTCGTAAATCTACCTCCCGATGGTGTATTAGAGAGACTCGCTAATGCTCCCCCGAATTGTGTAATCATTATATTTACTCAATAAAGATTTTAAAGCTTCCCAAAATGTAACATCGAGCTCCAAGTCTGATGTGGCAATCCACAAAGCGTCTCAAGAATTGAGCGCCCCACCTAAACGTCTGTTTGTTCACAAATGCCTTAGTCAAAACGTCCGCTCGCGCGGGACTAAGCATCCCCAAATTGTGGCAATCAATAAGTGGCATAAGAAAGCTTACGTAAAGCGCAATAAAAGAGCTTATCTAGACAGTGGGCATGTTTAGACACTGCACAAATCGATAGTGAGAAAAACAACCCCGTGACAAGTGGCATCAGAGCCACTTTTCTGAGAACCACTCGTTGGGATGTTCGACGATCAAGAGAAAATAACACCGAATTTTCGCATCGAATAAGGGCCACCTAGAGTGAGGGCAAGCATGCTTGAAAAACGTCATGACTGCATTCGAGCAACGCCTCAATCAGTTCCAACTAGATGTTGGCGAGATGCAATATCAATGGAAACACACGAGTGGGAGTGAGAGAAGTGGGAGTGAGAGAAGTCAGTAGACATCACACTTCTACTATGATTTGGACAGTGTAAAGGTCGTGAAATCACTGTTACGGACTGTGAGAAGTCATATTTAGATCGTTATAGAGCTGTTATGGGCCGTTACGAAAGTTGTTTTCAATATTTCTTCGACTTTTCTTGAGGATTTCATGTCCAGATCGAACTCAAATTTTATCCTAAATTCCAAGGATGATTAGGAAATGTATTTACTCATTTGAAGGAGTTTTGGATGGTTTTAAAGACTTATCAAAGTCTATTCCGAATTTTCTTATTTTAACATAAGATTTCGAATCAAACCAAAACTCTATGAAAACTCTTGGGACTCCTAAAGGCTATAAATAGCGGCCCTAGAAGACAGAAAAATGTGTGCTTGAGCCCTGAGAAGTCATGCCTCATTGCAGAGAAGAAGATTTGAAACTAGAAGGTCACCGAAGGAGAAGGATTGCACGACTCGTTGTTTAGTACTGCGAGATCGTCCAGAGGGCAAACCTCTCTTTATTTTCATAGTTCATTAGTTCTCTAATAAATATTTCATATTTACTTCAGAAAGATTGATTGTTTGGACCTCGTTCTTATTCAGGTTAATTTATTAAGTCGACTTCTTTTGATTATATATGTTAAGTTTAATGCTTTTTTTATGAGTAAAGTCATTTATGAAATTAGATCACAGATTTGTACGAGGAGTGATTAATTTCAGAAGTCATTATTCTTTTGATAATTGATCTTTTAATTTTAAGTTAAAGAATATATAATACATATTCAGTAATTCATCGTGTATGCTAAATAGTGTGCGATTTGTTATTCTGTCCAAAAGTATGGGTGAATAATAGTTTAGGAGTTACTTTTTCTTGCACTGTAAAATCAGTAATCAACTCGTCGTACGCAATTATTGATCTTACTTGAAATTATGATAGTTTGATTTATTCGTCTAGAGAAGTCAATATTTTAGGTGCTCTTAATTTGTCTCAAAAATTGATCCGAGTGTTTCTATCATGATTTGATTAGTTCAGAGGCTCATTCATATCTAATTTTACTTTAATCATTCATAATTCCTAGAGATCATCATCACTTTATCTTCAAGCATCAATTATTTATTTTCTAATAATTTTATATTTCTATTTTACATACACAAAATCCTTTCTCCTAATATATTATTAAGATAGATTAGATTTAACTAGTTCCTCGTGAGTTCGACACTTTACTCTCTACTTTATTACTTGATACAACTAGTGCACTTTCTAGCAAATCTTATTGTTACAAATTCTACATATCAAGTTTTTTGTGCCGTTGCCGGGGAACTATATTCATAATTATTAGTCTATCTCATATAAGCTACTTTGAGAATTTTTATTTTTCTATTTTACTTCACTTTTTCTTTCATCACAAGCATATCTTGACACCTCAACGATGAAGAACAAAATGCCAACAAATCAACAAGTTGAGAAAAACAACCTTGCTGTCTAGAAAGATGGGATTCATATGGAGGCATCATCATCAAGACATAACACAAAGAAGAAGCCTCAATAAGAAAATAAGGAGATATATTTCGAGACCCATATACCACAATCACATAAGTGTTAGATTCTTTGTTGAAGAAGTTCTCCACACGAAGCTATCAAATCAAAAATTTGGAGAGACAAATTCGTAAAATGTGCCAGCACAACAAGAAGTCAAACGAGGATGTAGCAACAATTCTCGAATTCAAATCATAAACTTTTGACTTCCTAAAGATGATTAGTCAATTTGCCACAATACTTGAAAGAAGATTAACAATGCAAAACCAACACATCCAGAATTTGGAGTCTCAGTTATCCAAAAATTTAGATCGACAATTCACTTCGACTATTTGACACCGAGCTCAAATTTGAGGCATTGGAAGCAAAGCTACATGCATTAGAGAATGAAGTTGCAAAACAAAATTTTTTAAATTCTGAAACTTCAAGCCACATCGACGAAAGCCCAAAGGGCATCTTATGCCCATGCCACTATCAAAATAGCCACATCGACGAGAGCCCTTTTTGCCACTATCAAAATTCATATAAAATAAGATGGCACCCAGAAGCAAATTTTTCAATAAAGATAACGACAACTCTGTGGCATGTTAAAGAGGCAAGCAAATACATCATGAAAGATGAAAATGTTCAAAGAAGGGGCCAGCCTTTGAAAATTCCTATCACTTCTACTTCGATGTCTCCAATTTAGCCACCACCGAAAGAGATTGTCAAAGTATCAAATGTTGGCTGCAGAACAATCCACATCTCCTCCGTGCAATATGTAAAATCTTTGAAGGAGAAAAATATTTCGCTGGCATCAATACGATCTTCTCCAACTATAACACTCCAGTGGCGACCAAAGAACTACTCAACAATCCAAGTTCAGCAAGAACACTCCTCTCAACTTCAACCTCGAAGAGCTGCTGTACATGAAGAACCGTCACCACCAGATGATGACGTCAAACCGGAAATGTAGGCATCATCCAACATATCATGTGCTGAGACTCACCAATACGAGTATTCACGATCACAATCAAACCCGGTAAGATCGTTCCATATCTACTTATATTATTCTTATTGATAATTTCTTATTAGTCTCGGCATATGTCATATCAAAGTCGAGCTAACGACTTTAAACTTAGAACTACTCATTGTCAATCATTAAACTTATAGTTTAGATCTTTGACATAATTTAGATTAGATTAATTTAGTCCATGTTAGATTAGTTAGTCTGATTACCTTAGTTGTTTAGTCTTTTTAGTTTATGTTTATAATTTTTTAACAGGTCTCTGCATGCCAAAAGCTGAATTTTATCAAATTTTAATATATTTAGTTTTCACGGGCCATTATTTTCATGTCACGGGTGTTACTTAGATATAACGGGTCGTTACTATGGTATCACGCCCGTAACTTTATTTCATCACCCAAAATTTTATTGAGTCATAATTTTAACGGGGCGTAATCATTTTATCACGGATCTCACAGTGATCCATATTTTGAACTTTTATTTTTCATGTGTCATCACTATTCTTTCACGGATATATCAGTGACCCGATAAAAAAATTGTTAAGCTTTACGGGCCATAAGTCTAAGGTCACGACCCGTGACATTGTGTGCACGCCTCCATATTTTCGTTAAGCCATATCTCATGAGTCGTACCAAACTTTCACGGGTCTCGCAATGGGTATTAATGGAACTACTTCATGTCCACGAGACTTAGGTGGATTATAACGGGTCTCACAGTGCTTTATACCATGCGCGGATCAGCATAACGGGTTGTAACAACCATTCACGGCCCGTAATGATCATGGTTTGCCGATGTAGAGTTCAAGGGTTATGTTACGAGTTGTAAATGTTAGGTCACTGGTTCACAATGGCTTCCAAAATTTTTATTCTACACATCACGAGTCATTACCTGCCATTAACGGGCCATAAGTTGTCTCATCATCCTTGTGAAGATGGCAAATTTCATGGTTCACGGGGCTTCAACTTTCACGGGTCACAAGATTTTTTTTTATTTCACGAGTCGTTACATGTGAATCATGACCCGTTAAAATCATAGTATGCTCCCAAATGCCAAAGCCACCTTACTCGCTACACTTTAATGCTAACGCTAAAGTCATATCATATCATGACCCATAAATTTCATGCAACAACCCTTACTTTTAATATTCTCTCTTGTCTATATGTGTTTGTAGGTCCGTTATTCATCGTTCACGACACCATCTTCAAAACACTACTTCTGTGAGGGCTGTTAGTCGAATATCACGGGCCGTGCTCTTCTTTTGGTGGTCGTAAGCACGTGATCACGACCCGTGATCATCTGCAAATCCTCTTCGGCATCACCACTACTAGGGCCGTGATTAACAATATCATGACTCGTTAATTTGCACAGAAGGCTCGTGATCTCTTTAATACAACCTGTCCACATCATCTTACGGGTCGTTAGATGCCCTTCACGATCCGTAACAGCATTGAAAAGAAAAAAAGAAGAAGAAAAGAAGATGAAGAAAGAAAGAAAACAAAATTACCTCCTCGGAATTGAAGAAAAGTAGGAAATAAAGGTGCCCAAATTTCTATTGGCCAAGGACACTATGGATTCTTCGTAGTTTCTTCCTATAGCTTCAACATCCATCGACTTAAGCATAGATTAGATAGATTATGTTTTTGTTTTACATACACAAAACCCTTTCTTCTCCTAATAGATTATTAAGATATATTAGATTTAACTAGTTCCTCGTAGGTTCGACACTCTACTTTCTATTTTATTACTTGATACGACTAGTGCACTTGCTAGCAAATTTTATTGTTACAAATTCTATGCATTAGAGATGTGTATCGGTTTGATGCACGTTGTCAGTGCCATCAATGATAGGTTCTTCATCGGCTGCTCGACTCTATATGAACATCTTTGAACCGGGCAAGTCTTTAATGATCTTATCGACACAAGAGCATTGGAGTTATTCATATCAGAAGTGACTGCTATGAAGTTGAAGCTTCCATCACAAAGGACTTCTGCCCCATTCAAGTCTATTAACGTGAAGTCAATTTCGACTACAAGATTTCTCCTATATTGAAAGTTCACATCGGCAAGTTGTCTGGAAGCTTTGACGTGACGGTGCCACCCGTGGATGATTACGAAGTGGTGGTAGGCATATTTTTTCTGTGACACGTTACTACATGTGTCATCTTGCTCACCAATTCGATGGTCATCTTTGACCCCAAGGGACCTTATCATTCCCGTGAGGTCAGACGGAGATTTAAAATAAAAGACCCGCTCTGACAAGCAAGTGAAAAAGGGGTTATGAAAATAGGAGCACACTTTCTTAGCGACTTTTGGAAGATCTGGGACACTCCACTCCAACATCTCCCAAACTTCTTGAGACTCTGAACAAGCTTACGGTGAATAACAAGTACTCCATCCTCCTTGTGGCGAACTTGTTCGATCGACTTGACGATGCAAGATGATTTACTAAATTGGATCTTCATTCGGGCTATTGGCAAGTCCGGATTGTTGAAAAAGATGTGCAAAAGATGGCAAGTGGTACGAGATATGACTCCTTTGAATTCTTGGTGAAGCCCTTCGTCCTCACCAACGCTTCGGCAACCTTCTACACTTTAATGAACAAGGTACTACAACCCTTCCTTGACATGCTCGTGGTTATTTATCTCGATGACATCATGATCTACAATCGCACTTTGGAGGAGCACATCGAGCACATTTGACAAGTGTTCGAGGTGTTGTGGCAAATCAACTCTATGTTAAGTGGGAGAAATGTGTCTTCACTCAACAAGAAGTGTACTTCTTAGGACATGTCGTCGAAAGTAACAAGCTGAAGATGGATAGCACAAAAATTTGAGTCATCATGGAGTGAGAGCCACCTAAACAGGTTCCTAATCTACGATCGTTCCTTGGCCTGACGAACTATAATAGACGGTTCGTCAATGACATTCACATGTGATAACTCCTTTGACGAACCTTCTTTGGAAAATGTGAAGTGGGAGTGGACGCTTACATGCTAAGAAGTGCTTGACACCCTTAAGAGGGTCATGACGGAGGAATCATTGTTCGTCCTGCCACACCACACCAAGTCTCACAAGATACAAATAGATGCTTCTAACTATACTATCGAAGAAGTTCTTATGCAAGAGGGCATCCCGTGGCATTCGAGAGTCGCAAACTCAATTATTGGGTCAAAGTTTTAATGACATATAAAATTATATTTTGATGAAACAAATCTCGAAAGATTAAAGTTGAAATGGTAAAAAAGTTTAAAGAAAAATGAATAACTTTATGCACTATACTTTGATTAAATAATTATCACTAATCAAATAGAGTTGTAGAGAATTATGTTAGCTTTCCATAGACTTCAAGATCATCTAATTTGGATAACCGTGCAGAAAGTTATGATCAAAACAGTGCAAGTCGGTCAACCTACCGGTCGACGCAAAGAAGGCCGCTTGAAACGTACCGGTCGACCGAATAGAAGATGTCGATCGATCGATAACTATTGAGCCTACTCCGGATGATGTCAAGACAATATCGATCGACATACCGGTCGACAGTCCGATCGACCGACCAAGTGTAGAAACTGTGAAAATGATGCAACGGTCACATAGATCGGTCGACCGATTCAAAAGTGCGATCGACCGGCCTCCGAGTCAAATGAACAGTAATGATCAAATTTGAAAGAGGAATTTGTGGAATAATTTTTGGACGAATTTTCCACACAATGGAGGCTATAAAAGGAGTGCTAAGGCCAGAGACAAAGGCACTCATTCACTCATTGAAAAAAAACTTCAAGTTGTCAAAGAGAGATCATTTCTTGAAGTTTTCATTTTATACCTTTCTCATTCTTTCACTTTTATTCTCTTGTGAGCTTAGCTTTGTAAAAGAGAGAAACATTTTTGTTCAGAAAAATTAGAGAGAGCTCATGTGTAAAAGAGGTTCAAAATCTTACCTCTTGAGCGAGAGAAATAGATTAGCTTCTTAAGATGAGAGGTTGTCTTGCCTCTCGAAGCGGAGAAAAAGATGATAGTATAAAGGGCTTTCTTCCTTGCCCCATTTGGAACAAAGGAAGTGCTAGTGGAATCTTCGACGATCTCGAGATTGAAAAGTCAGAACGGGGACGTAGGCCAAGGTGGGCCGAACCTTATCAACAACCACAGTGTCTATTTGTGTTTGATTTTCTCTCTCTCTCTCATCGTTCATATTGTGTTTATAATCTGAATTGCAAAGGTTTTAAGAATCGGTTTTGTGCTTTCGCTACGAATTTTGTGAAATCGATATTTTTGGTTAAACACCAATTCACCTCCCCTCTCTTGGTGCCCTTTGAGATCCTACATCAATGATATGTAGCGACGTTATACCTCAAGAGAAGGAGATTACCGCAGTGATCCATTGCCCTAGGACATAGCGGCACTGCCTACTCGGGTCATGATTAAGATGGACAATGTTGTGACCAATTACTTTGAGACGCAAGAAAAGCTCTCGCTAAAATATGCACGATGGCAAGATTTTATAGCGAAGTTTGACTATTTCTTGAGGTACAAGCCTAACAAGATGAACGTCATTGCCGACTCCCTCAGCCGACGCACGAAATTGAGGGCCATGAGTTCTTCTCAGGCCAACCTTATTGAGAGAATCAAGAAGGGAGTGGAGTCGGATCCCACAATGAATAATTTGCTTGAGCAGACAAAGGATGACAAGATGCACTAGTTTTGAGTGGAAGATAGGTTGATATTCATGGAACGTCTCATCTACGTTCCATTATTCGACAACTTGTGGCGCGTGATCATGCAAGAGTGTCATGACTCCAAGTGGGTGGGACATCTATCACACTTTGGCACTCATCGAGGACAACTACTTCAGGCCAAGGACGGAGGATGATGTTGAAGCTTATGTGAATGCATGCCTTTGTTTGCCGGCAAGATAAATGTATCAATCAAGCATTCCATGGACTTCTGGAACCTCTTTCCATTCTAGAGCGGCCATGGAAAAATGTTTCCATGGACTTCATCACAAGACTGCCTAAGTCTGAAGGGGTGAGTACAATTATGGTGGTCGTTGATTGGTTCTCTATGTGTCATCTCCACTGTCGGCTCCACGAGTTACCTTGCCACTGAAGGTGCGGAGTTATTTATAAAGCATGTGGTGAAGTATTGGGGGGTCCCCCAAAGCATAGTCGGAGATTGAGATGAGCGATTCGTTGTCAACTTTCAGAAAGAGTTGTTCAAGATGATGGGCTCGAACATGCATTTCTTCACCTCACTTCACCCGTACACTAATGGCCAAATTGAAAGAGTGAATTATATCTTAGAGATTTACTTACGACATTATCTGAGTGCCAATCAGAATTATTAGGCGAAGATAATCAACATCACAAAATTCTCTTGCAACGAAATGAGTCAACGAATCGGAGTTCCTTCGAGATAGTGACAGAACAACAACTCTTCACTCCACAGGCCATCGCTACTACATATGGTGGAAAAATCGTTGTCGCTCACCGCATGGCAAGATAATGGCATAAGCTGAATGATATGGCATGGGCATGTTTACACAAGGCATAAAAAAATATGAAGAAATGGATCGACACTGCTCGTCAGGATGTCAATTTTGAGGTCAGAGACTTGGTCTTTGTGAAGTTAGTCCAACATCTTCGACTAAGCGGGAAGAATCCACACAAGGGTCTTGTTAGACGTTAAGAGGGCCCATTAAAGATCCTAAAAAAGGTAGGTAAGATGGCATACAAACCTGAGCTCCCGCCACAGATGCAATAGCACCCCGTCTTCCATGTAAGCTTGCTCAAGACTTTCATCGAAGACTCTGAAGATCTCGAGCGTAGGGTTTCAGACTGTGCTCTGTCGGCCATCCACCAATAGTTTATTGATCAAGTTGAAGTGCTTGTCATCCGAGTGAAGAATGAAAAGAAGGACTATCTTGTTGGATGGAGTGAAAGACCGAACGCCGATGCAAGTTGGGAGACTATAGAAGTTTTGTGGTAATTCAAGCAGAAGATCGAAGAATTTGAAGCTACAACTCTAGGGACATCACTAACTTGAGTGAGGAGAATGTCCCAGGGGCTCTCTACAATCTGGCCTGGGACCGTCGAGTTATCTTACTTGTATTTTACCTTGTTTTAGTCCACTTTTGTAACTTAGTCTTATTTTATCATGTGATGGCAATCTTATAATATGCACTCGAGAAAAGTGCATTCCTAGCATATCTTCCGCATCACATGTCGCAAAGCTAGCTCCCAAAATAGTGGTATATTAGAGGAGACTCGCTAATGTTCTTCTAAAGCCTTTTGTAAGTATTATATTTACTCAACAAAAATTTCAACGCTTCCCAAAATCTAACATTGAGAATCGAGTATATTGTGACAATTCAAAAAGTGTCCCAAGAATTTAGCGTTCTATTTAGGCGCCGATTTGTTCAGAAATGATTTCACCAAAACGTTCGCTCGGGACCAAGTGTCCCAAAATTATGGCATTCAATCAGTGGCATAAGAAAACTTCCTCAAAGCACAATAAAAGATCTTATTTAGACGGTGTGCACTTCTAGACGTCGCATGGGTCAATCGCGAGAAAAATGACATCGTGGCACACACATATATGCATGAATGCATAAAGAAAAAAAACTTCAACTATAATGGTTAATAGTTCATGATTTATGCCTATAACCTCTACAATTTTAGAATTCTACATGAGCTTAAATTTATCATATAAATAAAAGAATTTCATTTTTTTATGATAAGCATTTTATTTTTTGCTTCTTAATATAGTGGTCTGATTATCCTATTCCTATATATGAGCTTACTAAGACTTAGATTTTGTATAAGGGGTCACAAAATCATATTAATTAAGAGGAAGATAATATTGAAATATCTTAACTAATGATCATTCGAAGAAGAAGAAGAAGAAGAAATTGTTGTTGTTGTTGTTGTAGATGTAAAAGCATGTGACCCTGCTACCATATTCATCATAGAGGGGGCCTTGGACCCTTTAACTTTTTAAAATTAAATTAGTTATATTTATTGATATATAATTTTTAATATTTAAGATTAAATTTGGCCTACTTTAAATATTATTAATATGATGTTTTGATATTAAATTTGTAGTGCTTTGATGGTTTCCTTCCATCGTAACCTTTTAAAAGGTTGTGAGTTCAAACCTTGTCTCCCTCCTTAATTTTGACAGACTACTTTTAGGTAGCTCGTACTTTCTTTACGAGATCTTGGCCCTACCCTACAGTCTTCTTCTTTTGTGTGTGTGTGTTGGGGGGAGAGGGGGAGGAGGGAGGGGAGGGATTCTGTGGTGTCCCCTCTAGAGAGCTCTGATTTCACGAATGAATATCCTTTGAAATTTTTGACGATTTTACTCGTCACCGTTGGACAGTCGATTGGATTTAACTATCCAATGATCAAAAAGCGACCGAAGTTGACCATTGGGCAATCGGCCAGATCCGACTATTCAGCGACTGAATAAAGGCTGAAGTTAACGTATCGCAAGCGGTCAAATCCGGACATGATCCATGGGTTGGCCATTAGATCTGACCATTAGTTGTCGGATATTTCAGTTGGCCACCAGATCCGATTGTTAGCTACCGAATCCACCAATAAGCGGCCAGATCCAATCATTGGATAGTGTCAGTGAGAGAGCGGGAGAGAGAGGGAGAGAGGGAGAGAGTGATGGAGAGAGAAGGTAAGGGAGAGAGTGAGAGAGAGGGATCGCTGGAGTTGGAACCACCGGATCGTTGGAGCCGGGGGTTGTCGGAGTCGACGTGTCATCGTCGGAGCTAAGGGTTGCTAGAAGCCACTAGATCCGATTGTTAGCTACCGAATCCACCAATAAGCGTCCCGATCCAACCGTTGGACAGTGTCGGTGAGAGAGAGGGAGAGAGAGGGAGAGGGAGGGAGAGAGGGAGAGAGTGAGGGAGAGAGTGAGAGAGAGGGATCGTCGGAGTCGGAGCCACGGGATCATCGGAGCCGGGGGTTGTCGGAGTAGATGTGTCATCGTCGGAGCTGAGGGTTGCTAGAGGACTCTGATTTCATGAATGAATATCCTTTGAAATTTTTGACAATTTTACTCGTCACCATTGGATAGTCGACTGGATCTGATTATCCAATGATCAAAAAGCGATTGAAGTTGGCCGTTGGACAATCGGTCAGATCCAACTATCCAACGATCGAATAAAGGCTGAAGCCGACGTACCGCAAGCAATCGTTAGTTACTGAATCCACCAATAAGTGGCCATATCCAACCATTGGACAGTGTCAGTGAGAGAGAGGGAGAGAGAGGGAGAGGGAGAATGAGAGAGGGAGAGAGTGAGGGAGAGAGAAGGTAAGGGAGAGAATGAGAGAGAGGGATCGTTGGAGTCAGAGCCACGGATCATCGGAGCTGAGGGTTGTTGGAGCCGCATGTGAGAGAGATTGAGAGAGTGTGAGATAGGGAGAGAGAGAATGAGGGAGAAGGAGAGCGAGAGACAGGGATCGCCGTGATATTTTATTATACAAATTCAAATCTCGATGATCGAAGCCATCAAAACCATCAACGAATGGATCATATCCGATTGTCCAATGATCGAACAACGACGTCGAAGCCGACCACGCCATAAGTAACCATATCTAGGCACGATCCATGGGTTAGCAGTTAGATCCTAGAGAGAGAGAGAGAGGAGGGAGGGAGGGAGAGTGTGTGAGAAAGAAAGCAATCGCTGGAGTCGAAGCCACGTGATCGTCGAAGTTAGGGGTCACCGAGGTTGATGTGTCATCATTGGAGCCGAGGATCGCTGGAGACAGAGGGAGAGGGAGAGAAAGAGAGAATGAAGGAGAAGGAGAGGGAGAACGAGAGACATGGATCATCGTCATATTTTATTATATAAATTCAATTTTTGATGGTCAAAGTCGTTGAAACTATTGATGGATAGTCTCACACTAGAGAGATTGAAAGAGAGGAAGAGGGAGAAAAAGAGTGAGAATGAAGGAGAGCGAGAGATAGGAATCGCTATCATATTTTATTATATAAATTCAAATTTTGACATCGGAGCCGTCAGAGCTACCGACGGATGTAAATTTTAATATTAATATTGCATCCGTCTTATTTTTCTGCATATCTCTTTTCCTCTCACATTTTCCCCCTATATCTTTTCCGCCTAAATTCAAAATTCGGTGATTCTACTCTTCGGAATTACCGATGGATGTCGATTCGCTCTAATTCCAAATATTACGATCATAAAAACTTTAATATTTATATAGTATTATAATATATTTATTACAAATTAAATTTTTTATAGTTCTAGCCTTTAGTGTTATTGACGAATCGACAGTAATTTTGAAGGCTATGATTGTCATAAATATTGATTGTATACTAATATTTTATTGATTTATTAATTGTATATCAATATTTTATTATATAGTATTGTAATATATGTTATTATATATTTAAATTTTGATAGTTCTAGTCTTAATATTTTATTAATTTTGAATGCTACGACTATAAAATATTTTAATATCAATCATATGCTAATATCTTATTACATATTGTTATAATATATTTTATTATAAATTTAAATTTTGGTGATTTTAATTTTCAAAATTATTAACTGATCGACATCCGTCAGTAATTTCAATATGTGGAATATTTGAGAACAATAACTTGAATTATTTTTTTCCTTTGAAGATTGATGCATGCTTGGTTACATATCAAGGATGTAATTTCTATTTTTGTTAACTCATTTGACTATTGAACATTTGTTCTCTTTTTTTTTTTTTTTTGAAGGTCTTCGATGTCTGAGTTTATTAGCTTCTAACTATTGCTACCTAGGTTGATTTATTGAACATCTATTGTTTGAATGCCCTTCCTCTTTACGAGTATGACACTTCTTAACTTCGCCTACTTGAACTCTTGAAAAAATAATTGGTTAAAAGGGGAGGAACAACTTTCGAGAGGAAATCACGAATTTCTCTTTGAGCTTTGTTTCTGGGACTTTTCATTGGCGAAAGATGAAAAACATCTGCACACCCACCGTCCCGATGGACATCCCCAAGGTCCATTTTGTAGTCCCTCACCCTCCAATGGAGTTATTCGTTCATTTGACCTACATAAGGAGATAGGGTGCATGCTTCATTATACATACATGCTCGTCGCTGTCTTCTCAAATGTAGGCAATGCGTGTATATGTGGCGAGGCTCTTGTTGGACACTTTAAATCAGACTGCAGCTCTATCTTGGACAATTGAGACTATCATTTTCGATTGGCTTCATGCTATAAATCATCTTTTCATCCATTGTGTATCGTCATGTTTCCAAGTGGCAAACTTAGCCAACTCGGATTATTTTGGCTAAGCATGTTTGGCAATATCAAAATTAGCATTTCAATTAGTATTTAATGGTTCAACCGCTAATTTTATTATTTAATAAATGATAAAAATAAGTAACATTTAGTGTTTTATACGAAAAATATTGAAAAATTACTTCTACTAGCACTTAGTGATTAGAGGTTTACTGTTGATAATTATTTTTTTAATTTTACACTTATTCAAATGCATTATTTCTTTCTTATCTTTTCTAGTTATCTTATTATTTTCTCATTTATATTTTATCACCATTTAACTATATTTATTTTTATATTCGTGCTTAATTAATTAAAAATTATTTATATATTAATAATGAATAAAAATAATTTAATAAATAATATTTTTATATCATGGGTGCACTATATACAAATTATTGTCAATACAAATTTCTATATGTTTTAACAAAAAAAATTTAATTATGAGATTTTATTTTATTTTCTTGATATATAAATAATTTATTTATTACATTATAATAGAATTTGTATAGTGCTTGAATTAAATAATTTATTATATGTTCAATTATGTCATTTTATATTCATTGACTAATTCTACTGCAAAGTTTATCAAACACTTATTTGTTAGAATATCTAACCGTTAATCATCATCCGTTGTTCGCTTATCAAATCATTAATAATGTCAAAACGAGCCTAACTTTGCCCGCACCACGGATAAGTTATATATTTTGTAATTGAAAAATGTTAAATCCTCTTAACTCATCCTCCTAAAAATTTTCCTAACACTTATAATTATTCTACCAAAAAAAGTTGATAACATTATAGTGCATGCCATTGTGACCTTCTAGAAGGAGTATTAAGCTGATTATTAGGAGGATGTAGTAGACAATAGACATATTGCGAGAGGATCATGATTTTATGAATTTCTTTTTTTCTTTTTCTTTTGTTTCTAGAAAAAATGGTTGCCAGGGATCCGAGCGTGGATCGAGTCTCCCATGGAGGGCTCTAAAATTGTGCGGAACAATTCTACATGTCTCCCTCTCCCGGACTTGGGAATTGTCTTGAATGCAGTCAGTTACATATCAGGCAAACACAACTTGCAGATACAAATAAATAATCCACACGCGAGAAGGACTCACTCTCTAACTTGTGGACTTCGGCCATTTGATTTGATGGTGCGATCTTTATCCCTCTACTTGTACGTACATGCTGCGTCTATTATGGATTTGAAGCAGTCAGTCGGTTACACACACACACAACTTAAACCATTCAAAACAACACTTGAGTCAATGCTGATTGATCACCCAAACTCATGAGAACTTGGACGTGCCTGGAGAACAAGACCTGGTTCGGAAATGCCAAGATTCCCATGACCTCGATCAACTCCTTAAGTTCTTGACAGTACTCAGGACTCATGACTGCCCAAGGCTGTCTCTTTCCGATTAGAAACATTGTTAATTTGTGGGCTTAATTAGTACTAGCTAGTAAACTTTACTTGCTCCGTGCATTAGTTATGCTTTGCGCGATACATATATATATGCCATAATTAAGCGGACATGCGCATTCAAGTTAAGTTGGATGACGGGGTCTTTCAGCTCGGCAATAATTCTCATATAGAGGGGAAAAAAATTCCATTTGGCACATAAAAAAACTTGGATTTTTTTGCTTGGTCTAGAGCTCATGCAAGCAAAACTCCCCGGATGTGTTGATTTTGGACAGGAGGGAGAAATTATCCCCTGATAACTGAACTCCATCATGCATACAATTACAATAAACACTCCTAAGATTCGATCATATATAATATATATATCACTTTAATTATCAGACCATCCACTACTAATTAACCTCTTACTCTCCTAATCATAATATATGATGTATCCACTGAGCAATGATTTAGATAAATAATATTTTTAAATAACGATATTTAATCAATTCTAATTAAATTCGATTAATAAATTAACGATTAAGATGCAGTTAATATTCCTTCAAAAGATGTTTGAACGTAAATTAGTTTCATATATATATATATATATATATATATATAAGGTAAAGCTTATATATAGAAATACCTCAACCCAATTGTTTACCACTCACAAATTGAAAAAGCTTGTAACTTCACTTCTATCCACTCGCGATTGTGAATAAAAAAATTTCACCAACAAGCAAAAAAAGAAAATTGGGGAGGGACACTGGTCACGCAGGAAGCCACAAACTCTAGTTGTCAGTGAGATCACGTCATGATCGGATCGATGTTGCCGAGCGGCAAGCTTTTTGACGTGGGGAATTAAGATAGTTTTGGCATCTTTCATCCCTCACCTCCGATCAGCCAGGCCCACTTTTAATTAATTTCACTTCACAATTTTCTCTTTTTTTTAAAAAATAATTTCTTATATTTATATGTTTATATATGTAAGCGATGTTTTTTATATAATAGTTAAAATTCCCATTTTGAAGATTGAAATTTGAATAAAATAGCTTATGTGATAAAAAAAAGTAAATATGAAGAATTAATTTTAGTCGGTGATTGAATTAAAAATATATATTATAAAATTATTAAAAATATTAAAATACTTAATATATATTAAAAAATTTATGTCAACAATTTTGCTAAAAAAATATATTAGTTAAATAGAAAAAAATTATTTTTTTTAAAATACTTTATATTTAATGAAATATTATAATTTTATAATGAAATCATAAATAATATTATATTAATTCTTTATTATTTATATTTTATATATAATAAATAAATTAACTTATAAAAAAATGACAAAGAAAAAAGTTTGAAAAAAAAATTGTCATTTCTTAAAAAAAGTCAAAAAAAAACAATGACCGTAGAATTCCCCAAAATCAGCTTAGTGATCCTGATTTCTAGCATATTTAATGTAATTTGGTTTCGTCTCAAAAATCAAATTATGTTCCATTTATTACGAGGACCAATGAGATACACTCATCAGTCTTCCCAATTGACACAAAAAAGTTGATCACGCATAATAATGAATTATCCTAAACGTGAAGGCCTAAAGGTTAAAGTACGTATTTATGAAACAGCAAAATCTTTGCGATTTATCTCCACTAGAGAGATACCGTGCGTTTACCGAATGCATGGAGTGCTATGGGCTATCAAGCCATTAACATGAGCTATTTCAACACGGCATCCAATTCTATCCGGATTTAGTTGATGTGCACTTTTTATGACCTTTCTAGGTCTTGGTTCTATTAGCATGGCGTTGAACGAATCATCAACCCATGAGCCGAGTCAAGAGGGAAGAGTAGTCGAGCCGCTTAACTAAACTAAAGGTAAGTTGAAGTCCACCATCAAATTAATTTTCTAAAACTAACCATGCCTCCTCAAGTTGATATGTTCCAATTTTGAACTAACCTAGCTCGGGACGGGATCTCATTTCGATTTGATGAAATAATATCACATTTGACGAAGTCGAAATTGAATTTTGAGAATAGTAGCAGAACTCGACTAAAATTCATATCTATTTTTATAATTCAGTCAAACATTCATTAAAATTAATCTAGCACATCAACTTTTTAAGTCTCATTATTACATTCTATTTCATCTAAATGTACTTCAAACTAATATATTAATTTTGCTATTCATAAAAAAATCGAAAAAAAAAGAAAACTGAAATGACGAAGTCATCCGTCTTGAATTATTTAGATGGCTTAATATTTTTGGAAATTCCTACATCGAGTGTCTAACATTTAAATTATTTTTGTGATCAAGTATTCTTATTTTATGTCTTCAACTTAATTCAACAAATAAATGAATCACACATTTGTTGCTATTCATTTTTATCCCCTCTCGCTTCTAACAAAAGTTATGAGAAGATTAATCCGAAATTGTGACCAAACGTTTTGAAGTTGGTTGACCTTTAATTCGGCATATGTAGACATTGCAACTTTGAACAGGTCACATACTCTCATGTCGCGAGCAAAGTTAGGGCACACAAAAGGAACGATCAAGTATTTATATATTTGGATTCAAAGTTGTATTGTTCGACCTCCACCCAATTTTTATAATTGAGAAGAAAAATAGACAAAAAAAAGGTGGTTGATGCGGTCTCATCGTTCATATAATTAAGGCCATAAAAAAAGCGACTTGATTTGCTTGTTTTATGTCAAGAAATCTCCGTCATGACATGATTTGTCAGCGAGAGATGCCGACGTGAATTGAAATCCTTAACCTTTCCATTTGTGAGAACTTACGAATCCAAAGGCTCCGGGTCTTTAATTCTTATGTACGTCAAATCTTGACGTCTAAGCAACAAAGACGAGTTATCTTTCTGTTTCAATGATTTGATTTCATACGGTGCTGTTAATTATTAGATCTCCTCTAACTTAATCTGGATCAAATCATCCAAAGGAAGACAAGGAGGTTGCCATTAATTGAGTCCTTATCATCAAGAAATTATGTTATCAGCTTGGGGGCATTTATTGTTTATGCTATTATTAACTTCGATGTGTGTGCGTTCGTTGTCCGTTGTGCACTTAGCAGCATGCCCCATATATATGACAAATCCTTCATGTGCAGGGTTATTAACTTCTTCTTGATCAATTAATGTATGCGTTATGAAGAAGGCACATCAATGCATGCCCTACACAAGTCCAAAGGACCAAAACAAATCACTCAATATATAAAAGCATGTCAATATTATTTTACACTTCTTCTGTCTGTATCTGCAATATTACATGTAAATACAAATATCATCAAACTATGTTTGGTTAGTACAGAACCGGACTAATTTTTAATTTCTGAAATCGTTATTTTTTTATTTGGTTATGGATTTTTTTTTTTTTGAAAAAGGACATGCTTCCATTAATTAAGGTTGATACAAAATATTGAAGATACCGGGAGATCATCCTCCTAAAAAAGATCGTTATTCGATCGTCTACCAAAATGCGCTAAAAGATCCGATTTCACATTATATGATCTGTCCACATAATTACATGTAAAATAAGTAAGATTTGAACTCAGAATTTAAATATAAAAAACAATGTTCTTAATTCTCCAAGGACAGACAGGATCACGATTAATAATTGAAACAATAACTTTCGAATCCGATTCCAAAATAATCCGTTGTACACCAATCTTGCTATAATGTATTAAGCTACGTTTAATAGCCCATAACCTGGTCTCATGTTGATATATAATATTGTACATGAATATGTTTATTATATGATGAAACCTACAAGCAGCTCACCGAGAGGAGAAAGAATCTGCAGAGACTGACAAAAGAGAGGGGATGACCCACAGGCAGACAAACGTGCAGGCAGGCATTTGTCTGCGAGGGGGGGGGGGGGGGGGGGGTTGGTGGCCCTTTGTGTGATCGCGTCACATCTCACATTGCCATGGACCCTTCGGGGCATACACATTTAGATGCTGTCTCCTCTACCCAACAAAGCTTAAGCTTTATTAAAGTACGGTAATTAAATCTTTCTAAAATAAGTTTTTCAACGTCACTTTAACCAAGTCAATTTGATGCAAGACCTTCTGTTGTCTTGGTATTATAATGAGCTAATTAATTAGGTCTACCACACTCGCCCCTGTTGTACACGGGAATATGCCCTCCGCTCCGACCTGACTCAATAATAAAATGTGAGCAAGCAAATTTTAGGAGGAAAGAACATTTTTATTTGTAATTGTTAAAAGTGGGTCTCACACAATGTTCAAAATGATATTTGGATAAAAAAAAAGTAAGATTATTTTGTTCCTCTTTAAGGTGGAATTACTTTTATCTTCGCTCTCGATCCTCGTGGATTTTCAATTCTCATATTTGAATATTTTAATATTTTTTTTATAAAATAACTAAAAAATTAAAATATTCATTTTTAAAAATATATATTAAATCATTCAAGTTATAAGTAATTAAATATAATACAATATGATATTTTATTATAGAATTTTAAGAATCACATATAATAATTTTAACCAAATAAAATTATTAAATTAATATTCATTTTTTAAAAAAAATTATATTAAATTCGGATATCAAAATAACGAGGCGGGAGCTTGTATTCCCACTTCGATTTTCAAAGTGACTCCGAAGGTCATTTTGACCCATCCCCGTGGGAAAAAAATCCTCACGAATGACCCCGATCGAGGATTTCCCTTCGGCAACGCGATGGTCGAAATTTTTTGTCATCCCTAGGTCAATGTCGGTATGCCCCCATTAACTTCATTAAAGAGTTTGAGGATGAAAAACACAAGCACCTATGTTTAGCACAAGTAATGTCAATTAATGACTTTAATGCTATGCCGAATGATTTATGTTTCTAAAACGATTGAACGATTGGAAAAAATAAAGAAAAAATGCTTTATATGTAATAATCTCTTAAGTTATCACGCGATGTAATAAAAGAATCACATAAGAATATGATATTTTTTTGTTCAGGGTGTCTTCTGATTATAGTAATGCCTCCAAAATTGTAATATGTGCCCATACGAGCTAACTATGAATTAAGTTTAGACATCATAACATGCCATATTAAGTGTGTTTACTGGTTGAATTTTGTAGAGTTATTTAAAACCCCAAATTAACTAGGAAAAAGTATATTATTAAAATAATTAAAATAGGAATCCAACTTAGAGTTTAAATTAATAAACTTAATCCTAACTAATTAAAGGCTTGTAATTTGACACAAACTAATTCTAAAATTTTAATTAGATTCAAACTTTATCTTGACCCCATATAAAGCTCTTAAACCCTCTCATAATATACAATTTCTCTCTCTCTCCCCCCCTCTGTCAGCCCCAATGAGCATCGAAGCAAAGAAGCGCAATAGCTCAACAAGAGCAAAACTATGGAAGTTGAAGGATTCCATGAATATGAAGTAATAATAGAATTAAATTATATTATTTGTTCTCTATTGCACCTAAATTGTTGTCGTGACTTGCATAGTTTCGTTGTATCCTCTATAGTCGCATTGTATGATTGTCGCACTAAGCACCTTTGTCACGATTTATGAGTTGTGTCATCCCTCCGTACGCCCATTTTAGTGCCTATCTTGTCTCAACTTACGAACGAATGCCCCATTGTGCACAAATTATTCTACAAATACTATCTGCACATAATCACTTCTAGTCGATGCACCTTACCTGTAGTGGCGGAGTCAAGAATATTTTGAGTGGATTCATATTCTCATATATATAGCCGAAGAGTCCGCCTCATTCCTTTTGTAAATTTTAATATATATATATATATATATATATATATATATTTAAAATCCAAAATTAATTAAAATGTTTATATTATGATATTAAAACATAATAATAATTTGTAATATTATTTATAACACTATAATTAAAAATAGATCATATATACAAATTTTCTTGATTTATTAAAAAATAACTTCAACACTTAACAAATAATTCTTAAGTATAATATGTAACGACCCTAAATCGCACCCCTAATTCTCGGGTCATCCTTATGTGTACATCATATTGATAAAAAAAAACTTTAACTAGTCAACTAAGGACATCATCATATGTGAAAGACTATAACAACAACAACAACAACAAAGCCTTATCCTACTAGGTGGGGTCGGCTACATGGATCATACGACGTCATTCCACTCTATTAGTAACCAAACCTTTCGGTATATTATTCACCAATAGATCTTGCTCTATTAGTTCACCAAGTGTCCGTCTTGGCCTCCCTCTCCCTCTTTTAATCGAACTTCAGATTATTTGATCTACTCTTCTTACTGACGCGTCTAATGGTCTTCTCTGAACATGACCAAATCATCTCAAACGATTCTCTACCATTTTCTCACTAATAGGAGCCACTCTGACTCGTTCACGTATATGATCATTCCTAATCTTATCTAATCTTGTATGACCACACATCCATCTCAACATTCTCATTTTGGCTACCCTCACTTTACGTTCATGTTGTCCCTTCATAGCCCAGCATTCACTACTATATAACATTGTCGGTCTTATAACAGTACGATAGAATTTTCCTTTAATTTTATTGAGTACTTTTCTATCACAAAGAACTCCAGTGGCTTTCCTCCACTTACACTAACTAGCTTGAATTATATGATTAACATCGTCATCAATCTCCCCATCTTGTCTTACAATTGATCTTAAATATTTAAACTTTGTCACTTGAGAAATTATATCCTCCCCTAGCCTAACTTTCAAATCGTCTCTAAGTTATTTATTTGTAAAATTGCAATGCATATATTCTGTTTTATTCCTATTTAAACGAAAACCTTTTGACTCCAACGTATTTCTCCATATTTCCAATTTTGTATTAATCTCTCCTCTTGAATCCGCTAAAAGTATTATATCATCCACAAATAGCATGCACTTAGGTACCTCCTCTGTGATACTCTTGGTTATAGCATCGATAACTAAGTCAAATAGATACGGGCTTAAAGCTGATCCTTGATGTAGGTCAATTCCTATAGGAAATTCATTTGTCTCACCTCCGAGTGTCCTAACCCTAGTCAATGCCTCATCGTACATATCTTGTATTACCTTAATGTAGGCAACACTCACCCTCTTCTTTTGCAAGGCTTTTCAAAGTACATCCCTTGATACCTGATCATACGTCTTCTCTAAGTCAATGAAAGCTATATGTAAGTCTCTTCTCCTACTTCGATACTTCTCAATCATCCCCTTAGTAAATAAATCACCTCTGTAGTGGATCTTCCTGGCATGAACCCAAATTGTCTCTCAGAAATACTAGTCTCCATTCTCAATCTATGTTCAATCACTTTTTCTCATAATTTCATTGTGTGACTCATAAGTTTAATCCCCCTATAATTTGTACAATTCTGAATATCCCCTTTATTCTTGTAAATATGAACTAATGTACTTAATCTTCAATCATCAGGTATCTTTTTCGACCGTAAAATCTCATTAAATAGTTTACATAATCACAACACACATTTTTCTCCCAAATATTTTCAAACTTCAATCGGTATGCCATCCGGTCCAACGACTTTACCATTCTCCATTTTCTTAAGAGCTTCGCTAACCTCCAAAAATCTAATTTTACGATAAAATGATCTATTAAGCTCACATTCGCTATCTGTCAAGTCCTCCAAATCATAACGGGAACCTTCACATCCATCATTAAATAGCTTATAGAAATACTCTTCCCATCTGTTCTTAATATCTCCCTCAGTAATTAAAACCTTACCAACTTCATTTTTTATGCATCTTACTTGATCCAAATCTCTCGACTCCTTCTCTTTATTCCTTGCAATCTTGTAAATCCTTTATTCACCAGCCTTTGTCCCTAACTCTTTATAAAACCCCTCATATGTTTTAGCACGAGCATCACTAACTGCCTTCTTAGTCTCCCTTTTTGCCAAACGATATTTTTCTCAATTGTCAGAACTATTGTCCAAGTGTATTGCCTTGAAATAATTCTTCTTATTGCGCACCTTTTCTTGGACCTCCTCATTCCACCATCAAGTCTCCTTATCTCGTGGTCCAAAACCTTTTGATTCTCCAAAAATGGCTTTAGCAATCATTTCAACCTTTTTTGCCACATTCTCCCACATGATACTAGCATCTCATTCTAACTCCCACACACTTTCCTTTAATAATTTACTTCTAAAAGTCTCTCGTCTCTCCCCCTTTAATTGTGAAAGACTAATCATAATTAAATATTACTAAAAGGTGCATAACATCATAATGAAATATGTGAAACCTAATGAAGGAATAAACATATGAGTCCTGAGAAAACTCATATAATATATCATCATGATAATAAGAAAAGAGAACTATGACATAAATAGAAAGACTCAGGACACCCATGTGCTGCCACCACGAGCTTGATCTGTCATCATTGGTCACTTTTATCATTAAGATCTGATCTTGTATTTAAGAAGATGCATGGGAGAAACTTTTTCATGAGTTTTGCAACTCAGTATGAAAGAAAAGTAAAAATAATCACAAGATCATAATGCTAGATAGGAATCATAATAATATCATCATCATGTAAGAAACAAAATATAATCATAAGAGTTTCATAAATCAAGGTGTCATCTTCTGAAAATCATAAAATCAAAAGATCATGATAGATCATCATAAAGTGACAAGCGTCGATCATCAAAATTATGAGATCATCATCATATAAAGAATCATGAGAAATCATTGTATGAATATAGATAATTATAAAGTGAACTATCTTTGTTAAAGTATATTAATAATAGATCAAAAGATTATGGAAAGATCATCACATGAGTGGCGAGAGCCAATATTCATCATAAGGATATCTTATTGTTAATATGATTTATCTTCTTCGTCGTCTTATTATTCATTTTTTACTTATAGTGGGATATATTACAATCCACGGAGAGGCCTACCTCAATCCATCCATCATCATCATAACCGACAAGGCCAGCTCATAACTGACCGTAGTCAGTCCATAACTGACCATCACCGGTATATAATAAAAAAGAGCTCTCCATTTAATATATCTTGCAGCTTTTAATTAATCTTTATTATGACATAAGGACCATGATCAAGATTTGATCATCATAAAGAAGGATCAACGAATCATAATGATCAAGGGTTCTAATCATCACCATTATATAAAATTTTATCAAGACTACAAGATAGGATCATGGAGAATAAATATACACCATTATTAATTATCGTCATAAATAGATCAAGATTTATAAGACATGATTGATTAAATCATAAATATGATTTGATATGAATGAGAACATCATAAGAAGAGTCATAGTATCGTAGGATCATATTGAACATCATCATTAATAAACTAGAGGCATAAACAACATGATCATCATAACTTAGATAAGGATTAGGCACATAATCAGGGGTCAAAATATCATAAAAATTATCTTGGTAGCATCGAAACCCGGGTCGAGTAATGGCGAAACTCGAGTCGAATTCATCGGACATCATCCTCAAAAAACCCGAGTAAACTCGAGCCGGGTTCAGGTCACACCCGGGCCAGATCAGGTCATCGTCGAGTCGGGGCAGTCGTCGCGCTCGACATCTTCATTGTGCGTGGAACTTAGGCCGAATTCATCTAGTTGTAGAGCTTGGAATCGTCAGCAATGGCGGATCCGGACCGATTTCTGGTGAACTTGGTCCGAGCACATCATAATTCGGGTCGGGTAATGATAAACTCGAGTTGGGTTCATCTTGCGAAAAAAAGATTGTGTCGCGCAGTACGATTTTCGATCAATTTTTCGGTGAGTGCCGATCATGAATAACATTGTAATTGACATAACATCATTAAGGGTACACCTATAGACCTAAGCAACATGATTCAAGTCTAATATTAAGATTCTATGATGAATCTACCCTAATTCCATACCTTATGAAGTTTCCGTTGAAACCTCACATTTTCCTCTTCCTTTTCTTCTTTTTCTTCCTCATCCTCTTCTTCTTGTCGTCCTCCCTTGTTCATGTGCATCGTGCTCGTCCTTTGGTTAGTCTCCTATAGGTGTTGGCATCATCAGGTTCGTGATGTAAGCGAGATGGGGCACACGAGAGAGAGCATGCACATGAGAAAAGAAAACCAATGTAACAAGAGGAGAGACTCATACGATTTATTTTATAGGAGGCATATAAGATATTTGTTTTTATCTGCTGGTGGTTTTCTTTTTCCTGTTCGGTTTCTAACTTTATCTTCTTTTTTTTCAATTGCTGAGTGTTACATAATATAAGATAGTAAACATAAATATTTAATTACAATAATATACTAACAAAATAATATTGCATTATTATTTATGTATATAAATTATATATAGTAATTATAAATCAAATGAGCATACATAGTATCATAATTACCTAATTATACAATGATTAAAGGTAATATATAAATAAAAAAAAAATTAAAATTAAAAAAATATAAAATAGTAAAGCATAATGTTTAAAGAGAAAGAATGATTTGATTGGATGAAAAACAGAGGTCAAAATTATTATAATGAAATTATAAAATTTGGAAGACCAACTATAAAAAAATGATGTACTTGGACCACTTAATTAAGAAAAATAATTGATTAAAGATAATATATAAATAAAACAATCAAATAAAAATATTAAATATAATGTCTCTAAGAGAAAGAATGAATTGATCGGATAAAAATAGAAGGAAAAAATATTATAAGATAAATTTGGAAGATTAGGCCAAGTGTAAATAATTAGATGTCAATTATATATAATGATTTTAGAAAACTAGTGTAAAAAAAAAAGAGTGAAAAGGGGATTCAAACTTGAGTCAATAATGGAGTGCACGAGTTCTACTAACCAAGAAGCCAATAATAAATATGTTAATGATTGAAGAACTAAATGTACTAATACGAAATTCTGTGCAGGCATATGAACCCATGTAGCTCCGCCCGTGCTTACATGGTTGTGGCTTGTATATGTACAACAAAAAGTTGTAATTAGTGGACATACTTTGTGTGTCGTGGAAAGCATCATCGAGTCACACCAAGAGCCTAGTCGTCCCATTATATTGGATGTGATTGGCTCACGTCACCCAATGTAGTCAAACTATGCATAGACCTGTTGCATGTAGTCCTCCCAACTTGTACTTGTCGTGACTTACAACATATGTTTTTACATCATGTGCTCGGTCGCACCTCGCTCTAGTTTCTTGGTAACTCGGCTTAGATTTTCTCCAACCCGATTTGAGGTCTATTTGTCCACATGTACTTGACATGGTTTGATTAATTTTTATTGACTTTTTATTATTGGTATTAATTAAAGTAAAAACATCGGGTTCAATTTTGGTGTTTCATACCTCACATTATTTCCTATTTTTTACACCATTAGATTTTCATTCAACAGTTCATAATTGAATATCTCAAATAATTTATCACAGTTGGATGAAAAATCTGATAGAAGATGATAGGGAATAAGATGACGTAGGGAACACTTAATTTTTTTCAAAAATGAAAGACATGGATCTCCAAGTATACATATTTAGCTTGTTAATTGTTAATTGTTGAAAGACACTAGTACCTTAGATCAAAACATGCACATATAAGTTGAATGAGCCTCATCTTTTTTTTTTCTTTAAAGATGGGACTTTACATGCTTCATCTATCATTGATCATTAGACATGAATGTACTTTGATATGCCCTAAAGTAATTAAAGAGCTCTTCTTAAAATAACAAATATTAAGATAAATATAGTTGAAAACTACTCCCAATTAAAATATGATATTTAAAATATGTTGTACAATATATCATATATCAAACAATAATCAAGGTCAAAGCAAAACAAAGAATCATGTTGTCAATATTATTGTTGATACACAAAGTCATATTTCTAAGATGACGCATAGTATCAAATTGATTATTAACTTAACGTTATTGTGTGTGATTCTGTTGATATAGGTTAATTATTGAAACTAGTCATCGCGTTGATGACATTGATATTGACTATTGACGATTATTATTATTGATCATTAAAGGGACATATTATATACGATTGTTAGACATTGATATTATCATATTGGTTTCAATAATATTGAATATTGTTATCCAATATTGTATTCTCACTAACTACCAAAAATTGATATTGTCATGTTTATTTTATTGATATTGATTATTGACTAACTATCCTGATCATCAACAATTGGCCTATTGATTATAATTATGAAGCATTTATTGTGCATAATTTATTATTTTATGAATTTCATAATTATTATTATTGTCCTTGTACTTGATGTAAACGCTCACGAGAGAATTGTGTCTCCGCATTTGGATTCCTTAGATAATTGATTTTATTAGGTAAATATGAATTTTGCGGAATTGTCATAGTACTGTATGTGGTGTCTTTTATTTTATTTTCATAAAAGAACTGTAATAATTATTGAACTACTTATTTTAAATAATAATTTAATATGTTTATGTACTTGCTAGAATTTGATTTATTTTACTTAATATTATTATCATGACCAATGTTAAAATAGTTAAGATGTAGATAACACCTATCTAAAGTGTCTAAGTGCTTTATAGTACGAGAATATCTTTGAAGGAGTTATAATTTTTCACCTTTAGGAATAAAATTCCTAGTCACAATAGGAAGCATTTGAAAAAGTTAAGATGAGTATTTATTTGATTAACAAATAATGGATAACGATCTTATAATAAAAATTTATTTAAAATACTTTATAAATATAATAGTTGAATTAATTAATAATTATATAAATAACACAAATAGACATGGACGTACATATTATATTTCATTATGTGCATTTTTTATTATATTATTAAAACAACTTTACTTGTTATTACTAAAATAATATTATCCTAGTTAAAATATTTGTCATAAAAAGACAAACGTAATCAATTTAAAATAAATATTTAAATACATTTATTAAAAAATATACTTATCAAACAACAAAGTTACAATTAAAACTTTATAAAGTATTTAAAAATTTATAACTTTTTTAAACATGCCAAGCAAATTGATGCTGCTCCATACATTCAAAAAGGCATTGTACCTCAATGGATTGTCCCTCAAGGTTCAAATATATAATTGTTGATTGCAAACTCTTTCCAACATCTTTTGAGTCCATAATTTTTAAACATGTCTATAACGAGGCAAATCACCTTGCACACCATATTGCAAAACTCCAGAGAGAAAATCTTTTGATCACTTTATATGTTACTCCCCTCAAGCTTAACATTTTATTTCTAATATGTACTTGTTTCCTTTGATAAAAAAATATTTAATTTTTAAACATTATATCATGCATGAACCTATGAAAAGAAAGAAAAAATTAAAAAATAAATGGGCACATACGTTCCACTAGTAATATTTAAATTCATGATCTCTTAATGTCTAAGCGTGCATTGCGATACACCTTTGGTCACATTTTTATTTCACTATTTCACATCTTTAATTTTACTTATCAACATAAATAAAATTTTATTTTAAAATGATCAACATTTGTATGCGAAATCAATAATCACAAATTAAATATTATGTACAAATGCATAGAAGAACTAATGTAAATTTTATTTATTTTTGTATTCATATTTATTATTTTATAAATATATATTTATTAAATTTGTTATTAACACTTGTAATCAAATTATTATTGAATATCTTATCTTATTTTTTTCACTCAAACAATTATTCTTTAGTTAAGTCATTATCCACTAATCATTGACCTCGATGAAGATGCGAAATTATTCCAATGCAAAATTTTAAGGTAGAATAATTCGTATAATCTATAGGAATCTTGGATTGATAAATATTTTGTGGTATTCAAATTTCAAACACTCATTTTGATTATTTTCTCAACGATACCTTCTAACTTTACTTTGTAACAAGATAGTCATTTATCTTTTAATTTGTTTCGTCAAATGCCTTTTTCATTGGTTATAAGACATTACTCGGTCGCTCCGCTGACGTGACGCACATCTTCTCTCTCTTCCATTGTCGAATGGCAATGTTAAAAAAAATAAAGTTATAATTAAAAAAATGTCATGCAGTGTGCACCGACAGAGAACGGGTGGGCCCCTATGCAACTTCATAGTTTTCGCACAGACGAAGTCACACAGATGCCCCCCCCCCCCCTCTCCTCCTCCTCCTCGACAAAGGGGGGCGAGGCCCCCATTTTCTTTGTCGGCACACGTAGAAAGAAGGGGGTGGGAGCCCTCCTCCCCTCTCTTTGTGACTTCGTTGGTACTGTCGTAACGACGACGAAGTTGAAAGGTATTTGGTGTAATTTATCCGATCTTAATTAAAATATGGACGATCTCAATATTCTAACATCATCTTAGTGTGCTCGAGTAGGAATCGGAACTAATATTTATTTCCTTTAGAAAAACAACTTAGCATGATTTGCATCGAGCACTCCATTGTTGCATCTAGAGGACATACATCAAGCTAAGATTACATTCATTTCTTTTTTGTTTTGGAAGAAAATTAACCTTCATAAAACACCATATAATTCTAAAAAAATTACACTAGTGCAATCGGATTTTCGACAAAATCATTTATATGTCTAACTTCTTGTGTCCAAAATTTGTTTGTCATCCTTGACTCAAGTCATCTTATTGTCTTGGGTGACTTCTTTAATTTTTCCATCTCTGTTTTGTCAAGTTGATCAAAAGTTGACCACAATTAACATCCTTGAATGAAAAATGACAAATGGTGCATGCAATTTTTCTGCGACTTGGTCCATCGTTGCTGCGAAGTGATGC
This sequence comes from Pontederia crassipes, assembly GCA_030549335.1. NCBI lineage: Eukaryota > Viridiplantae > Streptophyta > Magnoliopsida > Commelinales > Pontederiaceae > Pontederia > Pontederia crassipes. The sequence goes on along the minus strand of CM060184.1, from coordinate 16,797,708 downwards.
AAAGGGGGCAGATATATCATATATCATCTAGCATTTTAATAGCTAACTAGTGCATTACATGTAATTACATGTGAAATTTCACATTAGAAAATTACTAAAAAGAAGTGCGATAAGCTTATAATTATTAATGTCTTTTAGTATTCAGAAAATGAGAATAATTTTGAGAAGGATGTACCGTCAAATTTTAAATACAATCCCATGCATTAATTTATGAAAATTATAACTATATTTTCATTCAATACTTTACTTAGATTACTGCATTATTAACGAAAAAATATTAACTGAAAAAATGCAGACGTAATTTAGAAGAAATCCCGTTAACAATCGCGCGCTTCGCCGTCCATTCCCCACGTGCGCACGCCACTAATCCCGCTGCAGTTACAAACCCCTCGCACGTGTCACCTCGGTTCACCTATGGCTATTAGTACTACTCTCTCTCTCCCCTTCCATGTTAAGCCCTTTAAATTTCCAACGCCTCTCTCTCAACCTGTGTTCCTCTCGTCCAAAGCATCGAACACCTTCTCTGCGAAATTGTTGCGATTCCTGCTCGGCGATCGTATCGAATAGAACTTTGAATCGAATCGCATCGGAGACGGAGGGTTGTGTTTTCATGGGCCGGAGTTACAGTGACGTCGGTGACAACTCCGGCGCCTTTAGCGACTGCAACAGCGACCGCTCCGGCGAGTTCCCCACGGCTTCCTCTGCGTCCGGAGGTGCCGCTTCCAAGGGCCTTCACCGTTACCTCGTCTCCTGCGCCGCGGAGGAGTACTCGGACGAAGTCGTCCGCGGATTGATCGCCGACCTGGACTCGTCCTCGGTCGATGCCCAGTGTCGTGCTGCCATGGAGCTTCGGGTCCTGGCGAAGGACAAGATGGAGAACCGAATCCGCATCGCTCGCGCCGGCGCCGTGCTACCGCTCGTCGGCCTTCTCTCCCACGGCGACTTGCAGCTTCAGGAGCACGGTGTGACGGCCGTCCTGAACCTCTCCCTTTGCGACGAGAATAAGCCCCTCATCGCGGCCGCGGGCGCTATCCGGCCGCTGGTCCGCGCCCTCCGGGTGGGCACCCCAACGGCCAGGGAAAACGCTGCCTGCGCTCTCCTCCGGCTCGCCCAGGTGGACGAGCACCGGCTCGCCATCGGCCGCGCCGGCGCAATCCCGCCGCTGGTGGCGCTCCTCGAGGGCGGCGGACACCGCGGGAAGAAGGACGCCGCCACGGCGCTCTACACCCTGCTGGGGGCAAAGGAGAATAAGCTCCGCGCGGTGGAGGCCGGGGCGGTGCGTCCGCTGTTGGATCTGATGGCGGAACCGGACGGAGGGATGGCGGACAAGGCCGCGTACGTGCTGCACCGGATGGTGACGACGGCGGAGGGCCGTGCCGCGGCGGTGGAGGAAGGCGGGATACCGGTGCTGGTGGAGATGGTGGAGACGGGGAGCCACCGCCAGAAGGAGATCGCCGTGCTCTCGCTGCTGGAGATCTGCCAGGACAGTGCCGTCTACCGCAAGATGGTGTCGCGCGAGGGCGCCATCCCCCCGCTCGTCGACCTCTCCCAGTCCGCCCCAAAGAAGTCCTCCAAAGAGAAGGTTGGTAACCTCACCGCCCTCCTCCCTCCGGTGACCCGACTCGTCTTAGCTTCCCTCGGCACGCCTCCGCCTGATTTAGTCGTTAAAGTTGACGTCGGCGGCGGGTCCCGTGGGCGGCGTAACAGTCGCCGCCGCCGCCGCGCTCTATTTTATATTTTTTAATTACTTATAAATTATATCTGGATTTAAATCGATTGCTTATCCTTTTTCTAATTCGATTGGGAAATTTCGAAACAGGCGGAGGCGTTGATCGAGTTGCTGAGGCACCCGAGAACGTCCGGCAGCATCCGGGGGATGGCGACGATCGACACGTACGAGTAGAAAAGAAAGAGCAACCAAAAAAAAAAAAAGGATGGCGTGCGGCACGTTCTTGTGCCAGGGATAAGATGTACATAATTTGGTCAGAGTGTACATATTCCTTCCCTTGGAGAGAAGGGACTTCTCCTTGCTTTTTTTGGTACTACTTTTTTTGTTCTCGCCCTCCTTTGGATTTCTCGCTTCCTTTTTTCTTTCTTCTTAGTAAATGAATAGGAAGATGATATGAATTTGGTTTGGAGGTGGATTATTTCAGAGTGAAGTGGTGTTTGTGTATAATTTGTAAAGAACAGGATGGGGCTTGCGTTGTTACTCGCGTGTTGCCGGTGTTTTCGGAAATTGGCGAAGTTGTGTGTTTAATAAACCCACAGGAGAGGTGTAAAAAATATTTGTTCAATTGGTTTTGACAATCCAAACATTGGAAGTTGCTGAGTTGTAAAATATATTATGTTTTTTCTTGTTTCCATTTTCTTATTGTAATTCTAGAGATTATTCTCATATTTTATATAGTCAATTACTTAAATTTATATATTATATCACACAATACAATATATAATTATATTGTGGAAGCCAGGGACGAAGGTTTGAGCAAGGATCTACGTGTAGTCTATATATTGTACTCTTATCTCTTTATAGAAATGATGGAACCGTAGTTTTGGCAAAAGCATGAGTAGTGGAAAATCCGTATGAAATAAAACCAGTGTACATGTGCACTTTGGTCAATTAGATAGATTTTTAGATGTGCACAGAAATGAATTCACATTCACAAATTATACATTTCACATCGAATCTTTAACGAGGAAAATATTTTCAAAAGTGGGGCCGAAAAAATTATGGGAACAACAAGCTCCACTCAAATTTACCCAAGACGCCTCTTTAATCTTTTCTTGAGGTGTACTCAGGTCAAGGTCCTTGGTTGCATATGCACCAGGGCACAGAGGCGTCTCTCTCTCTCCCCCCCTGTAAAATTAATTTAGAATAGACCTCTTGCATTCTCTGATTCCATGTCATTGTTAATTGATCGCATTTTACCCTGTAAAATTAATTTAAAATAGACACCTTGCATTAGGATTCAATATCATTGTTAATTCATCCAAGTTTTACCGTGACATAAAGGTCTATATAATATAGTTTGTGATACCAAATATAACATCCGCTCACTTACACATGAGTTTACACAGGAACAAAATAGTTGTCTATAAATCTTAACATATGGCAACACATCTTTTGATAAAATTCTGTCCATTAAGATCCATTAGGAACGTTTAGTTAGAGAATATATTTCGAGAAATAACAAATTTTATTTTAGAGTATACAATATTCTAATCATATTTTATATTAAAATTTTTTAATATAATTAAAATATATATCAAAGTTCGGTTGAAAAAGAATAACTTTAATATTTTATAATTACAATATTTTATTATCAATAATTTACTTTTATTATTATTAGTATTATAATAATTATTATCATATAATACTATATAATTAAATAATGAAAAAATGATGGGAAAAAATGAAAAAGTAGCATAATATCTCTAATATTCTTCAAATCTGGTTAAAAAGGGTGATTTCACTCTTTTAGTCGTGGAACAAAGTTTGATCAAGTTCAAATAAATAAATACATTATTTCATCTAAGAAATAAGTATCCTACACCGAGGTGTAGAACGGGATCTTAGATAAATTTGATCAAAGTGATAATTTGAAGAATAAAAAAAAGTGCACCGTAAATTTAACAACATCAAAATAAGACCACTGTTTACATACATATAATTAATTTATCCATCTGTGATTTGGGTAATGAATGAACAGTGTTGGAGCAATGCTGTTCAGCTGAACAAGCATCCAATCATGCAGCAGCAATATCGCAATAGCAGTAGGAGTTTATGTGGTGAGGAATTCCGCTAATTAATTAATGAACGAATACGTTGCTTTCATGCATTCAAAAAATTCAAAAGCTGAAAGAAAAGAAAAAGCTTTGATCTTTTGACTCTTAAGGACAAAAGTTAATAATTTGATTATGAAATTAATGAATGAAGTGAGAGAACAAGAACCACACATGCCCAAAAGTTTGCCGAAGTTACTACTCACTTACTACTGGCATCTCATATATACACTTACGGAGGTTTGGTGAGAGAAAAGTGGAGGGACCGGGGATATTAACTACTACACAATTCTCACAATTGTGCTCCATGGACGGCCATATAAAATAAAAACCGAAAGAACAAAGATCTAGAGCTTCTCCACATGAATCTTTACACTTGTAAGTTTCCGGAGCAGGATCTATCATGATTGGAGCATGGAGCGGCCAGGTTGTCTGCAATTAAAGAGCAAGTTAAAGACTTGAAGGCAAAGTGGCGAACCCTTTTTAGAGAGAGAGAGAGAGAGAGGGAGGCATGGGTGTCCATGCACATGGTGAAAGGAAATGATTCGGATTTCCGGCATACAAAATAATATCCTCTTTTTCTTAAAGATTTAGGAGGGATTTTTAGAGGAGGTGGTTGATCGTGGTTTCTCTCTCTCTCTCAAGGCTTCTCGTGCTGTTGTTAGGAGAGAGGCAATGCGCCACAAGGCAATTAATTTTTTGTATTTTCTCTGTCTCCTAGGGAGCTTTTCATGTGCACCTACTCAATTTTCTATGGGTTCAAATTGTAAACAATGTTCCCACTTTTTCTCACTTGAGAGGAAACAAAAATATAAATTGCCAAATATGCTCCTCTCAATGAAGACAGCATACATTTAAAAAAAAAAATACGTACCTAGTTACAACGATTTCATGTTAGTTCGAGACTTCGCGGATCGAATGAAATTAATTCCAATTTTCAGAATCTAATCCTTACGATTGACAAGAAAATGATCTTTAATGCATGGAACTTGTTTGTTTACATATACGATGAATAAAAAATGTGTCACAATAATTATTAATTACTTCTTGTCGGTCGGCAGTGTGCACCGATTCCATCCGAGACAAATCGTTTAGTACTTAGGTTGCTTTCATGGCCTCCGATGCAACGACGACTTCAATAAATACCACTCATGCCCCCACATAGATTTTATCACAATGATCATTTTAGTAAATACTATTTGTCACATTTTTGTAGAAATGAAAAAAAAGTAATTCCAATTCGTCAAAAAAAAGATTGGCACACAATCAAGATTCGGAAGGTTGGTTGTGAACTTTCCACCATAATTTTTTTTTTCCTTTTCATCATTTTCATATACGTAATAACATTGATATGAGCTTTGTCCTTAATTTCTTGTCATGTCTTACCAGCACAGAATCAGAATATATTATCAAATCCTTGTTGATTAATTTAATTTCTAGTCAAAGTGAAACTTAAACCGTCATGAGCATTTTGTTCTTTAGCAAACCATGCACATCCTTGTAGGTAGGAAAATAATGCAATATGGATGGATGACACTTTTATCAAAAAAATCCAGAAAAGTGATGTTTTTTTGTCGAAAAATTCAAAACTTTTATCTTTTTTTTTTCGCCTCCTTCAATCGTCACGTAGAACTAACGACGAAGGAGACATGCAGAACACCAAGACCAGCAACCAAGAAATTGCAGGCCCTTAATTAATCGATCCTTCGTCAGTTGTGGAATTGTGCAAATCAGGTGGATGCATGCGATGACGGCATTGTAAGCTTTGAATTAGATCAGGTCAATTTGTTTCATGTCTAGAAACCTGCACGTAGTCAACGTTCTAAATAAATAAATATCGTTTCGTTTTGCACTTTTGTTTCAAGAGGGATACTTCCGTTACGTAATCTTGTAGTGGACTCCATCCAAAGTCTTCACATCTTCGTAGATTTATCGGAGGAAAAATCACGTCAAATTCAACGTCACTTTCGTTACACAACATTTAAGAGGGATATGTTCTTGACCGATTAATTCTCATAACCCAAAAAATATAAAACTATAAAAGTTTATTATCGCATGCAGCTTCTAACGTAGACAACTTTAGTTAATGCGAGAAATATTTTAATTTTTGTAGGAGTTTTAAATATGTAAGCTGCAAGGGACATATCGATCCGTTGACATTTTTATGACGGACCGAAATTAGTAGATTCGATTTGAATTTCTGAAATAATCAATTGAGTCATATTTCCATTCGAACACCCGATTAATGATGCAAAAGTAGGTCTTTATTGAGAAATAAATGGCCTAACATCATCATTAATAAGAATAAAATGGAACTGCATTGTATTCCTCTTTTGAAGCAATGATACTATGTTTGCCTATTTTTTATCATATTTGACTTTGTTATTTAAAATTTTTAATTTGATTGATATATTTTTTATATGATGAGAAAGAAAAGAAGAGATTAAAGAAGAAAGAGAAAAATGAATATCATGCATATTATATACTGCAATATATTCATTACCCTAAAAAAGGAATATGCCCGTTAGTGAAAATTTTATTTTTAAGGAAAGAGAAATGGCAAAAATTCGTAAACTCGTTATGACTCTCGAAAATTAGTGCCTGCAAAGTCCACAATATGAAAAATATCCAAATTATCAAATCTCGAGAACAATGCACTAATGCAGAATTTCGGGACTTGTGGATAAAGTAATTTAAAATTGAAATTTTATCAGGAGTACTTATGTATCCTCTTTTATAATTACTTCTTTTCTGTGTATTAGACTCATAAATATTCTTTTGTAATAAAAATTTCTAAAAATTCGTAAATACTTTTGCTTTTTATTTTTGTATTTGACACCTTAATTACAATGGTGTCGAATATCGTAAGAGTGCTTAGTTCGTAGCCAATAATTTTAAATCTTATTTTATTTTCGTTTAATTGTCTAAATATTGGATTAGACAAGGGTTGTTTCTCTTTCCTCCAAAACTTTTATATTACATGTTAATATATAAAGTATAATTTAAAATAATGCTTATACTTGAATGCAATGAAACGGCGATATGAACGTATTACGATAAAAAAATAACAATAAAAAATTGAAAAGGTAAAAAAGTTTGCAAATATGATATGATTTTATGTTACTTTTCAACGAATTATCCTGCCATATTTCTCATTTCTGTGTGATTCTGTTGTATATTCTTTCTCATTTTGATTCTTATCATAATGTCCGCGGCATACCAAAAATTATGATTAATACATTGCAAGCTTCAACTAACGCGTGAAGCACACAGAAATTTTTATAATATTAATACGGGTGCATCATTATATGGTCAAAGATTCAAAGAATCCAACCTCTCATACGAACCATTAAGCAAGGGTATGAAGTCATAAGAACATATACTGTCTTTCCAAAGTTACATGTTGAGAAGGAAAACCTAACAGCCTTATAAAAAATTGAAAAGAACTAGGATTGTCTTCTACAAGGCACAGAAGCTTGCAAAATAACATGGTGAAACTGCAACATCATTGTGTGTCTACTTTGGACACATTGCATCCATTACAACCAAACTCTAACTATTAGGGGGAAAAGCCAAAAGATGTTTAACTTGATGCAAGAGAAGGCATCTCGCTCTCCTTTTAGTATTTTGGTGGCTGTAAGTGGCTTTGACAAATATATAAATATATACAGGCCAAGTGGCATGCTCCTTTTCCTTGGTCCCATGAGAGAGAGAGAGGAGCTTTGAATCACCCATTTGGTCACACTTGAGAGGCTTGACCTTAGAAATTGAAATTTGGAAGAGAAGAAATGAGTTTCACTTTGGTTCCAGACAAGCAACCGTTGATTCGATGTGGGTACGCATTGTGGCCTGGTATTCGGAATTTGAGACCCACCATATATCTGAGACAAATCACTTACACACAATCACCCATCCCCAGGATAGGTCGCCTGTCCACTGGGAGACCCCGTCAACTTCTTAGACCAAGATCAATTCCGACGGCTCCTTTTGTCATCAGACCTTGGCTAGTGGTGCAGGTTTCATAATACGAGATACTAACGCCATCTTCTTATGTGCAGGATCAATCAAATGCAAGGCTACCTCGGTGCTCCAGGTGGAGGCTTTTGGTGCTCTATGTGGATTGCGGGCAGGCATTCGGCTGGGATTACAATGCATCATCTCGGAATCTGACTCTGCTTCCCTCGTCGACATCATTAACCATAAGACGGAGGCTCCTTGGAAGTTATGGAATCTCACCCAGGAGATCAAATTCCTTTTGACATCCTTTGTAAACTTTAAATGTACTTATTGTCCTAGGCACACAAATCATGCTGCGGACTATCTAGCTAAGATGGGCAGAAGCATTTCTGATGATATTTTTTGGGAGGATAACCCTCCGTCGAGCCTCCAAACTATCTTGTATCAGGATATTTTAAATCAATATAGTTAACAGCATTTTCCTTAAAAAAAAAAGAAATTGAACGGGATGATGTGAAATGATGCGATCTAAATATTAACTGGAGGGACAATACGATTTACTGAGGATCCTAAAGGATCGAGAGGGCACATATTTGGTGGTGGAATCAATAATTAGAATGGACGTTTTGACGTGTCACTTTAACGCGGGATCGTTTACTAGGTAGGGTGTTGGGACAGATTATCCACTCAAGCGGCTACCAAATGTTCCTTTTCCCTTTTTTCTTCCTCAATGGAAGGAAAGGAGATCTTTGAATCTTCCATTTCATGTGCGTCTGTTATAAAAAAAATTAAAATTAAAATAAACATATATATTTTATTAGTATTAACTTAAATCTTGAGATCAAATGAGGAGAATGGTCATACTTAAAAGAAACGATAACTACAGTTGTATACAATTATAAATGCTACATCAATGAGTCGAAAAAAAAATAATGGCCCATGCAGGTCTCGAACCTGCGACCTTCGCGTTATTAGCACGACGCTCTAACCAACTGAGCTAATAGGCCATTGTTGAAACGCCATCTTGTTAGATAAATAAGAACGGCACGACTCTTAAATTTCAAGCGTTTCAAGACGCTTAAACGACATGACAACACAAAACAATGATAATACATAAAATTTTGACGATTCGATACCACAAGGTCTTCCTAGACATTCATGTTCACAAGGATTTTCACACCAGTAAAATAAATTTGGCTCCAATCTCAACGACAATGTATGAAGTTCCCACAGACCGACCGACTGGTGGCACTTACTAGAAAGCAGATGCCGCTACAAAGTAGGGGAGAGCATTCTACAACGCCAATAAGGCTTCAACCTTGGCAATTTGCTCTTCTTCGTTCTTTGGACTTGGGCTCCTGTTTGCTTCGTTGAAGAGATCATGTTTCCACTTCTGAGGTTGAACCTGCTGATAGCGGTTTCTGTCATTGTATCTTCTGTTAAATCTTTCTCTGCCCCTGGGTCCCCTGCCTTCATACCTATCTCTGGACCGGTAATCACCCTTGGCTTGTTCAGTCCTCTCGAGAAACCTGTGACTCCTCCAATCGTTTCTCTCACCACCATGCTTCAGTGGTTCCACATGTTTGCCAACTTGTGGATGATCATTTACTTGTTCTCTTCTAGCATCATCAGGAACTATTTGCTCGTTTCGGATCCTAGGTTCCGAGTCTTTTGCACTATCAATAGGAACATGTTCGGATGACCTCTTTTTTTCTGTAAATGCTGGCCTTTTCTTGGCAGGTGGTGCCTCAGCCTCCAATTTGAAATATGCATCATGCTTCCAAGCTTTGTTGTCATCTTTCCGAACTTGCAACCTGTCATCCCTTCTCTGCAGATTAGCAGACTCCCTCTCTTTGACCTTGTCAACAGATTGGTCCTTTGAGTCCCTCCACCTTCCATGATCTTCACACATAAACATCAAGATCATGAATAATATGTGAGTAAACTAAAAGTCAATAGATGCACCAAGAGATACAGTAAACCAACCAGTAGATCTTCCAATATGAATTCGACCACCTTGGCCAGCACCTGAACGTTCATCATGCTGCATAGGTAGCCTATGTCATATAAATTGTGGCAAACAAACAACAACAAACAACAACAACAACAACAACAAAGCCTTATCCCACTAGGTGGGGTCGGCTACATGGATCATACGACGCCATTCCGCTCTATTAGTAACCAAACCTCAGGAAGAAAAATGCCCGAACAAGAATCCTACTACATCAGGAAGAAAAAAATTGTCTTGCATGAATAAAAATGTTAATGAAGAAAACCATTCCCTAGACCAACTAATCATTCTTCTGATAGAAGTGGTGGATGCTGAACGGCAACAGCAGTGACATTTGAAACATTTCAGAGCATCTTTATATATCCATAAGAAAAACAAACAACAAACAAACAACAACAAAGTCTTATCCTACTAGGTGGGGTCGGCTACATGAATCATACGACGCCATTCCGCTCTATTAGTAACCAAACCTCGCGTTACTTACGGGTAACGACCTAGCATTAACACAATATATTCGTTGATCCATGTTCATAAGATTCGACAGGATTTTATGCTGGCTGTCGGGGCCTAACACAACCCTCCTCCTTTATCCGGGCTTGGGACCGGCTATAAAATATAGGCGGAGTTATATCCATAAGAGAAAAAAAATAAATAAAAAAAATAAAGTATACTTATTTTTTTTAGGTGAGTTTATTTATTTCTATGTCAATATATGACTGACCTGTGACTGTCTGTTAGTTTCAACAGATAATGCTACATTAATGGATGTCAACATTTTTTTTTTTTTTTTGAGGTGGTGGGGGTGGGGGGTGGGGGTGGGGGGAGGCAATGTCAACAATTTAATAAGCCATTGTCCTTAGCTTTGGGTCAAGGAACTTTATTGTCATGTGGCATACAAGTATAGTATCTTTTTGCACAGACCCAACCCCACCCCCCACCCCCACCACCTCAAAAAAAAAAAAATTTGTTGACATCCATTAATGTAGCATTATCTGTTGAAACTAACAGACAGTCACAGGTCAGTCATATATTGACATAGAAATAAATAAACTCGCCTAAAAAAATAAGTATACTTTAAGAATTGCATGTCTAGTAATTCCACTAACAATTTTGTCAAAATGTGTGCTTGTAATCATAAACCTTGGAATTCTTTAAAAAAAAAAAGAAAATCGAAATAGAGAAAGACAATTTTTGGGTTGATATATGTTCATGATCTACCAAGTTAAACAAGTAAAGATTAGAGTCAAAGAACTGTATCTAATTGCAGTCCATTCTTACGCTTAATTACTCTTTAAAAAATAAATGGATCATAAACAAATGCAAATCCACGGCATGCTACAGCTACGCAAAACATTACATACATAATTACAAGCACTGGTTGTGAGCTTCATAGTCAAACAAAATCACAAATACAGGGAACACACGATGCAAAAGTGATAACAACAAAGTAATTGATGCTGAAGACATGAGGTAAGAATGCAAAGGTCTTCGCATTTGGATCAAAGATAAGTTATAATAACATCTTTTTGTAAGAAAAGAACTTCTAGGATCCTATGGTTTTAACACATTGGATATGACACCTGGAAATAGGATAGAGATCGAGGTGCTTCTGGTGGTTCAGAAATGTGCTTGGCTTCACCAGAAATCATATGATCCTTGCTGTCTGAACCAGTTTTGAGGTCTGAACCAGTTTTGAGGATCTCAGGGTTTGCACTGTTCTCCATTTCTGAAGGACCTTCATCCTTGCTTCTTTTCGTTTTGCTTTGTCTTGACGCATCATCATTGTATAAATTACGACTAGTGGAGTATGGTCTCCCAGAAGCTGGGTTCTCATCTCTCCTGGCCCTCTTGTCACTATCACATGATAAATTAGAGAATTAAATTCACAAGGTTATACATCTGAAAATCTAAATAAAAAACATACATGATCTAACCCAGAGAAACCTACATACATGAAAAAATATACAAGTTTTAGATTGCAAAGTCTTTCCCTTAACATTCTAGCTTTACAGAAGGGTCCAAGCTACTGGTAGCATGATATGCAGGAGTCCGTTACCACTGAGTCTTACATTTTAAATGATTGATATAAAAGGATAACAAAATTGCTAGTTCAAAATCAAAGGAGATAAACAACACACGAAAACAGAAAATCATAGTCAAACATAAAATGACAAATATTGCTAGGATTCGACCATATTAGTAACTAGAAAGTCACCACATCACATGCATAACCACTAGGAGACTAACCAGGCAACAGGAAATACAACTTATGCTAAAAGAAAAAAATAAGACAATTTAGATTAGTTAAGCATTGCAATATTTAAACCAACAGAGACAGAAGCTCTCCTCAAAAAGAAAAAAAAAGGCAAAGACAGAAGCATGTTAAACATCATAACCGAACCTTCAATTGCGAGAAATGACCCCAGGTAAAATATCTAATAGTGGAGAATCAAAATGCCTATAGTTAGGGGTGCAAAACTAGGCCAAGCGGTTGTTACCTTACTCTCAAAAACTAGGCCTTGGTCTACCTAGTACGATCAAGAGCAGAATGCAATGCCCCCTCCCCCAAGAATTCACACTGTCTCGTCAATATGGAAACATGTCCATTGGACGACTGCAACATGCTAATGACAATTCAGAGCCAAACTTACTATACACATGAATAAATGCCACCTGATCTGGCCTGGGTTTCGAAGATGGACATTGATGATTGAGAAATTGCAGCGATTCAGTCCGGGTTTCAACTTACCCACCCAAGTTTCAACAATGGTTATAACTAAGAAGAGATTTCTACTGCCACATCCTGACCGTGGCAATTTCTCCTTAGGCGCATGTATCAGCAACACAAAATGGGGGTTTCGCTCGTTAATCGGGAATTTTGTTTTTGGGGAGGCCAGTGTGGATTCCAAGAGGACCACTACAAGAATATCGTTGATTTGAGACAAATATTTTGCGACAAAAATATAGGGATAAAATGTTCGCTAAATTTAAAAAATATATTTGAGAAAGATAACAATTGGTCAGTCCATGGAAAGAGATATGTCCTCTACAATACAGACCAAAGATTTGATAATACCCTTTATGTTCTTTATGCCAATTGACCTTGTCAAAATTTATCATTCCCTTCATCACTTGGTCCCCAGTCACTGTTTACATTTAGGTTTCAGTCAACTTAAATCTTTTCTGTACTAAGATTAAAACAATGAGCCTAATTACAGGCCAATTCATTTATTCTAACACATTTCCACAACACTGAACACGAGATAAGCAACTATCATGGTATGATTTTCCATCAAATTGACACATTATTCACAGACAATCAAACAGGCAACAAAGCTACGCAATGGAAAGCATTTGAGATAGATGCTGCAAAAGAAACTGCAGTACAAATACCATCCCCTAAAGCACATCTGTGATCTAATAATCAATATTTCTCTCCTATGACTCACATATTTCGTGATCAAATAAACAGATTATTGTATTTAATTGTATTGCATTGCTGCCCAAATCGATAATAAATGTGTTTTTATTGCCACAAATATCCAGTCGACACCAAAATAATGGATTTTCAACCCTAACTAAAAGGCATTGTCTAACTGTCTCTCTAGTATTACTTTAACAAGAAGTCCATCTCTGCCATTTCGCTTAAAGCACGATTCTACCACGACACCATTTTAAAGTATTTTCTCCTCTATGCATCCCATCAAGCGCAGAAAGAGAAACAAACGAATCTAAAGAACAAAAAGTTTCAATTTTGCTCTAATTACAGCTCAGGCCAGAAAAATCAATTGTTCTTTGATCAAATTAAAATCCCGAAGACAATTCACAGGTCCAATTGGAACATAACTTCACAAAAATTGATCTAATGAAGACGCACATAAACGGAGTAGAGCAGTCGTACCTAGGCTCCCTATCGAATCGAGAGTAGTGGCGCTTGCCGTGGGAATCACGGCCCTCCCGGCGAGACATCGACCTCGTCGCCGTCGATTCGATTCGAACAGGAGTAGGATGCGGAAGAGGTTTTAGGGCTTTTAAGTCATTTTATTCGATGATGTGAAGGGCTTCAAGTCCATGCTATCGGATTTGGAACTGTGATGCCCAATGGACCCAACCCAACAACCTACACGGGCCGTATCAAGTGGGCCAAGATTTTGAGAACGCTGGGAGCATCAAAGCGTAGTTGGAGGCCGTATCTAAATTTATTTATTTGAAATTCGATGTTATTAATTTTGTCAGACCCCTGAAAAACTATTTTAAGTTCTTTTTTTCGGAAACGAATTTTTTTTGTTATACATTTATTTTTTTCCTAGCATTATTTTACTTATGAATTTATTTACATCAAAATAAATACAGCACAAATTTCATTTCCCATGCACGACCTAGTTTTTTGAGAAAGAAAAATCGCATGCTACATAATCGGGACAAATTCTCGTCGCAGAGTTTAAACTTTGGACCCCACGAGGATCAACAAAATTGGACATCAGAGCGAAGTTGTGTTGGATGATCAACGAGAATTATCGCCAATGTGATTAACAATTTATCCTTTTTATTTATTGTCCTAAATTTGAATTAGTAAAAAAAACATTTAGGCAGACAAAAAATGGCAAGTCTATCTATAATTTTTTTCGTTTAAAAGAGGTTGGCACAATTTAAACTATTGTGTTTGTAATCTGGAGGCGTTTAATGACATGAATGACAAATGTTGTATTCATTCTGAAAAAAAAAAGCCCCGAAAGAAGCTAATGATTCATTGGCCATCCGCCATGATATCCTTTTACCATCTTCATTGAAATATTCATGATCGCAGAAAAAAATGAAGAAAAAAAGTAATTGCATCCTAGTAACCCGATTCGATTTTTGACACCAATGACCCATTGCCAATTATCTTTGGAGAAGGGAAAAAATTGCATCCTAATGACGAGATTCAATTTTTGACGCATGTTCCCTCACCTTGTGTATTGGATTAATTCATTTGCTATAATTTATGCACCAAATAAAAAATGTTAACGATGTATTGGATTAATCTTTGATCTAATAATTAATATTTATCTCTTATGAAGATGGCATTATGTTAATAAGTTGTGGGAATTCTATGAAATGGCGTAATTATTTGTGTAATGCCCCGAAATTTCATCCTCCTGCCACGTGATATTTAGACTTATTTGAGCCGGTGTTATCTACTATTCATCTTTATCCTTTGGCTTTCACAGAATTCATAAAGAAATAATGAAATAAATTAACAATTAACTATGATTGACCAATCATATAAAAGTGTGAAATTTAACACATCTATTGTTCCCAAATGGTCCTCCTATTTATTCTATTATATCATAGTAGCAACTAAAAGAAATAAAATAGTATAAACTAAACATCCTTCTTATGTGCAACTGCATCATCACGAACATCTCTAACTGCATATGCCTCCATTCATGTCGGTTCAGTTATCTGTGGGATTCAAATACAGGAAAATAAAAATTTTATGAGTATAAAATACTCGGTACATAAAGTAATACAAATGGATAAGAAGAGTTAACAAAAATAGATAAGCTTTCAGTACAAGAAAATCATACTATCAATTCGATTCGGTACTTTCCTCTTTTCGATTCAATTCTTTATGTTCTTTTCGGTTCTTTCTTCTTTTTTATTCTATTCTTTCTCTTTTCTGTTCTATTCTTTTTCATTCTTTTAACTCTTCTTTTCTGTTCTTTTTTTGTTCTTTTTACATCTTTTATTTTAAATAATTCCTAAGATATTTATATATGTGGTCATAATGCGAACTCGACTTCTTTTATTTATGAGCATTCATGACATTTTATGCATGGTCAAGGTGGGTCAAACCAGGACCAAAATTAGGACAATGACGGATCCCGATAAAAAGATGAGGGCTTTTATTTACTCACGATAACGTTGGGGGGTGGGGCTATTAATACCCCACCTTCACTTTTTTCTATACAATTCGATTCGGTGACAATCCGTGCCAAGAAGCCCTATTTTACACTTTTTATTTGTTGACCTAATTAACATTCTTACTATTCTTTATTAAGCATTATTAGCACAAAGGTAAAATAATCATTGCACATCATAATAATTAATAATAAAATAACTTCTTCTCTAATATATAAATCTGAGCTGGGTGCCATCAAACACGGGTCAGGTCATCACTGGACTCGGTTTGCGCTCACCGAGACTTGGGTTGGGTTTTCGATGTTGCGTTCTCCTCTTCTTCCAAGCAGAACTTGGGCAGGGGCCGAGATGGCTCGGGTCAGGTTCGCTGAATTCATCATACTAGATGATGACATGAAACTACCCAGGCCGAGTATAAACCCAACTCAGGTCGGGTCGTCGGAAAAGGATTCGAACGTCCGAAAAATGATCGTGGCAGAGCCCGGGCCGAGTTGCCTTAAATCGGGCCGGGACCCCTCCAATCCAGTTTAGGTTCGGAATGGAGCCGTGTCAAGTTTTGACTTTATAGATGAACCCAGACCGAGTTCATCATTACACGGGCTGGGTTTCGACTGCTGGAATTCCGGTGATGTTTTTTTGAGACTTTGGCCTATCATAACTTTCAGTACTTCGTTCGATATAAAAACTATATGAAACTATTCTTGGAACATAGGAGAACACATATCAATCCTAACTCATCCATCGTCTTAACTATTTCATTAAGAAATTTGTATCCAAATGTGAATTCGAAATCATGTGTACCATAACTATTTTAGATTACCTGAAATCGAGGACTTTGAGTGTGTTTTCGATGAGATTCGGCGATAACTAACCACGAGGCCGGCATCCTTGAATAGAGGGTAGATCCGAGATTTGATGGCCGGTCGGAACTCCCACTCACGTACACCGAGCAAGAAGAAAACGTAGACCAAAGATAGGGAAAAACTCAAGTGGAGAGGAGAGAAAGACGTGTTCAAGAAGATTCTTTAGAGTCCTATTTATACCATAAAGTCTCCCAAGTGTTAATCTAATTAAAAGTCCTATCCATACTTCTTAATTATAATTTATTTTTTATTTTCCACATTTTTAATTTAAATAATTAATTAATATTATCATCTCTTGATTTTTGGAATTAAAATATTATTTTATTTCTTGAATATTTTTATCCTTAAAACTCCTAATTTTAACCTCATTATGAGTCTTAATTCAATCCTTCAACAAACTTTATCCCTAATCCTTTTATAATTATATTTTCTTTATTTTATCTCTTTAAAAATATTTATTTTTGAACTTAGGAAATTAAATAAATAATTATGATTCTTATCTTTTAAATTTTTGGAATAAAATAATAAAATATTATTACTTTATCTTCTAAATATTTTTGGACATAAAACTCGTATTTTAGTTACATTTTGAATCCCTAATCTCATTAGAACTTTAACTCCTAATCTAATAGGAATAATCTTTTCATGCCACTTATCCAATTACACTTCTATTCTCATTCAAACTTATCTTATTTTATCTTTTCCTCTTATTCTATCCTCCCTCTAACTAACTTTTATTTCTTTTCAACTTTATCTTTCTTTAACAAAATCCTAAATTTTAAATTTATTTTAATTATGAAAATTAATTTTTAATTTGGAAAAAGTCAGGGTGTTACACTCACTATGTCAACCTCACTAAGTATAAGCAAATAGGCCGCTAGGTTGGAAAACCCGATCTTCACACAAGTTTTGATAGAATATGAAAGTTTGCAATAAACAAATACAACTCAAGGGATAAATGAATGTGGTGAGATTTAAAATGTTCAAATACATCATCCTTCTTATTATGCTCATATATTGCATTCATTACGTAAGAAATGAATATTTTGTGAGTTTTAACATTCAGTATTATAATTTATGAAACAATAATGTAAAATATGATAATAAACATTAAGCAATCATACTATAAAGGAATGAGCAAGTTTAACAATGGAAACTATTACAACCGTAAGAATCAACAATGGCCAATAAGACATAGCTAATCATATAAATCATAAGTCATTATGAAAATATTAATAAGATAAATTAGAAATTTTCATCATCATCATCGGTAAATAAGCATTGTTATACATATTATTTTATTATTTTACACTTATGAATAGAGTCTCTTTTTAACTCCCTAAAAAATGGTGACTTTCAAGTTTCAACTGTCACTTGGGATAGGCGGATGATCTTGACTTACGATTGGAGTATTTTTTTTTAATTTCGTAAAAAATATCGGTGACCCCTTTGTGACCAATGGGGTGTTTCAACTACCTTGTTGATTGTCATCAACCTATAATACATCACACCACTGTAACCACCAAACCAACAATGTGCTTGTGAAACTATTAAAACATATTTAATATTTTTGTGTCTGCACGTGCACCCATAGGTAGACACATGCCTTTGTCTTTGATTGTTCCAGTATAGGAATACTTTAATTGGATAATCATGATGTTATAGTATATTATCCAAGTTGAGATAATTATGATTGATCGAACCATCAAACTTAAGTTGAGATGATATTTACGATTGAACAAACAATTAAGAGGTAATCGTGACCTCTATAAGGTGATTGTGATTACTATTGTACAATCACAACTATCATGTCATGATCGAACCATGATGCCATCACCATGTCAGAATTGTGTCTTATCGCAATCATGCCATGGTGTGAACACCATGATTATAATAGCCCCTTATCATGATTATTACATGGTGATAATGATGGTGATGGTGATGGTAATGTATACCTCACTTGTCGCAATGACTCATGAACAATAGAAAAAAGAATAATATTACAATATAACGCCACATGTAAGTGCAAATGGACATGAAAGATGTACAAGATTCATTATTCATTAGCCTTGCTTCATAAACATCATTTTCTCTAAGCATGCAAGGTTCATCGAGGGAACATGATCTGATAGAAAGTTATGAATGTTTGATCTATAGTAGAATCGATAAAATCATAAGATATAATGGTTCATAACACTATGCATAGAATCCACACTAATAATGTACATCCGTAGAAAAATGTACATATTGATGTTATGTTTAAAGTACACATTAAAACATACCTTTTGACAAATTGATCCTTCTTGTAAATTTCTTCTTCTTCTTCGATCTCGATCTCCGCACCTCCATCATTCTTGGGTTGTAAACTTCCAGTGGCGATAGATTCTTCTATATTCATATTTCTTGTGTCAATGTCATGAAAAGGTAAAACAAAGTCATAATTGGTGATATTGGATATTCTGACGTAATTAGACAATTATAGTGGAGAGAGAGAGGGACAAGCACAATAATTTGAGGAGGAAGTTACATTATCCTTTCGGGTAAATTACACGAATGGTCCCCCAACTTTGAGTCGATTTTCAATTGGTTCTCCAACTTTAATTTATAACCACAACGTTCATCATCTTTTATTTTTTTTGCACGATTAGTCCTCTTGACCGATGATAATGGATTTCCCGATTGTCTTGCATACGTGGCCGACACGTCAGTCGTTTCTCACTCATCCATGTCATTTAAGTCATCCACGTCATTTAACGCTCAAAATCATGTAAATTACATGGATCGTCCTCCAACTTTGAATCGATTTCTAAATAGTCCCCCAACTTTGATATTATTACACGATTCATCCACTTGACCGATAAGAAATAGTCTCCTGATTATCTTACGATGTGGCATAATAAAAATAATAAAAAAAATTAACTAGCTGACATCACATAATAAAAAATATTATAAAAATTTTAGGGTGCGAATGAGCTGGCAGATGAGGGGTGTCTGCCCTCCTTTCCAAGCTCGCCTTTTGGCAAGCTGGCATAGGGGGCGCCGGCCCCCTCTCCAAGCTGTCCATTGGCGAGCTTCGCAAAGGAGCGTTAACGCCCCCTCGCGAGTTCATCGACGCTCCTATCATTTTTATTTTTTATAGTATCTCAACTTTGAGTCGTTTAGGGTCGTCGACGAGCTCGCGAGAGGGCGTTGACACCCCTTGTGCGAAGCTCACTAGTGGACGAGCTTGGAAAGGGGGGTCGGCGCCCCCTATGCCAACTCGCCAAAGGGCGAGCTTAGAGAGGGGGGCCGACACTCCCCCTCTGCCAGCTCGTCCGCGTCCTTAAATTTTTATAATATTTTTTATTGTGTGATGTCAGCTAGTTAAAATTTTTTTTATTATATTTTATTATGTCACATCGCAAGATAATTGGAAGACTATTTCTTACCGTCAAGTGGATGAATCATATAATAATATCAAAGTTGGAGGACTATTTAGAAATCGATTCAAAGTTAGGGGACCATCCGTGTAATTTACATAGTTTGAAGCGTTAAATGATGTGGATGACTTAAATGAAGTGGATGAGAGAGAAACGACTGACGTGTCGGCCACGTATACAAGGCAACCGAAAAACCCACTGTCACCGGTCAAGAGGACTAATCATGCAAGAAAATAAAAGATGCGGGACGTTCTGGTTATAAATTAAAGTTGGGGGACCAATTAGAAATCGACTCAAAGTGGATGGACCATTCGTGTAATTTACTCTTATCATTTTCCTTTTATCGTGGCATTAATATTGTTACAATTTTTAATATTCTGATATTGTACAAACAAAATTATAATAATTCCAATTATCCCTTAATCTCAATCTTTAATAAGTTTTCTACGTACTCCATATTGAACGACACTAGTTTCAAAAATTAGATTGTGTAATACAAAATATAAACTAAATAATTTCAATTAGAAATAAAATTATATCTCAAAATGTTGGTATTGGAGCTCCATCTCTAACAAGTTGATCCTCTTTGAACCCCAAGCTTGCTTGCTCGTTGTGGAAATAGTGAGTGCCTTTAATTAATAAACATTCTCGAGAAATGATTAAATAGTAATATGATTAGATTCAAAATATTTTGTTACTATTTTTTTATGTGTAAATGGTTCTACCTACAATTAAAAAGCATTGACCACATGGTGATTCACTCTCTTAGTTATGTATCATCATCTAAAAATTATGTCCTTCTATCATGGATTATGCTTCTACTAATGGTTCCATCATTAATATACATATATATATTAATGATATATTATTATTAATTTGTGCAAATGAAGCATCATGTAATCGCCTTCAAAAAATTTTGTTACGGAATATCCTCGATATCAATGTCTGGGAGAACAGATGGTGGAAGAATAATAAGAAATCACACATAGAGAAAGACACATAGATTTACGTGGTTCGAAGATTGTCTCCTACGTTCACGACCGTCACAGAGTTTCACTCTATTCAGATGTCTCAACTTTTTTAGTTCAGCATTACAAACATTATCCAGATCCCCACAATATATGATGCATAATCGCTATCAAATATGTGCCTTGAATAACAACCCAGGATAATCGAATATCTATCTTGATTCTCCATAACTTCATATCTAACAAATAAGATAGTTATGATAACCACTCAATCTCCCCAAATTATAGTTACAAGAAAGTTATAATCTCTCAGATTCTTCATACCATATCTAACAACAAATTAGTTAGGCCCACAATAAGATCCACCTAACTAACTCCAACAAATTTAAATATTTACATGTTCTCTCGTAAGATAAATAGATTAGACAATTTGCTTAAAAACATTAGAACTCTATAAGTAAGCAACAACTCACAAGTATTATCTATCATGAAGATAGCATATTTTGTGTCAACTATTTAATAAGTTGTCGTAGTATGGGACAAAAGATTACGTTTGCATAAACACGCATTTCTAAATGATGAATTACTTTTTTACTATCAAAGAGAAAAATGATAACTTATAGTCAAACAAACAATATGCTTATCATGTCTATATGCATCTTAACATTATTTCAATATGCCTTCCTTCACTCTGCATAGAGATAATATAATAGATTATTTTATGACTAATTTGGGTCAAGTAAATATGATGCATATCATGGGACAAAAATTTTCTCTCTAAACATGATGGTGCCATTGGAATTAAAACACATCACTTTTAATCTTCCATGTTTGGCCGAAATGATTTTGTTGTTTCTATATATTAGGTCTTACAACAATTTGCAATGATAAATCTACAAATATTATATGCATGATCCATTAACATTTTTCATTCTTCTAACTCTCAAGAACACTTTTTGTTGATATTGATACCCTTTGCATAGCATAAAGATTGCTTGGCTAATTGATCATGAAAATTGGTCATTCATGTGTTATACTTATTTTTTTATGCTCATTTAATCGTTAAAATTCTTATGATCTATCTCCTAACCCATTAACACCGACATGGTCCGATCCTGGATCAGCTCAAGCTTGAACTTTGAAGTTTCAAGTCATTAGATGATCAATTATGTTGCCACGTCATGTGGTCTTGGTCTGTAGTGTTAGATAATTACAAACTAGGTCACTCATGTTGATTAGCATGTTAGGAAGTTCATTTCCTTTTTTCGAGTCCGTGAAAAGAGTTTAATGAATCAACCTTGATGAAAATGCCAAATGTGCCAACATCTTCACCTCCTCATTGGTGGCTTAACCAAACACACTCCAATCATCCTTTCTCTCCAGCTTTCACATTTGGCAAGAACCCTTGAGGTCATTGTGCTTCCTCAATCTACATTTGACACCCCTTTGGTCTACTAGGACGTGCTTCATCCTCATTCATTCATCTTTGGCTACTCTTTCTCGGCTTCTTTGCATTGTTGGCAATGATGAGATTCGATTGGCCATTGGGCGTCCAACATTTGGACATGAGGCATCGAATTCGCCATCAACACAAGTTCCTTCATGGCTCTAGTGTTTACTTAATTTGATTGGTAGCTTCTTTTGGAACTTGATGTTCAAATCCAAGCAAGCTTTGACTCTAACTCCATCAAATCAATACCTTTGTATCGCATTTTTTAGTGTTACTATCTTGACTGAATATTGATTTTATTTTTTGGTGAATTTGGCTCAGTCTTGTTTCGTTAACCCTATACATACACATATTAGGGGCATACCATATGTCATATGAAGATTAAAAAATATGTGTAGTCGTTGTAATATAGATGTTAGATGCCTATCAACATTTGACAATTTTTCAAATTGTATGATTGCCTAGAAAGATGTTTCTAAATTTATATTGTTTCCTTTCATTTTTCTGATAAATGATAAGACTAATAAAAACTAATGTTGTCAATGATTAAATTTAACGAAACATAACATTTTTTTGTTGTAAACAAGTGATAAGCATATGTACTAAATAGGTGAAGTAGGAAATTATTATATATTTATTTGTACACATATCCCAGAAGATTATTAATAAGCATATAACCTTCACATGCTTGAACTTCACACTTTGCTCTACATCATGACTAAACATATAGAGTGGCCGGACGGATAATATCCACCAATCTATTATATCTTTAATTTAAAAACTATATTTTATAATTTATATATTACTTTTCTTTATTATGCTTTTCTTTTATGCATACTTATAAAAGCCAACAATGTCAAACAAGAGTCAAAACATGTATTTCGTACTAGTTTACTCTTAGATGCAGCCTATCTTCATTTTTTTAATTCTTATTTTTTTTATAATTATTGCCTTTTTGATAGCTCATATGTGCATGACTTGAAAAAAAAGAGAGAATGGCGCGACTGAAGTTGAATCAAGATCAATCCGATCATAATAGATTGAGTTGGGTCAAATGTTTGATCGGATCTCCCAAACCATGAATCGTGTATGTACAAGCTAATTTTCTCTATACATCTTTTTCTAAATTGCGTAGGATATTTTCTCCCATAGCAAGTCAATTCTACTTTGCTCACTGCATATGAGTCACATTAAAAAACTGCGATGATATTTTCACAACGTCATCCTTATTAAAAAAAAACTTTTGAAAAAGATTGAATCTTATCCTTAAGTCCTGTTTGTTTGTAGAATCGAACGGAAATCACGTTCTTATTCCATCAAATATTATCTCGAAACTAAGTTTCGAAACAAGAACAAATATAGTGGAATCGAAGTCACGTGACTTAATTCCATTTTATAGAGGCTACTCTCTTTTTTTTACATTACACGGCATTTTAACTATTTTTTAAAATTTATTTTTTTCTTTTCTCTCACATAATAATTTTCATAAAATAAATTATTTAATAAATATAAAATATTCATAATAATGAATTAATATAATATAATTATTTATTCTTATTTTATTAAAAATTTTAATATTTCATTAAATATAATTAATTTTAAAAACTAGTTTTTATATTTAAATAATATAATTTTAACAAAATTTTTCCCATAATTTTTTTTATTTTATTTTAATTAATAATAAAATTATACTTCATAATTATAATTATCATTTTTAATTTAAAATTCATCAATTACATCTACTTTTTCCTATAACATCAACTATTTTATTCCTCATTATCAAATTTCACTATAATCAAATACACCCCGAACTAATATGTCAATTTAATTATGCATCAAAAAAATTAAGAGAAATCGCGATTTCATTTTCAAACGACCGAAATTTATGTTTCGATGTTGCAATAGAATTGGGTTATATCATCTCTCACTACCAATTTAATTGGTGGGATCATATTTTTGTGTTAATCTTGGCGTCGATAATTGTATTAAACCTTTACGAATTTATTTAAAATACGCTAAAACAAAAATTATTCCAATATATTATAAAATTATATTTGATCCATGGCCTTCCTAATAAAGTTGAGACTTCCAACAACCAACTTGGTAGCTTTGGCAACATAACATCACGAGTGAATGAACACAAGTGGAAAAACTAAAATCATATTCCCTGTGGACCTCTCATAGCTAATTAACACCTGGATTAAACGCCACATTCAGAAGCTTCAACTTTCACATTATTCAAACTTAGCTGCCCCACCAAAGTGGTTCACATGAAACCAGTTGGCTCATACCATTACAATTTTTTTTTCTATCATAAAATAAGTCGAATTTCTCAGCTTATTTTTCAATTTATAAATAAAAAATAAATATTTATCAATTTTTTTTCAGTTACCAAACAAAAAAAAGTTGTAAGTTACGTATAACTTATTTTGAGCGAGTTATAAATTTAACCAAATGCAAATATATATCATTTTTTTGTGTCTGTATTAAAAACGTAATCAAGAAAGTCATGTTCATAATTCAAATATTATGATAATATTTTTTTAGCAGTTTAGAGCTTTTTCAATATTTAATTTTTTAGATAAAAATCATTACCCACTGCTACATATTTTATACGTCATTTTCGCATTCATTTCCTATCACAATTAAATTCTCATTATATATATATATATATATATGTTAGATTTATTTAAGAATACCTACTCTTGTGGAAGGAGGGAGGACGGCACAACCACCCAAAGCCATCAAAGGTGTAGGGGCCACCAGCACGAGAGGATAAGGATTCATGCTCATCGCCACATGTTGTCCTGATCTCATGCAAATCTAATAATAAATCTAGCAATTTTAAAACACCAAGATTTGGTTGCATCTTTTATCCATTTCCTCTAAGCATCATCACCACATCCGGTTCCCAACCCGCCCCATATCTCTTGTCAATCTCCAACAATCCACCCATTCGCTCTCACGAACGGAATAAAATCTATAAATACTATTCATTGACTGGATAATTATTATTATTTTTTAATTCACCAATATATTATCCTACTTCGAGGTGGATCAGAAAATTAAAATTATTGCAAGTTATAGGAATTTATTACCCTCCTGATAAGGAAATAAATAGCATCCCATAATTCATGATTTTTTTCTCATTAATAAATATTATATTCTACTAAATACTTGAATCTTTAAAGTCCATAAATAGAAATTGAACATTCCAACTAACTGATTTGAACTCTTCTTAATTTGTTGTCACACGGATAATCAGAATAAAAAAGGAGATAAATTCGTCCGTTAACGCCTTATTTTAATTGTCTCATTCTTTTTTCTGATACAAATCTCACGAAACATTTGGAGCAAGAAAATTGGAAAGATAGATGACAAAGCCGACATCATGTGACTTCCACGTGGACCAATGGCCTTATAGATAATTTCCAACCATTTTCGTAGTAAAAATGGAGAAATAAGAGGAAAATAACAGAAACTAGTAAACAACCACACCTTATTCTCCACGTGTCATGCGCAAAAAAAACCCCAAAAAATTTCTCTGCTCCAATCACGCTCGGAGGAAGTCCCATCGGGGTATCACCGGGAGGCGAGAGAACGCCGGAGAACTTGGATGAGCGCGGCGGGCGCGCTGAGGTGCGGAAGGTGGCCCTCAGTGTGGAGAAGCTCGACGACGGTGCGGCCTCCGAGGTGCGCCTTGAGGTAGGCGGCGACAGAGGTGGGCACGGACATGTCCTTGGCCGTCTGTACGACGACGCAGGGCGCCCGGACGAGACCCAGCACACCGCGGAGGTCGCTGTTGAACACCGTGCGGCACACGAACAGCGATATGTCCGGGCGCATGTTGAACAGCGTCCGGCTGAACTCCCTCACGGCCGCCGGCACGTCGGCCCCCACCGCCAGCGGCGCGAAACCGCGGACCCACGCCTCATAGTTCGCCTCCATGGCCGCGAACACCTTCTCGATCTCACCCGTCTCGAACCCCCCGTGGTAGTCCTTGTCATTCAGAAACCTGCAGCCATGATTCCAAAGGAGAAATAATTAAGCAATCACACGATCGATCGTTTTGGCGAAGGGCTGGTTGAATCAAGTGAACGCGATGTAGGCTACCTGGGAGAGAAGCCGACGAGGACGAGCTTAAGGAAGAGGTCGGGACGGCGGATGGCGGCGAGGACGCCGATCATGGCGGAGACGGAGTGGCCGACGAAGAGGCAACGCTCGATGTGCAGGGCGTCGAGGATGGCGAGGAGGTCGTCGACGTAGGCGTCGAGGGTGGTGTAGCGGCGGAAGTCGAAGTGATCGGGGTTGACGCTGCCGGCGCAGACCAGGTCGTAGAGCACGACGCGGTAGTCGCGCTGGAAGAAGGGGAGGATGCGGTTCCACGCCGACTGGTCGGTGCCGAAGCCGTGGGACAGCACCAGCACCCGGTCGCCAGAGCCGACCACCCTCACGTTCAGTATCTCCAGCAGCTTGGAGCCACTGGGGGCGCCACTTTCGACGTAGCCATTGCTGCTGCCACCCATAATTATTTGTGTAGTCTGATTTGACTGTTTCCCAGCTCTGAGCTGATCGATCACCGAGAGATGTGCGTCTGTGTGTGCTTGGATTGGCCTACCTCCTACTGCTTTTACCTCACTATAAGGTAAGGTTGATGCATATGTTCTTCAACTGGGTGGGGGCTTAATTCATTTGGAGGTACATGCATGATAGCATGATAATTGATAGGGCTGTGTGCTTCCCAGATGATATGTGCATTTATAGTTTAGTAGGTAGTAGTAGTCTCTACCCCTCTAGGCAGGCAGTAGATGGATGAGAGAGAAAGAAAGAGGGGAGAGAGAGTGAAGCTTCTTGGTCGACACTTTCTGATCTCCTCCTCTTCTCCTTCTTCTCCCCCATTCCTTCCTCTGCATGTTCCACTTTTCCTCATCTCCCACCATTTTATTCTTCTGTGCACTCAAATTGGTAGGGCCACTTATCCATACCACATGTACATATTAAAACATATATTATATCTTTTGCCATCTCCCACCCTGTATTATACTTCTCGCGCGTGCGGGGTGACTAATTGTAACACACATTAATGTCGTGGGGAAAACATTTATATACACATTAAGCAAACACGTATACATATGGCTAAGTGTACATGTGCCACTTTCCCGATCCACACGTACGAGTCCCGGGACACGTTCGCCGCATGGTCGTTAGTAGAGCTACGATATATGACGGGGGCACACCACACGGATGAAGCAGGACGAGAAGAAGGAGATAAGATTATTTGACTTTGGGGCTTATAAGGACGTCAGCCCTTGAGATCTCCGACAACTAACAAGGAAGATAAAAATTTTTATTACCAACTTGTGAGATCTCCCTCCCACGACGAACACTGCACAGAGAGCCCAATGATTGATATATACCTGCCACCCCTCTCTCTCACACCCCTTTTAGTGCGTGATGAATAGGCTTCAATTTGTTAATTAATCGAGTTATTATTATAATTAATCTACCGAGTCTCGGTGTCTAGTTAAAATAATTTAAAGGATTGTTACTTTCGAACTTGATTCCTGTAAATATTAATTTTAGTTTAACTATATAATAATAATAATAATCATAATCTTGACATGTGTGGTTTAGCTGGTGCCCAGACTCAATCCGGATAAGACAAGTCGTAAAAAAATCAACTATTTAAATAGTTATAATTTTTCTATTTCGTCTGAACGTGGATACAAAGGAAATCAAGTTATAAATTGTCTTCGCCGAATTCTCGATGCACATCATGTGAGGCGCGCACGAGTTGACTTTGTGTTCAAATTACAAGAATCGTGCACCCATTTAAAAAATGTTTTTAAAACTAGAGTTAAAATTTTCAATTCATATCCCAAACTGAGTTAAATTTCATGCACTAATCTAATATGTATTCCGAAATTTAAGCAGTTTTTTTTTTTTAAAAAGGTAAATGTTATGTAAAAAAGATCAATCTTTTGCTTCCCGAGCAAATCTAATATGAAATTTGATATATATTTGTCTAAAAAAATTAATTAACTACGATTCAAACGTCTCTCATAATTCAATGATTATTACAACTGTCATGTCATTCTCTCATGTTGTATTTAAATATAATATTATATTAGATTTATATAGGTTAAACTTTGGTTACCCTTTTATAACGTCAAAGCAGCTAAACAATAAAAAAAATTTAAATAATTTTAAAACTCCTCAGCCACTATAAACATAGCAATCACTGAATCAAAATTGAGAATTTTTTAACAAAAATATATTAGTATATTAGACTAGAAGTCTAAATCTGCAAAATTTACGCACCTAAGTTTATTACTATTTTTTAATTCACATTTTCAATATTCTTCTCATAATCTCATTTGAGTTATTGTTATTTGTTATTTGGTCCAATGCAACATATTAGTTATGAAAGAACAAAATAAACATGGGTTTTACCAAAATCAATTTAAAGTTTATTGACCCATGACCTGATTAACAAAAGACGATTAAGTATGATTTAACACGGCACCCACCTGCCGTTTCGCGTAGTCATTGGTGATAAAAGTTTCTTAATGGATAGCGGTTTAAGGCGCACCCAGTTCAAGAGACTCGGTGCCTCCGGTCTGACTCGGTCAAATAAAACAAACTTTCAACTCCTCCCAAATAATTAACATAATTTAAATATATGAATATAGGAAAAAATATCGATCATGATCGGAAGTTTTTTTAATATCCACTTTAAGCCCAGTATCCAATGCTATTATCTAATGCGTTATTTGAAATTTACGGTAAAAATCAAATTATACGAATAGTCTCAACTTTAAGTGTGGTAACAACTCGGTTCATAATTTTAATTTATAACTAGAATATCATTGATCTTTAATTTTCTCGCACATCTCGTTCTAATCGATAATAGTCAATTTTCGATTATATTACTAAGGTGACACAATAAAAATAATATAAAAATAATAATTAGTTTTAAAAATAAAAAGTGACAGGGGGTGCCCCCTCTACGAGCTCACGTGTCGACGAGCTCACACAGGAGGATCCCCTTTTTTTCTTTCTCGTCGCACACAAGGAAGACTCACGAGGGGGGGGCGACGCCCTCTTGTGCGCGAGCTCGCACAAGGGACGTTGACCCCCTTTCTTTCGTCATCTCACACGAGGAAGACTTGCGAGGGGGGCTTTGTGCGCCGACAAACTCACACAGGGGCGTCAGCCCCTCTTTTTCTTCCTCGTCGCACGCGAGGAAGACTCGCGAGGGGGGTCGGCACCCCATACGCGAGCTCGCACGCCGGCATAAGACAACGCCGATCCCCTGCCATATTTTTATTAATTTTTATATTTTTTATTAATTTTATTAATTTTTATTATGTCACATCAGTAATATAATCGAAAAATTGACTATCACATGTCAGAAAGACGATTTGTGTAAAAAAAAATAAAGTTCATAAATAATCTATTTACAAATTAAAATTAGAGGGCCATTAAGATATTGACATATAGTTGGGGGATCATCCATCTAATTTACCCATAAAGGGTATAACAATGTCTCAATATTTTTATTGTGATTCTTTAACTCAAATCAAATATTGGACTTGCGTTTTCATTTGGGGCAATGTGTATAACCATTCAAAATACTCTCACCTATAATCTAATTTGTGATGTCAAATTTTATTTTATTTTCGTTATGAGCATCATTGGCCCCAAATTTTCTTCCTGAAAAAGTTAGTTCCCTTGCAAACTCTCTTAGTTAATGATGTTATCTAAAATATAGTTCACTGTAGATTTTGTTGTTTCAAGTGTTAGATATATTTTAATAATGTTTGATATTTTCTTTTTTTTTTTGTTCAGAATATTATTTCATACTTCGAAATGTAATTACTTTTAACAATAATTTAAGCCCAATAAAATTATTTAGATCACAAGGTTGTGATAGATATAATTCAAAAAAATAGATCAACTAGTTTAACTGTACGAGGGAAAATAATGGCACATACCTTTCAATATCGAAAATAACACATTCAATTCGTACAGAATTTAAACATAAAAAAGTTTAAATTTAAAAAATGCTAACAGTGATGGATGCAGATTAAAAACATAGTACATCCTATCATCTACGAACACAAAAGTGTACCTGAACGTGCAAATGGTGTCTCTGATCAATGACCAGAGAAACAATTCTTTTTTTCCATCCAGTTTTTCGAGCATTTTTTTATAATTTTGATGGTGTGCAGTTGTTCAGTAACATGCATCTACCTTAGTTATTCAATGTGAGAAAATTCTTAATATTATCATTCATCCAACTAGATTTAATTGGAGCCTACCAAGGCTTATTTCAATTAAGGATAACATAGTTTATTAAGTTAAAAGTGGCCACTTATTAATTCACCTAAACGTCTTCCCAAAATTCCTTTTTACCAGAGATTTCTTTTTTCTCCTCATTAGTCGAGTTCATACAGCTCTACTTCTGCTTCAACATTTATGAGCCTACCTTCATATGTCCATGAGAGTGTTTGCCCACGAAATGGATAAGCAGCTTTATTACTTTTCTCAAAGGGAATCTGATTCAATTATCTGTGCGCGTAGTAGGCGTACTCGTCCTCACTTGCCTTTTTGTCAGTCTCCTCTCTCTCTCCTCTCTCCTCTCCTCGCCTTGTTGCCGCGTCCACCTAATTCTCATGGAAAAAGCATCCACCCGCCACCGGCCCACCCCCATATTCTGAAACCATTCCATTCATCTGCGTTATCCCCATCTTTCACATCCTCCCTCCCTTTTTATTACCCTTTGTTTTATCTCTACTGGCAAAATGCTTCGTTTCTTTTGGCAGCAATGCGAAATGCATTACTGCTCAATCCTAAGCAAGAGAGAACACAAGTGGCTATTCAAATCTCCCTCAGACCCCCAAGCCACTATGTTATGTCTTTGCGTCCCCGTCCTTCCTACCTGTTGAAAACGTGAAACCTGCTTTGGTGAGCTCTGACCTGTGATCACATGCAAAGAGTCATATTCTTTGGATGATGAGCACAGTTCATGGGTTCAACACAGGAGGTTTCGTGAGCTATGACCTGTGATCACCCCCTAGTCCGTCCTTTTTTTCTTTATTTTTATTTTTTTGCACACTGGACCTTGCACCATCTCTTGGCCCTTCTCGCAACAAGTGTCGTTTCTCTCTGTTGCATCTTGGACAAGATTTTGGGGAAGTTGACATCCGTTTCTGCCTCCCGGTCTCCTTTGACCAAAAGATCGTTTGAGAGGAGGCGAATCCAAGCGAAGATATATCGCATGCATGCGGTGGTGCACAAACGCCAAGTACAGACCAACTTCGTCCCCGAGATCTGATTGGTTTCTCTGGTGCTCTTTGGGGATAATGTTTTGCAGGGGCTACTCTTGAAGTAGACACTTTTGAACGAGTTTCAGATAGACGTGTGTGTCAAGGTGGGGCCCCAGGATCAAATAGGGGCAACAGGGACGTGGGCATGCACTAAATGGTTAGATGAGTCATAAACCTTATCATCCACATAAGCTTGGCTCCTCCCTTCCTCAGAATTCTCACATCAAAAGCGAGGCCATGGCATCTTTTATTGTTTCTTCTTCTTTCACATACAGTTTATTAGTGCTGACTGCAATGGTGGTGGACTTTGAGCTGAGATTGAGTGGAAATCAGAAGCCCTCACTACTTTTGCTGAGCGCCTGTTGCATCCTGACACACACAATGAACGAACATATTGGAGATCACGGATAATTTCGCTATTCATCACATAGATATAATTAATATGATATATATATATATATAGTGGAAGATCATATATGGTTACGAGTCCCTTGGCCATAGACATGTCCTCTTCTGTCGAGCCTCTGCATATGGGGAAGGGCCCTCCCCTGTATAGAAAGATCTTCTCAAAGCTGGCTGAGCACCATGGAATGAGGAAAAATAGGCACCTCTAATTTATCTGTTATTTGTGGAAGGCTAAAATTGTTCATCTGTATCCTGTAGTATCATAGTCGATCTTGAGTCACATCCATTTATTAATAAATCTGGTACGTATGTTTCAGCCTTTTGTGATATTTGGATTGGTTAGGATAGATAATCCGGAAGCATGCCAGGATTTGGATAAGGGAATTAAAGCTCAGAGAGAGAGAGAGAGAGAGAGAGAGAGAGAGAGAGAGAGAGAGAGAGAGAGAGAGAGAGAGAGAGAGAGAGAGAGAGAGAGAGAGAGAGAGAGAGAGAGAGAGAGAGAGAGAGAGAGAGAGAGATATGCATGTTTTATGTGAAAGCGCCCTGATATCGGAATATTTAGTTCCAACTCCACTTTGGTGCCACCGAATGGAGGCTTAATGTCCATGGGACCATATATTGGTATAGTTGCAGTGTAGGCATATATTGGTATAGTTGCAGTGTAGGCATATATTGGTAAATGAACACTTGGAATTTTAATAAACCAACTGCGCAATGTGCATGTGGTCCATTACTGTGTTCTGTGCATACTGCAAAAGTGCTAAGTTTTGAGTACAGAAAAAAGGTATTAGATTATTGATTTGAAACCTTATGGCCTGGTCTAGTGACCAGTTCACTTGTAGGTTCTAGATGTTAGAGTTGGTGAATACTTTCAGGATCTCTTATTTCTCACACCGGTTTTATCCACGTGAGTTTAGGGGAATCCGAGTATTACTCAATTAGCAGTGCTGCTGAAGTACGAACGAAAGAGGAGGTTCGGAGGGCCCCGCCCCCCGACAGCGGTCCCGCTCGCCGGTGAGCGGGCGGGGGTTCGGGGGCAGCGCCCCCGAAATCTAGACGGGTTTTGGGGTTTTATTTAATCGGCCCGTGTGGTTTGTATTAGGTTTTTTCTCTGTTTATTTGGGTTTTAAATCCGGTTTGAAAAGACTATTAATAGCCTAATTTCTGGTGTAATCTGTGCGGCGGTTGTAAACCTAAATAATATAGTGGAACTTCTTTGCAGGACGTAGCCCTCATCTCAAGGGTGAACCTGGGTAAATTCGTGTGTCTCCTCTATTTTTCTGCAATCTCTCTGCAATCTTCTCTCCTTATTCTCGAATTTTTCCATCAATTAGTATCAGAGCACAGGTTGTTCGAGGAATTAGGATTTATTCGAGATGTCAGAAGGGTCGCGAATCGAGATAAAAAAATTTGATAGAACACGGTTTGATCTCTGAAAGATGAAGATGGAGGATCTCCTCTGTGATCGAGATCTTTGGACGGCAATCGAGAAGGAGAGGACAGGCAAAGAAGCGACGATGGCTGCAGATGCGACGAAGGCTTCAGATACGGCTTTCTTCAGTCAAACAGATCCAAAGGCGATTGAAGAGTGAGATCGGATTGATAGAAAGACGAATGGTTTGATTCGGCTTTGTCTTGCAGATTCAATTATTACGAATGTGATGAGTAAACCTACAGCCAGAGATCTGTGGAGGAAGTTGGAATCTCTATATCAAAGTAAGTCGTTGGTTAATAAGTTATTTCTGAGGAAGAAATTGTACAATCTTCGGATGCAGGAGGGTGACTCATTTTCTACTCATCTTTATAACTTTAACACGGTGATCAATCAACTTGTATCAATCGGTGTTAAGTTTCAAGATGATGATAAGGCAATAGCATTATTCTGTTCGCTGCCGGATTCATGGGATAATTTGATTGTCGTGATTAGTGACGGGAATAAAGAACTTTCGTATGAAAGTGTATGTGCTGCCTTATTATCAGATAAAATACGGAGAAAGGGATCGGCAAGTTCTAGTAAAGAGGCGCTGACGGCCAGAGGAAGGCAACCAGAAAGGAATCAAAATCAGAGAGGGAGATCCAAATCTCGTGGGCGTTCGAAGAGTGGGGCCATCTGAAGCGAGATTGCAAAAATAAGCCGGTTCATAAGAAAGAAGCCGAGTCAACCTCGGACAAAAAGGAGGCTGAGGCAGGAGATATGTATGTGGCTTCTGCATGTATGGTACAGTCAAATAAGGATGTCTGACTCATCAATACTGGTGCTTCATACCACATGACACCTCATAGACACTAGTTTTGTGAATATGATGAGTATAATGGTGGGGATGTCGTGCTCGGAGATGACACTGCGGTTCAGATTATTGGACGTAGCAGGGTAAAACTGAGAATGAATGATGGCATGGTGAAGAATCTACCAAATGTGGTGCATATGCCACTTATGAGCAGGAGTTTATTATCTGTTAGTATAATGATAAATTCGGGTGTTATATTCGGTTGCGATAAGGATTCGTGCAAGATGGTCAAAGGGTCTATTGTGATTGCGCGAGGGGTTCGCTATGGCGCATTGTACAAGTTGCTCGGAGAGACTATATCTGTGGGCTGCGGATTTATTTCTAAAGATGCCAAAGAAGATGAAGACAACACATCTATGCTGTTGCATCAGAGATTATGTCATATTAGTGAGAAAGGACTTTCTACCATAGCATCAAGTCAGATGATAGAACGAGTTCCGGATTGTTCTGTGGGCTTTGGGTTCTGTGAACATTGTCTTCATGGAAAACAGAACCGAGTCAGTTTTCAACACACAGGTTCAAGAGCAACGAAGATTCTCGAACTGATCCATAGTGATGTCTTTGGATCAACTCTGACTCCATCTATTGGAGGGTCAGGGTACTATGTTTCTTTTATAGATGATTTTTCGAGATACAGTTAGATTTATTTTATCAAGAATAAATCAGATGTATTCGATAAATTTCGAGAATTTAAAATTTTGATGGAAAACCAATTGAGCTGCAAGATCAAGGTCATTCGTACAGATAATGGATGTGAATTTTGTTCAGATAAGTTTGAACAGTTCTGCGTGGAAATGGTATTGCAAGCCAAAAGTCAACTCCATATACACCTGAGCAGAATGGAGTAGCTGAAAGGTTAAATCGGTCACTCATGGAGAAGGCCAGATGCATGCTGAGTTGGGCTGAATTGGGGCAAGAATTCTGGGCAGAAGCTATAGCCACAGCAAACTACCTGAAGAACCGCTCACCGACCTCATTAGTGAAGGATCAGACGCCTTATGAGGCAATGTTTGGGAAGAAGCCAAATTTGTCTCATGTTCGGATGTTCGGATGTGACGCATATGTTCATATACATAAGGAAAAGCGGGGTAAGCTTGACAGTAAATCTGATAAGAACATATTTGTCGGATACAAGGAAAGGGTCAAGGGCTACAAACTGTGGAATCCAAAGTCAAGGACTATTATTTACAGCAGGGATGTTGTTTTCCGTGAATCACGTTCCCAAGTTGAAGTTCAAAAAGGTGATGAACCTAAGAAAGTGGTAGTGCTTGAAGAAGTTTTTGATTCTGAAACTTCAGATGTGGATGCACAAGATACTTCAGTTGAGTCTGTTACAAAACCGAATCAAGAGGACTCGGTTAATGAAGCTGAAGATGCAGATTCAGATGAAGACCCAGATATTGGTACTACCATACCAGTTCTCAGGAGATCGACACGAGAAAGAAGAACACCTTTGAGATACTCTCTTAGTGCTCTGAGTTCGTTTCATGCTTTGAGCATAATCGGAGAAGAACCTAGTTCTGTAAAAGATGCAAGGTCTATGGATGATGTAAATCAGTGGGAGCTTACTATGACAGATGAGATGCAGTCACTGGATAAGAATGAAACATGGAGCTTGTGTAAATTGCCTAAGGATAGAAAAGGCAATTGGTTGCAAATGGGTGTTCAAGCGAAAGCTGAAATCGGATGGGTCTGTAGAGAAGTACAAGGCGAGGCTGGTAGCTAAAGGATACTCTCAGGTTGAGGGAGTCGACTATGATGAGATTTTTTCTTCCGTGACGAAAATGACTTCAATCAGACTTGTTCTATCTCTGGCAGCAGCATATAATCTTGAGGTAGAGCAGATGGATGTGAATACGACATTCCTTCATGGGGACTTGGAGGAAGAGATATATATGAGACAACCAGGAGGTTTTGAGATTCAAGGTAAAGAGAAGCTGGTGTGCAAATTGAAGAAGTCTCTGTATGGATTGAAGTAGTCGTCAAAGATGTGGTACCAGAAGTTTGATACGTACATGCTCGAACTCAAGTTTGTACGTTCAAATTCAGATCATTGTGTTTATGTGAAGAGAGTTGAATATCAGTGTGTCATTCTTACACTATATGCGGATGACATGTTGCTGATTGAAAACAGTATGAAGATGATGAATTCAGTGAAGGGTTTGTTGGCCAAGAAGTTTGAGATGAAAGACTTAGGACCAGCAAATTTTATTTTGGGTATGCAGATTAGAAGGGATCGTCAGAAGCGAAAGTTGTGGCTAGGACAAGAGAAGTATTGAAAAAATTTAACATGTCGGATTGCAAGTCAGTGAGTACTCCTATGTCTCTAGAAACCAAACTTTCTGCAGAGCAATGCCCGAAAACGAATGAAGAAGCCGAAGAGATGGACCGTGTGCCATATGCAAGTGCAGTGGACAGCTTGATGTATGTCATGGTGTGCACGCATCCAGATATAGCCCAAGCAGTAGGAGTCTTGAGTCGGTATATGTCTAACCCAAGCAGGGAATATTGGAATGCTATCAAGAGTGTTTTAAGGTACTTTCGTGAAACTTCAGATTTTGCTTTGTGCTTTGAATGTGCATGAAAAGGAATGATGCTTAATATTGTAGGCTATGTAGATGCTGATTGGGGTGGAGACATTGATAGTAGACGGTCCACTAGCGGATATATTTTTACATTATTTGGGACTGCACTAAGTTGGATGAGCAAGAGACAAAGCGTGGTAGCACTTTCTTCTACAGAAGCTGAATATATGGTTCTTACTCATGCTGCAAAGAAGGCGATATGGCTATGGCGGTTGTGCTTGGAGCTCGGATTTGAGCAATGTGCCATAGATGTGAGATGTGATAATCAAGGTGCTATTCAGTTAGTTAAGAATCCTGTATTTCATTCACGCACAAAGCATATTGACATCCAATACCATTTCATTCGGGAAAAGGTGAAAAAGAAAGAGATTCAGTTTGAAAAGGTTGATACAACAGAAAATAGTTCTGATTTTCTGACTAAATCAGTTGCATGTGTAAAGTTCGAGTGATGCTCTAATGCTATCGGATTGAAAAAGAATGTTGCTGACAAGGCTCTCATTAGTGTGAAGTATCCACCAAGTGGGAGAATGTTAGAGTTGGTGAATACTTCAGGACCCCTTGTTTCTCACACCGGGTTCGCCCACGTGAGCTTAGGGGAATCTGAGTATTACCCAATTAGCAGTGCTGCTGGCGTACGAACGAAAGGGGGGGGGGTTCGGGGGGATCCGCCCCCCGACGGCGGTCGGGGGTTTGTGGGCAACGCCCCCGAAATCTAGACGGGTTTTGGACTTTTGTTTAGCCGGCCCGTGTGGTTCGGATTAGGTTTTTCTCTATTTGTTTGGGTTTTAAATCCGGTTTGGAGAGGCTATTAATAGCCTAATTTCTGGTGTAATCTGTGCGCCGACCGTAAATCTAAACGATATAATGAAACCTCTTTGCAGGACGTAGCCCTCATTTCAAGGATGAACCTGAGTAAATTCGTGTGTCTCCTCTATTTTTTTGCAATCTCTCTGCGATCTTCTCTCCTTGTTCTCGATTTTCCCATCACTAGAAACCACCAAACGTTACATGTTTGGCTTTCGTATATCTTTGGTTATGCTAATTGCTTGCAATCATATTGTTTATATAATGATGTGTACCTCAATTAATGGAACAGTCTTGTTTTTCTTGTTTGGGAGTAAATTAATATATCACAGAAACTGAAGACACAACATTTTCCACGATGATGAAAAATCAAATTTCGTCTCTCTTGGACTTGGAGTAAAATTTCCACCATTATACCAAAACTTTGTATATTAACAATCAAACTTACTTGGTCAACTGATTAAGATATGTATTTCTCAACTTCTAATAATTAAGTAAAATAGTGCTATGATATGTAATTAATAAAAGGACAACCTTATTTTGTCTGGTAACATGAGTAACGATATCGAGAGATTCGTCAGTTAATTACAAACATTTTAAAAAAAAATCATGTCATTGATTAACATGCTTAATTCGGAGTTCACTCCAAGAAAATTTGACTATTCAGACGATCCCGATCCTCTAAAATTTTTCAAAATTTGTCGAAAAATAAAATTTCTGACGATTTTTTTAACGAATATGATTTGTCAAAAAATTACTCGTTACAAACACCTTTCCAACGGGCAAGAGATATTTGTCAAAAATTTCCAACTAATAACTATGATAACGTTAATGATACGGAGCAAAATAATAAATAAGTGGTGGTTTTAAGAATCAAGCCTATAACTACTAATTCCCAACAACTTACTGAAACATAATCCGACTAATTAGTTGTGCCAACCAAATTTGATTTTTAACCCGCCTAATTTGAGAACACAAGTATATAAAGTGTTTGAAAAAGATATGTGCTGTATTTCTTCCTAAAAAACAGCCGCAGAAATTTGATTTGGAACTCTTCATGGGCCTAAGAAATCACTCAAGATTTAGCTCGGAACGAACTTAAAGTTACATAACCGCTCATTATCAGCATGGCATGCACACCAGAGAGAGAGTACACTGCATAGTATAATAGTTTTTAAAATAAACCTGATCAGACTGACTGATCCGACTAGTTCAATTTTAAATCGACCACCGGTTCGATCCGGTTTAATATTAAAAATCTAATTGTAAAAAAAATCGGATCGAATCAAGTCAATCCGGCCAAAATCGGATTGAACCGAAAAATCAATTCAATTCAATTTTTTTCGAAAAAGTAAAAAAAATTGAATTAATAGAAAATAAATAGAAAAAAGGAAAGTATATTATAGTATTAATGGTGGAAGAATAGGAAAAGGAGAAAATTAGGGAATTATATTTTATAAGGGGAGAAAAATAAGGATTTAGATTTTACATAATGAATGTAAAAAAGGATATTAGTAATAAAAGAATTTAAATTTGAATTTGAAAATGAAAGGTAAGAAGGTAATAATAAAATAAAATTTAAATAAAAGAGAAAATTATCATGAATTTATGTAAGATGATAAATTTTAAATAATTATAAATATTTATATTAAAAATTAAAGCATAAGCAATACAATAAATGTTATAAGATAAACATGAAAAATGAAATAGATATTATGAAGAAAATTTTGAAATTATATAATAAAATGTGAATATTCATGTGAAAGGCGTAGTCGATGGACAACATGTGAATATTCATGTACTACCCCTTGTTGATCCCGAGAAACGGAGGAGATTAGGTTAGCCGAAGGATGGTTATCGGATCAAGAAGACAAGGTAACCTTGCTTTTTCAAAGTAAAAAATAAAAGTTATGATATATGATTAATTAATATGATATTCATCAAAGTCATCTCCAACATTTAAAACTTAGTCTCATAAGTTTTATGCCTTTTGTCGCTAAAAAAATAAAATTATTCATGAAATTATTGGGTGATAAAATAAATTATAAATATTATATATTTTTAAAATATAAAAAATATTACTATTTGATTAATTTAAAATGATGACTGATATGTTTTTTATTTTATTATTTATTACCTTTTATCCTTTAATTTATAATATATTTTATTAAAATAATATTGTTTTAATAAAAAACTGATATCGAGGCCGACCGAATCACCGGTCTGTGAAATTATTTTAATAATATATTTGATTAATCAAATCCGAGGTCGACCCAATTACGGTCTGAATATTATGAGAATTTTTAGACTAAACTTTTAAAAGGATTTAACATTTTTTTTTAAAATAATATTGACTACCAAGTACAATTGCTAGTTCCGTCAGCCAACACACAACGTCGTGTCGATTTTTCATTCATTCGTGCTTATTAAACCGATCCTGAAACAACGAAAGTCTAATCAAAATGTGGTTGCGAATTGCGATGTTGATATTTCTAATACATATAAATCATTCTGTTTAGACATTCAATCTTGAGCCACAAAATACTCTTTTCGTAATTTTAAATTGTTCCATGGAAACTGTGCAAAGTTATTATTTTTTGCACCGGTGATTATATAGCCATAAGCAAAGAATGAAAATTAAATTCTTTTAGTTACCTACTTTCTATTATCAAACTGGTTATTTTATACGCACTTTAATACATTTTCTTATTTTCTAAAAAAAATGATGGAGACAGTCGAAAAACAAAAGAAAAACCTCAACCTACATCGCAGGTTGCGCCTGCGGGCCTCAGCCCGCCACGTAGTATTGACCCCGCGCGGGGCAAGGCCCACAGTTGTGAACAATGATGACCTTTTTAAATTTACAATGTATTAAAAAAACTCTGAGAAAATTATATTAAAATGGAAAATGCATGTTTTAGGCACCAAATTTTTTTAAAAAAGTTTTCCGAAAGATTTTTGGTGATGCATGACAGTAAATAATTCATTTTATTTATTTTTTTTACATTACTATATCATTAAAACATTGTGCTATTCTATTACGTGACATGTCTTATTTAATGGTTTCTGCACATAAATTTTGGATAACTAAAATTTTCATTTTTTTTAAAAAATATCATACATTCATTCTGGAATTTTGTTATGTTTATTATGATGCAAATTGAATATTCCACGCGTGCCATGCAAAATTATATGATTATGTATTAAATAATTGTTATGACCATAATCGTGTTATAATAGTGTATGAAAATGTAAAGCCATGCACGTACTTTTGTTACGTTCATTATATTAAATAATGTAAGGTCAAATATAATATTAAATTACTATAAAATATTAAGATTCATGAAAGTCATGATATTTACTTTTGCGTTTTTATTCATATAAATAAATTTATAACGTTATTGATATCGATCTTAATATCTGAATTTACATTCAGTGTAAATCCTTTATTTAAGATACTATTCCGATCATTAACTGCAATGGGGAAAAAAATTGAAAGATTGAAATTTTCTGTAGTCCATATATTGAATTAAAATTTTAAAATAGAAGAGGAAAATCAAATCTGATTGGAAGAGAAAAGGTAGGTAAGAGAATTGATCTTTTATAGGCTCAAGCCTTACATTCGTGGAAAATTACTTTTGAAACAAAATAAGGATATAAAAAAAACAAGTAAATCCAAGGAAGAGAAATATTAAAATTACAATTTTATAACTTTAGAATATTTAAAATAAAATTTACTGAGTATTAAAAATAATATTAACTTTATTAATGTTTAATAAATTAATTTCTTTTATATTGTTGGCATGAAAAAAATAAAAGATAAACTTTATATGCATTTGTTGATTAATATTAGCTTATATGTGTAGCTTTCGCATTTACACTTGCATTTTGTCCGGTTTTTCACAATACGGCCTGCGAGTATAGATATTTTGTTTCATAACAATACAACGGTCACACCTATAAAAATATCACGGCAAAACGATCTCATAAAATGAAATGTTTTCAAATATATAATATAAAATTTTAGAACATGACAATGAAGACTATTCAAAGAATGAATCAGCAATAAGTTTCATGTCATTTTACCCACACTACTACATCAAAGTAATAGTTCCTTTTTTGTATTTACGCTTCTATATATATTTTTCTCATTTCCGAAACTTTTTTATGTTAAGTATCTACCAAGTGACAATTTTGGAAGTTGATTATGACACGTTGAAGTAATGCCATAAATTGATAAATAGTGACAGTCTCAACATTATATCATGAGATAAAAATAAATAATTAGTCCGATCATTTAAATCAAATTAGTGTTTTTTAAAGTCCAAATCCCAAACTAGTAGCTCTACTCGATTTTAGGGCACAATTCGCTAATTAGTTGTGCTAAGCATTGTTATTTGAAAAAAAATAATATTATGCTTTTTAGATGGTTGACGCATAAACATACGCTTATTTCCATAAATCTCCTATAAACTATCACGATTTTTCGCATCTAATATTAAATTATGAACTTATTTTTTTTAATATTTAGATTATCATAATTTTTTCATTTTAATTTTGGATAAATTTTAGTGATAGTCATCCAACTTACGGGGCATTCCCAGTAAGGTCATCCAAATTTATTTTGTAATAAGACGATCAACCAACTTTAAAATCATTTTAGCCTAAATCATCGCGACATATTATAGTCAGTAAACTAGTAAATCGATGATGTGGTGTTGACATGGATGCTTATGTGGCACTACGCTAGCATTTTATCTCTCCTCCATGTCAAATTAAAAAAATCAAAATTTTCACGTCAACATTTTTTTCGTTGCTCCATGCAAACTTTTCTTTTGTATCTACATGGTCATCAAACTTTTCGAAACTTTCAGATAAAGTCATTCAACTTTTTAAATTTTCAATCGTGATCATCATTAAAAATTTAATAATAATAGTAATAAACATGAAAAATAAAAAATAAAAATTTGAAGACACTTAGACCGACTCGGTACATTTTTTGGCACGACCCATTCGGATTGAGCCGTCCAAACATTTTTGTGTATTAAATATATAATATTATAATATTTCATAAATTTTTAATTATGAAAATAAAAAATTAGAAAACTAACATACCAATTATATCTTTATATTATATTATGATATTTTTATATAATACCGAGTCAAATCGTAATGGCTCGTCCAACGGAGTGCTAAGCGCGACCCAACATTCAGCGGAATGCTGAGTCAAACATGATTTTTTTATATAATATTATGATAAATAATATTTTTATTTTTTAATATTATGATACTTAATAATTTGGCTCAATAATTCGTTGAATGTCGGGTCCTGCCCAATACTCCGCTAGATAAGCCATGACTCGACCCCGATGAAATACCACATGAAAAAAGTATATTTATTTTATAATTATACTATATTTATTATTTTAAAATTTGTTTCAAAAAATGAACGATGTGTTATTTTTTAATTTTTTAATTTTCTTAACCAAAATTAATTTATTATCATAATATCATATATTTAATACACATAAAAAGTTTGGACAACTCGATCCGAATGAGTCATGCCAAAAAATATACCGACTTAGTCTAAGTGTTTTGAAATTTTTATTTATTTTATTATTATTATTATTATTAAATTTTTAATGATGATCACGATTGATATTTTGAAAAGTTGAATGATCTTGTCTGAAAGTTTTGAAAAATTGGATGACCATGTAGATACAAAAGAAAATTTTAGATGGAGTATAGAGAAAAATGTTGACATAGAGGAGAAAGAAAATGCTAACGTGGTGCTACGTAAGTATTCACATCAGCGCCACGTCATCGATTTACTGGTTCCCGGTTATAATTGGTCGCGATGACTTTGACTCAAATGATTCTAAAGTTGAATGACCGTCGTGTTACAAAATAAAGTTGGATGACCTTATTGAAAATGCCCCATAAGTTAGATGACCATCATTGAAATTTACTCTTTTAATCATTCCGCCCACTTGTTACATTTTTTGTTACTTGTAATTTTTTTCATTTATGAAAAAAAATTAAATTACCTCTCGTTATATAATACATCAAATAATAAATTTAAAAAATAAAATAGAAAATAATTTCGGCAAAGATTGATTTGTGTGGCAGGCAAGAGAGGAGGGAGAGCTTTCCCAACTTTTTTTCATTTTTTTATTTTTTATATTTATTATTTGATGTGTTATAGAGGATGTGTAATTTAATCTTTTCATAAATAAAAAATTAACAGAAAATATAGTAGAAGTGGACGGGAGAATTAAAGTAAAAAAGTAATACAAAAAAATAAATTAGTAGTTTGAAGTTAAATACAAAAAAATCGTGATACTAAATCTTTACATAGTTATAGTCATTAAATAAAGAATACTTTCTCTATACGGTTCTTCGAGAAAAGTGCAATCATGTACTATTCGTGAGAAATTTTATTTTGGGTGTTGTTAATTGTTGAGAAGAGGAAAGAAAAGAATAGAACTCATTGGAAGATAAAACACTACACTTACTAATTATATTATGTTAAAATATTACATATTTACCCTTTTGAATAATATTAGAAAAAAACATAATGAAAGATATTAGTGTTCATTCAAATGATTTATCAACTTTTTATCCTCC
The DNA here is from genome assembly GCA_030549335.1 of Pontederia crassipes. Classification (NCBI taxonomy): domain Eukaryota; kingdom Viridiplantae; phylum Streptophyta; class Magnoliopsida; order Commelinales; family Pontederiaceae; genus Pontederia; species Pontederia crassipes. The sequence goes on along the minus strand of CM060184.1, from coordinate 16,753,312 downwards.
TTTCTCATTCTTCTTTCTTGCTAGAAATAAATTATCCTTTTCCCCTCCCCTTTCTCCTTTCCCTCTCTTTCTCCTTCTTTTCCATTGATTATAGTTTATATATATAATTAATGTAAGAGATGAGGGAAAAATAGAAATAAATATAAATGATACCATAAATTAAGTTTTAATGTAACACTTTCTTAACCCATCAACACATTATTCATTTTGAAAATAAAAGATTGTGTCACTTACAAACTTATGACCACTTAGTATTTTGTCCATGGCTATCACTCATAGTCTTTTTTAATCTTGGAGTGTTACAATTATTGACTTAGTAATATTAACAATTATTAAATAGACAATGCGTTAATTGAAAGAAAATGACGTTGAATAGTGATACAGTTTCACGAAAGTATATATTTTATGTTTTTAATTTATCTTTTCTCATATAAGTTCCTTAAAAAAAACACCAATTATAAAAATTTCAGAAACCAGAAGCCTCAAATTACTGATGACTTCAAGCAAAGGCTTCATCAAAGTTTATCGCATAATCGGCACTTGTAGCAACTCATGTTACTTTTCTTCTGATTTTTTTTTGTTGTGCATTTATTTTAAAATTTTGTAGATAAACAAATTTACACAAAAAGAAAACTATTATTTTTATTATATATTACGAATCTTTAGTAATATTATGATAATTTATTTACTTTTATTTCTTATTATTTTTATTATATATTATGAAACTTGGTGTTCTTAATGTCACTCCTCAAATTCTTAATGTCACTTCAAACTCAACATTTTACCCTTTATTTTATTTTACCTTATTTATTATTTTCTCTTTGAGTCTCCTCTATTTTCACTTAATTATACTTATTAAATAATCTCATACTCATTAACTCTCTACAATATCTTTCTTCGTGCTATTGGTTCATGCAATTAATTAATTTTTTATCAATAGTATAATTTAAATTATTGAACAAACATATTAATTTAATTAATATATAAATTATAAAAATATTAAATATATAATATTATTTTATGAATATATAGAATGAAGTGGAAATGATAAGAGATAAAATTATTTTTAGTGTAATCATTTTTTAAAATAATTAGTCCATTGTTTTTTTATTTTTTGTTAAGAAATGTGTTATATTCAATCTAATTCGTTGTCAAGTCTTAAAAAATATTTATTTAACTACAAATAATTAATTGAACAAATTATTTTAAAAAATATATTATGAATTTATTAACAAAAAAATAAAAAACAACGGACAATCCTCATAAATTTAATAATCTTAAGAAATAAATATATTTTTATTTTTTATCTAATCTTATTGTAATTTTCATATTAATTAAATTAATATATTTATTTAATAATTTAATTTATATCATTAATTAAATAATCAATAGTATTAGGAGAGAGAATTAATAGTAAAATTGTAAAATAAATGAAGGATAAAATGATGAATTTAGAATGATAATAAAAATTGGATGAGTGATATTAAAGGCACACACCAAACTTTAGTAAAACTTTTTGTCAAAGGGGGAATCATATTGTGTTTGCTTTGGAGTCAACTTGGCTGATATTTTTAATCGTCCTCGTCAGGAAATTTTTGCCATCTCAATTCTCAAGAACGAAATATATGCTTCTTTAACTACCGAAAAAAAAATATGCTTCTTTAAAAGATAAGGATTCACTTTTCTATGGATTGGCTCTTTCCTCTGACATCGTGTACTACAAAAAAGGAAAAAGAAGAGAAAAGTAAAGGACATCCTTGTCATCCTCTCTCTCATACTTGTTTATATTTTAATACCACTTTTTTTAAAAAACTATTTTATTATTATATTAAATAATATGTTATATATGAAAAGATAAACTATTCTAAAAGAAATGGCAACAAGCACACCCTGTTTTCTTTTGTCAAATAATCTAAACTTTTTTTTTTCTGTATGAAGTCAATGTTTTTTAAAAAGTATTTATTTATCGTGTGAACCAACCTTCTAATTTTACAATTAAAAAACGAAACAAATTATATATTTTTTTAAACTCGATGAATCAATGAAGTTTAGAAGCTTTTACTTCTGTTTTTTTTAAGAAAAAAAGTTCCTTGTGAAGTAGGTCATACTTTTAACTCATAAAACTAGTTTACAAGGCAAAAGACTATTTGAGAATAGTCTCTGGTATAATAGCTCACATGGGATTAAGAAGATGATTTGTTTATATTTTCTGAAACATTAAGTAATATATATGGCTTGAATAAGATTAATCTAAATGCTTATAGTAAAAGTGTAAAAAAAAAACTCTATCAATCTGAAAGTTTACTTGACTTGAAAAAGTCAAATAATAAAAATTAAGAATCTAAATATGATTTAAATTTATTTTTAACAAATTGAAATTCATTTGTTAAAATTAAGACCTAACCTAAAAAAGGGTAAGGACATGGAGTTCATTTTTTATATAATTAATATTGATTTTTTATTATATATAATATTTTTGTATATAATTTCATATTTTCTATCTTTGAAAAATGTAAAAGTTTAATAATATATTTTATATTTAATTGTAAAATTAAATATTTATGCTAAATTTAATTTATTAAATATTATAATCATATAAAAGTAAAGTTTTTTTTAAAAATCATTCAAAAAATTTGTTTTTCGATAACTGTTATTTTTAAAAATAATTTTAGAATGATTTTTTAGTTTAAAATATCAACTCTAAAAACAATGAATCAACTTTTTTTGACCGAAAAAGACTTTATTTATTTCCTTCCAACTATAAATTTTTCTCCTCTACATTTTTCACCGTCACCATTTACTGTGACTTTCCTTTCCGCTGCCACTTTGCGGAGTGAACTGTGCACAAAAGCTCGTCTTCTTTTACTTTACTGAGTTTATTTCGGATCCAACTTCTTCATCCTCTCTCTCTCTCTCTCTCTCTCCCGCCCCGCCTCCTACCCGCCCCTCCCCACTGCTCAGCTCACTCACCTCGCTACGCACCTATCGTGCCTTCTTCTCGTTCTTCGTATACTTTTTTTCTAATCTCTGACTTGCAAGATATTTTAGTACAGATATTTCTCTTTTTTTATTGGGACATATTAAAAACAAGGTGTCATATCTTTTGGTCGAGTTATTTTGGCGTGAAGGAAGCAGCGGCGGGGGCTGTCGAGCGAGAAGAAGGATGGAGAGCTACCTGATGAGCAATTTCGGCGGGGTGAAGCCGAAGCACTCGTCGGAGGAGGCGCTGCTGCGGTGGCGGGAACTCTGTGGCTTCGTCAGAAACCCCAAGCGGCGGTTCCGGTTCACCGCCAACGTCCCCAAGCGCTCCGAGGTCGCCGCCATGAAGCGCTCCAATCACGTACGCCTCTCTTCCTTTTGTCTGTCTGAGAGGTTTGGAGTTTTGAATTCGGAGTGCAAACCGTCATTCACCTTAGAATATGATGACAAATTGTAGCATGGAACAAAGCGGTGATGTCTGGAGAGAGATATGGGTAGGTAGTGTTTTATGCATAGTGAGACAAAAAGAATCTGAAATAATTAGATAGGGGGAGAAAAGTTGGATGTGATGAACGCAAGTGCGTTGATTTGGAAATATTAGCGATAAAAAGGTTCAATTTTTACAATGTCCAAAGTTGTTAGTTCATCTAGATGTATGTTCCTTGATTTGTACAAAAGTAGATACTGTGGTTGGATACTTAACAAAAAGATGTTAAGCAGGATTTGGGCATTCTAATGGAGGCTAACATTGACTTGGCATCTTTACATTCCGGATTCAGTCATTATTGGATCTTGATGTGCGAACTGCATATAATGGAAATCAGGAAAGTGAAGCTGAAAAAAACCCCATAATTTTCATTTATATGTATTCATAAGAAACCTTAAAATTTCTTGCTACACGAAGAACATAAGCCAGATTAGGACCATTTTCTTCTCCTGAAGAAGGGGCATTTTTTTTTCAATAAAAGAACTTTGTTTTCAGTAGATCTTCTTGATTGATTTGTTCGAAGAGCATAGATCTTACTTCATGCATGGTTAGCTGAAGCTCATGAAAAGCTGATCTTGAGACGTGCCATTGCAGTTGTAGAATATTTAATTGACAACACAAACTTATTTTTTTAAGTGTCATACTTTACAGGAATCTTTGCGAGTTGCTGTTTTGGTTTCTAAGGCTGCTCTACAATTTGTCCATGGTATTTGACACACTACTACGGAATCTTTGTTTTGAAAGTGAAAGATCAGTGTATTCATTGCTTATGATTTTAATTTAAAGTCTTTAATATGTCCGTCAGTGTTGACATCCATAATTGTGGCCAGGCATCCATAGTGATTACACCGTGCCTGATGAAGTTAAGACAGCAGGCTTCCAGATATGTGCTGATGAATTGGGTTCCATAGTTGAAGGGCATAATCTGAAGAAACTGAAAACACATGGTGGTGTAAACGGAATTGCAGAGAAGCTATCCACATCATTAAGTGATGGGCTAAGTGTAACAGATGATAGCTTAAGACGCAGGGAAAATATATTTGGTGTAAATAGGTTCACTGAGACTCCACTTAAAAGTTTCTGGGTTTTCGTGTGGGAAGCATTTCAGGACATGACTCTTATTATCCTTGCGGTTTGTGCACTTGTATCTCTTATTGTTGGTATAACAACAGAAGGTTGGCCAAAAGGTGCACATGACGGACTTGGCATTGTAGCTAGTATCCTTCTTGTTGTCTTTGTCACTGCTACGAGCGATTACAGGCAATCGTTGCAGTTTAAAGATTTGGATACAGAGAAGAAGAAGATAACTATACAAGTAACTAGAGATGGATTCAGGCAAAAACTCTCAATATATGACCTTCTTCCCAGTGACATAGTACACCTGTCTATTGGGGATCAGGTTCCTGCTGATGGGTTGTTTGTATCTGGATTTTCCTTATTGATCAATGAATCTAGTTTAACAGGAGAAAGTGAACCTGTTGCGGTGAATACTAATAATCCTTTCCTTTTATCTGGAACTAAGGTCCAAGATGGATCTTGTAAGATGTTGGTGACCACTGTTGGCATGAGAACACAGTGGGGTAAGCTAATGGCAACACTTAGTGAAGGAGGAGATGATGAGACACCATTACAGGTCAAATTGAATGGAGTTGCGACTATTATAGGGAAAATTGGCTTGTCCTTTGCAGTTGTGACATTTGCTGTGCTAGCCCAAACATTAATTAGACACAAGTTTGAAGATGGTTTGCTTCTGAACTGGACTGCAGATGATGCATTGGAGTTGCTGGAGTATTTTGCTATAGCAGTCACTATTGTTGTGGTTGCAGTTCCTGAGGGACTACCCTTAGCTGTAACACTAAGCCTTGCTTTCGCCATGAAGAAAATGATGAATGATAAAGCACTGGTCCGCCACCTTGCTGCCTGTGAAACAATGGGTTCAGCTACATCAATTTGCAGTGACAAGACGGGCACACTGACAACTAATCATATGACTGTAGTGAAAGCTTGTGTATGTGGAATCACTAAAGAAGTCACTAGTCGAGATGAGGCCAAAAGTTTCTGCTCTCAAATTCCAAATGTTGCTGTCAAGATGCTCATTCAGTCCATTTTTAATAACACTGGAGGTGAAGTTGTTACCAACCCAGATGGGAAACTTGAACTCCTTGGAACACCAACTGAAACTGCTCTGCTAGAATTTGGTCTGTCCCTCGGCGGAGAGTTCCAATCGGTACGCCAGGAATCTAAACTCATCAAAGTGGAGCCATTTAACTCTGCAAAAAAGAGAATGGGGGTGGTAATCGAACTTCCAGAAGGGGGATATCGTGCCCATAGCAAAGGTGCTTCAGAAATTGTATTGGATGCATGCAGCAATGTGCTAGATTCTGCAGGTAATGCTGTCCCACTCGATAAAACAACAACCAGTCATCTCAAAAGCACAATTGAAAACTTTGCTAATGAAGCTCTTCGTACCCTATGCCTTGCCTATATTGATATGGGGAATAGTTTCTCAGCTGATCAGCAGATTCCTGTGGATGGTTACACTTGTATAGGGATTGTAGGCATCAAAGATCCTGTGCGTCCAGGTGTCAAAGAATCTGTTGCAATATGTAGATCTGCTGGTATTACAGTGAGAATGATCACAGGGGATAATATTTACACTGCAAAAGCTATTGCTAGAGAATGTGGTATTCTTACTGATGATGGGTTGGCAATCGAAGGTCCAGATTTCAGAGATAAGAGTCTCGAACAAATGAATGAATTGATTCCAAAACTTCAGGTGTTACCCCTTGTAAATTCAACAATATTTAATATACACCTTACTTCTTTGGGTAAACATTATCCAGTCTACTTTAATACTGTTGTTTGTTAATGGCTTGCTGTTTGATGTGCTAATTATCAGGTAATGGCTAGATCTTCACCAATGGATAAGCATACCTTGGTAAAGCATCTACGAACCATGTTTAATGAAGTTGTTGCTGTGACTGGTGATGGCACAAATGATGCTCCAGCACTTCACGAGGCAGATATTGGACTTGCAATGGGTATTGCAGGAACTGAGGTATGGTCTCTTTCATATTCATTAAGTGAGAATCCTTTGTGTTGGAGTTAGTTAGGTGGAGCCTGATTCTGGGCCTAACTAATTTGTTATTAGATATGGTAGGAAGAATCTGAGAAATTGTAATTTCCTTGTAACCATAATCTAGGGAGATTGAGTGGTTATCATAACTACCTTATTTGTTAAATATGGAGTTATGGAGAATCAGGATAAGATATGCAGTTATCCTGGTTTGTTACCCAATGCACATATCTGGTAGCGGTTATGCACCATATATTGGGGGATCTGGGTAATGTTTGTAGGGGTGATCGGAGACATCTGAATAGAGTGAAACTCTGTGACGGCCGTGGACGTAGGAGACAACCTCGGAACCACGTAAAATCTGTGTCTTTCTCTGTGTAATTTCTTGTTATTCTTCCACTATCTGTTTATCGATTTCTCCCTGACATCGGTATCAAAAGTAAGTTAATATCGAGGATATTCCGCAACAATTGGTATCAGAGCTCTTCGGTGAAGGAGTTCGTGGGCAGTGAGAGCGATGGCATCAGACGACGGGAAGGTGAAGATCGAGAAGTTCGACGGTAGAGATTTCGGCTTTTGGAAAATGCAGATAGATGACTATTTGTATCAGAAAAAATTACACGGGCCTCTCTCTGGGGAAAAGACGGAGGCGATGAGCGACGCGGACTGGGCGCTCCTCGACCGGCAGACGCTTGGTGTTATCAGGCTGATGTTGGCGCGAAACATAGCCTTTAACATCGTGAACGAGAAGACCACGACGTGGTTTGATGAAGGTGTTATAAAACATGTATGAGAAGCCATCTGCATCAAATAAGGTGTATTTGTTGAGAAGGTTGTTCAACCTGAAGATGTCTGAGGGAGCTTTGGTCGCAGATCACATCAACGAATTTAACATTATCATCACAGTTAAATTCGGTGAGTATAACTTTTGATGATGCAGTGATGGCTTTGATCTTGTTGTCTTCTTTGCTAGAAAGTTAGGGTGCAATTGTGACGGCGGTCAGCAATTCTTCCGGTTCAACGAAGTTGAAGCTCGATGATATTCGAGATCTGATTCTAAGCGAAGACGTTCGCAGGAGAGAATTAGGAGAAGCTTCAAGCTCGGCGTTGAGTGCAGAGGGCAGGGGAAGAACGCAACAGCGAGGACAGAACCAAGGAAGATCAAATGCAAGGTGACGAAGTCAGTCGAGATATGATGAATTCGCATGCTGGAATTGCGGGAAGAAATGTCACCTGAAGAAGAATTGCAGAGCAACAACAACAACAAAGCCTTATCCCACTAGGTGAGGTCGGCTACATGGATCATACGACGCCATTCCGCATTCGTTGATCCATGTCCATGCGATTCGACGGGGTTTTACGCTGGCTGTGGGGGCCTAACACAACCCTCCTCCTTTATCCGGGCTTGGGACCGGCTATAAAACATAGGCGGAGTTAAGAATTGCAGAGCACCCAAGAAGAAAATCAATGAGGAGTCGGCAAATGCTGCTACAGAAGAAGTCTCAGATGCATTGGTTCTGAGTGTTGACAGTCCGGCAAAATCTTGGATTTTGGATTTTGGAGCTTCATACCATTTCACATCACAAAGGGAGTGCATGAAAGATTACATTACTGGTAACTTTGGCAAGGTTTATCTGGCTGATGATAAAGCTTTGGATGTTGTGGGGAAAGGGAATGTGAAGATTGTCACTGATAATGGGACAACTTGGAAGTTGAAAGATGTTCGACATATACCGGGGTTGAAGAGAAATCTGATCTCGGTTGGATAGCTTGATTCAGAGGGTTACACTACGGTATTTGTAGGTGTTGAGAAATATGTTTTCACTTCTTATTCACCAAACACTAGTGCTTCCTTATTTATAATAAAGGTAGGCAATACAAGAAATGAGAATATGCTAGAATATTACTTCAGAATATCAGGGATATTATTCCAAAATATTTGGGATATTATTCCAAAATATTTGGGATATTATTCCAGAAAATTTAGGATACTAATCCTGAATAATATTACAAAGATATGCAAAGATATGGAAAGATATGCAAATCATATCTCAACACTCCCCCTCAAGCTGGAGTATAGATATCGCATATCAATCATGCCTAAGTTGGTAGCTAGAAAGTTGATGACGCCGATCATTCTATATTCCAACACGCCCCCGCAAGTCGACGCTGGGAAGAGACTGAATGGCGGTGACTTGAAGGACACGGTGGAGAAATCACATAACAACGGTAGTGTAACCACTCGTTGGACACTTGCTGGGTGACCTGTGCTGAAGACGATGACCAAGATCAAGTTTCAAACAGTAGAGACAATTTGACAAACACCTAGAGGACAATTGCCGCTGAAAGAACATGACACCATCAATGATTTTGCTGACATGCCCCAACTTGAAGAGAGCTTGAGCGACAGTAGCAGAACATCCAATGAGGCAAGTAGCGATTCTTTTATGGAAGTAGAGAACCAGAGGAGCTGGAAACGCAACTCCCAAATCCGACAACAATGTCGGTGGAACGTCGATAATGGCAAATGGAGAGGAAAATCCAGAGCGATGACTTGAGGAACGCCAACCGCGATTCATCGCCAGAAAGGAAATAAGGTTCCGATCGTCGATAACAATGTCGGCCAAGTCCGGTCGTCAACAACGACGCCGGTATAATTTCAGAGGTTAAGCTCCGATAAATAGAGGTTCAGTAGGACACTCCTTATGAAGTGCAGGACGCCTCAAAGGCGTAGGAAGCTCTCAAGGACTTATGGTTAAAACGTGACAGCAAAGCTGTAGAGATGCCCCTGTGGGGCAGAGAGTTGCTGGAAAGCGAAAGGTGGAGAAGAGGAACAAAGGAGAGAAACCACAAAGGTACAAAATCTCGATCTAGGATCGTTGCTTTGATCAATAGAGGCCCGAAGGTAAGTCCAACGATAACACCGACAAACTAATGAAAGCGAAGAAAACATGGAAGAGGCAAAAATGAAGTTTTGTTCTACAATAGTTTTCGAGCTCCTGTGCACTGCTAAGATTGATCTTGCAGCAGTAGAAGAAGGAGATGCAAAAATAGAGGAAGAGAGAAATATAGAAGAAAACACAGAGACACAAAGACGTAGAAAGAAGAACGTTAACAAAAAACAGAGAGAGAAAAGGGGAAACTAGAAATGTGGATCATCGAGCCATAAACACGAAGATAAAGAACTTCGTGCTTCCTGGACTTTCGGGAGCCATGGAAGCCGACGAATCGGCAAGAGGAGCTCACAGAGATCTCTAATTAACCCGCTCTGATACCATGTTGAGAAATATGTTTTCACTTCTTATTCACCAAACACTAGTGCCTCCTTATTTATAATAAAGGTAGGCAATACAAGAAATGAAAATATGCTAGAATATTACTTCAGAATATCAGAGATATTATTCCAAAATATCTAGGATATTATTTCAGAAAATCTAGGACACTAATCCTGAATAATATTACAAAGATATGCAAAGATATGAAAAGATATGCAAATCATATCTCAACACTCCCCCTCAAGCTGGAGCATAGATATCGCATATCAATCATGCCTAACTTGGTAACTAGAAAGTTGATGACTCCGATCATTCTATATTCCAATAGTAGGTAACACGTGGAAGGTCACCAAAGGAGGCATGATGATCGCACGGGGCAGCAAGCTGGGTACTTTGTACAGGTTGTCGAACACAAAGATTATTGCAGCAGCTGATTCGGATTATATGTCTGAAGTCTGGCATTGTAGACTTGGACATATGAGTGAAAAGGGAATGAAGGTTCTGCACAAGATGAGTCGACTACCAAATTTGAAGTCAGTCGATGGTGAACTTTGTGAAGGCTGTGTGCTGGGAAAGCAAAGGAAAATCACCTTCAGTAAAGTACCAAGGATGCCGAAGAGTAGCAAGTTGGAGCTTGTGCACACAGATGTGTGGGGGCCATCTCCAGTTCCATCCCTCGGCGGGTTACTATATTATGTGACATTTATCGATGATTATTTCAGGAAGGTATGGATTTATTTTCTGAAGATAAAACTGATGTATTCTCTACTTTCAAGAAATGGAAGGCGCAGGTAGAGAATGAAATTGGCGTTAAGATCAGGTGTTTGTGGTCTGACAATGACAGTGAGTATGTGAAGCATTAGTTCAAGGAGTTCTGCGAGAAACATGGCATCAGGATGGAGATGACAGTTCCGAGGACGCCACAGCAAAACGGGGTTGCTGAACGGATGAATAGTACGCTGAATGAGCGTGCCAGGAGCATGAGGATCCATGCAGGTCTACCAAAGTCATTTTGGGCAGATGCAGTGAACACAACGGCATACCTAATTAACTGCGGGTCATCTGTACCATTGGAGAACAAACTACCAGAGGAGATCTGGAGTGGTAAGGAGGTAGATCTTTCTCATCTGAGAATTTTCGGTTGCCTATCATATGTGCATATTGATTCTGCAAGTTAGATGCTAATTCTCGGAGATGTTTCTTTATTGGTTATGGTTTTGATGAATTTGGATATCTTTTGGGATAATGAAAACAGAAAAATTATCCAAGAAAGAAACGTGATATTCCATGAAAAGACCATGTATAAAGACAAATGTGTTGCAGAATCTGGTAATGCAGAGGTAGAAGGCAAGGCTCAAGTGGAACTTGAGGGCATTTCAGATGAAGATGTGGTTGGGTCACAAAGGATTGTTCAGTAGGAGCCTGAGGTGATACAGGTTGCGCTGAGTACTCCACCCCCTATCAGGAGATCTACTCGTAAGATAAGACCACCGGTGAGGTACTCTTCTTCTCAGAATTTCATGTTGCTAACTAATGCTAGTAAACCAAGGTGTTTCAGGAAATTCTTGACGATTGATGATTTGGTCAAGTGGGACTTAGCAAGGAAAAATGAAATTGATTCATTGTACAAGGATAAAACTTGGGTGCTGACAAAATTGCCTAAAGGTGAAAAGGCATTGCACAAGAAGTGGTTGTACAAGACCAAGGTGGCGGTTACAGAAAATCGAGGTTCGGTGCAATCTCGGGTTCCCTCCAAAGTTAGTTGCAGGGAGGAGCCGTCCAGAGTTCGGGCAAAGGCAGGTGCAGCTCAATCTCAAGAGAATCAGTCTCCAAGTGGGAGATTGTTGGAGTTAGTTAGGTGGAGTCTGATTTTGGGCCTAACTAATTTGTTATTAGATATGGTAGGAAGAATCTGAGAGGTTGTAACTTCCTTGTAACCATAATCTGGGGAGATTGAGTGGTTATCATAACTACCTTATTTGTTAAATATGAAGTTATGGAGAATCATGATAAGATATGCAGTTATCCTGGTTTGTTATCCAAGGCACATATTTGATAGTGATTATGGACCATATATTGGGGGATCTGGGTAATGTTTGTAGGGGTGATCGGAGACATCTGAATAGAGTGAAACTCTGTGACGACCGTGGACGTAGGAGACAATCTCCGAACCACGTAAAATCTGTCTTTCTCTGTGTGTGATTTCTTGTTATTCTTCCACTATCTGTTTATCGATTTCTTCCAGACATCGGTATCAATAGTAAGTTGATATCGAGGATATTCCGCAACACTTTGTCTAGAAGAAAATCAAGAGAGACTTCTGATCAAGGTTGTTAAGACCAGACCGGACAACAAACCGGAAAGGTCTCCGGTTCAGGCCGAGCCGCTGGGTTGGCGGCTGTGGCATTGGCAGCTGCCACAGTTGGGCCGTTGTAGAAGGATGAGCTCTCCTTCCTCCCCACCAATCAGGCTGCCCGTGCCGCCGTCCTCTCCCAGCAGGGGCGCGGCATCTGGATCTCTGTTTCCTGTCTTCACTTCTTCAGCGCCGTCCGCTTCCTTGCCTGTTACTGGTCTCACGTTGCAGACTCTCTTCCGGGCCTGCCTTCCATCCATGCCATTTTTTTTAATTCTTAAAAGCATATGTTTTTTTTCTTTTTTTTTGAACCGGCTGGTACGATGGAAACGTGGTTTGATCCGGTTTTTTCCGGCTTTATCCAGTTTTGACTGGTTCAATCCAGTCCAAAAGGCTCCCCGGTTTTAGGTCCTGAAGTGGACCGGTCGGTTCAACTGGCCGGTCTAGTCTGATCGCTACAACACTGCTTTTGATGCCTTAAGTATTTTTATCTTCATTTATTTACCAGAATGCATCAAGAAGAATGATTTGCATACAAAATTTCTTGTTATTTGTTGCTTTTTTATTTCAAATTATTCAAGCCCATCAAATGATTTCTTCTAAAAGGGTGTTCATTAAATGCTCTTCCTCTCTGAAATGCTAATGTACTATATGATAATCAATGCAGTTAATATTTTCATATTCCACTAAATCATGGATGCATGCTATTATTTGTCATATTTTACAGTATCCTTTTCCACTATGATTTTCCTACAGCTTGTCATTGATATCTTCCAGTTACCATTATATGCAGGTTGCAAAAGAGAGTGCTGATGTTATTATTCTTGATGATAACTTCTCAACTATTGTGACTGTTGCAAAATGGGGACGATCGGTATATGTAAACATTCAAAAGTTTGTGCAATTTCAGCTTACAGTTAATGTTGTTGCTTTGATCGTAAACTTTTCCTCAGCCTGTTTTACAGGTAAAAGAAGTTATATTTAATGCTATAATATTTTGGTTATAACTGGGTCTTATCTTCATGTTTTTTTTTCCATTTTTCTATATCTCCTCACCAGGACAAACTCCTCTGACTGCTGTTCAACTTCTGTGGGTAAATATGATTATGGATACATTAGGGGCACTTGCATTAGCCACAGAACCACCAAATGATGAATTAATGAAAAGAACTCCAGTTGGAAGAGATGGGAAATTTATAAGCAATACAATGTGGAGGAATATCTTTGGTCAGTCCCTTTACCAGTTTATCATAATATGGAACCTCCAGACAGAAGGGAAACACCTCTTTCAGCTTGAGGGTGCAGATTCCGATCTTACGCTGAATACACTTATTTTCAATTCTTTTGTTTTCTGTCAGGTAGTCAAAAACTTCATTCTTATTTCTGAACCATTTCATTTTGTCATGTTTACAAAAAAAAGGAACATATGATTCGTGTGTTTTTGTCATGTGTTTTTAATACTTTTCGTGCTGGAACCTATTCAAACTTCGATTCAGTTGCTTATTGAAAACTGAATCTGTAAAGTGAATGATTGATTTTTTTTCCTTGGTTAATTATAAAAGTTGAATCGGCACATTTAGTTCATGGAAAAATCCACTAACATGAAAAACTTGTGTAGGTATTCAATGAGATCAGCTCCAGAGAGATGGAGAAAATTGATGTGTTTCATGGCATGTTGGAGAACTATGTCTTTGTGGCTGTGATTTCTTGCACCATCTTCTTCCAGATCATTATTGTTCAGTTTCTCGGAGATTTCGCGAACACGACGCCACTGACATTGTCACAGTGGTTTTTCTGTGTATTAATTGGGTTCATTGGCATGCCTATTGCTGCAGCCATCAAAATTATTCCTGTGGAATCCAAGTAGAGATCTATATTCATTAGAGATTATGTTATTGTTTATAATTTTCTCATAATACTAACTAGATAAGATTTTTTTATGATTGTTGATATTAAAGATGAATCCATTTGCAAGAAAAATATACAGAAGTAATGAAATAATCGTTTCAAATTCTCTTATTCTTTTTTTTTTATATCCCTTTAATTTGTTCTAGACTTTGTATGTAGGGCCAACTTAATTGTTAGCTGTTATTGATTAAAACTAGATGAACACCCTTTTTTCTACCGGCTCAGGCCAATTGGCAGCGTGTAAACAAGTCTACATTATCTTCCATATGAAAATTCTTTGGACATGAAGCTTCTTCCTTTCTTCGACTTATTCTTGCAACTCAGGTAAGGGTCTGTTTGGTTTAATTGATAAAAATAGCTAATAAGTTGAAGAATTGATAGTTACATGTTTAATAAAAAAATTATAAATTATTATTTTAATCAGACGACAAAAAAGTTCTTAATGTTATAATACATAAAAAATATGTGGAAAAAGTGATATATCTATAATAATAATAATAAAGTTAAAGTAGTACATTTATTGATCAAATTGATTATTTTTTTCTCTTACAAAAAAAGTTGGGCCTCTTCAATTTTTTTATTTATAAGTGGATAAAAAAAATACTTATCAACTCTCTTCTTTAGTTAAGTAGAGAAAATTTTATAATTATTTGGAAATTATTTTGACAGACTTATTAACTTAATCAAATATGTTCTAAGTATGTGAATTTTATTTATCATATAAATAAAATTTATCCCTCTAGAGAATTAATGCGACCTTTTGGTGCCCAACCTTTGAGTGATTTTTTCGTTATAAAAGATGAAGGAAAGTACATTAAAATTGGATTGAAAGGAAATAACAATTAGATTGATCGTATGGAAGGACAAGACCCCGATAATAAAATTAACTATACATGTCTTAAATTAAAAATGATGCATATTTGAAAATACAAAATAATAATCAACTCCTACCAATGTGCATAAGGGGCTCAATTGTTTAGTGAACTAAAGACTTCTACTAAATTGAATCATGATCTTTTGTTGAGGTTCTAGTTGCAATTAGAGGGTGGAGTTTCAAAATTCTTAATTGTCCGAGCATGTTTCCTCTTCCTCCAAATATATGTTCGGATTGGATTTCTATCATTGTGCCATCTAGTCAGGCAAGGGTATACCCTCTCCCCCACATCACCAAGACCACCTACCCGTCTTACATCTATAAGGAGGTCATTATCGAATGCAAGATCACATGCAACCAAGGGCGGATCCACGTATAGCTCGAGGGGGGCCTGACCCCACCTAATTTTTTTAAATTTTAATTAGTTATATATACTTATATGAATTTTTAGAATAAAAAATCAATTTGCCCCCCCCCATAAAATCATTTTGTATGTTTTTTTGCATAAAACCTCTGTTAGCATAGTGGTCATGTGCCTTCTAGATTTGTTGAAATGTCCCGGGATCAAAGCATGCAGGTCACTCATATTGGCTTTCAAACGCAAATACGATGATGAGTGCAATGAGTTGTCATGACATCTTTTGCGATGAGACACTTATGTGAGCACTTGACATATGAAGAGTCACGAAGCATCGAAAATGGTCAATGTCATGAGTTGCCACCCCACACTCAAGAAAAATGCACTAGAATTGAGATAATTGCTTGCATTAAATAGAAATACTAAAATACATATCAAATTGTGGAGTGACTAGTCTCACCTCTTTAATATATTGATGCATGTCAAATACAATATATAATTAGTTTTATATTTAATATTATTTTGATTATTTTTCTTAAAGTATACATAATTTATGAGCTTATTTATTTAATTTTATAAAAATAAAAAAATCTACCCAATTTTTATGTTTTATTGGCTAGAAAGCAAGAAAAAGAATGCCACTAGGCAAAATGACACGCAAATCTAAGTTAAAACAGAGCCTAAAATTGGAAATGAGTAAAAGCTACCAATGTTGAATATGGAATATAACGGTTCGCCATAGACTTGTAATAGTGTAATAGTTAGAGTCGTGACAGAAGCTCATTAAATAACTAGTTTTTTTTCTAAAAAATTGTCCAAATAACGGAATGTGAAAACTACATTTTTACTTTGATTTAAACATTGTTAATGATATAATATCACTATTATGGGCCGTGAGAAGCCATATTTAGATCGTTATAAAATTATTACGGGGCATTACGAAAGTAAATTTTAGGATATTTTAAGCTTTTATCAAGAATATCAATTACATATCAACTCCAAATATTATCATAAGTCTTAAGAATCATTTGTAAACATATTTATTCGTATTTGAAGAAATTTTGAATGATTTTAAAGTTCAATCAAAATCTAATATGAATTTCTCTTATTTTAACATGAAAAAACTCTTAATCAAATCAAAATTTTACAAAAAAACCTTGGGCTTGGAGGTTATAAATAAAGGCTTTGGGAGGCAGAAAAGTAGTGATTGAGGCCCGAGAGTCGTGCATTATTGCTGAAGATGAATTTCAAAATCTTATCATATCTTGTTGTTTGTACTATGCAACGGTCTAAAAGTTTTGAAGGTTACAAATTCTACATCTATATTTTAATTGGATGTTTTTTTACCTAATTTTCATGTTCAAATTTGCTATACTAAAAGTTTTATATTCTACTTAATAAAGAAAAAATGTTTGTACCTTGTTATTAGTTTAGTTAATTAATTTTTTAATTTCTTTTTATTATGCATGCTAAGTTCATTACTTTTTCATGAGTAATTTAATTTCTGATATTAGATTACAAATTTGTTAGAGGGGTGATTAGTTTTTAGTAATTATTATTTCCTTGATAATTGATTTTTTACTTTTAAGTTGAAGCATAGATAATGTGTACTTGGTAACTCGTCATTTGTGCTGAATTTCCTATGATATATTATTTTGTCCACTATTGTGAGTGAATAATAATGTAGGAGATACATATTAATGCATTTAAATTTTCTGCCAATTTTAGAATTGACTCATCGTTTGTAATTTTTAATTTTATTAGAAATTCAGATAGTTTTTTCAACTCATATCAGAGAGGTTAATATATTAGATACTCCTAATATGTCATAAGAATAGAATCTATTATTACTAATTATAACTCAGCTTTTACATAGGATCATACAAGATTATCTTTATCTTAATAATATATAATTCTCAAGGCTCAATACTAATTTAGTTTCTGTTATGTAATTTTCTACACATTAATTTTCTATTTAGAATATCAAATTCCATTATTTTCTCCTAGTAGATTATTGAAATAAATTATATTTAACTAGTCTCTCATGCATTCGACACTCTACTCTCGACTTTATTACTTGATATAATTAGTACACTTGCTAGCAAATTTATTTGTTATAAATTTAACACATCATATATCATAAGGGCAAGGGTTGAATTGTCTAAATACAACATGGGTAAAAGCCTTTCAAGATACCCTTTACTTGTCTACATATTACAAGATTAAGGCTAAGTACAAAATAGAGAAAAAAAAGTTAAGATGCTAAAGATAGCATGAGTAATCTATTAGGGATGACCTTACATATGGACTTGGAAGGGGCTAGTCTCATCACTTTAATTTACCATAGGTATGGAGGTTGAATAGCGAAGTACGAGAAAAACTCAGCCATGATCGGGAGGGGTATGATATGCATATAGAGTTGTGGAACGTGGATCAAGTTAGACATGATTTGTTTGAGTTCTGTACAACCTAGTCCAGAGCCAATGATTAAAAAGGCTACCAAAGGAGACATCTTGGGTTCTCAAAGTGCGGCCGAGTTTTGACAACATTTAATATATATTTTTATGATATAAATTATATTAAAACTTGTGACTATCATCTTGTTTATCTCTAATCATGTGATGTCATGATTGTCTTATTGTACTATGATTGTTTGATCATTATAGGATTGAGTATATTACACCAAAATAATAAAATAAAAATACATGTCATATGTAAATAACATAAACTCTGAATATTATGGGTTAGTGTGTCTATTGATTATCCATTTGATTGATGGATAATTGTTAATTGAATTTAATTGGGTAGGTGACATAACTATGAGATGGGTAAACTAAGTATTTAACCAAAACTATGGATGCCATGTACAATCTCTTACCTTCATTGTACAATGAATTTCAAGAGTCCCGAAAGAAGGATTTCTTGTTTTGAATAGAGACATACCATAATGTTATGTCTTCCAGTGTTAATTGTTGCATGTAAGTTGCATACTTTTATCTATAAATATTAAGAATTATTTTCATAAATTTATAATATTGATAAGTTAAGGACAACACCTTCTAAATTGAGTTAAATTAATATTGAATCGTCGGTATTGATCTCATATGGATAATTGGAATCGATCATGAAGATTTTAAATTGTTAACTAATGAGACCCCAATTGGTAATTGTGAATTGATATTGATTGATAAATTTAGTACTATACTAGATGGATAATTGAAAAATCTTCATACTATTTATAATTATTATTCTTCTCAATTGAGCATATGATTGCTAAGTATTTTATACTCGTGGAAGTTTTTGTAACACAACCAAATTTCACAAAAAATTAAAACTTTTATTTATGGTTGACATTAGATTATCGAGTGCCCAAAACTCATAACGGGTGCCCGATGTCATGACAAGTCGGCATCTCATTCGATGCAGAACCAAATGATCGAAATACTTTCGGACATTCAAAAATTCAACGAGAGATGAAGAGATCAATTTTGATCTTTCTCTCTCTCTTTATCTACCGTTAAACCAAAAGATTTGTAACTCTTCATGATATGAAGAGTAATGGCCGAAACCTCCACTATCATGCTCCTTAAAGCCCACCTTCTCCCTTTCTTTCCCCTTCTTCATCTTTCTCATTTTCTTCCATTGCCATTTTTGTGTATAGTTCTTCTCGATGGTCTCGGACAGAGGAGGAGAGGAGCATCTCAATAGGCATAGAGGGTGCAGGAGAGCAAGGAGAGAGAAGAGGGCTCGACTAAAGCTCGATCCAACGAGGAAGAATTGGAAGGCACAACTAAGAAGTGTGTTTTTGGGATCTGGGTCATGGGGTTGTTTCATAGGATTATGCATGTTCTAAGGACCTAATTAGGCTTAGGATTCATGCTAGTAAGGTAGAAGTCGCGCTATATGTTTTTTGATTTCAGATATGGATTTATTGATCCTATGTATAGCCGAATGATTTATATATGTGATTACATGTGATGTTTGCTAAGGATTTAGAAGATTATTGATACATGTCGACATAGATGAAATGAATTACTATTCGTATGCTCTTGTCATGACATTTGATCGATCTAAAATGTGTTGTTATTATGAAAAGATTCTAAAATTATTAGCTTAGTATTCGGCCCGAAAAGTTGTGAAGAATTGTTCGAATATGGTATAAGATGAAAAATATTCTTACATGATGAAATAAATGCTATAATATGCTTATGGATCATGTTATTGTGTATGATGTTAGATAGTGTTAGATTATTTCTGTGTTGAAAACTGTTTGAAAATGTAAGGATTCTGTAATGACCTACGGCTCTACCAATTTGAAATGGATGACCGAAACTCCTTTTGGTCGTTGATTCATTTCGGCAAGAGTATATCGACTATTGGAATGGGCGATCGAAACTCAATCGGACGATTGCTTTGGATCAGAAAGGAAGTCCAAAACTCTTATGAACGATCAAACTGAAAAATATTGAGAATAAAAAAATGGCGACGATAACCAATCAATTGATCAAAAACTTTTCGATCAACCGATCTGGATTATCATGTAGGAAGAGCTTCCGACGGTGGAAGATGACATTATTTTATAGCGGACGACCGGTCAAGTTTCAATTGATCGAAACTCTTGATTGAAAGTCTGAGAACCTCCTCATGTTACTATGGGCGACCAAATCTTTTTCGGTCGATCGATCATATATGGCCTTGGGATAGTTGAACGCAGAACAAATGATTGCACTCATTCTCGATTGACCGATGAACACAGATAAAATGGACGTCCGCTACTCTTTTGAATGACCGTTGAATGAACTTCGATCGAACGATCCCTCGAATTTCGAGTGTCCGATCTATGGACAAAAGGAATACGACTATAATCTAACCTACTTGATTTGATAAGTTCTTGTCTACTTGATTAATATTGATTTACATGAACTAAAAAGATGATTCGGAGTTACTATGCTCCATACAGTCTTGATTGATCCAAGTGATTGAAACAGATATTCATGACTAATAATAAAAGGAGGGTTACTATTTGCCTACCTATACGAGAGTTTCTTCATATAGACCATGGTACTAATCCCCCATTGTCTCGATCACCATGATCTAGAGCACACTTGTATGTTTGCAATGATATTCCTTAAAAGTGAAGAACTTATGGCTAAAGATGAATGAAAAGGACTTTGTCCTTATTTTGTCTTTATGAACATGAAAATAAAATGAAATGAAAGAACATAAAATCATGATGATCTATTGATTTATTATTATATCTCCATCTTATTATTTGCATATGGTTATTCTAAGGGAATTATTTTATGACCTATACGAATTCTCACTTAATTTTATACTAACGATTGAGCTTGCTCCTTTGTGTGATCCCCACAGGTACATGATATGCATGTGTGCTGAGTTGATATATGTGTAACAAAGCTCGGGTGGTGCGTTCACATGATTATCATAGAGTTTAGCATGAGTATATTTTTCTTTATGTTATCGAGTTATATTTTAATATTAGGTATGAGATTATAGAGTTTACTTATGGCATTGACTTTTACATATCATGTGTTTGGGACGATATGATGTACTTCCTAGTGTATTAGCTTCCATTTTTTTTTCATTTGTTGTAATATTTATTTTTAAATCTTCCGCTTACATGTCATGATTCTTAATCATCTGAGTCGACAAAAGAATAAAAGAAGAATCGAAAAAAATAGCATGCTAGAGAAGATTTTGTCATATGAGGAGATTGAATTTCGAGGCATTATAATTTTTCTTATAACTAAATTCCGATGAAAGTGAACAAGTAGCATAGATGTCAATCAGTGACAAAGGACTTTTCACATGAGTTTATGTTTAGTTGATTTTATAATTAATTATTTAATTTCGTTTAACTTGTAAACTCATGAATGATTTATTTTCACACTAAAATTATGATAATTTATCTATTTTTTTCAATATACATTTATATTCTTGTGTCAAAGTAGAAAAAAAAGAGAATAATTGATTTGTAGAATTGTGTGGCGTAAGCGGCCTCCTGCACACATGTTTATATATGTTCAACTGTATGGTGCATTTCTTGCTACTGAGCTAATAAGTGCGTCAATTTCGTTCCCGATACGAACCATGCCATCGGAAAAAGAAAAAAAAAACTGAGTTGAATTTAATTCAGCTAGAAATTATCCTTTTCAACGAACGTGCTTTTTCAAATTTGTATCTATCTTGTGACGTTTGCTTCACAGGGTTGAAGACAAAAGTTAGAACGTTATTATTTTCAAACGTGCTTTTTTTTTTCAATCTTGTATCCATCTTGTGACATTTGCTTCACTGAGTCGAATGCGTTCATTATGGGAAGCATTGGTACGTACTCAAAATTTTAGATGCCCTTTATCTTTTAGTCGCAGGAGCCATATAAGCCAAACTGCATGCTGCATTTCTTGCATGTCAAAGAGAATTCACGAGTGTATGTTTATGCTCGTACGAAGGTCCATTTTTCTCCGTTTTGTTCCCAGGAAAAATCTGCAAGGACAAGCTGCGGATCATGCACGTACGTTGGGGAGGCAATTAGACGACGCTTCAATCCTGCACAAGGTGGCCGAATGGATTAAATTAAGATGGCCTGACATGAAAATGTTAAAAAGTAAAAGGAAAAAAGAAAACGCTTCTCCAAATCTTCTGAAACTTGCAATCAGAGAAGAAAGAGAAGATCTTGTGTTTTTTGACATGACGATCTGCGTCCGATCGAGGCAGGAAAGCAAAGTTCGATTGAGAAGAGTTTCTAGAGTGTCAGTGTATCATTTTCAAGGTACCGTTATGATCTGTATAACATCTGTTGTCAAATTTACTTAATCATGGAATGGTTAAATGATGCTGTCAATTTAAAATAATAAAAGTATAAGCAGAATAGCTTGATTTTGGTACTTTAATACCTCATATATATTTAGATAGAAATAGCATAAGAAAAAAATAAGTATAATGTATATAGGTATATTGGCCCCCGTGAATTGCTTAGCTGGCTCCGTTGATGCACCTAGGAATCTGTTGATAAGATTCAACTGTTCACGCCTTTGTTGTTTTAAATTGTCTAAGTTCATAAAACTTGTATCCTTCAATTTTCTTTTAACGTGTATGAGACATGGCCTCGTGAGAGTTATTTTTTGTTTGTTTAACAGCCAATTGGTACAAATGCGAGTTTGGATTTATATTATACAATGTGCTTGTTTACCTCTAGTGTTCAGAAAACTCTGATTAATTTAGTTCATAGATTAGAGTGTTAAATACTTTTTTTGAAAGGCACTTGCAAAATTTAATCTTGAGAGAACTAAGTTGATTGGATGTATAGAATGTTATAGTAGTGTCAGGTCAGAGAGTTAATAGTTCCGGGTTTAGTTTTTTAAACATTTATAATTTGATCAAAATTTATCCATTCTGATCCAATCCTCACGGATAATTAGGTGCCTTGAATTTGCAAAAAAAAACTTAAGAAACCTTTTTTTATGGGGACTCAATTGGCTAACAGTTGAATCATAGATTACATACAATAACACACAGAAAAAACAAAAATCAGAGATCTAAATATAATAGAAAAAGGGCAAATAACTCAAATGGGATGGGAGGGGGATGGATGGATGGAAGAGAAGTGCGAGTAGGCCTCCTGCTGTCGAGTTTTAGTATTCTTCCAAGATCTGTGTCATGTGATGGTTTCAGAAGATATTGGTGAGAAGAGAACAACGACCACCAGCTCCCAAAGTTCACTAACGACTTCATCCATCCATCCCACTCCAAGTTCGAATAAAGAAGGAGGATTGTGTTAGGTCCCGACAGCCAGCATAAAATTTTGTCGAATCTTATGAACATGGATCAACGAGAATGACGTCGTATGATTCATGTAGTCGACCCCATCTAGTGGGATAAGACTTTGTTGTTGTTGTATGCAGTCATCCCCTCTTGTCTCCTTGTGTTACGATTTCTGCACGAGAGAAATTATGCATCGCGAGAAAACCCGAGAAATTTAAGGCGACGCAGAATTGTATTAGATGGAAGAAACAGAAGAGGATTACAAGATCAGATTGATCCAGGATTATCCAGGATAGTCTTACAAGCCTTGATTACAAGTCCTTTTATAGGGCCTTGGAGAAACAACTCCTACTCTAACTTAAGGACCTAATCCTACTAGGCATGTAAGTCCCTTCTCTAGAAAAACCTCCTTGGACTAGGAGTAGAAATCCGACTTCCTGAAGACCCTTGAAGATCTCGGCCAACTTGAATTCCTTCTTGGAATCAAATTGGGCCGGGCGCCCACCACGCCCGAGCGCGCCCTGGCTGTCCAGTCCAAGTCCCACTCGGACTGGGACTCCTCCAGGCGTCCCTGCTGTCTTCAAGTCTTCCTCCACGTCCAGACTTCATATCCAAGTGCTCTTCGGTCCAGAAGGGAGCTCGGCCCTCCAAGAATCCGCCATATCCTTCTCGATATCGGAAATCGGCCGACTCCTATTCCTACTAGAAGTAGGAATCCTTCCGACCTTGCACTTCTCGTCCAAGCATCTCTCGAAGTCTCTCTATTACTTCTTTGGATCCAAACAGATTTCCAGTTAAAGTAGGATTCAAGGCATTATTTAACAAATCTCCACCTTGAATTGAATCCTACAATCAGATATCTAACACTCTCTGCCGTCGCCAATCCCTGTTCTGATTTTTTTACAACCTTGTCAGACGCCCTATGACGAAGTTCACGAGTATGTAGACTCGATCTTACTTCTTCAGAGTAATTGTGTCTCTTCCGATGATAACAGATTATACGAAATTTTCGTACGACAGAGGAAGAGACACCAACAGAAATAGGGCAGCATCTTCATCCTCAATCTTCACATCTATATTTCGTCCAGTAAATTTCTCGACGTTGACGTTGTGCGATGCCATCTCTACGCCTGACGGAGGATCGATGATGAAGCCTCGCTCTGATACCAGTTTGTTACGATTTCTGCACGAGAGAAATTACGCATCGCGAGAAAACCCGAGAAATTTAAGGCGACGCAGAATTGTATTAGATGGAAGAAACAGAAGAGGATTACAAGATCAGATTGATCCAGGATTATCCAGGATGGTCTTACAAGCATTGATTACAAGTCTTTTTATAGGGCATTGGAGAAACAACTCCTACTCTAACTTAAGGACCTAATCCTACTAGGCATGCAAGTCCCTTCTCTAGAAAAACCTCCTTGGACTAGGAGTAGAAATCTGACTTCCTGAAGACCCTTGAAGATTTCGGCCAACTTGAATTCCTTCTTGGAATCAAATTGGGCCGGACGCCCACCTGGCGCCCGCCACGCCCATGCGTGCCCTGGCTGTCCAGTCCGAGTCCCACTCGGACTGGGACTCTCCAGACGCCCCTGTTGTCTTCAAGTCTTCCTCCACGTCCAGACTCCATATCCAAGTGCTCCTCGATCCAGAAGGGAGCTCGGCCCTCCAAGAATCCGCCATATCCTTCTCGATATCGGAAATTGGCCGACTCCTATTCCTACTAGGAGTAGGAATCCTTCCGACCCTGCACTTCTCGTCCAAGCATCTCTCGAAGTCTCTCTATTACTTCTTTGGATCCAAACAGATTTCCAGTTAAAGTAGGATTCAAGGCATTATTTAACAAATCTCCACCTTGAATTGAATCATACAATCAGATATCTAACACTCTCTGCCGCCGCCAATCCCTGTTCTGATTTTTCACAGCCTTGCCAGACGCCCTATGACGAAGTTCACGAGTATGTAGACTCGATCTTACTTCTTCCAGAGTAATTATGTCTCTTCTGATGATAACAGATTATACGAAATTTTCGTACGACAGAGAAAGAGACACCAACAGAAATAGGGCAGCATCTTCATCCTCAATCTTCACATCTATATTTCGTCCAGTAAATTTCTCGACGTTGACGTTGTGTGATGCCATCTCTACGCCTGACGGAGGATCGATGATGAAGCCTCGCTCTGACACCAGTTTGTTACGATTTCTGCACGAGAGAAATTACGCATCGCGAGAAAACCTGAGAAATTTAAGGCGACGCAGAATTGTATTAGATGGAAGAAACAGAAGAGGATTACAAGATCAGATTGATCTAGGATTATCCAGGATGGTCTTACAAGCCTTGATTACAAGTCCTTTTATAGGGCCTTGGAGAAACAACTCCTACTCTAACTTAAGGACCTAATCCTACTAGGCATGCAAGTCCCTTCTCTAGAAAAACTTCCTTGGACTAGGAGTAGAAATCTGACTTCCTGAAGACCCTTGAAGATTTCGGCCAACTTGAATTCCTTCTTGGAATCAAATTGGGCCGGGCACCCACCTGGCGCCCGCCACGCCCATGCGTGCCCTGGCTGTCCAGTCCGAGTCCCACTCGGACTGGGACTCTCCAGACACCCCTGTTGTCTTCAAGTCTTCCTCCACGTCCAGACTCCATATCCAAGTGCTCCTCGATCCAGAAGGGAGCTCGGCCCTCCAAGAATCCGCCATATCCTTCTCGATATCGGAAATTGGCCGACTCCTATTCCTACTAGGAGTAGGAATCCTTCCGACCCTGCACTTCTCGTCCAAGCATCTCTCGAAGTCTCTCTATTACTTCTTTAGATCCAAACAGATTTCCAGTTAAAGTAGGATTCAAGGCATTATTTAACACCTTGTGTGTGTGAGTGAGAGAGAGAGAGAGAGATTAAACACTTGTTGCTGAAAACATGAATGAGTCTTCATAAGGAGATGCTTTTTCGAGATTTCACTGTCACTCTGTCAGGCCGAACAAAGCTTGCCATTTTCCCCTGTTTTTGCCAGGAGATTGGTACCCTAACATTTCTGATAAGTAGAAAATGCTGTTGCAGTCATGCTCGATCGCAGTTAGATGAGCTCTTCTGCTTGTGTATGATGCAAATGATGCATGCATTTACAAGGTAAACTCGTTTGCATGAATGTACCGTGTACTTCTTTGTAAACTGACTACAACACTCGTCACAAGAAAATATGTCAAGTGATCAGAATAATTTGGTCGTCGCCACATGCCTTGATGAATTATTAAATGACAGCAGTGCATCATTCACAGTGCTCAGAAGGAAGTATTCTGTTGACCAAGTCAAAAAAGGGTGCCTTTCGTTCTTTCTCCTAGAGCTTGGTAACACATTTTTTTTATCTGATGTGCATACTTAGTTACTTATTACTGATCCTGAGCAAAGAGTTTAGATTGGGAGGCCACCATTTGAAGCAAGCAACCCATCTTTTTACAGCCATATATATGGTCATGAATGGGTTCAAACACTGCAGGTCAAGCCACCCTTTAATTAGTTTATCCTCTTTCCCTTGCTCACCTGCGCCAGGACCAGCCAGTGGAGCAAGAGAGGTACCACTTGCCTTCGAGGTGGTGCTCAGTTGAACTAACCATGTCCGAGGCCTGTTTTTGACTGCATTGGGATGCATCAAGGATTAAACAAAACCTTACACTAAACTACAGGCATATGGTTTGAGATCAGAGACATGACTAGCAAAGCAACTTGCCCTGCTTCCTCATTGAAACAAGTAAAAGAAGCATGACTTCCCACATGCTGCTTCAGCAGACAATTGAAACAAATGACAGCTAAATTCCATCACTAGTATGTGATACGAGTTTAAGGCGTAAAAGTAGGGCATCTTAATTCAATGGGACAATGTTTAAAAGCATATAAAATGTTTTAACTTTTAAGTGTGAAGAGATCTCATGATTTTACTTTCGAATATTTTTTTTCTAGTTTTTCGAGAGTAATTTATCCTATAGCACTTCCAATCTCATTGTCAAGATTAAAAATTGGTTCGATGAAACTGGACATAGGAAAAGACAAATGTAACAGTCTCCATCACATCCGTTAATAGTTTTTCTGACTAATTCCCATGTTGAAAATTTTAGCGTCTGATTTGATAGCACACCACATGAGCAACAAATTGAAGGCACCTTCTCTTTCTGAGGAACCATGCAAAATCCCATCACATTTCACTCACTTTAGAACACCTTTCTGCTGGCCAGCATGCAGTGCAAGTGCAAACTGATCACAGCAACAGCACTGCGTTTGCTTTCAGTCTCTTCAGAGACTCGTCAAAGCAGCACCCAAATGCAAGGGAATCAGATAAGGAATAAAACACACACACACACTGATTCCCCTCCTCCAACAAAGAGGAAAAGAAAACAAGTAAGAAAAAAAAAAGGATCAGAAAACTACAACAAAAAATTTTGGTTAAATATTCACGAACTAATCTTTTCTTAAAGCCACTATGGAAACAAAGGACTACTCGGCACTAACTGGTGCATCTTTGCTATAGAGAGTGATCTCGTAGCTTTTATTTTTTTCACTTCAATCTAGTCAGCCTTTCTTACTTTGAGCTGTTAACTTTTTAGCTTTCTTTGCCTCCCTTTCCATTCTTTTTACAAGAGTAGTGTGGGAGAGATCCTTTCAAACGGCGCTAAAACAGAGCTTTTCCAAAGCTAAATCAGATGTAGTTAGATCGATAATAAGCTCCCTCGACAACTTCACAAGGAGATAAAAAACAAGTGTCTGGGGCTCTCTGAACACCAATCTTGGATTCATCTGTTGGCTTACACGAAGGCTATTGTAACCTCCTCTTTTTACCGCTTGTCATTAGATAGGAGTTTGTCCCATTAGCATCATTCGCAATGGATTGGTTGACCAGATTCTTTTCA
Source organism: Pontederia crassipes (assembly GCA_030549335.1). Lineage (NCBI taxonomy): Eukaryota > Viridiplantae > Streptophyta > Magnoliopsida > Commelinales > Pontederiaceae > Pontederia > Pontederia crassipes. The sequence goes on along the minus strand of CM060184.1, from coordinate 16,725,316 downwards.
GGGTTCCAACTCTCCTTGAGTAATTCTCGGACCATCAGATTATAGCAGGAGAAGGCATTGTCCTGGCATGCACTGATATCAGTTGATGCGTTGCTGCATTACCATTCTGAAGCCAACATATTTTGACACAAGAAAAGAAACTAATGTGTGTAGGGGAATTACCACATCTATCCGTCCGCAAGATGGAACTATGCTAATCTTAGATTGCAGTGCTTTCCAAGTTAGTCGTTCATCCGATGCAGCAAGAACAGCTGCAATGGCTATGACTGATGGTTGGTAATCAACTAGATTGATTACTGTATGCATGTACAATGTATGAAAGGAAAACATCAGAATACTTTGTTTTCATCAAGTTGAACATGGAGAGCCAATAAAATGACATGAAGAAATCCTATTAGCTTGTCACTACTAACCTTCAATAGCTGAAGCGATAAATTTAGTGGCTTCAGATATCAAGTTCTTGTGCCCATTTTCGCTCAACTTCGATGCGAAATAACCCAGATAAGCAAAAGGCGTGGTGGTGTTCAATCTCCACTCTAATGTACTGAGAACGAAGAGCTCCATCCTCTGTATTGCTTCACTGCTGAATCGGACCTCTTCTACTTGGAGCTCTGACAGCGCAGGCACCGTGTGCTCCTCCATCTTCGCCGCCAATGTCAGGCAAGCTATCGAAAGCAATTTAACTGCCCAAGTTTTGCCTTCCTAATACATTGCAGGAAATGACATATCATGATGCCAACAAAAGGAACAATTAAAAAGAAACAAAAGAAGTCAAATTCATGCGTGAAACAGATGCAGCACACTTACTACTATGCCAACTGTTCTGTGCATGAAGAACTGATCGAAGTAGGACAGCGCCATGTATGCGGTTTTGAGGCTGAAGCCAAACATGGTCTTTACCTGAAACAGAGCACAAGTGACACAATTAGTATTCGATTCAACACTAGAGAACTGCGAAAAATGCCGCGCTGCAGAGCACCATAAAGTTTTGCAAATTATCATATCACCTTTAAAGTCCATTTGACAGCATGAGAACGAGCCAATCTGAACGAGTCGACGATCGACAAGCCCCGAGCTTTGTTCGCGTAGTAGTGCCTCTCTTTGCTCAGCAACACTTCTATGTACTCGTCATCTGTTTCCGGCATTGGTATTCCAATTTCTTCGCAGCCATCTATGAGAGTGGACATGGAAACGGAGCGGTGCGAAGCAGCCCGTGGCGTTGATTTGATGCTGTTTTGCATGCTATCAACAGAAATATCAGGAAATAACCAAGTAGGCGTCCATTTCCCGCTGCTACGATTAGTGCCGTGCGCGGGTGTATCTTTACGTAATCGAACGAAGTGTCCCCTCTAAGATTTCACGTCAAAAGTGTATAAAGGAGTGAGAGAGTGGATCCAGGCTGTGCTCTCTCTCTCTCTCTCCAGCGGTTACAGTAGAAGAGGAGATAAGAGACAAAAGCTCTTAAACTAGTCTAAAGGGACTCCCATGTGTGCGCGAGTGAGTAGTGTTGAGGGATGAGAAAGGTGGTGAGCTGGTGGCCATGTTTTCGAGCTCCAGAAATGGGATCCTATTGGAGTAATGACCTGCTTGTGACAGTAAAGATTTAAAGCGGAGGAGTACCAAAGTAGTTTCAATTCTTTAAGACATGTTACTCATGCGTGCAATGTCGAAAATATTAGTCAAATTGATGAGTAATGAATGTTTCATGTTTGAGCTTTGTCAAACTATTCATATATGATAATGTATGCTAAGTGGTAAATAAACAATTCATGATGGATGGTAATGGTTATTTCGATGTGATAATGGTTTGAATTTACTTTAAGAAAAGGAGACATACTTATATTTTAGAAAGCATTTTTTTTCCAATCCATTAATCTCCATTTGGACAAAAATTCAAAACTTGACCTCTAAGCTAATTCTTTAAACTTATTTAGGCTCAGATGAAAATGAACTCTTTAACAAAATGAATTATCAAGAAAGTTTATATTTTTTTTTTAAAAAGGAGGTTAGTTTAAGGGTTCTGTAGTGGTTGTCCCGAAATCCAAAAGAAAATAAAGAATGGTGCATTTTGTGCCACATAAATCATAGCATCTATTTTGATAATTCCATTTCATTAGTTTCGTTTAATAATAATTGAAGACTTTTCTATCTTAATATCATTGCTCTAATTATCAACGTAATGTTTCCATTGTTAAGACTATTGGCAGAGCATGTTTATGGCATGTGATCCCGGGTATTCCTATGTAACGACTTAAAGTTAACAATGCAGTTTTTAGAGAGAAAAATAATTTGTCAAAAATTAGTTTCTTTTTTTCTAAATTGAAGCAATATATTGTCAAAATTAGTTTCTCAAATTTTAGAATTATCATTGATATATTTTTTTGGTAAAAATACTAATATCAAATAAACAACGGTGGAGAACTGAAAAAAAACTGATATCCTTGATAGTTTATCCTTATTCAAATGCATTATTTTTTTTATCTACCCACCTTATTTATTATTCTTTCTTGTTTTACCACCATTCAATTATATTTTTATATTAATTTTTCATTAATTACAAATTATTTATTTATTAATATCAAATAAAAAATTAATTTAATATTTTCATATCTTATATGCACTATATATTGTCAATATATGTTTTTATATATTTTAATAAAAAAATTAGTTATGGAATTTTATTTTATTTTATTTGATTGAGATATAAATAATTTATTTATTATATTATAATAAATTTTGTATAGTGTTTAAATTGAATAATTTGTCATATCTTCAATTATATCATTTTTATTTATCAAACGCTTAATTATTAATATTCTAAATAAACTTCTATTCACTAATCATCATTTGTAATTAGCTAATTAAACTGAGAACGTTAAGAGATATAAATAAGTAGAATTTAGTATTTTGAATAAAAATATTGAAAGCATACTTCTACTAGCGTTTATAGGTTAGAAGTTTATATTTTTTTTCTAATTTTGTGCTTATTCAAATGAATTATTTCTTTCTTAACTCATCTTATTACTTTTTTATTTTTATTTTATCACCATCAACTATATTCATTTTATATTCATATTTAATTAATTACAAATTATTTATTTATTAACAATGGATAAAAATTTTAATTTAAAAATTAATATTTTCAATCATGTATGCATTATATAAAATGAATTTTTATGTATTTTAATAAAAAAATATTAGTTGTGTAATTTTACTTTATTTCATTTAGATATCATATATTAATGGTTTATCTATTAAATTATAATAAATGTATATAACGATTAAATTTAATAATTATTGTATGTTCAATTATGTCGTCTTATAATTTCATTATTAGTCATCAACCAATTCTACCGCTAAGTTTATTAAACGTTTATTTGTTAATATTGTAAATGAACCGCTAAACGCTAATCACCATCTAACTATTCGTTATTTAAATTATTATTCACTTTAAAGTTTAAATCACTAATAATGCTAAAAAGAACCTTAAACTGCTATCGGCTTATGGCAAGCCTTAATGATCTAAACTTGAGACGCAATAGAAAATGACAATTAATTTGCCTTTACCGTCTTCCTTCCAATACGAAATCAGTTTTTTCAAAATGGATTTTGTACCTTAGTTATTTCCATTAACGTACGAGGATTATTTGATGCCCACCGTATTATTATTCTATTTCTTTTTAATACAAGTTTTATCACTTAATTATCTCATTTAAGTAAAAAATTGCATAATTTTAAAGCATCTTTATACAGATGTCCCTGTTAATTGTTTTAACGTTTTTGTTTCGTTTTTTTGTGGCAAGATGGAGTTAATTAATTTAATGGCGTTACAAACATAGTAATCATTCGCATTGCCCAAATTCTAAAAGACTTTTGGTTTGGCACCATTGAGGAACACAACAAACTCCTCTGCAAAACCCATTTGATGCTGATTTTTATAGGCAGATGGTGACTAGATTCTTCAGCATGCTGAGAGAAAAAAAATCTAGCAATACCAGACTAAAAAAACTCCTGACCTGATCTGTTTCTCTCAGCATTACTAATTCCTTGGTTCTCAGTACCAATTGATCCAACTTTTAACCTTACATTGCTCTCCTACTAACTCCAGTCTCTCCTTCTCGCCCTCTCTCCCTCTCTCCAATGTGGATGTCAGAGTTGATAGGTATGGGCATGGGACAGTCATGTTGTTCTGCTATTTCTGTGGTATCCATAATTCCAATACAGTGGTTGGAAGCAGAACTTCTTTTTATGCAATAACTTGATATTTGTATTCGAGTTTATTTCTGAAAGTATAATTATGGATCTTCTGATCCCAATTGTACAATTACAAGAGCTCGAACATATTAACTGATCAGCCCATCACTGTAAAGTTACATCAGGAAGCCCAAGTTGAGAACAGCTGAACTATCCTATAACCATCATTGCTCTCAGCATCTTCTTTTCTGGCATGGTATTTTCATCCACTTGTAGCTCGGTCGTCAGTAACATATGGACGTGGAAGTATTACGGAGAAAATAATCTGTGATGCCACTGTTGTGACAATGTTTAGTAGCAATTTGATCAGTTATATGCTAAATTGCTTTGGTACTTTCCTCTCCATGGTGTCATTGGCTGAATTAAATTATGAAAGCTGAGGGACTTGGAACTGAAATCTCTGTTATCTACTTCCCCCTGCAACCCTTAGCTTATTGGAAGCTCAGAACCTACTTGCATATAACAACCGTTTTCAGTGGTCTTATACTTTATATTAAAAGTTCCAAAACAGGGGGAATGGTTCACTTCTCCTGTCGATTATAGGGGGAAATGGCTTGAATAATGCTGAAACCAGATTCCAATAAAGCAACTGTGTACTTCATTAGATTTCTAAGTGGTCCACAATTAGTGGGTCTGGAAACCACATAAGCCAGTTACTAATGACAATGAGTTCAGCTTTCTTTCAATGAATAACTTCCCACTTGGATTTTTTTTTTTGCTGTTCTTGCATTATGATCTATATAAGATTTTTTTTTGCTGTTCTTGCATTATGATCTATATAAGAAAGATAGTATGAATCTTTGGATCAGTAATATAAGAAAGATCCTATAATGTAAGTTCAGATAATGAGTTGGCCTCTAGTACAGACACCATATTGTCGTTGCCATTCATGTGGCTCAGGGAGATTGAAGAAGCTTGAGCCCACCTATAACAGGAGCAAAATCAATCTCTAGCATCATCAATTCTCTACAAATGTGGTGGGGGATGGAGTAGCTCCAGACTGCATGCAGCCACCAAAGTTGAAGTCACATGATCGTGGTCCAGGTCCAGGATCACTATGAGATGTAACATACTGAATATTTTCGGAAATAAAAATTAAATTTTCGTAATGAATGATTCATAATGAACTAAGAAAAAAGAGTTTTATATTTTAAAAATATTTTGGTATTAAAATAATATTAATATTTTATTCATAAATTAAAAGATAAGGGTAATAATTAATATTTAAAATCAAGAATTCAGAAATAAGAATTATTAATATTTGTTAATTCCGAAAATATTGAAAATTAGAAGATAAGAGAACGTTGGAAAGAGATAAGAATTTAATTGAAAGAAGAAGCAAATAAAAGAAAAAGAAAAAGAAAAGAAATGAAGATAAAGTTAATTAAGAATAATTAAGGAGGTATTAAGATAAAAGTTCAGAATTTCATAATTATAAGTTTAGTTTGACTTAATCTTGATTTGTTAGAATCTTTCATATAAAAAGCACTCCAAAGTCTCATCTCTTCTCCCGTCTACAAGTCAATTTTTTCTTTCCCATTTGCACATCGTTTTCTCTTTTCTCGGTGCACATGTGCGAATACTCTTGACATTCAAGTACTCGTGGTTGAACTCTGAATGCACAAACATCAAGATCTTGATTGGAGATTGAGGTTTGATAATCGAAAAACTCGTCCAAAGATTGATTAGTTTAACAGCCAAGTTCGCACAAATTTTGGCTTCACTTTTGGATGCATTTTCTTAATAGAATAATAAAGTTAAAGAAATATTAAAATATATTTTATGTTCTTCTATGCATCAAGAATAAGTTCCATAAGATAGTTCTTCAAGATCGTGCCGTTTAGGTATGCAAAATCTCGGCCAAAGTTGATGAAAAATCACCTGACTACTTTGCCAGAATCCGGCCCACGTTGCTCTAATCCGGCTCGAGTTTGACGATATTTTTCTGATGCATAATAATCGACACTGAATTCGGCTTGAGTTCAAATTCGATCTGGCCGGGATTCCACATAGCCCGGCCTGCTCCCCACATTAGAATTAGAGTAGTATGTTTCCGGTTTCGATCCACAATGTGTTAGTCGTAAATTCGGCCCAGGTTCCACACTACAATAAGGAAAGAATTATTTGACATTTTGGCTGACGTTCAGTCACAATGACCAGGCTCGATTTTTGAGAAATTTGACATGGATTTTCATGTTATAAAAGTAGGAAAAACAAATAGGATTGACCAAGATCGAGCTTGTTACGCTCAGTCTGAGTTTTAGGGCAATTGGCCCGAGTTTTGTCTTATCCGACCCGAGTTCATATGTTTTTCTAAATATTGTTATTCCGTGATTTGATTTGATGTTCAATGATAATTTTAACCTTATTATCAACATGTTTAACTCATGACCATCTTGCGGAGAATACCGATGGACGGCACTTTTCACCCCTCTTGATCAATTAATTGGCAAGAAGACCTTTGATTTGAAGCTTCTAAAGATAGATAATTAGATAACAAGATAAAAGATGTAAAATGCGGGAAGCTATGTGTACCGATTGCCCAAGATTAAAGTACCCCACTTCGAAATTGACGTATAATCCTTACAAGCTCACAAGTATGGGTTATAAATAAACGTAGCCTCAAGAATTGTATGAAAGTGCCATGACCACCCTTAATAAAAGTTAAAGAGCTCGTCACATGACACATAAAACTCTTTTAGGCATACGCATGTAAAGTAAAATATGTAGTGCAACACACCAAGAAAAGAAAGAACAAGAACATGAAAAAAAATATATGACAAGTATAAAAATAAGTGCAAGTACAAGTATGAGCGTAATAATAAGAATAAGTACAAGCACAAGGAACAAGTATAAGAATAAGAAGTAAGTATGAAAGAAAGAAAGATAAAAAAGTTAATTAGTAAAAAGAAGTTTCATATTTCATATTTGATTTTATTGCTTTATTATGAAATTGTTAAAGTTTAAACTGCTTTTATTAAGAAATCATATCCATTTGTATTATCTTGCATATTGAGTGTCATTGCTCATGAAATTTTTATTTCCTTGTGTTTGAACCTTACATGTAGTTGAACTAAGAAGTAAGGATGGAAACATGAGTAGTGAAAAAGTTCGTGGTGATGTGAAGTGCAAGGACCAAGTCATTAGACTCTTTAATGTAAAGCTATTTGAAAGTTAGTTAATCTTTGAAGGATTATTAGGAAATGAAAGTTAGAATCCGCACTCTATTAAAGAAAGATAAATAGTTAATTCGCTTCTGCATTATACGTAAGAAAGGCGCAAAAAGAGATTGTAGGTAGTGCGGTTCAAATAAGCTCAATTGCCACGTGTCAAGAAGGTGAAATTTTGGAACTTTATAGTCGGTATCCGATCGAAAGTCTGAGGTTTTCCTTAGGATAAAGTTAGTTGAAGGTCCATGTGCAAACATCACGAGCAAGTGTCAAGTCATCCAAGTAAGTAAAGTGAAATTTTAATCTGACTTATTTTGTCTTATTAAGCAGAAATTATTTTCATTATAGATAATTCCTTCACATAATGAATAGAGTGAACAACTGAATCAACCCAAGAGGGTAATCCCAATGGTCCACAGTAGGAAGTACCTCGATATAATTTGGGCAAAGCCAATAATGGGCTCCCGCAAGGCAATCCAACCACGGGCGAAATTCAAGAATTTCTTAAGCTTAAGCCACCTAAGTGGACGATTTTGATACAACGAATCGATGGATATGAGTCATAGAAGTGAAATTCAAGTTGATGATTTGTGTGAAAGAAAAGAAGGTCAACAAGCCTGACAGATGATGCACAAGATTGGTGCAAAGACGTGGCATTCCCTCATATGGAGATGGTCCCGTGATATGCATTTAGATAGGTCTTCATAGAATGCTTCTTCCCGGCATATCAGAGGGATTTGAAGCGAAGAGAATTTGTATTACTGACACAAGACAATATGACTATGTCCTAATACTTAACCAAGTTCATTCATCTTGACAAGCATGCTTAACCAACAAGTGAACAAACTAGGGCTATTCAATTCATATAGGGCCTTAACCTAGGCTGAGACTGAAGATGTTTTTCGGGAACTACGAACAAGGATGGCCACATTGATGGAAAGAGGCATAGAAAAAATACAACAAGATAAGAAGGCCAAAAATAGCAGAGAATGACCTGCACAAAATCAATTTTAAGATGTGGAGAAATTATATTTACTTTTTTTATTTATGCTCAACATGCATTTATTTCATATTTTATTATGTTCTCATGCTCGAACATATGCTTTATTGTCGAAATATAACTCTTATAATTTCTCCACATCCATTTTATAAAGAAGTGACATTTCTGGAATGACATTACTTGGTTTGATTATTTTGTACGTAAAAATTCCAACATACAACATACAACATATGGTGGAATGCAGACACACAGATGCCCCCGCCTACATACCACATAGGAGCATGCAAGTGGATACCTAGACACTTAGGCGAATTCCAAAGTAGACAATACAGTTCAAGAAGGCAAACTATTCAAAACATTAAATAGCTTGAGAAAAACACATTTCCATGCCTTGCACTAGAAGAAGGAAGCTTCCTCTAACACTTTATGAGCAGATGAGGACAAGAGAGTTGGTGAACAAATGGACATGTGACAAGCTTGAACTGCAGTATACAACTAAGACAAAGGCAACCAAGGAAAGAAGGTTCTGGATAAAACATATTCCAGATTCAAAGTGAGAAGAACAAAGTAATAGCTGAAAAAACTATAAAGGTGACAACTAAGAAAGAAACAACCAAGAGGGACCATAAGCATATTCCTTTGGTTGGAAAAGTGAGTACAATAAGACAAAAAAAATAGTTACATTAGTGGACAGGTGGCACCAAACATTAAGACTATAAAAGAAAAAGGAGTTTGCCCATGGAAGGGGTTCATAATCCATGACTCGAAATCTCCATTGCTTGGTAGAAGGGGACTCAAGAGGAGGTTGTGGCAGCAACCTCCCTTTTTTTTTCTTTTATTCCTTTTTTCTTATTTCTAATGTGTAGTTGAACAACCAACTAGTGGATGGGATCTGTGATGAAAGTTTATGTCTCTGAACATTATTCTTTCTAAGTTTATGTTAAGCACCAATAGTCACTACTTCATGCCTTGAGGTTATTGTTCTATTGCTGTCGATTTTATCATGCTGTCGTGGTTTGTTGAATGTATTTTTATTGGTTTATCCATTGTGTCTTGGCCCGAGAAGATGATATCTTCCTCAACTCAAGCTTCAAGACCGAGAGGTGAGAAGCTTGAGTTGAATTCATTCTGAAAGGCACAATGTGACTCAAACCTTTCGCTCTTTATTTCCAAATTTTATTCAACCCCTGGTTTTGATTCGAACAATTGGTGGCAAGGATGGCTTTCTTTCGAGAGGGTGTTCACATTCCCTAACTAAGGTATGCGAGTCGAGAGGTTGGGCTGGTGCTAGAACATGGCGAGAAATTACTGTTCATCAAAGGTCAACTGAGGGAAAGCACTCGAGCTTCCCCTATTTTTTTATTTTTGAGAGATGAACTCCTATTTTTAGAACTTCAACCATACATCTCATCATCGACACCTTCTATCTGGAGGGTATTCTTTTCCCTAGTCATCGCACACGTGCCAAGAGGTGGTGATACGATACTCAAGAACAATGCCTTGAGTGACTAAAATAATATATGATAATGAAGAGAAACGAGATCAAACAAATTTTTAAGACAGTGGAATATCAACCTCAATCGATATTATAAATAGATGAATTTAATGACAAGATAACCAACCTTGTAATTAACGATGGAAGTTCCCGAAGAACGAGTTGCAGTAGTTCCCTCACAGCAAAAGCAATTAAGTCAAATTTCATAGATTCAAAGCTGTCTGAAATAACAATGAGTAGCAGTATTTATAGGCCCTAGAAATAGAACTTGTGCTGAAAGAAAATACCATAACTTAGCCCATAGTAACATAACTAATTTAGTAAAATAACAAACTCAATTTCTTTTACAATACTCATCAGGATACTTCATCTTTAATTAATTCTGAAAATTTTAAATAAATATGGTTAAATCATGATTTATTTGGTCCAAGTTATGCTGACTCTTCATGCGGCCCAATTTGTTACGCATTAATAAGTTGGCTTTGATGCAACTTGATCTTGTAATTTGATCAATTGTAAATCACAGATATTATTGATTATCTTTAATTTTCTTATGTCCGAGATCCTCAATATTATCATCATAATCCAACTTTGCTAGAACATTCTTCTATCACCGACTGCAATTATAGGCATTTCCTGCTTCATATCATTCCCCTCCTCTTCAAAAGAATTCGTCCTCAAATCTGCATTCCTATTAAGAAGAATATGTCCAAGTTCATATCATTTCCCTCCTCTTTAAAAGGATTCATCCTCGAATCTACATTCATAATAAGAGAATATAACCTATCATATATTTGAATTTATTAAATAATTTAGGACAGGCATAATGAAGATATTGATACTTCCCTTTGATGTGTCGAATGAGACGATGTATCTCTATCAGAACATCAATAATTTCTCATTTTTGTCATCTTGTTAAATTCCTGCAAGTTTTGAGAAAAAATAAAATAAGTAACATTAAAAGTAATGTAACTATTATACTCATCTGGATGAAATATCTTATGCCCATGTGACAATGGTATTTTAAGAAACAAATTACGAAACTTGGGGGACCTTCCTTGCGCATAAGGATCCAATCAAATAAAATGTGCAGTGTATTTCATGGAACTAGAGATCTAATAAGGAGTTTGTCAAGTAGTTCCAAAATAAGAACATCTTTTCCCTCAAAATAAATGGATCTTTAAAATCTGCAAGTGAAGTATTGTAAGATTCATAATCAAGCAAATATCTCAGTTCATGAAATGAATAATGCAAGTCTCTGTAACTAATCAAAATATCATCAAAATGATCATGCAAATGATTATTATAAATCAAAATATTTCCAAAGAAATTAATCTCAAATCTTCGATAAAAAATAAACAAAGGTCCAACTAATGCAAATGCAATGAATTTTCGAATCATGATATGAAAATTATATGAAAAATTACAACCATCATCAGCAAGAATGATCTTAGGAAACAATAAATGTGGATGTAAAGAAATGAATAAGATTTTAGGCTCATCAGAAAATCTTTAAATCATAATAAACCAATCAAAAGTACTCAGGACTAGAAAATATTCATTCCTAAATTTTAACATACGACTAAAATAAAGTTTTTCAGCACTCAATGAATAAGAAAGTGAAATACAGAATTGAGATCTTTGCATGCCATTCAATACTTCTTCCAATTAAAATCTGCAAACAAATATAAAGTTTTAAAGATAAGATATGGATTTTTCAAACTAGTTGTCATAAACTCAACACAACCTCTTTCAAATCCTTACATGATGAAATTTGTATCTTCGTATACTCTACTTCTACATATTTGCATACACAAATCAAAATCAAAAGATAAAAAATGATTAATGTTAAGAGAAATATTACTGAATTCTCTTTTTTTTTTGCCTTAACACTCAAATCTTTTTTTCATATCTCTCTGGAGGTGGCCTTTCTAAACACTTAAGATCTAATCTTCTTTCATTCTCACAACTCTTGTAACACTCAGCATCTAAATGTTGTATCTCAATACTTTCAGAAGGTGGCCTTTCTAACCACTCAAAAGTTGTGTGGCTATCATTTTCATTACTCAAGTTGTGGCACTCATATTCTTCATATTTGTCTTTCTCACAACTCTTAGAATTATTTTGAGTTGCTGTACGATCAGCTTCATCTTCCTTCAAATGATGTTGGGCAACCAAATTTTTCCCAACTTCTTCAATTTCTTCCTCACTTTCATTTCCTAGGGATGCTGCACTCTCTTGTGACAACTCTTCTTCAGATGCAATATCATCGTTGTTTATCATGATCATAGCACATTTATTTGGACATTGACATTGTGAACTAATATGACTTGAACCAAGACAATGAACGCATTTAATATCTTGAGTCCTTTGTGAGCTGTTAGAGTCAATACATTTATCCCTTGAGTTGAAATTTTCAACTTTGTTTTTGTCCTCCAATTTTTGAGTTGGCTTATCAACTGACTTGAAATTTGCACGCCATTTTGATTTCCAAGCAAAAGTTGAACTTTCAAATTTGTTATGTGGGCGAATATCTTTCTTCAATTGCTTCTCAATCATTATATCCTTATGCAGAATTTCATCCAACTCCAAATACTCTTACAATTTTACAATTCTGAAAATCTCTCGATTTAGTCCAAATATGAATCTTGCAATTGTATCTTCAGGATCCTCATTTTTGTTGACGCGGATGAGTGTCATTTTCATCTCTTTATAGTACTCATCAATAGTCTTTGATCCCTGTCTCATAGTCAGCAATTTCATATGTAAGTCATGATAATATGATGGAGGAACAAATCTTCTCCTCGATATGATTTTCATTTCATTCTAATTTTCAATTGGAAGTTCTCGATTTCTGTGCTTATTAATGGTTAATTGATTCCACCAAGTAATATCATAATCAGCAAAAGATATAATAGCAAGTTAACTTTTTTTCTCAACAGAATAATTATGACAATCAAATATATTTTTTACCCTTTGTTTCCATTCAATATAGACATCAGGATCACTTTTATCTTGAAATGTAGGGAGAGATAGTTTAATTGAACCTGTGTTTTGATCAATGACATCTCTATCTTATTCCCTTTCTCATTCATTTCTTCTACCTCAAATTTGAACATGTCTCTGCTTTCTTCAATTTATAACACAGGCTTCATCAACTTCCTCTTCCATCTCTTCATCAAACACATCTACCTCATCATGAAGTTCAGTAATTATATTGTCAAGACGTTGAAAATGTTGTGTCATGACCTCCATCATTCTTCTCTGATCAATTGCTTCTTTTTTTAGAATTATGTTCTTTGTCCTTTCTTATTGACATTGTGAGAAATTTCTGCAGCAAACGTTAATGATAAACACAATCGCAATACTCACGTAGTGACATTCGTATTTTACCTCAACTCTATTTGGCTTTTTCCTAAATTGTACTCACCACTCGACTTTTTTTTTCTCTCTTGAACCCTCCAACAAGTTCTAAGAGAACTAATGTAAGTCAACACAAGACAATGAGCAATTAAATCAATCTAATTTATCAATATGATTGCAATATCAAAATAAATCTTGAAGTTGATTTGGAATAGAAATTCAAGAAGAAGTTGTCAAATCAGGATAGATATCAAAGATTTCAAAATTGGAATGAAATCAAAAGTCATCATTCCATGAGTCAAATTACTCTATTCTCAAATTTTTCTTTGCACTTTCTCTTTTCTTTTTTTTTCTTTCTTTCCTCTTCCTTTAGAATCCTTTCTTTCACTTTTTTTGTTTTTTTTCTGATTTTTTCTTTTCAAAAATTTTCTTTTTCCCTGTTCTTCTCTTTCCTCCTTTCTTGCACTTTCCTTTTCAATCTTTTTTTTTCTATTTTCAATTTTTTTTCCAGATATTTTCTTTCATGTTCTTCCCTTCTCCTTTTTTACACTTTCTTTTTTTTTCTATTTTTGGATTTTTTTTCTCAGTTTTAGTTTTTTGAAATTAGGAAACTTTGAAGAATAGAGAGGGATGACGGCTAGGGTTTCAAGAATAAATGAGCAGATAAATTGTAGTAGAATTTGAAGAATGCAAGGATGACGGCTAGGGTTTGAAGAATAAAAGAAAGCAAATAAGGAAGACGGCTAGGATTTGAAGAACAAACAAATCAGAGTTTTTTTGCATTTTTTTAGAAAATGCAAATAGGGAGCAATAAAATAATGAAAGATAACTAGAAAACCGAATCGAAAATGTGGCTCTGATACTAATGATACGATACTCAAGAACAATGCCTTGAATGATCGAAATAATATATGATAATCAAGAGAAACAAGATCAAACGAATTTTTATGGCAGCGGAATATCAACCTCAAGATTACAATGAACCAAGCAATCAATATTATAAATAGATGGATTTAATCACAAGATAGCTAACCTTGTAATTAACGGTGAAAGTTCTCGAAGAATGAGTTGCAGGAGTTCCCTTACAGCAAAAGTAATTAAGCCAAATTTCATAAATTCAAAGCTGTCTGAAATAACAATGAGTAGCAGTATTTATAGTCCCTAGAAATAGAACTTGGGTTGAAAGAAAATACCCTAACTTAGCCCATAAGTAACCTAACTAATTTAGTAAAATAACAAACTCAATTTCTATTACAATACTTATCAGGATATTCCATATTTAATTAATTCCAAAAATTCCAAATAAATATGGTTAAACCATTATTTATTTGGCCCAAATTATGCTGACTCTTCATGCGGCCCAATTTGTTACGCATTGAGAAGTTGAATTTGATGCAAATCTTGTAATTTGATCATTTGTAAATTGTAGATATTCTTGATTATCTTCAATTTCTTTATGTCTGGGATCCTCAATATTATCATCATCATTCAATTTTGCTAAAACATTCTTTTATTATCGCTGCAATTATAGGCATTTCTTGATTCATATCATTCCCCTCCTCTTCAAAAGAATTCATCCTCGAATCTGCATTCCCATTAAGAGGAATATGTCCAGGTTCATATAAGGTGGGGTGATGATTGAGTCATTTCTAAGGAAGTGTCGATGATTAGTTTGTGATGAGGCCAAGAGGTGGATTCAAAGTACCCCAACATCATTTTCTTGCTGAAGTTCTTTCTTCATCCGAATATTACTTCATAGTGTTAGTAATTCCCACACAAAAGAATAATTTATCTCTCAATTGTTGCATGTGTGCTAAGAGATGGAACAATAGTTGAGTTGTGTTTAAGGGGCCATCGATGACTAGTGTCAAGTGGAGTTGAGAGGTTTGTCCAAAGTTTTCTTACTTTTTCTTTCGAACCGGACTTAAGAGAATCCACTCGAGAGGAATTATCAATTATCCACATTTAGTACAGGCCGAGAGGACAACTGAATTCCAACTTATGTCTCAAAATTTCCCTATCCTGATGTGCATTCCCCAATCTAGGTATTGAGTATCTATAGCTACTTTATGGTTTAATATCGGTTCAAGAAACATAACTCCTGAAACAACTTCCTAAACCCTAGTGTTTCTCTACTTTGATCTTTGTCTACTTTTGTATTAAAATTTATAAAAATTAGTGTAGCTTTATTTATTGTTATTTCTAGTTTGTAGCATTTTATTTTCTCATTTTGAATAACATTCATAGACTTAATTAAGCTTTTCTTTCTAAACAATTTCAATCAGGTGTGAACTTTTAACTTTGTAAGATTGACCCTTAAGTACTACACTGGTTGCTGTGCACTTGCAGCCTTATCATGCGTGCTAAGGATTTCTAAATTTTAAATCTTATTCGAGATTTTTCTATGAAGTGAGAGTACTCTGATGCAGTGGCATCCATCTCTTTACTCGTCCTTTTTCCCTTCATTTTATACTGTCGTATGTTATTCCACGCAAATCACACATATCACATCGTCAAGTCAAGTTTTTGACGTCATTGTCGGGGACAATAAGATTTTGATTTGTTCATTTGATTTTTTATTTTGATCTAGTAAAGTTTTGTTTATATAATCATTATTTATATCTCATTATGCCGTGAATATTTTGCTTACTTATAGTCTAGCTAATTTTTTCTCCTCATCTTTCCTTAAAGTAGATTTTAACTTTTTACATTTTTCTTTTCTCTAACTATTTATAGTTGTTTTCACTTAGATCATTTAGTTATCATTTTTAATCTTTTGTTTTCGATATTTCTAATTTTGAGATTCTCAAACTTCATATTTTGCACTTAAGTTACAAAGTACCTATCAAGTTTTTATAGTGCAAAAACATTGTTGAATACACATGTTAGATTTTAAATCTTAGATTTTAGATTTTAGATTTCAAATTTCTACATATATATTAAAAATTGCATTTTAAATCTTTATTGAGTAGAAACATTGCTGAGCATGCATTCTTATGTTAACCTACATTCTAAACATTGCTGAACATGCAAATAATTATCATTTTTTATTGTTGAAATTGTAAACAATTATATCCTAAGCATGAATTCTCATATGCATTGCTGAAATTGCTGAACATACCTTTTAGAAATATTTTTTTGTTTATCATGCATTATCTATCCTCAAATATTATTATGATATTTTTTATTTTAGATTTCGAATTATAGATTTCAAATTTTTGCTCTTATACTAAAATTGTATCCCAAGTCTTTATTGTACAGAAACATTTTAGATTTCAGATTTTGAAAAGTGGTGATAAATATGAATTCAACAATCATTTATCCATATTGATATTGTGATTGATTTAAAGTTCCCAAGCTGATTACTTGATGAGCAAAATCATTATCAAGCGAGTGAAGTGTCAATATATCAAAGTTGGCACAACTTATTTTCTAGAGTTGAAGGTATCGTTATAATACCCCGAAAGTTTTCAAATTAAAAATTAATTTTCGTAGTTAAAATAAATCCAAAATTTAGAACTTGTTAAAGAAAGTTAAAGTTTGAAAGGATACTAACTGTAGTTAGATGAGGAACAAGAAAAGAGGTAAATATAAGATAAGAGAAGTTTGGAAGTGAATAGAAGAATAATTATATAAGATAAAAGAAAAAAAGATAACTCCTAATGAGATTAGGAGTTAAAAGTATAATAAGATTAGAGATTTAAATTTGAATTTCAATCTAGTCATAAATTTAGAATATGATGGACTTCAAGGAGAATTAAAATAAGAGCTTTATGTTAAAAAATATTTAGAAGATAAAATAATATTATTTTATTCCAAAAATTAAAAATAAGAATAATAATTAATTATTTAATTCCAAAATTCAGGAATAATTAAGTTTAGAAGAAATAGAATAAGAAAAAGATAATTAAAAGAGGATTAAAGATGAAGTGTGATGAAGGTTGAATTAGGACTCCTAATGAAGTTGAAATTAGGATTTCAAAATTAAAATTATTCAGGAAATAAAATAATAGTAAATTATTATTTTACTTTCTAAAATTATGCAAATAGGAAAAACAACTATTATTTAATTATCAATAGGTAGAAGTTAGAATATATGTAAATGTTACAATGAAACATAATTCGAACAAAAGAAGAAAAGAAAGATTAAAACCCTAATTTAATTAGGATTTGTGGTTAGATTAAGATTGAAAATTTAAATATAATTTCAAACTGATCTATGTTATCAAGGACCTCTAATGTGGATGAAATTAAGAGTTTTATGTTTAAAATATTCAAGAATATTATTTTAATTCTAAAATTAAGATAAAAGGTGATAATAGATTATTTAATTCCAAAAAATTCAATATTAAGATTAGTTAATATTATTTAATTCCAAAAATAGATGGAAATTAGAAGATGAGGGATGCTAAAGGGATAAAAGTTTGATTAGAGGAAGGAAAGAGAAAAAAGGAAAAGAAAAAAGAAAGTGGAAGAGGATAAGAAAAGAATTAAAATAATTAAGATAAAGAGTAAGAATCAAATTAACTAAATAATTATTAATTATTTAATTTTGGAATTTATATAAAAATGGGGAATAATGAAAGTGAAGAAAATACAAGATTTTGAATTAAAGAAAGAGTCAATGAATTATTAAATAAATGTTCAAATTTATAACTAAAGTAATGAGTTATTTATTTAATTACGATAATTATATTAAATAAAATATAAGAAAAGTTATGAGGTGGAAAAGAAGAGGTTATGTATAAGATAATATTTAAATAAAATAAGAGAAGGGGAAGGAAAAGAAAAAGATAAAGTAAATAATTATATTAATTAATTATTATACATAGTTTTCAGAATTAGTTTTAGATATGGTTAAACATCTAATTCCATATTAAAACTTAATCTCATCCAAAGTCAACTCCTATAAATACCCTCTACATCAACCAAACCCCTAAAATCCAAAAAACAATATTTCTCCAACTTATGATCCATCGTTCTTCTTTTTCGGTGCGCATGCAAGGAGACTTCGATCAGTCACATTTTCGTGGTTATATTCTTTGTCTAAGAATGCTAGAATCATCATCGAAAGCCTCACCTTTTCCTTGGAAATCATGCTCAAAGTCAATGGTTCAAATAATTTTGTCTAAACAAGGTACATGTAGATTCAGGTTCATTTTTGGATGTAATATCTTGATAGAATAAACAAGATAAAATAATATTAAAGTATAGCTTATGTTCTCTGATGATCCAAGAATAAAATTCCTTTATTTCATGTCAAAAATATGTGGCACAAGAGTTCCTTTGTATAGGAACCCGACGCAACTTGGGACGAACCCAGTTTGGGTTCATTTGGGACAGATCAGACCCGGTACACTGGTGAATCCGACCCGAATTCGATTTGTACTTGCCCCAAGTTTGTGCCTAGTTTGGGTTTACGAGGACTCGACCTGGGTTACCTAGTCGAAGTCACGCACGATCTCGATTTTCACCATGCGAGACCTGACCTGAGTTCCAGTACACATGGATCCCTGCGTCATTACATTCTTACAGGTATCAAATGACTTTTTCCCCTTATTATGATAATTGATGAATTGATAAGAGCATAGATAAATAAGAAAAGATGAAAGATGAGATTCTCATGTGCACTGATTGTTATAATTAAAGTTAAAGAAAGGAAAATCATTGCAGTTCTACTCGGGTGACCTGAGAAATTCAAGTCTATTGTGAGTAAGTAAACGCTCATCTCATCTTGGTGTGATCTACTTTGACCCATTTTTATTGTCGGATGAAAGTGCCATGTTGATCCGTAATAATAATAAAAAAGTTGAGCTCGTCTAAAACAACAAATATAGAAGTTCATAGGAATTGTTAAAGTAAAAGATGTAGTGCAACGCGTCATAGAAATAATTGTGAAGAAAAGAAAGAATTGAAAAGTATAGTAAAGAATGAAAATAGGAAAAGTATAATAAAGAATAGTAAAGTAAAGTAAAGTAAAGCATGATATGTTATATGATGACTTTGATTAAACATTACTTTTAGTTCTATTTAATTAGTTATTTCATCTATTTGCATTATCTCATGTACTGAGCATAATTGCTAACGAATATTTTATGTCCATGTGTTTGAACCTCACAAGTAATTAAAATTAGAAATAGAGGCTCGTGTAACAGCAGAGTTCGTGATGATGCAGTTGCACATGGGAGTCAGTTGTAAAATTTGCTCTTATTGTTGCTACTCTGACATTATAGAAGCTTTATAATATGTGATAGTTAGAGGACTTTTCGAAATAAAACAATTGTTACCTTCCGCACAATATTACTATTATGAATTAGTTAGCTTCTACAATTTTATAAAAATAGTTGCGATTATTCTTTATTTCCTTATTTGATCATGAAAATCCAGGAAGAGTTGTACGTAAAGGTAATACCGGTCTAAACTAGACCAAAATGCCACGTGTCAAAAGGGAAAAATTTGAAAGAGTTACAATAATATGAAATACAATTGTAAAATTCAAGCTGAAATATGTTGCAACTTCTTAAGCTTATTGCAACCAAGTGAACTCCTACATTCAGAATGAACCATATGAGCAGTTTCACTAAGATAATACAATGAAAAAATCATTTTTCTAATTCATATGCCCAAGATTTAAATCATCGACCCAGACTCACTCAAGGCATTAGTGTAATTATTGACGACGCTAGCATTTTGGAGAATGTCGGATGAGGAACGGGACTTGCCTTCACTGTGGATAATCAATCCATCGTATCAAAGATTGTCAAGTACGAAATGCTACCGCACAGAATTAAGTACTTGCAAAAGATGTTGGGGGGTTTGTTCCCTGAAGTGTTTAAGGCTTACCTCCACCAAGATGATAGTCATCATAATTAGATGTTTTAGGATAAGATTAGAATAGATTAGGTATTTAGAGTTATGAGTTATATATATATATATATATATATATATATATATATATATATATATTATGACCTTAAGCAAAATTTGAGGACATTTTTTTAAGGCGGTAATAACATAACACTCCAGATATTTCCAAAAATAAAAATTAATTTTTCATAATTCAATTTAAATATTAAACGATTCATGATGAAGTAAGAAAAAAAGTTTTATATATAAAAAAATATTTTGATATTAAAATATTGTTATTTAAATATTTTATTTTAGAAATTAAAAGATAAGGGTAATAATTAGTATTTAACATCAAGAATTTAGAAATAAGAATTATTAATATTTAATGGTTTAAAAAATCATTGGAAATTAGAAGATAAGAGGATGTTGGAAAGAGATAAGAGTTTGATTGAAAGAAGAAAAAGAAAAGAAAAGAAAAAAATACAAGATAAAATTAATTAAGGATAACTAAGGAAGAATTAAGATAAAAGTTCATAATTTCACAATTATAAGTTTAATTTGACTTATACTTAGTTTGTTAGAATTTTTCTTACTAGTAGCACCCTAAAGTCTCATCTCTTCTCCTCATCTACAAGCCAATTTTTTCTTCCTTCTTTGCACCTCATTTTCTCTCTCCTCAATGCACATATGCCAGTACACTTGGCATCCGGATACTTGTGGTTGAGCCCTGAAGACACATATAGATGTAAGATCTCAAGGCACTAAGAGGGGAGTGAATTGATGTTTTAAAACTGAAAATCTCGATTTAAAAAATATGTTGCGGAAATTTAAAATCGATTCAACAATCTTTGAACCAAAACAAATTAAATCATTTCACAAACACAATATGAGAAGGAGAGGGAGAGAAAATCAAACACAATGAATACGGGGATTTGTTGACCACCATCCCTTGGCCTACGTCCTCGCTCCTGCTTCTCGATATCGAGACCGTCAGAAATTCCACTAAAACTCTTCATTTGTTTTAAATGGAGCAAGGAACAAAGTCCTTTACATCAACCACATTTTTTTCGCTTCGAGAGATAAGGCACACATCTTCTCTTAAGAAGTTTATTTTTTCTCTCGCTCAAGAGGTAAGATATGGAACCTCTTGTACACATGAGCTCTCTCAATTTTTTTGAACAATTGTTTCTCTCTATTACAATATCATGCTCATAAGAAGAGAAGAGAGAAAGAAAAGAAATTAGAATGATAACTTCAAAAAATGAATTTTTATAACTTAATGTTTTTTTCAATATTTGGATGGATGCCTTTGCTTTTGGCTTTGACACTCCTTTTATAGGCTTGTATGTGTGAAAATTTTGTCCAAATTTTTTTTCATAATTTTCTCATTCAAAATTAGCTATTATTGTTCATTACAACCGGGGACCGGTCGACCACACTGCTGGACCAATCGATCGGTCTATATGACCGTTGCGATTTTTCTTCATCGTTAGCGCTTGGTATAGTCTGTCGATCTGTGTAATCTCAACATAGAATTGAGCAACTTTTGCATTAACTGGTCGATCTATATCCTGGATTGGTCGTCCGATATAGTCTCGACCGACCTTCATTGCTTCGACCGACGGATTAATCGATTGGCACTATTTAATTATAACTTTTTGCATAGTTATCCAAATGAGATAATATTAAATTCTATGGATAGTTAACAGGATTCACTACAACTTTGATATTCATCATTCATTCATAATCTAATGAAACTATAGTCAATTATTTAATCAAATTTTAGTGTATAAAGTTATCCATTTTTGTTTAAACTTTTTGACATTTAACTTCAATCTTTCGTCGAAATATAATTTATATGACATTAAAAAATGCTCCAACAACATACTAGGGTATGATAATTGAGAAGTTCGTCCAAAAGATTGATTAATTTTAACAATCAAGGTACGCACAAATGTTGGGTTCATTTTCGAATGCATTTTCTTAATAGAATAATGAAGTTAAAGAGATGAAAATATATTTTATGTTCTTATATGATCAATGAATAAGTTTCATAAGATGGTTTCTTCAATATTGTATCATTTTGTACTCAAAATCTCGGCCAAAGTTGATAAAAAAATCACCTGAGTTCTGCTTTGCTATAACCTGCGTCGAGTTGCTCCAAGCCCGACCAAGATTTGATCATGTTTTTCTAACACGTAATAATCAACACTGAATCTGGCTCAAGTTTGGATTCGACCCAACCCGCGTCGACCCTAAATCCGGCCCGAATTCCACATAGAATTAGAGTAGTATATTTCAAGTTTCGAGTCAACCCGCGTCGTCCATAAATCCAGCCCTGGTTTCGAAGTACAATATGAAATAATTATTCAGCGTTATGTTCAATCACTACGATCCAGCCCAATTTTCGAGGAGCTTGGGCTAAGTTTTTATGCTAGGAAGGTAAGAATAAGAAATAGGACTAAACAATCTCGGTCTGAGTTTCAAGGCAACCCGACTCGAGTTTTTCATTACTCAACCCAAGTTCATATGATTTTCTAAGATTATAAGTTTACAAGTATTGGGCCTTTATGTACCTTGGCGTATAATCCGTATAAGTTTACAAGTATATATCATAAATAAATGTTATCTCAAGAATTATATGAAAGTGTCAAGACTACCATTAATAAAAGTTAAAAGTTCACCTAGGACAAGACACATAGAAGTCTTTTAGGCATATGCATGTAAATTAAAAGATGTCGCGCAACTCATCAATAAAAGAAAGAACAAGAACATGAATAAGAATATGACAAGTATAAGAATAAGTACAAGTACGAGCATAAGAATTGGAATAAGTACAAATACAAAAACAATTATAAGTATAAGAAGTAAGTATGAAAGAAAGAAAGATAAATAGGTTAAGTAAAAGAAATTTCATATTAATTTTATTATTTTATTATAAAATTGTTAAAATTTAATTTGTTTTAATTAAAAAATTATATTCATTATCTTGCGTACTGACGTGATTGCTCATGAAAAATTTATTTTTTTGTGTTTGAACTGTATAAGTAGTTGAACTAAGAAGTAAGAATGAATGTGTGATTAGCGAAAAAGTTCGTGATGATATAAAGTGCACATGAGATCAAGTCATTAGACTCGATTATTTAAAAGTTAGTTAACTTTTGGATGATTATTAGAAAAGAAAGTTAAAAAGTAAATATAGATTTCGCACTCTATTAAATGAAAGATAAATAGTTAATTCATTTTTTGTATTATATGTAAGAAAGATTTAAGAAAAAGAAATTGTAGATAGCATCGATTCAAATAAGTTAAATTGACACGCGTAAAATTTTGAAGTGGTATTTCCAAAGGAAGGAGCAAAAAGCAGGTGGAAGATGTCAAACACCAATCACCAATGATCTCCGTCTCAAATCCCACCGGTCTTTGATTTGTTAAGGGAGGAGAGGACCGAGGAGATAAAATGTCTGAGACTCTTCTACGAACTCCTTTAACGGGTCAGCTTCTTGGGCCTACAAGGACAATCATAAATTACAATTTAGAAAACAATTGTTTGGTACAATCGTCATTAAAGTCTCGGATTTTATCTTTGAAGTCATTGGTTAGTATCTTATCGGAATCTTCTGAACATGGAACTGGTCGAGTGAGTTTGAAAAAAAAAATAAAAAATAGGTAATATAGAAAAAAAAAGGGCATTTTAGGATTCAAGCACATGCCAAGGAGTCAACTGGTTCGCATGTTTTCTTAACTTCATTATATATTTTGCAGCAAAAAATGAGAACCCATTTCAACCCAAACAAAAGAACCCATGAGCCAATCAACAGGCCTACAATCGATATAGAGGTTCATGGGCCTACAATCAATATAGAGGTTCATGGGCCTACAACTTTGAGTGTGAGGCCACATCTTGTGTTAAATCCTTTTTTTATCTCAAATAAAACATTAATGAAATGAAATGAATGGTCTATATTGAGAAAATATCAGTGGCGCTTATCGTCATAACCTACGACCATTGTTGCTTACATGTAGTTTAAAATGCTGAACGCCATGTTGTATTGCGTTGAGTTTTCATATGAGGAGGATGTTGTTAACTTCCAGGTCTCTGCGGATTATTCTGAAATTATATTTTTCATATAATACTGATGAAGTTAACGAAAGCCCCATAGCCATCGTATAGTGATGATATATTATCGTATCCATTTCATAACCTTTCAAACTCTGAAAGTAAAGGCATTGTACCAATGCTCTTCAAATTGGAATGGGTCATATTGAATCGGGCGAACTGAATCGAATCGAGCAAAGAAATCGGATAATATAAATTAATAAAAATATATAAAATATGTGAAATATTTTTTTCATATTTTAATGTCTTGTAAATGTTCATAACAAATAAAAATATAATAAATTAAAATAAAATAATTTAATTGTAAAAAATATAATAACAAATATCAATTAAATAGTTATTATATTAAATATGAAATTTTTCGTAATTATAAATAAAAAATATCGATAACTTGTGATAAAAAATTTTAAAAAAATTTTTGAATCATAAATTATATATGTATGTGTGTGTAAATAATATGTCCTAAAATAATAGATAGAATATTCTATCTTCTCCATGCTAATGTTTGATTCGACTAAAGGCAGAAAGGCTGGGTGATTCCTAGAACATTCTTTGTATTTCTCTATCTTTTTTTTTTCTATTCAAATTATTTGAATAATAACAAGCAGAATATTCTATCTTCTGGATGCTAATGTTTGATGGCATATTCGGGAAGATTCCTTGTTTCGAGAGATATAATGGAGCATGAACATTCTTGTTTTGCATTGTACAATGTCCATAAATGCATCGGTGCTCCAGATCTAATTATACATTAATATATTATGATTATTTTATAATTTATTTAAGCAAAACTTTAAACGTGAAATAGATGTTATTCATTCAATTTTATTAATTTATAATCCATCGTAAAATATAAGTTGTTATTAATTCAATGATCTAACTTATCAGAGGATTAAACATGGAATGTTTCTGCAACTTTTTTTATGATCTTTGTCTCGGAATTAAATTGCTAATATTTTAATATTAGGGTTAATGTATCGACCATATTCATAATCTTTTTCTTGGTAAAAGTCTTGCGTGCAATTAGAACTCGTAGATAACTTGTGATTTGAAGCTCTTTGTTAATTTAGTCTAATATAGGGAATTATCTCAAGGGGAAAGAAAAGACGTTAAGGCCGAGTCAGTGGCGACGTGGCCTATAAAAGGCTAATTCATAAATTCCATTATATTTTCTATTATCGATGATAGATGTGCTGGAATCGGACAGTTAAATATGAATGCAATGACGATAAAATAAATTTAAGTAAATCAAATATGAAAGCATTGGCGTCTTGTAGATACTTCTTTAGAATTTTAAGTGAATAATTGAATTAACATATTAGTTCTAGACATATTTGAATGTAATAAAACTTAACGATGATGAATGAAACAATTGATGTGATAAAAAATAGATATATTGAATTAATTTTAGTGTGTATTGGAATAAAGAATATATATTAATAAATATAAAATATAATTTTGTTAAAAAATAAAAAATAGATAAATTAATTTGGTTTTATTAAAAAATTTGTTAAAATATATTATTTAAACATAAAAATTAATTTTTAAATAAATTAATGAAATATGAAGATTTTTAATAAAATAATAAGTAATAAATAATATTATATTAATATTTTATTATAAATATTTTATAAATAACACATAAATTATATCATATAAGAAAGGTAAAAAGAAGAAAATAGTAAAAAGAAAAGAATTTACCAAATGAGTCAAGTAAAAAAATAGAAAAAATTTGGAACGTTAGTTCCATCAAAATGGTAGAACCATTTTCCCCATAATAAATGTGACTTTATTTCAATGATGGTGCCAATAATTGAACTCACAATCAATTTAAGAGGTAACAAACACATCAATCACTAATAGGAGATATGTTCATAAAAAATATTAACATCACCTAGGAGTTGAGTTCAAATTTTAATCACAAAATTCATAAATTACTATGTACAGATAAAAATTTTTAAAATTTGAGAGCCTCCCTCACTCGTAGAGTGGGTTCGTATTTCGCATCATTTATCAAACAACTGCTCTAAATTTTGACAAAAGAATCACCCAAGAGAAAACAAACTTTTTTTATGAAAAATAGATACTAAAAAAAATTACTTTAATGATTTAATTAATGATTGAAAAATATGCCACGTCTATATAAGCTAAGCACCCTTCTTAAAGTCAGCGAGTTATTATCTTAGTCCGATTAATAATAGCAATTTGTGTAGTTTAAATAACTTAACTGGACCCTAAAAAACCTATGAAACATTTCATTGGTCAAGAAATAGATGAATAATATACTCCAATCACTATACTTGAAAAATCAACTATCTTATCCGTTCGCCAGTTTGCCTCTACTTGTGGCCTCTCTTCCTTTTTCTAAAATAATTCTGGCCCCATTTAAAATATTATTATACATCTATTTGATTTTGACCGCATATTTGATTTAATTTATTAGAACCGTCCAGCCATCTGCACCTTATGATTAGATCTCCAACTCAGTCATGCGTCTTAATTAAAATTCAAGGCACTAATATGATTGTTCTTTACCACATGTAATCATCTTAATCTTCTAAGCTCTCTCTAACCATTCTCAGTGTTCATATTTCTTTTATAAAATTACAATGATAAATTATAAGTTGTAATATCTTTAATATTTTTTATAGAACTTTAATGATAAATTGTAATATCCCAAAATTTTAATGTGTGATATTTTTTCGCTTTCGACTCATCCGTTTCTAAGATTATTAACGCTGATTAATTTGTAATATTGTAACGAAAGCAAAATGATAAGCATCAATAAATAAAATAAATAAATAAATAATCAAATACGGAGCCATCAATTTCAAGAGTGCGGGAAAAAAGAATTTTAGAGATCAAGAGTAGTTTTTGAGTATAAATAAAGACTAAAGTTAGAGACTTAATTAAATTGATCTAAAATAAAAGTTTCGAGAAGAGGTTTAGGTATATCATTATCTTCTTAAGAAATATTTTTTTTTTCCATTTGCAGCTCTAATCCCACCACGTAAAAAGCCACCGCTACCAATTTACGCGGTAAACTAAACCGTGCTCAATTACTCCTCCTAATCATAGTTAATGTTGATTAATTATATTTTTACTGTTCCTATTTGGAGCAAATTTAGGGTTTTTTATTTTGTCCCCTCTATATCTATTCAACTCTTTTGTCTCTCTAAAACGGCTGCCTCCGCCTTCTCTTTCTTCGCCTCTCTCGCCCGAAACGCCGAGAACAAGAAATCCCCAAATCTCCCTCTGGAGCTCTTCCCTTCATCACATGGCTTTGTGCTCCTCCGATCGATTCCTTTCATCGATTTCGAATTCCTCTTGCTCCAATTCCTCCCAAGCTTTTCTTTCCCTCTGTAGCCTCGCCCTCCCTCCGGTTTCTATTTGGATTCATCGCTGAAACCATCCGATTTCGACGTTTCCCCGAGCCTCCGCCATGGGTAGAAGTAAGTAGTTTATACTGGGTTTTCTGTCGGAAGATCTCGATTTTGCCGTCGAGGTTAAATTGTTTTTTTAAGGCGTTTTTCGTGTCCGTCTTGGATTATTTGTGCGAATTACGAAGACAAAGTTGGAATCTTTTTATGGATGAGGTGTTTCTTTCCGTATTGGTTGCAGGCAGCAGGCGCAAGGCTGGGGGCGATCAGTTTGACAGCAGTGATGCTGATAGCGTGAGCTCCACTTCGACGGCCATGTCGGATCTTACGCTTGCTAACGAGACTGAGTATGTCAACTCGCTGGACTTCCAGCTGGAGAAGAATCTAGATGCTCTCTACGAGAAGAGGTGCCTTTCCTTTTGATCTTGTAAATTTTCAATAGTAGGACTCAGAGAAAGATTATTATTGATGATTTAATCCTTTTGAGACAATTAGTTGCGTTCCACCATTGTTTATAAGCTATTTTATCAACATTGTTTAGAAATTGGAGTGCATGTTTTCATTTTTTTCCCCAAACTATTTGTGGAGGGATCATGGGACATTACGTAGTCCTTTCTTATCGTGCCATAATATTCTGATTCAGCAAGAGAGACATCCGCTTTGGTCTTTTTATTTAGTGAAGTAAAATACACGTTCTCCAAAAAAAAATGTAAAATTCACGTTAACCATGTTGAATTTTTTATAAAAACAACTTTAACCCTGTAGTGACATCATTGATCTATCGTATGGTAGGCTCAATTACATTCTAAGGCTCTTGATGCTTGGTGATTTATGGAATGTGGTTAGCACAATAAGTATCATATAACCTTCCAAATAAAGTATCATATGATCATTCACACTGGCCTCAGGTAAAGTGCATCAATAGTTGGTGCTACAGTATCTTATTTCTTCCTATAATCGCCAAAAATGTATATTGGCTAAGATTGTTTTCTAGTGGATAATGGCCATAGTATGTCAGATATATATGCCAACTAAACCACCCATAAATTTTACACAAAGAAATTCCTTAGACATTAAATGTGTGTTTTCTTTCTGAAAAAACTGTGTTTGGGATCACTACTCAATGCTGATGTTCGTGCTTCTGTTAATTATATAAATCACATTAAGTGTACTGCAAGCATCTTTTGTAAGGAAATTTTCTAGTGGATTCTTTGTCTAGTTGGTTTTGTCAATTTATCAAAGAGTTTCCTTATTTTGTTTTTTTACTCAGTTTATTACAGAGCTTATAGTTGCAAAATATATGTTACAAGTTTTGAACATCTAATTTGTTATATTGTGCATGAGTAGCTTTGACTACACTGGCTTGTAATGGTCATCCGTGTTCCCTTGTGTTCATTGGTACACTTAGTTTTTCTTTCTACTGTATTTATGGTCATTCTTGATGTCCATATATTATTTGGCGCATGAAGTTGGTTTTACTTAGGAGGTGATATTAGTCTTGTGCAAACTTGCTTGGTAAATTCACTTCATTTTTGTACTGGTTCTTTTTTTGTTTTTTTTTTCTGAATTGGATCTCTCTTAATTTCTTGATGCAGGGGATCCACAAGAGAGACAGCTTTGACTGGGCTTATTGAAGCCTTCGAAAATCATGTACTTCTTCAATTTGTCGAGAAGAAGTGAGTTATATTAAGAATGTTTCTTTGACATTAGAAATATGTGGCTTGTATCATGTTTGATTTTGCTGCATAATACTGTAATCAAATTGCTGATTCTTGTAATAGTTTCCAAGGAAAAAAAAAAGGGAAACTACCTTTTTTATAGTTTCCATGAAAGAATATCATGAGATATCAAATTACTTGGTATAAGATGTTTGATCCAAATTAATCTATATAATACGTTTTTCACATTTCCTAGTAGTGTCATAGTGAAAAGAGCCACTTCTTTGTCATAATTTATAACACACGCACAAAGTTGACCTTTCAAATGATCCTGAACAAGCATATTCCATTTTGAATTGTAGACATGATTTATGTTCTAAAACTAGAAAAAAACAAAAGAACAAATGTTTGTTTGTATAGACTTGTAGCTCCTATTGCTTACACAATTTATTATCTAGATCAAAATCATTTCATATGTAGTGCCCTACCCGCACATATATATGCTTGTGTTTGGTTGTCTTCGATATTGTTTTCCTTGATGATACCCCTCAAAATTTCCTTAATGTTGTTCTGACAAAAAAGTGCATAAGATATTGCCTCGGCTGCAATTTTCAAACTTCTACCGGTGTATTATCACTTCCAGTTCAATTCATACAACTTTTCTTTTATGCATAGAGGACTGGAAACTAGTTTTTAGATTGTGTCACAAAAGTTTGTTTCTTTAAGATCAACAATAGCCTCAAGAATTTTTTTTTATTTGCCCTCTGTATAATTCCATTTTCTTTTATCAAACAGGAATAGTAGTCTCATATGTGTGTTTTTTTTCTGGTTGGCTACAGGTATGTCACACTTTTGCAACAATATATCAATTCCATGAAAAGAGGTTCCACTAGGGAGGCCTGCTTAGCCTCTCGTGCCATTGGTATTTCTCAAGACTGTTTCCTCGAAACATTGATGTTTACATCTGTTGCTGTAACAACTTGTTCTTTTCTTGTTTTGAAGGACTGCTCACCATCACTGTTGGCGCTGGAAGCAGTGCTCATGAAATAATGGAAGAATCATTATATCAACTTTCTCAGGCCCTTATATCTGGGTCTGATGCAGTAAAGAAATCTTATGTATTCCCTAAATCCTAACCTTACATAGTTACATGTATAATGTATTCACTTCAAAAAACAAAAAATTGAATTTCAAATTTTCCATTTCAATTTTTGTAAATTGCATACTGCAGGTAATGGATTGTTTAGCTGTTGTTACTTTCGTTGGTGCTAACGACTTAACAGAAACTGAGACATCCCTGAAAGCCATGTGGCAAGTTATTTATCCCAAGTCAGGTCCTAATGTAAGTAATAATGCAATTTGGTGCAGTTGTTCTTTTACCTCAGATTTTGATAGTATATTACAAAATCGATGACTGCTACATTTGTGTTCTGATTTTACTTAACTGTTCTAACTTCAGGTTGGAAATGTCAAGAAGCCTCCACCATCTCTACTTGCAGCAGCTATCTCTGCTTGGTCATTTCTTCTAACGACAATTGGTGGCTGGAGAATTAATACTGAGAGTTGGAAGGAGTACGCCAAAGACAAACTCTAACATCTTTTACTACAATACATTCATTTAACCTTTAGACTTATCTTTTGTGTTTGAATTATCTTGTTAGACCGATTATGTTCCTGTCTACTCTATTAGAAGACAATGATCGAGCTGTTCGAATTGCTGCTGGTGAAGCATTGGCTGTTTGCATGGAATTGGGAATATTTGACATTTCTAGAGAAGACAGTAGCATTGAAAGTACTGATGATAGTGACCCAAAGAAAGGAGTGTACATACAGTCACTAAAAGCAAAAATATTAGCTCAAGCTAATAACCTGTCTTCTGAAGCTGGAGGCAAAGGCACAGACAAGAAAAACCTCAATGATCAAAGAGATTTGTTTCAGAAAATTTTGGATTATGAAAAGGTACATTGTTCTCCATTCTCGTGTCCATTTTCATGTGTGTTTGGAGTTGTCTTCTAAGACTATTGCTTTTGTCCAGTTTGGTGAATGCCCAGAAATCTCATTAAAAATCTCAAACAAACATGGTGTTTTGATGACCTCCAGTTGGACCCAAATGATACAGGTACACCACTTGTATCTTTCTTTTGCTATGGCATTCATTTGTACTTTTACATGAAACTTTTTACTGACTTTCTTGAACGTTTTGCTTGACAGCTGAATTTCTTTAAGCGATTTCTTGGCAAAGGTTTTCTCAAACATGCACAGGTATGTGAGCTCAATTGTTTTACTGCATGATATATGCAATTCTTTTCATAACTTTGAATGTATGTTCCTCCCCCTTTCTCTTCTGCAGGACAATGAACTTATTCATGAGATTTTTTATTTTGCACAAGATAAGAAGGGAAGCCTTTCCAATAATGAGAAGGTATATTTCGACGTTTTCCCTTCATATTTTATCTATTCCAGAAAGGCAGCTTTTTAAAATGCATGGAGTTCTAAGATTTCCTTTCTGATTCTAAACACTGCAGATTGTCTTTATGCAGTGTTTCTTTATTTGGTTTTTGCCGTTTTATTACTTTATCGACTGTGACTTCCTTCCCCATCCAGAAAATATTCAGGTCAGAAGATGACAAAGGGCGGACCCAGAAGATGAAGAAAGACCGTAGGCTGGCTCAGGAAAGGAAGCGTGGTTACCTGATTTCCCAAGATTCATAGAGTTTAAAGCCAATGGAAGGAAATGAAGCGTGTGTTCCTTTTATGCTGCTGTTTGATTTCTTCCCGTATAGTCATTTAGTGGTCTTTTGTTCCAATGAGTCCTTATAGTAATTTCAGCAAATGTTGTACCCCTTCAACGTCGCTTTTATTTTCTGAAGGGAATGACGCTACATTTATTCATAATGTTTCTGTGGTGTGTGGAAAAGAATTGTGGGAGCTAAATCTCAATTCTTATGAAGTGGAGCTTTGCAGAATGTTTTGGTGTATGTAACATTATGTCCTCTATCCCCAAACTCAACTTCATCTCCGTTCATTTGTTATTTGCTTCTATTTATGATGGATCCCCTTGTAGCAGTGTACCTCCACACAACAATCGACTCTTATTTGATTGTTAAAGTTTTGATCGTCATTCAGGAGCTCCTATGTTTTTGGATGAGATTTTAGCTAGATTTTGTAAGTAGTACCAGAAAGTTGATGCCAAACGCACGAATGCCGGAACCGAGCATAACTTGGTCGCCTCGCTGACAAATAATTTTATTGAAGACAATTTCTTTGGATTACTTGATGAAATTGTTGGCTACCTCTCTTTCCATCATTCCAAATTTGACACATTCTTCTGTTGAATTTAATCTAGATTTTGTTAATTTTTATAATATAAGACATCATTTACATTTTTTTAAGGATAAAAATATTATTTAATGATAATGTTTTATGCAATATTGTGTTCATATTAATATTCTTTTCATATTACAAGAGTAACGACAAAAATAACATTTCACAATTATTGAAAAGAGTAATACAATAAAACTTAACAGGAAAAAGCTAAATGTCAAATTTGAATGTCTATATATTAAAATTCACAAATTTATAATTTCACAATATAAAAAATTTATAGTTGAGGATGCTAAAGAAAATA
Source organism: Pontederia crassipes (assembly GCA_030549335.1). Lineage (NCBI taxonomy): Eukaryota > Viridiplantae > Streptophyta > Magnoliopsida > Commelinales > Pontederiaceae > Pontederia > Pontederia crassipes. The sequence continues at coordinate 16,692,399 of CM060184.1, read as the reverse complement.
ATCCAAAATTGATTAAAGGGCTTGTAAAGGAAAAATCGGCTGAAGCACAAAATGCAAATGACCTTTGGAAGCTAAATCGATTCAAAAGTAAAATTTGGAACCACATAAGATTTACCCTTTTTTCTGTGTGGTTCACAAGCCCTTAAATGCAATCAACCATGCTGCGGGGAGAGGCGAGTGGCGAAGACTTCGTGCAGATCACCTCGTAGACCTTCCCATTTTTGTCAGTGAAATTATAAAATCCAGTTGGCCAAGGGAGATTTTGTGATCTGTGAAGGGCTCCAACAGTCTGTTCAGACAAATGATCTCGACATCCATTGGCCACCCGTTTGCTTCGAGAGCTTGACCCCCCAAACTTAGGCAGGCTCCCTATAAGGCCTCAAACTCTGCGTCACGTCCAACCCCTGTATAAAAATCCATCTCGCCGTCGCTCCATGAGGGGAACGGAGCATTCCTCCTGCGTCGGGGATCCTTCCGCTTGTAATTAAGGCAACTTTGAAGCTCCATCCGTTGTCCTTGATCCATCCCGAGGTGCAATCCAATATTTCCAGGTATCCTCACGAGTCTCTTAGATCTTTGTCTAGTTTATTGTTCATATATCCAAAGTTTGAACATTATCTGTCACCTAAAAGTCTTGTTAACGCAATGCTGCAACGTATCCAGGAAAGCAATGGAGATGGGTGAGCAGAGGAGGGAGATCAGCTGCCAGGAGTGCTCACCAATACCTCCCCCAATCTTTGGCCTGACCGTCAATGGTCGCTACGCCAAAGGACTTGCCGACTGCAGATGCTACATGACAGGAGCAAATCCAGCAGGGGAGCTATGGGACAGGCTCTTCGCCGAGGGCTACCTGGCCGACGTCTGCGTCTACACCAACGACGGCGTCGTCCCTGCTCATGCCAGCATTCTTGTAGGTTCATGGTTCTTTTGTAGCAATTTGTTGCTGTTAGCCTGTTGGGACTGAAGAGAATTCTCAGAACTCTTATGCTTTTTTCTTTTTTTTGTAACGTTCATGGCATAACGAGATCCCCGTGCATAGACTTCAGTTGATTCGTGACAAATTATAATTTCATAACAGATAAAACGATGGCTCATATATTTTCATCATTATGGGCAGGGCATGGCTTCACCAGTGATGAAGAACATGCTAAGGCAGTCCAAGAGCCGCGCAGGGGGCCGCTGGAAGGCCATCTCCATTCGTGGCGTCCCGCATCGTGCTGTCCGAGTGTTTCTGCGCTTCCTGTACTCATCATGGTATTAGAACAGAACAGAGTCCCTCTCCTGCAAAAGTCAGCCTGTGTCTACGAACTCTAATGCGCCTTTTATTCCTGGGTTATTTGTAGTTATGAGCAGGACGAGATGAACCAGTACGTGTTCCACCTGCTTGTGCTCTCGCATGTGTTTACGGTTCCTTCCTTGAAGAAAGTGTGCGTGAAACAGCTTGAGATGGGACTCCTCAACATCGAAAACGTGGTCGATGCGTACCAGCTCTCGCAGCTCTGTGACGCCCCTTGCCTGCGCCTGCATTGCCACCGCATGATCGTCAAGAGGTTCAAGGAGATCTGCGTGACGGAAGGCTGGAACGTCATGAGACAATGCAACCCGGAACTCGAGAAGGAGCTGATCGAGTCTGTCATCGATGAGGATTCTGTAAGTTCCTCTTTACGCTTCCGAAAGCTCTCCGCCATTGTCGAAAACATTGATTCGATTCTCATTGGATCATATCATGTTTTGCCAGAGGAAGATCGCAAGACTAAGGAAGTTACAGGAGAGGAAGATTTATATGCAACTGCATGAAGCAATGGAAGCGCTCATCCACATCTGCAGGGACGGGTGCAGAACTATTGGGCCTCATGACAAAGTTCTAAAGCAAAATGCAGCGCCATGCAACTTCCCTGCTTGCAGAGGACTGGAGGTGCTGGTTCGTCATTTCGCCGGCTGCAAGAATCGGGTCCTCGGGAGCTGCACGCTCTGCAAGCGGATGTGGCAGCTGCTTGAACTCCACTCTCGGCTCTGCGCACACCATGACAGATGCAAGGTTCCTCTTTGCAGGTTACACTTTGCTATGCTTGATTCGTTTTCCTAGGATTGATATCTTATTCCTTTCAATCCAGTTCGACCTCTTACAGCATTGTGCTTATTTGTTTTTTTTTTCCTCATCAGGCATTTCAAGGATAAATTGCATCACCAAAACAAGAAGGATGAGGTCAAGTGGAAGCTTCTGGTTAGCAAAGTGATTGAAGCAAAGAAATTTTCTCGGACGCCCATGCTTCCATCTATTATTGACTTCTGAGATAGTTACTCTCGTGTAATATAAACACTGTAAAAGTTGCAACCAAAGAGAAAAAAAAAGTCTATTATTGTTCACAACTGAATTACTTATTTGAAATGGTTGAGAATGTCAAATCCATTAACGAATGATGATTTTAGCAATGTACATGCCATTGAAGTTGCAGGTTTAAAAGAAGAAGCAGCAATAGGTACAAAACGTATTATCGAGGCTAATTGATCATTCAAAACGGCTCTGCTTCTTGTTAAGGAGAAACATCTTTAATAGAACAAGCAAAATGTTTCTAAGGTTTTAGACCAAAAACAAATATTCTCAGATTGTATTAAGATTGTATCTACACATATACATACATAAGATTCTCTAATCTCTTTCAAGACAGGACAACAGGATCATGGTTCGTGTCTTACAAATGAAGAACATACATTTTGGAGTTCCAACTCAAACGAGCTTGAGAATCAAATTCATTATTTTCTTAATTTCTGAGCCAGGATCATGGTTCAGATCTTAATTACAGGCATTTGGTCCATGAATAAATGACGAATATGTCATCATTTCGAGTAGTCAAACATCGTTAAAAATAAAATTAAATCAATCAAATTTTATTTTTATCAAAATTATCTTGAAAAACAAGATATCACTATGTTAGCCCTCAAAATCAGAATATTCATATTCCTCCAAAATCAAAACATATTTATATACTCATCGTTTCCATTTTTTAAAAACATTTTCTTATTTTTTTATAGTTTAACCATATTTATTATATTATTATTTATTATTATAATAATAAATTTCAGTTATTTATAATGATTATTTTCATTATAAAATAATATATATTTTAAAATTTATTCTTTTTAAATCAAATAGAAGATAGAGTAAAAAAATTATATTCTTAAATTCTATTTCATTCAAATTTATCCTCTAAATAAACTACCCTTGAACATGGAAGTACGGCCACCAAGTGTCTCAACCTAAAGGGAAATTATTGTTACTAATCCGACAGGGAAATGAATAGTCTCAAAAGAGGCAGTAAGAGATGTTTTGCACTATTTCAATTCTCATATATTAGGGAAAAGATTCTGTAAGAAAACAGGAAAACTTCTAAAAACATACAAGGTGTTGATTACTCAACGCATAAAATTTATAGATTTAACAGTGGTTGATCTCATGATTAAAAATACTTCGAACTTTTCCATGATATATAAGTATTTTGAAATGCCTTTGGTGAACATAATACTCACTATTTTTGTTAGAATTTGAAGGTTTCAAATTTTAAATATATTATTTTGTAAACATTAAAAATGAATTCATACTAATTAGTTAAATATGAAGTATAATATCACATATTTTCGTCAATAAAAAATTATAATATTAAATAAAAAGACATGTTCACATGTGTTATAAGTAAAATGGTATCATATCTCATTAATGAAAGGATATTCTTAGATGAAGAGTCGCATCACTTCATAAGTGAAGAGATATATTCACATTTGAGTAGGAGTGCTCATATTTCAAGAGTTATATTCATACTTGAACAGATAAATAATTTCATCATAAGATATATAAGATATGTCCCTTGATATATGTTCACATATCAATAGATGTGTCCTTTCATCATAAGGTATATCTTTATATGAAAAAAATTAAGTGAATTCTTTCATTAATAAGTGTGTCTTTTGAAGGAATAGACACTAGACACATCCCTTTGTGATGTACCTTTTCAAACTTATAAATAGGCTTCTCCTTTTTGCATTTTCTATGATTCGAAAGCAATTGAAAGTGATGAGAAGTAATGAACTTGTGATGAGTACTATGTGTACAACACATGAAAATACATTCAAGTCATTGTAAATTACTAGAATAAGAGACTAAGTTCTTCAATAATTGCTAGTTGGCGAACTCGGTGACTTTATTATATCATGTGAGTATTATTATCGTAAGTCCAATAACAAACTTCATGTGGGGACAAATAATTCTCTAAAGATAGCGATTCATCGTGCCTCGAAGTCTTGATCTTCATTTATTCTCTTTCACAATTTTAGAGAATTATTTGTTGAAATGGTTAAAGAGATCGATGCTACATGTAAGAGATGAATCAAGAGTACATGAAAATTCATTCAATTTAATTATGTGAATTTCATCAATTGAGGTACGCTTTCATGTTCATTTGTACTCTTAAAATATGATTTCATATTCTTTCTTTTCTATCATAATAAACATTATTATGATAAATATTTTGAATTTTGTTTCTTGTTCAAAATTGTAAATTTGATGTATTTTGAACTTATATTGAGTTACTGTGCTGAGAAAAGAAATGCTATGTTATATATTTGTTTAGACTATATAAATCACATTTTGTATGTGATGATGATTTCTATTCGATTGTATCTTTTTATGAATTTTTCGAATATGTCTTTAGTTTTTCAAAATTTGTTTACTTCGAATTTTATGTGGCTAGTTAATTGATTATATCAATTAACATGTACTTAATTGTACACATCAATTGAGATAAATTATACATGAGGGTGTTACTAGTAAACATCCTACAGATGTAGAAAGATAAAATGAAATTTTGTCTAATGATATTAATGGTAAACATTACGTGAAATTAGACTATGATGATAATATGTTCAAAAAAAGTACATGACTATAATTGATGGTGTTGCTCGTGAATACCTTGCGGAGATAATAAAATAAGTGCAATCTTGTCTACTGGTGTTACTGGTAAACATCGCAAAAAAGAACATATGTCATATATGTTCAACAATTGTCCGTAAAGTTAGTGATGTTAGTGGTAAGCATCACAAGAAAAAATTAGAACATACGCTCCTACATATTCATCAATTGTTGGAAAATATAGTGATGATACTAGTAAACATCACAAGAAATAGGACATGTGCCCAACATGTTCGACAAATTATCTAAAAGGATATTTGTCACAATGATATCTTGGTAGACGCTACAAAAAATGGAAACATAAGATGTGATGCTTAGATGAACGTCTGAACACAACATTAATGGAAAATATTTTATATTTGTATGTGAAACGAATATAAATGAACCATAGATGAGGGATGGAGGCAATGCGATATTGTCAGATCCATCTAAGCCTTAGAAGCTTTTGAGAAAGAGATGTTACTGATAAATATCTAAAGAGGCACATCATACAAATTCATGCTTGCACGAATGATCAAAGAAAACCTACTGAAGATTAGGCATGTGGGGGTGAACGAATAAGAGGAGGACGTTCAACTATAAGATGTTATGAGAAAAACATCTAAGAGACCTCAAGATATTGTGCGATCAAAGACAATGATATTATAATATATTGTTGGTGTAATAAAATTATGATAGATGAAATATTTAAAAATTTTACTATTATAATTTATTATTGAATTTCGATTTTATCATGGTGTAATTAAATTATAATGGATAAAATATTTGTGATATTTTAAAATTATAATTTATTACTGAATTCTTGGATATGAAAAATATATTTGCACTTTAAACTGTATTTGAGTTAGCAAATATAGAAAATTGTGGACATTATCTGATTGGATATTAAAATATATTTGCATTATATACTCTATAAGAATAAGCAAATATAAATGTTGCCAAAATTATGAGTATCAAATTTTTAAAATATATTTACATTTTATACTCTACGAGAGTAAGTAGAGATAGATGTGGCAAAGTGAATGCGAGCATTCAAGGGGAATTAACCAATGAAATGTTAAGCATTGAAGAACAGGAAAAGTTCAAAAAATCGTACATGTCAAATGAATGTTTAAAGATAGCATATTGCTGAGGATCTTGAGTTTGATCCTACTGTTTGAAGAGTTAGTAATGTGGATCGGCCATTCGCATACAAACTAATCTCGAACTTGTAAAGTATTCAATATGACATAAAGATATGAGTTATCTAAGAGAATTGACCACCTATATGGTCATAGATTAAAAGATAATTATATCTCCGAAGTAATAGACTATGTGGGAGATTTGATTGATGATTCAATCTCGAAATGATTATATATGCAATCATAGAAATGATTTGATCACTCGTCATATGACGCTTGGAATATGTATAGACTGAAATAAAGTCTACAAAGAATGACAACTTGAATGGTTGCTTTCTTGATTAATATGAAAAATTGATCATGATAATAGATGAAAAGAGCAAACTAGAATACTACGAGAAAGTCTATTTTTGAATCTTTTATATCCATTGAATATAAGGTGAAATTATACTTGTGCCTGTGTGACAAAAGAATGTTTAAAAGAAACATTCGAATTAGTTTTTGGAAGTAAACTAATCTTGATAGACCTTAGTGAAAAAGTCTATAATAAATTAAAACTATGTAGACAAAAGAAGATTTATGATACAATGTGAAAATTGTATCAGTGAAGTTCATATGATGACAAGAACTCCTAGAGATTAAATGGTACAAGAGATTTTAGTAATCTTATTAAAACCATAAGTGTCCATCGAATATCGATAAAAAAGTTTTTTATTATTTCATTAAAATCATAAATATAGATAAATTTCTCTTTTGAGTAAAGAGAAATAAAATCGCGATTACTTCAAAATGTGGGGGTGCACCACCTCAAAAAAGTCAATGGGAACATACATGTGCAAAAGTACGTAAATGTGCTATGTGCGAAAGTAGTGAAGTCATATATTGAAATTCAATGAAATATATTTTCTTGTTGAATTTGTGTAATATCAACAAATGGAAAGAAGCGAAATGGTTTGAATATTTTGAATTATAATTGCTGTGGCCACGACTAGTGAACCATTTTTATCCTCTAAGTGTTTTACATTGGCAAAAGTGTGCGATGTTGAGTACTTAAATGCTAATTAAACTTATGATTATTAGTAATGAAAACCCTTCCTTATTCTAGTAAAAATTTGGTCTCGAGGTTCAAAGGGTAACAACAAGTTACTTAATAATCGATGCACTATGAAGAGAATTTAGTGTAAATAGTAATTGAGGATGAGTTGAAAACTCTTAATAAATGGATATGTGTTATCCTAAATTGGTATGTGTTATTGATGTATTCCATCTATATGAATATAGAAGTGGTGTCGCTTCAATCAAGAGTTTTAGATATTTACTTTTGTAAATATTCATGAAATCGGGATGAGCACATGACCATAATAGTGCTAGTTAATATAATCTCTTATTCGAAATACTGAGCACAATTGTATGTGTGATATTTTCAGTTCAGACGTTAAGAGTAATGGTTCAAATCTAATAGATACCATTTTTTTTAACTTTGAAATAATTACACTAATGAAAGATTCAAATCTAACGATACCTTTCACTATGTATTATTGTACAACTTAATATTTTAAATTTGCAATCTTATGGGGGATTGTTGGAATTAGAAAGTTTCAAATTTCAAATATATTACCTTGTGAACATTAAAAATGAATTCATACTAATTAGTTAAATATGAAATGTAACATCACATCTTTTCGTCAATGAAGTATTACAATATTGAATGAAAAGACATGTTGACATGTGTTATAAGTGAAATGACATCATTTGTGCCTTTATTGTTGCAGTGATGTGCATCAAAGAGCTAAGTCCATCTAAGGTCCGGCCTGTTAAAAATCATGTTATATTAATTTTTAATAGTATTAATAGGTTATTAGTACAATATTCATATACTATATCATATAACTTATATTATATTTTTATAATTATTATAAATAATATTATTTTAATAAAATTCGGCTCAATTCGATCAAATCAGATCGGACCGGGCCACCGCGATCCGGTAGTCGGTCCAGTTAAGTAAATATTAGTTTGTGGAGGATTAAGAACGTCATTTTGGATATAAGCGACATTATTGTAACTTTTGTTTGAATTACGCTCTGTCATTGCTATTGGAAAAGTAATCGGGTAACGAATTTTTTGACCAATACGAGAACAACTGCTTCCGATCATTTCTGAGATCCATATCCTCCTTATGGTCTCATTCATATTTCGTACAATGATGCAATTGGCGCTTTATCAATAGATAATTTGCATTTCCTTTAAAAAAACTTCCAAGAGAACTCGGGCCTGATTACCACTGGGGCATTTCGGCGAGATTCCTGTGGGGTTGAAGAGCCCCTCTGCACCTTTTTATCCTTGAGATTTACTTGTCGCACATGATTGGATTCTCTTCAGTCCGTGGGAAAAGATCAACTTTTAAGTCTGACACGCTGTTAGCTTTCATCTACGTACCTTTGGGATTGATCAGAATTGGGGGAAAGGATATGCTTTGCAATATAACATTCCATATGTTCACTTTAAAACGTAGTTCCTTCCTGGATCTATCAATACATCTTTGTATCTGTTACAGGCTTACAGCCCACGATGCATATGCAGCTGCACACACACTGTCATTAATCATTTAGTTAGAGAAGTAATTTGTCCTGTAACGGCTTCAGAAATTGCAGTTTAACTCTGAAAGGATGCCAGCAACATGCATTGATTAAGCAGCTGGGGATGGACTTTTGACAGCACTGCCGGTTGCAGAGACGACTGTAGTACGGAAGCTTGCCCTGCAGAAGAGATATGGACATTGCAAGGGGGGGAAGACCGAAGACTAACTGCAGATTGACGCCCGAGCAACAAGGCTCGCAATGCACATGCACCACGCCCTGCATGGAGCAGATCAACCCCCACCCCTCTTTCCCCACTTCTCGACCTGTCCTGGTCCTACTGATATTTATGTCAGGCTGCTGCATGCAGAATTAAAGCTGTCTTCATTTCTTGCGGTTCACATGCAAACATCCCAAAACGACCCGAGGATGTGTAGCACTGAAAGCATTGGATCCCAAGTCATCACCAAGGAATCAAAGTCTCCATGCATGCACAGTGGTGCTCGTTGCCCCCTTTTTTTATTTACCATCTCTGTAACTGTGGGTCTCCCCTGACTTGGTTTGGGAATGTTTATGTTGCAAACTTGCAAAGAAAAGAATACGGGGGAACGTTTAGCGTTCACATGACTTGGGAATGAGGCAATAAGGTTCACATTCCCACTCTCCATCCGTGTACTTGTTCTACATGATCTGAGAGGCACCTGCCTGCCCTTTTATTCGCAGCTTTTTCGTCTGGTAGTATCCATGTTATTTCACTCTTAACATCCTTTTTTGTACATTTCAGTCTACATCCACCTTCGTGCTTTACTGTACTCCATCGTTCTACGGAGGACCACAATTTAATGCAGATAAGGATTGAGCCCAAACGTGTTATATTGTTTTTTCCTCTTTTCCAGCACATAGAAGAAGCAATTTTATTTCACATCGTACACCAGTTAAAGTATCAAGTATCAACTTTAGATGATAAAGCAAAAGAAAAGAACCCACTACCTCTACAAAAGCACCATATGCATGTACACCCTCTCTCTCTCTCTCACCGACAACTTTGCTAGACCTCCTTTTTTTTTATCTGCATGCTTTTGTTGGCCGAAAAAAAAAAATCCTCGCAAAAAATTGCCCCAATACGCGACTTTATTGATCCCTTATACATCAAACAATTATTCTTTTATATCGCTGCAATACAACGAAATATAATACATTATTTATAAGATTTTGTCCGCCCATTTTATAATTTACTGTTTACAATTATTCCCTTGCGATTTGTTCCGAGCTACCTCCGTCGGAAGCAATCTCTCACATGTAACGCAACCGGGTTTTGCGATGCACCAGCGGCACGCGCGAATAGAGTGGTCCGCCTCCGGCTCGGACCACCGGGAGGTCGCATTTGGTCCATACCCGCAGCTTTCTTAGCGTGCCCCAGTGGAACAGCGGACCGGAGGAGGTGTCGTGGGCTGCGACCTGCGACTTTTGGGAGTCTTCGCTGATCGGGTGGTGGCCGAAACGGTAACAATTTTGGGCGCCTATTCAACACGTGATGGGGAAGCAAAGAAGGAGATGCTTTACGTGCGGAAATATAATATTATTGTTTTATTTTATTAATAAAAGAAACATCAAAATGTATCTAGGATGATATTTAATTAATATTTAATTACACGTGTCATGGAGCTCTCGCTGTTGAAAGGTTGGAGCCACAGGGATGGCGCCTAATGGGTGTCTTTTTGCTGTCGTCGGTCACACAGGAAACACGTCATTTGATGGTCCGTCAGATTTCTCACGCCGTCTCCAGAACACCGGAGAAGTTAATTTTTTGTCTTCGTTCATAAAGAAAGCAATTCGCCGATGTGCGACTGGATACTTAGTTAGGCTTTGAGCAAATATTATATATTTGAATCGGAACCTATTTTATTCCTTTTTTTTCCGAAGAAACATGCAAAATCTAATTATAATTGAAAATTAAATTAACATTAAAAGATCAATAAAAAAATTGCAACTTTTGAAACTTTGCGTTATGAATAATTTAAGAAGAAATACAGGTTGTCAGTAGGCAGGACTTGTACAATATATGATACTATGATAAATACCCACCGTATTAAATGATTTGGAAAAGTCCAAAACGTTAGTAGGGATTGAATATGCTCGTGTGCTGCTAACCCGAAGACTCGCATAATCTGGGTCTAACTCGAGATCATTAGAGCCCAAGATAGCATGTCAGTACTCTCTAATCCTCTTAGCTTTTCTATAATTATTAATTAATCAGATAATAACTGGAATGATAAAAATAATTTAAGGCTTATGCAGAATTTGAGCCCGATAATTTTTTTATTAAGAAAAATATAACACGTCCTTTACCAATATTATATATATATATAACATGTCCCGGCTTCAGGCGATAGATAGGCGGAGATAGAGTCATAGAGGATCTAATGATTAGCCATATCACACGGATCTAATGTTGTCCGGTGGGGGACAGTGGCACGTCGCTGTACCGTGTACCATGTTAGCGTATAAATCATGGCCCTGGTTTTTATACGTAGAGGAATCGGCCAATTTTGGCGAGAAATCCCAGTGACCTTTGGGTACGACAGGCGCAGAAGGACACAAAAGCAGATTCTAAGCCACGTCAGGGGCGGACCTCCTCCCACTACACTCCGACTCCACAGTCCACCCTCCCATCAGACCTCAACTCAACATAACCATGCGACCGCACACGCCACGCCTTCTCCATGGCACCCCCGCCCGCGACCTCCTTCCACTTCCCATTCCTCCTCCACCACCATCAGCCATCGCCAAAACAACCAATTAAACTATTCCTCACTTCCTCCCCACCTCTCTCTCTCTCTCTCTCTCTCTCTCTCTCTCTCTCTCTCTCTCTCAATTCAAATCTCTGTTTGGCTGCCATTCGAACCTTCTCTTCTACCTTCCCCTCAAGCCCCTCTTAATTAATAACACTGCAACTGTCCAAACCACCCTGTCGCCATGAATCCTTCCTTCCCCACACGGCTGCCGCCAATCCTCTTCGTCTTGCTCCTCGTCTCATCCTCCTCCACGGTGGACTCTGCGTCGGACGGCATCGGCGCCTCCGCCCCCCGCAGGGTCCTCCACCAGCCCCTCTACCCCATCCAGTGGACCCCGCCTCCTCCCACTCCGGATTTCTCCGATCCCTCTCCTCCGGCCACTGACGACCCCTCGTCCCCATTCTTCCACTCCAACCCAGCCACCCCCGCCGCCGGCACCGACGCCACCGTCGCCGCCAACGTCTCCGCATCCCACTCCGGCTCCGCGAAGAAGCCCGTCGTTCTCGCCGTCGTCGTCGGTGCCTCCCTCGCTTTCCTCGCGCTGCTCCTCTTCTCCGGCCTCCTACTCTACCGGCGACTCCGCTCTGCCGGAGGGTCGCCGGACTCTCGAAAGCTCATCGCTGGAGGGGACGACTCTGGGGGGGTACGCAGGAGCGTCCGGCCGCCGGGGCGGGCAGCTGCTTCGGCTGACTTCCTCTACCTCGGTACGGTGGAGCCGGGGGCGGCCGGGGGGCGGCGGAGGGCGGGCGACGACGACGGATCCTCGCCATACCGGAAGTTGGGCAGGGAGAGGGTGCTCGAGATGGACCACCAACCCAGCCCGGAGCTGCAGCCCCTGCCGCGGCTGAGCGGTCCTCTGTCGGGCAGGATCGCGGGTCAGCCCCCGCCGCGAAGGCCCCCATCGATTCTGTCGATTGCTTCCTCCGACGATGACACGACCTTTTATACTCCTAACCGGTCCGTGGCGTCGGCGACGAGCGAGAGCCCGAGCAGCCCGGTCTCCCGGCAGAGCCTCCCGAGCATGAGCAGCGAGCCAAAGGAATTCTTCGCCGCCGCTGCGGTAACGACGGAGACTGCTCCTCCACCACCGCCGGCGCCGCTGCATCCTCGCTCTAGGAGAACTTCTCCTCGAATGCAGCTGGTGGATTGCTCGAATTCTGAAGTCAAACAGATGATCCCTCCGACAAGCCGACAACCACCTCGGCCACCACCACCTCCCCCACCGCCACCTCCTCCTATGGCTCCTATGGCACAAACCTTCAGCAGAATGAGGCCACCGGCACCACCACCGCCTCCGCCGGGAGCTCCTGATGCGTCTTGGAGAAAGGAGCAGCCGACGAAAGTTTCAGCAGAATCTGCACCAATTGGGCCGATTTCAAGGCGTAGACTTCTGAAACCTCTTCCTCCAGAAGCTACGCAATTCGATATACCAATTCCTCCTAACAGCTTTGGCAATGGAGTGGGTGGTTCATCGCAGCCACCAATTGAGGAGGCTGCAGAGAATGCTGATGGCGATACGAAGCCTAAATTGAAGCCCCTTCATTGGGACAAAGTAAGAGCAAGCTCTGATCGCGCAATGGTCTGGGATCAAATGAAAGTCGGCTCATTCCAGTAAGTTTTTTTTTTTTACTGAGAACTGCGTGAATCTTTATTGTTCTGTTTTATTCGATGTTTAGTCATGTTAACTTGGTCTTGAAATCGGCAGAGTGAATGAGGACATGATAGAGGCGCTGTTCGTGAACAATTCGTCGAATGCCCTTCCGAAAGATGCAAGCAGGCGACAGGTTCTTCCAGCGTCCAAGCAGGAGAACAGAGTGTTGGATCCGAAGAAGTCACAGAACATTGCAATACTTCTTAGGGCATTGAATGTTACCAAGGAGGAAGTATCTGAAGCCCTCTTAGATGGTACTTCTATTTCTGTGCCCTCTTGCATGTTCCTGTCTGTTGTTTCTATTTCTGCACCTTGACATTTGTCACGACAAGAGCTTGCTGTTGAGCCTCAATTTTCAATTGATGTCGCTCTTGCCCTTTTTTTTTTTCTTTTTCGCTGCTGACAATTTTGAACATCAATTGTCGGCCATAGTTTATTGGTGATCTTGGTTTCCTGTCATATCTAATGGTGGTTGGAAACTTTTATTCGCATCATGTTGAGTTAACATAAAGTTATCTGTCTCGTTTTTGCTCCCTATTCTTTTCAGGGGTCAGTAGTATGGTATAAACCCAAATTTTGAATCTAACGCATAAGATGGTCTATTATCTTTCCTTTTTATTTTTTGTTGCATCTGCTATCATAAATGTATTCTTGCATTAATATAAGAAGTCCTCATGTTTGGTAGTTCAAACATCAAAAAGGAAGGACATGTCTACACATATCAGGAGCTCTAATCATCATCTTAGACACCTCTTAAAAATTAGTGTTGAGATGCTATAAACTTCATCTTTTGTTTGGGTTGCTCAAGTATCTCTGTTGTGAGAACAATCTCTGAAGTCATGTGGGAATACATATTGCAGGATCTATTTCAACTTTCAGATCCAAATTCAGTGGTTGCAATGCTGCACTCCTTTGCTCGATTTATTTTTTATGTTAATAAAGATAAAAATCCATATATGTTAAACATTTCACTGATAATGACAACTCATATGGAACAGGTAACCCTGAATATCTGGGAACTGAACTTTTGGAAACTTTGGTGAAGATGGCACCAACTAAAGAAGAAGAACTAAGGCTTCAAGGCTACTCAGGTGATGTATCAAAACTTGGATCAGCAGAGTGCTTCCTAAAAGCAGTACTGGACATACCCTTTGCGTTCAAAAGAGTTGATGCAATGCTTTATAGAGCCAATTTTGAGGGCGAAGTCAACTATCTAATGAAGTCCTTTGAAACATTGGAGGTAATTAAAGATGGTTCCTTTATGCTTATCCAATCTTTTTTTTCCTTTTTTTTTGCATATTTTACATGTTGGTTACTACTTTAGCAACTTGTGGAAATGGATATATGTACCAAGTTTGTTTGATTACTATGTACATATAGCAAATTCTGAATCCATAAGCCATAGCCCCATTATGGTTGGCATGGCTAGCAGTTCTAAGTGCCAAGTTGAAAGGTTCTAAGCAAGTTTGTCAAGATCGGGATCTTAGATAAAATCGGTGGGAAGATCGAAGATCGTAAATTGGATCAAGGATCATAAGATCCTACCTATTAATAAAAAATATATTTTTTAAATTAATACATATTTTTTTGATAAATTTATCGTATTTAAATATTAAATTACACCTCACTGAATCATATTGATATTGGTTCTTAAGCAAAATTACATCAAACATATTTAAAATGAAGAAGATATATTGAACTTCATCTAAATTAATTATTGTTATCATAAATATATAGTTTTATTAATATTTAAATAATTATATTAATTATGTGGGATTATATAGGATCGGATAAGATCTTAAGACCGAGATCTTGACAACCTTGGTCCTAGTCCTAAGAACTAGTAGATGGAGTTTGATTCCTGGAATCACTAATTGCCTAATAGTTTACCTTTTTTCATTTCCGCTTGAACACCAGTGTGCACATAAGCCAGTTTACATTGTAAGAAAAAAATCTGAAAATCATTACTTTTAGTATGTCAGAAGAATTGTTGCAGAAACATTATTACTTGCCGATTATCAAGTTGCTCAAGAAATTTGAACATATGATTATTTCTTCGTCATGAAATTTATCTTAATATGTTTTTGTCCATCTTATCATTTTTCACATACAATGATTGTCAAGTTAACTTAAAATAACTTTAAAAACATTCATACCTTACGGTAAGGAATGAACTTCAGCTGGCTGTCTACTTTGTTTTTTATGATCTTTCTGTGTTACTTTTTCTCGGTAAGGATCTTGTATGTTTCCTGAACTTGTATAAACACTTGTTCTATTTCAGGGGTTGAGTTATTTAGTTATATTTCAATGCCTTCAACAAATTGGGAACTTTAGATAAACAAGTAATTTGAAAATGTAATTTTGCATTATGTGACAATAATATTTCTCAGAAATTCTTTAATAGCTGGCTGATCCAAATTAAATGTCCTGCAGGCAGCTTGTGGAGATCTAAGAAGCAGCAGACTATTCCTTAAACTTCTGGAAGCTGTTCTGAGGACTGGAAACCGGATGAATGTGGGCACCAACAGAGGTCAAGCGAAAGCCTTTAAGCTTGATACACTTTTGAAGCTTGCAGATGTAAAAGGGACAGATGGGAAAACAACACTGCTGCATTTTGTTGTTCAAGAGATTATCCGGTCAGAAGGATCTGGCAGTGAAGAACTAGTAGAAAAACCTCCTAACAATGGCAGAGAAGATCAATTTAGGAAACAAGGCTTGAAAGTAGTGGCCGGATTGAGCAACGAACTTGGAAATGTTAGAAAGGCAGCTGGAATGGACTCAGATGTTCTCAGCAGTTATTTGTCCAAGCTAGAAGTTGGCCTTGAGAAGATCAGGTCGGTTTTGCAGCTTGAGAAGTCATGCACACAAGGCATGAAGTTTTTTGAAGCCATGAGGTCATTCCTCAGTGTGGCTGAAACAGAAATAGATCGTGTTAAAACCGAGGAGCAGAGGGTGCTGAACTTAGTAAAAGAGATCACTGAGTACTTCCATGGTGATGCAGCTAAGGAGGAAGCTCACCCTCTGAGGATCTTCGTGGTGGTTCGGGATTTCCTGTCTATACTAGATAATGTCTGCAAGGAAGTTAGCAGGATTCAAGAGAGGATGGTAGTGGGTTCAGCGAGATCCTTTGGTATATCTGCTAGTGCATCTTTACCGGTTCTTCAAAAGTATGATAGACGACGTCATAATGTGCATTCTGATGATGACGACGATGATAGTTCGTCATCTTCAAAATAATGCAAAGTTTTACGTTTATGTCAATCATACTAGACAGAGAGAACCATTTGGCAGAGAAAACCATCTCATTCTGTAGTACATTCATCTATATGATAAAGAGACCAAGAAGGCAGGAAAGGAAGAGTAGAGCAGGTTTATTTCTTTTGCAGGTTCAATTTTGTACAGAAAGGAATAAAACAATGTCTTGGCAGAAGGCATCCTTTCCCTCTCTATCTATCCCCTTGATATTCTTTTCTTTTCTTTTTTGAGATAATTAGTCCAAGGCATGATATTATATCTCAGGTAGCTAGGACGGGCAAAGAAATGGAGAAATAGAAACCTGTATTTTAGAAGTAATAAAAATGTGAATGTTATTATTTCTCAAATTTTCCTTGATTTATGAGAATGTTGAAAGTTTATGACTTTATGTTACTGTTAATTATTATGCTACTGTGTGTCTTCAATTTAGCGCAGACATTATTAGCGTATTACCATCTTGTTTAATCCCGATCTTTTTTACATGGAGGCAGCACTACAGCACGGTTGAGCTTTGGGGTACATCTTAGATCCAACTCAGTTACATTGAACTCGTCATTAACTATCAATCTTGTCCTAAAAAATTTTGAGCTTGTGCATGAAGCTCAATATTAGTCACACCTTGACTTTTTTTATTGATAGCATTTATAAATAATTATTTCTTCTTTATATCTTAAAAATGTATAGATCATATTATTAAAGTTACAAACTATTCAAAATTAATTAAGAAATTGTAGCGACCAGCTTCTAGGCCAAGTTGAACTGTCATGGCCATCTCTTAGCTATGAAGAAGTGATGAATCATGAACTAATGTCATTTTGATATCTCCTAAAAATAGGAGTTTGAATATCAGGGAGTATTTGAGTGATGATATACATCTTGAAAAATGTTTTTTTTTTATTTTTGTCAAATACATGCATACATGTCATTTTTACAATATCAAAACCTAAAGAAAAGATTAAGTGATTCATTTTGTAGTTTTTTAAATTTTTTTAAGGACAATTGATGTTTATGATTATTAACATAGAAAACTAATATCTTCATTAATTGTATTTTTGGTGTATGTAACTTTTTTTTAAAAAAAATTCAACCTGCTTATGAAGTCAAAGAAAGTCAACTTTCGTTCTATGTATGATGAATAATATATATTAGGGCTAAGGAGTAAGGATAAAATATGTGTGCAGATCTGAAAAGAACGTATAGACCTATGATTAAATCAAGATTTAACAAGAGATTATGTAAGATATAAATCAACTTTACGTTTTATGATGTCAAAATGACACAAAATACTTATATCAAGATCTGGGCAATGAAATGTTATGCATTTAATTATATTTATAACTCCATGGTAAGGAAGACAAGTCAAATTAAGTCCTTGACTTGGAGCTCATCCAAAGGGGGAGTGAATTAGATAAAATCAATTTTACAAATAAAGTCATGGAAGATCAAAATCAATTCAAATTCACACATAAAATCAATTTTACAAATAAAAATAAAAATCAATTCAAAATCAATACAAATAAAATCAATTTTACAAATATGATGTGGAAATAATATGAATTTATTTAATTCAAAAAGAGATTTAATTAGAGATAAGTTATGATGTGGAAAATTTATGTATGTATTTCTACTACTAATTTCATGTATTTTGCTCTTATACTATGTCTATTTCCTTTACAAATGCATGCATAGTGCCATTCGATTCTATATGTTCTCCACGTCAAGTTTATTTATACACCATTGCTACTCATTCTTGCCAAAATGTCCCCTAAAAATGGATATCCATGTAGGAAGTCGACGAACGCCTGATGGATGGAGTAGAGCAAGTCAGACACCATGCACCAGTGTCTGCATCATAGAAGATTATTTGCTTCAAGGCAGAAATAAAGGCCATCAAACTAGTCAGCTCCTCCAACAACGTCGTGTGTGGAAGCTTCCTCTGCCTGATGAAGGGGACCACTGTTACAGTAGGGACAAAAGTTGCAGAAGCGACAGCTGCAGGGGAGGACAGGAGGAGAGCATATAAAAGGAGGTATGAAGCAAAAAAAGGAAGAGTGGGGATTCCATCATCTATTTGGGGGAGATCACATCAGTTCGAGAGGATATTTTCAGGGAGAGAGAGACGATGGTTTTAAAATAATGTCTTATTTAATGGTTGTAGTGAGGGATGTCTGTTCACCCTTGATGAACTGTAACTAACCGATCAGCTGAGGCCTAGAGATGTTTGATGCATTCTGAATTTATGTTCTCTGTTCGTATTTTACTTCATTATTTTCATTGACCGAGCTAAATGTCGAGCCTACCTCTGTTTAATGGTATTCGTCTCTAGTTTATGTCATGACAGCAAATCAATAGTTTCCTGAAACTATGTTTGGATTGAGTTATTCTAAATTGCTCTTGCCACGCCCCCTTCACCATGGGGATGTTTATGCCCTGTGCGACCAAACGCAGAGGCATCGAGCGCCAGCAGAGTGATTCCCTACTTGGCTTCTCTTGTTTCCTCACATCTACGATTTAACTAACGTTTTGAATCGCTCTTGCCATGCCCCCCTCACCATAGGGATGTTTTATGCTATGTGCGACCGAACGCAAGACATTGAGCGTCAACGGAGTGATTCACTACTGATTTTAGTGTTACTTCGGCAATGGTCGCTATTTATTATTCAGTTTTGACATCATGCATTTCTAAACCCAAAGCCCGAGAGGGACGCACGTATTCTGTAGATCCAATAATATATGACCGTAGTGAATCAGAACTCAAACTATCTCAGACGGGTTCAAAGTGCATGCATGCTTCATTTTATTCTCTGTTTTGCTTCACCAATGCCATCTTCGGTTTCCTTTTTGTTTCTAAGAGTTTCTACTTAAAAGGGAAGGTCTTATTCCTCCTTCATCGTTGACGACCTAAGAGGGGATACGATGATTGAGTTACGTCAGAAGAACTCTTAGTAATCCTAAACTTGGTTTTGAAATCGATTTCTCCCTTAAATCATCTAAACGCTTCGTGATATCACAGATTTCTGTGTTCTAGCCGAGAGGGTTATCCTTACTACTTTAAGATGGATGCAAGCCGATCGTAGTTGTCTTGTTCTCAGTTTATTTCTTTAAGAACGCCTAGGCACTTGGGATCGTGAGGGTTTAGCTCAATCCAGAGAGGATAGCTCGATTTATACATTTGAGCATCGTGCATAAGAGTGATGGTTACGCTAGACATACGAACCCTTTCACATGTGGAAACTAGATTTCTCGCGAGCACGAGAGTGCCACGGGTAAATCAAGTGTCTTTCATCGAAAAGCTAACCGAAAACACACATGAAGGGACATTCAATCATTTTTACCCATATCGATTGAACAGAAGAACTTGAGTCTTATAATAAAAGCACCTTCTGTAAGTCCCTCAATCTCTGTTTCTATCGATTGTCTTGCACTCTTCAAATTTTGTCATCATTTCTATGTTACTCTTATATTTCAAAAACAACCAAAAATATCAAATTTCTTGTGTTACCTTCTTTCGCTATTATTTTACTGCAATATTTCTTTATCCCTATTTTCAGCATCCTGTTTGCTACCGAGTTAGTTCCAAAGCATTTTTAGGATCTCTCAAAATCATTCCCTGTGAATCGAATCTCAAGCACTACAATGATGCTCTGTATACTTGCGGATCACATTTCGATAGTGTAGAGAGATTTATAATTTTTAATGCTTCATTCGATATTTTTCTCCTGTGTTCAAGAGCAATATGCTAGTGTAAAGGATAGATATACGTCTCGAAGTTTCTCGCCTTTCATACATGTCCCTATTACATTAAGCACGCCAATTTTATTTCACGTGACATTCTTTATACACACTTTATGGTTGTTATGGATAAAGAGGAGCTTAAGCGATGATAAGATTGGTAAGGGATTAAATGTTAAATTCAAAATTAACTAATATGGACTCTAATAAAAAATGATTAAGTTAAAAAATAAAGGTAAGTTCAGAATTAGTTGAGAGACCAATTAGAATCAAACTCTAATTTAAAATTTTATAAATATTCCTCATTAAATGTGGAGCTTTCCCCACACTTGAGAACATATTTTTCGCATGAAAACATCCACTTCTCTCGTTTTCATGCAATATGAGGTATTCCGCCAAATAACTATATATCCTATTCAAAGACTAAGATAGCTCGCACATGTTTTAAGGGGACATCATGGACTAATCATCAAGGAACTTCATTGTTTGTGCAAAAAATTAGATAGAGTTCGTAGTTGGTTTTCCAATCAACTTTAGCTATACATGAGGATCTCTATATTAACAATTTTCATAGGTATAGAACCTTGGAATCTCATCCTATGTATGAAGAATATTTTGTTGAAATTGTGTCGAATACATTATTCTAAGAAGAAGTATGGAACTCACCCAAATTTTATGATCCATGTCCCAAGTTCCATGGAATCTGGATGGGGTTCAGAATAGTTTGGACCAATTTGGACAACTTAACCCAAGTTTCTATGCATGCTACCAAGTTCCAACAACCTGAACATGATAGATTTAGACACTGTGAATTCAAATTGGGTTTCCATTGATGTAGCCTACTTTTTGTCAATCGAGAACTAAGGAGAAAGAATTGAGGTTTGGAAATCAAATCTCGGGAATACGCTCTGAATTTCTTGTGACAGAGATCGACTTTTGAGAACGAAAATGTTTTTTATATAAAATTATAGTTCATTATGTTATTAATTATATTGTTTATTCTCAATCATAATATTATTATTAATGATTCTATTATTGATTCTAAGGATTATTTATACTATTTTTTGGATTGAGTCTTGTCACATCGAAATTGCAAAGAATAAAGGGAAACGTCCTAGATAAACAAGGCAACATTTAAAGTTGCAATCACATATATATTGATAGCCCGTAGGATTGATTGTAAATTGTTGTTGGATTGAACGAGATGAATAGCATAATAAGAGGATTGGCACAGTAGCCCCAAGCAAAAATTATAGTTGAACTACCACCACCACCACACAACAAATCTATTGAATTGAATTATTGTATTGATCCCCAATTGACCATTGTTACATGTAAATAGTATGGTGTTCCTTAATTGTTGAGAGCTCTTTAATTAAATTGATAAAATCAAATAAATTAAACGCGTCTACATTTGATCAAATTATTATCAATTTGACCATTGCCATTGAATTGATAATTAGCATTTAATCGAATTGATAATTGATATTATTTATCATTAAATTAAAAATATTATTTAATTTAAATAATTCCAATTGATATGGATCAAAATATCACATAAATTGGCTTAACACCAAACCTAATATAAGATTATGAATGCTTAATGCCAAAATTGGTCATAAAATATTAATTTGAACACACATGTTCCTTAAAACATGAGGAATCAAGAAATATATCAGCATTGGTCCCTAATAAATAGTTTTAAAGAGTGAATTAGTTAGTTCTTAAAATATTGATTACTAAAATCATATTTTGTTGTAGCGTGATATATATTAAAAAAATAAAAATAAGCAATGTGAATATAAAATGTGAGCTATTAATGGGTCAATTGGGGTGTGTAGACCTCGTTGCTATACATGCATGGAAATTTATACAACCGGGAGACTGGGGTTAAGGCTCATATGTGTCAAAAATTAGATTAATCTTGATTTTACCATTTTACGATCTTATTTTGATAATATAATAATTTAAATAATAAAAAATATTATTATTTACATAATCATGATAATTAATTTAGATGGAATTTAATATATTTATTTTTGTTATATTTAATACATTTTGACTTATAGATTATTCCAAATATGATATATTTAGAATTTAAGTGGAAAAGATACGTCAATTTTTTTTATCTTTTGACAACAATAGTTTTGCAAATCTTATTATCCTCAATACCATTTCATGATATTCAATTTTAAAATCTTCTCACGATCTTGTGTATGATTAATATTGATTGAACTCGTCAACTATTGCAAAATGCCTTCATAATTGTTATTAGTTTTTTCACAAACATTTTTGTACCAATGGTCATTGTAAAATAGGATCAATAAATATATGTAAGAAACTATTCTAACATGTTGTATTTTTTTTAAGTCTTTCTATGGTTTTTCAAATTCTAAATGTTCTTGGTCATTTTTCAAGAATCAATGTTGCATCATTTGAGGCATGTGATGTGAATGTTTTTTTATGTGCAAAAGTTGAAATAATGACAAACATAATTGTCATCATCGATTTCCTTTGCAACAATATGTTATTAGTTAAGCTCGATGATGAATCGATCTTTAATTTATGGATAATGCGTATAACCATAGGACCACACGAGTTGAAAAAAACATCGCTTCTTAAACACAAGAGATTGATTACAAAAAATAATAATTAAATTATATTACGAACATATTTAAATAATTAAATGAGCTATTGTATAGGTAACTAAACTATTTTACCTCGGATTCAAACTTTAATTTCGTCAAATGTGAGAGCATTTTAAATGGATCGAAACCAGGAATGGACTCTAATTTTATTCCAATTGGCAAACGTTGTTACTATTTAAACTAATTGACTCATAGACTTCCAAAAGACCAATGGTATCATTTTGTTTTGGTTTTTTTTCTTGACATAAATCTATTTCTATATCTACTTTATATCATAATTGCTTTTCATGACAAGTTTTAAATTTTTTTAATCGAAAATGAAATTATCTATTATAAGAAGCTCCCAAATAGTCTAAGTACATGAGAGTGAGGGCCTCCGGAGGTGGAGTATCATCCCAAAAATTGTCCAAAAGAGAGGTTCTGTGTGATTAGCCAGAAGATCAATGGAAAAATTACGTTATCTAAAACAATGGGTACACTTAAATAATTCAAAAGAAGATGAGATGTGCCAACTTTCAGCAAAGACGATCCAAAGGCGCCACAGGCACTTCGCCTTCTTGTTTATGATGGCCACCAAAATAGAAGAGTCGACTTCAAACCATATATGTGAAAGGTTAAGTTGCTTACACCTGCGGAGGCCCTCAAACCTCTCTCCAATACACTACACACTCGACACTAAAGAGCACCTGCGACAATACAAAAATCCAATATTATTAAAACCAGACCGGAGAGGTTGGTTCAATCATCAATTCTAAATCAATCGAAAGTTCGGTTTAGTTTGATATCAAAACCAATTTTGACATTGAACCAGACTGGTTGAATCAGTTCAATCCAGTTCAATTCAAATTTTAAAAATAAAATTTAAAAATGATAAAAATAAGAAAGTTAAAAAAAGAAAGAGGAAAGGAATATAAGAAAGGTAAAAAAAAGGAGGGAATATGACATGTATAAAATTAAATAGGAATTGAAATAAAAAAAAGGTAAGTGTTTAAAATTGAATAACATTAAAAAGGAAAAATATCAAAGGGCATAAAGAAAGGAAATAAAAAGGAAAGTGTTAAAGAAAAAAAGAAAAAGAATAATTTAAGATAAAATTTATTAATATATCATTTATAATCAATAAATAATATATATTAATTTAATAATGATATATTTATATTTATATGTTAATCATTATTAGAAGTTTTAATAAATAAAAATTATGTTATATTATTTTTTTATATTATTAATAGGTTATTAGTAAAATATTCATATACTATAACTTATATTATATCTTTATAATTATTATAAATAATATTATTTTAATAAAATCCGGTCGGATCGCTCCAATCGTGACCCAATAAGGAGTCCAGTCTGGTTCTAAAAATATTGCACCAATCATTATAATTTCGAACAATAAACCCGTACCACCCGAATCTCCGGACTTGATGAAGGAACAATCCGAATTCACTTTCACTCAAGAGGGTGATGAGAGCTCCCACCTAATCCAAAGTGAATGGTGGGGGTGATTTGCCTTAGGCATGGTGTGTAACAACCATGAAAAAAAAAGAGAGGACAAACTGATGGGCCCGGGTAACAACCCATTAAATATAACCTTAATTAACCTACTATTAAAAATCCCTAATCTCCTCTCCATGAGCACCCACAGTTGCAAGATGTCTCTCCATGTTGCCCCCATGTTCAAGCATGCATCTTCAAAGTGAAAATGAAGCAAGAGAATGCCACCAAGAGGGGAAGAACACGCTAGTGCATGGATGTCAAGAAGGACGAGGGGGACGCGACCATAGCTGATTTAAACGAATCAAGCAAGGATCAAACATGAAACAAGGTGAATGAATCGAAATCACCTTGCATGATTTGAATAGATCTGATCCATACCCTCTCTTTCAAGATTTTTCCACACCCATAGTATGATGAACAAGAAGATTATGTTATTGATTCGTATTGCCCTATTTTTGAGTGATTGTGTGATTGTTTGATTTATTTTTTGAAAGAAACTGATTGCTATTATTGTTTATATGCTTGGATGATTGTTAGGATGTATAATTTAATTTATAATGGAGTTCTGTTAAGGATTGAAGAAATTATCATGTTGAAATCAATTGGAATTCGTTATCATCACGACCATGCCATCTCCCTAGCACGCCCGTGCCGCCTCCATCATGACCGTACTGCCCATCCGACACGCCCGTGCCATCGCTCGACAACCAAGTAAAAGTTCGATCGGTACCAGTCAACTGAACTCCCATACCATCACGGTCATGCCTCCCCTCTAGCATGCTTGTGCCATAACCAAATTCTTAGTCGACCGATCCCTTTGAACCGGTCGATCGCTCTCATGCCCAATCACAGTCGTGCCTCTTTTTAAGCACGCTCGTGTCCTTTCCTCGACACATGTCCCTTTTGGCACGACCGTGCCGAACTCCATGTAGACCTGTGCCATCAGACTGGCACGCCCGTTCCTCTAGGAAGTCACGGTTGTGCCATGCTACAGGCCATCATGTTACGCCCTCTGAATTTGTTCATCCTTACCCATTGATTGCTATTTAAATATTGCATGTTTTCCCTTATGATTGATCATGATTATGATTGATTTAAATGTTATGTTCTCACCGAGATCCCCTCCTGATTAAGATATAAATCTTTTTACTGATTTCTCTATTACTGATCTTATTTTCTGCTTTGTATGAAGAACAAAGAATAACAAATTTCTAAAGTTATTTATTTTTCCTTCCGCATTTATGAACCTATGATGCAAACCTCATGAGATTCATTTAGAGATGATGTAGTCACTTTTCTATACTTCCACAACTTATGTTATTTTATTATTCCTCCGCTGACATGTCTCAGTTATTGACTGAGATATGGTCAATAAGATAGTCAAAGACATAACGTCTATAGCATCTTCAAATTGGTCTTCACCACGTAGCGTTGATCGATTTGGGGGCGTTACCTTTATAATTATAGCGACATGAGGTCTAAGGACCAAGATGGTTTAATTAAATAGTCTCACATAGGCAAAACACAGAGATGATCATGGACTTATATGTAGCTATCCCTTCACCTATCAAGACGTATTTTAAATTCGTGCGGGTCAACGATCCAAAGCGAACAATATCTTGATTGAGCCAAGGGTATTACAGAATGGAATCAGAGCCAACCTCACGTGCTCACTTGAGCCATGTGAAAATATGGATCATGAGCTAACACGAATCCCGGTCAACAAGAATGTAGAGCATATTATGAACAAGCTACCACGTCAAAATCTTAACTTTAGACCAGAATCTTAGGAGACTAAATGTGCTTTCAAATCGATATGCCGGAGTTGATCGCATGACCATCTCACTATTGACAAATGGAGGTCAAGCTTATAAATAATATTCTAATGGTTTGCCTACACTTGCGAGAGCTCATTCACTTTGGCTGTGTTTGGCACAGAGATTTCGAGTTCCTGTTAGTTCTTGAGAACTAGTTGATTTGATAGATAAGTTTAGATGTGATGTTTGGATGAAAACGTGTAATGATGGAAATTTGGAAGGTTGATTTGATAGATAAGTTTTAGTAGGTGTTTGGATAAAAAATAAGAATTAAAAATATAATGTATTATTTTATGAAATATAACAGTATAAAAAAAATATTATATCTTTATTTAGTTGAAATAATAATTTCAAAAATATTTATATTAATATTGTAATTTATAATTTACAAAAATATTTATATTAATATTATAATTCATGAAAAATAATAATATTATAATATATTATTTCCATATATTATTAAATTTATAATTTACAAAAATATATTATATTAAGTTAAAAATATTATTTTATAAGAAAAATGGTAATATATTAATAAATAAAATATTATAATTGATTATTATTTAAGTTAACATAAATATTAATTAGTAATATTTTGGTAATTAAAATATAATAAAAAATAAAAAAAAAGCAAAAAAAAAAAATGCCAAAAACAGCAAAATAAAAAAAGAAGTTGACGTTGGGAGCGAGAACTTAAATTTTCGTTATCCGAAATGGAGAACATCGATCACGTGCACATTAATCGTTTGGTAAAAAATTTAAGAACTTGGGTAAGTTCTAGACCAAGTCCTGAGAATCAAACGCAGCCTTTACCTTTTTTTCGAATCAACTTATTTTTCTTTATTTTAGACTTCGGTTCCAATTTCGAAATTTTTTATCATTGTCTTTAATTCACAGCCTATTTTGTGTTTTTATAAAATCGAGGTCCATTAAAAAAGTATACTTCTTTTTTTAAAAAATAATTTATTATTCCGAACTCAATCATAGTTGGTTACCTTTGAAATTGATTAAGAAACAATGATGAGCTCGTATAATTTAGTTTGATGATTTTGATAGTATGGTGGATATAATTTGTTTATATGACAATAACTAAATATATTTTATGTTTTTTAACAAATAATTAGATCTTTTTTAAATTATCTTTCTTTTAATATATATGTATTTGAACTCAGAAAACATCATCTAAAAAATTGAGAAATGTGGATATTTTTAATATTGCAAGATTCCAGTCTGCCATAGATCAACGGAACAGTTAGATTGACTTGAATGGCTGGGTCATAATCAATATTTTCAGAATCGGATAGGTGATTGGACCGAGCTTTTTATTGGGTCGCGATTGGATCGGTCCGATTGGATTCGATCAGATTAAATCGAATTTTATTAAGATAATATTATTTATAATAATTATAAAGTTATAATATAAATTATATGATATAGTATATGAATATTGTACTAAGAACCTATTAATAATGTTAAAAAATAATATAACATATTTTTTATTTATTAAATTTTTTTAACAATGATTAACATATAAATATAAATAGATTATTATTAATTTAATATCTATTATTTATTGATGATAGATGCTATATTAATAAATTTCATCTTAAATTATTATTATTTCTCTTTTTCTTTAACACTTTCTTTTTTATTTCCTTTATTTATGCCATTTGATAATTTTCTATTTTAATATTATTCAATTTTAAATACTTACCTTTTTTATTTCAATTTCTATTTAATTTTAGACATGTCATATTCCTTTTTTATAGCTTAGTTATATTTCTTTCCTTTTTCTTTTTTTAACTTTCCTTTTTTATCATTTTTTTAATTTTATTCTTCAAATTTTGTATTGCCGGTTCAATTAATCCGGTTCAACCGATCGGTTCAATCAGTTTTTTCTAGTTCAATACTAAAATCGATTTTAATATCAAATCGAATCGAATTTCTGACCGTTTCGCGGTTGAACTGACCGGTTCGACTCGATTTTGATAACATTGGTCATAATATAAATTAAAAAGATTGTTATAATATTAATAATAAAAAATGTCTCGTATAATGAATACTTAATATAATAAAATTATTCAAATCAATACGTAAACTAAGTATAAGTTAAGTTACTAATTGAATAATAGTTCAAAAAATCTTACGAAATAAGTATAAATAAAAATAAATATTAACGAAATTGACGTTGAAGCATAAATTTCAATTAATAATATGCTAAAAAGATTATTTTTTTATATTTATTTTATAATTTGACGATCCATCTGACCGAATTTGGTCGAATCAAAATCAATTAATCCCATGGGCGCATCCCGACCGCCGAGCGAGGTAGAGTATTAAAACGGTGATATTTTTCCGGTGAAATAAACGTATTTATTATGCTACCGAAAAAAAAAACAGGTTTTTAATTATGATTTGACGCATAACTGGTCTGGGACTAGGCGCTTCTTGCGACTAGCCTTGCAAATTTAGCCGTAGAGGGATGGCCCTAGAGCTGCCTGCTGCTCACCTCCGACGCCTCGTTGGCCGCGCTCCAGAGAGGAGAGAGAGGGACGAGCGCACACGCACACTTCCCCATGCCCTCGAAAGGACAGAAGTAAAGCTTCGCCACCTTGCCATGGCGTTGAGACAGCGACCCATCACCATTCAAACTCCCCCACAGCTCACTCCACCTGCTTCACAGGACGACACAGCAGTCACATGTTCTCATGTTCTCTTGCTTTGCTTTCTTAACTCCATCTTCAGTGTTCTGGGCGTTCTCACCATCCATCACACGTTCCCTTCCTCCTCCAACACGAGAACAGCAGTAGAAGTAGCAGCAGCATCAGAAGAAGATGGTCCTCTCTCACTGCCCTCTCATTATCTTCCTCTTTTATCTCCCTTTCCTCGGTCTTACAGGTCGGTGATCAGTCTTTTTATTTTTCCCTCTATTTTTTTGTTTCTTTTTTGAGATGTCTCACATCGTTTCTCCACTGTGCGGTGATTACATCAGTTGCAGGTCAAGAAATCTTTGAGTTGGTGCACCTCCAGGCGGAAGCATCAGCGAACGAACGCGCCATTGGGGTCTCACTGTGTGTGCACTCGTCGAATGCTATAACGGCTGAGTGTTGGTCGAGAGCCCACGTTCTGTCCTCCTATACGTCCAATAGTGTAACCTTCATTTCGGTGGGGCGAGGCGTCCTTTGTGAAAAGGGCCATGAGCACCAGTGGGACTTTGTTCTCCCTTCCATCAGAAACCTTTATTATTCTCTTGTCAGATGGGGTATGGCCAAGGAGATCAAGGTCCCAGCGGCCTTCTGTTCTGGATGGTTAGAACATCTGCTTAGCTTTCTCCATGATGCAAACTCGGCTTGCGCCACTCGTAAGCGGACTGGCGCACCTGCTCACCATAATGCCATGGGAAGATTAGGCCTTTCCCGGGGTGGACATATTAGAACGATCAGAGGGAGGAGAAAACTACCTTTTTGGGGTCCTTCCTCTGTGGGAAGGACGCGGCCGGCGGCCTTTCAAGTCACGCCCCACTTGGCCCGAAGTCCAAGCTCTCCATCCTTGGAGTTCCCTCGGCCGCCTGATGATCCGGTTCACTACGATAAGGATGGAGAGCTTGGACTTGCAATCCTGCCGGTCGTGCTAGCGGTTCCTACGCCTCCTTGCTTGGCGCCGCCGGTGCCTCCTGCACCGGCGGCGACGGAAAGACATATCGCGGCGTGCCTATGGTGCGTCAGGAAGCCGACGGTGCCGGCGGAGATGTTGCGAGAAGAGATTGAGCACGGTGGCAGCTGTTGTTACCCTTACAATATTTGTAGCTTATGCCTATGCATCCTATATCCATTGGCAGCGTGCTAAGATTTACTGGTACCAGCTGCTGCTTTGACGACGCTGGTGTTCATGTCAATTCGGATCCAAGTAGGTTGTGTATGAAGAGCATGTAATGGTTTTATTAGCTCTCCTAGTACCATGCCATATGTGTCATTATTTGATATAAACATTCTTCAGTAGTGGTCACCATATGAGAGCAGCTGAGTTCAAGTTTAAGGGATCTTTGTTAGTGCGTGCGCGTGCATCTCGTACGTTCTAATTAAACTTCCTTTTTGTCTGCATTATGTTGCTGCTTTCTGCTTGAACGGATGTATCGTGTTAATTTCATTGGTCCTTTATCTTGCTCTTATGTGGCTTGCCTACCTTTCTTTTAGATCTAGTTCTTATTTTAGTGTTTATGCTGGAAACGGGGTGAATCCAAAAACAAAATATTCTTCCTACATTATATGTTGATTTATTTATGCCTGTTGGCATTACGAAGATGCATCTCTTTTTGTTCCTAATCTTTCTTCTCTTCAGCTGGCTCGTTCTACGGAAGTTATGAAATTAATTGCCGGTGTTTTCTCTCACGATGATCTTAAATTCCATCTCAGTGACAGTGCATGTCGTGATTTTCTCCTTTTTTTTTAAAAAAAAAGTTGTGATTTTCTATGCATAGTTGGACTCTGGGAAAAATAATATTTGAAAATCTACGAGGCCATTCATTATCACAGTCTTGATTCTGATTCTGGGTCCTACGCTGACAGACTTCGATGTTTGGATTGTGGGTCGACTAGCTCTGCCTCTAGTTATGTGCCCATAACTAGTAGTTTTATTTTATTTTTTCGTTGGAGGGCGTTTGAAATTGTTTTTCAAAGACTAAATTTGAATAAAAATACTATGAACCCACAAATGTGTTGTCGTCGACGTGAAAGTTTCGTTTAATACACGTATGATTTATGGCTCGACTTTTCGGACTTTGATGGTGCTTTCCTGTCTATGCTTCGTCACTTAGTCTGTTATTCATAAGTACTGATGAATTGATCTGTGCTGTGCAGGTTCTCTCCAGTGCTGTTTGAAAGTTCTCATGCGTTGTTGCCTTGAATAATCATGCAATGAAAGATCTTAGGTCATGTTAAGTCTGATATCTGAGTTAAACTTAAAATGGAACATGATTTTAGGGGCTATATGTTCTCAGTCCGTCTCCGTCTTCTAATTTTTCTCATATTTTTTCCCTACATCTTTGCATGACTTGGGGAGTGCTTTTGTAGAAGTTTGGATTCACCAGTTATAACAATTTACTTTATCACTTGTACCGCTCGGAACTAAATTTAGTTTCAAACTGTTAACATCAGGACGCTTCAAAATATTTCAACGATTAAATTTATTTAGAAAGATGGTAACACCTTATGTCT